>CM058235.1:66053727-66657632 GCA_030180135.1 Orychophragmus violaceus | reverse complement strand
TGTACTTCATGTTGGAATGATCATTAATGTAATGATCAAATGTGTATTTGATACACATTAATATATGTGTTTTGAGGGTGTGTCGATCGACACAAGTGTTGTGTCGATCGATGCAAAGGCGAAGATCGAAACAATGTTTCGATTCAATGACTTAATTAATCTCGGTTCGGTCCGGTGATTAATTAGGTTTTCCCAGGTCTATATATATGTGATATAGCACGACCTGAATCACAAGTTTTAGCCTAATCGCAGCCGCCTCTCAGAAACAGAGATATCCCAGAGAGATCCGATCTCCCGACACTAGCATCCCGGCGGATTCTAGTTTATGTGCGTGTGGATACCAGTAGAGGCGCATCACCTGAGGCGCAGCACCTGAGGCGCTCGTGAATCTCGAATACCTAATCATCTTCCGCTGCAAATCATCCAGGTATATTCGAGATCTGAGAATGTAGGTTCAACTCTAAGCATGAATCCTAGATCCTAGGCTTGGAATTTATACTTAGGGTTGCCTAATCGGATTAGGAACTGCTAGAAATTCCTACACTTATCTTAGCGAATACTCTGGTCCCCACATATACTTTCACATACTTATCTTGGCGAACACTCTAGTTTCCACAGATAATTTCACATACACATTAGTGGACAAAGTTCCAACAAGCGATATCTCAACACGCCTTGGCGAACTTAATCCCCACAGAGTAACTTACAAGCCTTGGTAAACCCACTTGTTTCCACATACGTCATAAGACACGTCTTGGGAAACTCCTAAAGTTCCCATAGACGATAATAGAATCACATCGCATTTCTCAGCACATTGCGGTTGATTCTATGGGCAGTTCATCTTGGAAACTACTCTAGTTTCCAAGGACACGATTACAACATGCATGATTACCCATATTTACCGAGTATCTCGTACTTAGACAAGCCTTAGCGAGTACTTCTATCCCCAAGCGTTAGTCTAATTCTGACTCCCGAGTAAAATGAATCAATCACCAGAATCATGCAGAATCATAGAAAACGCTTTGGCAAACACACATGGTCCCCAAATACACCAATAGAACATCTTCAAATTCCCATCAAAACATTCCGACCCATGGCCACTCAATCCAAAGATATCTGATCCGAAGATCACATTCCAGCTCAATACCATTCAATCCCAAGGACCCTTAACCGGTCGTAGCCATCTAAAAAAGATTCGGGTATCCACAGATTTACCAGTCTCAATAACCATTCAGGTTCCACCCCTTAGCAGTTCAGACCATAAGGTCTTAGTCACTTCAGATCTCAACCCTTAGACTCAAAAGCCTCAGTAATCCGGGTCTCAACCCTTAAACTCGAAAGTCTCACTAATCCGGGTCTAAACTCTTAGACTCGAAAGTCTCAATAATTCGGGTCTCAACCCAGATTAAACTGTAAGTCTCAAGGAAACTTAGTGAGTCACTAGTCAATCTTCCCATTCCTTTCTAGGGATCCGGATCGAAGACTAGTTCCTACACTTAGTAATATGTAATGGCTTCAATTCCACCAGTACCATCTAGTCTAAAAAAGTTCCAACAACTTAAACTAAGCTAGCTTACTAACTTAGCTTACTTCCCAAACACTTCTAGTCATGCTAGTTTTCTAACTTAGCATATTTTCCAACTCTTTTGATCATGCTAGTTCGATAACCTGGCATGTTTCTAACAGAATTCCAAGCATTCAATCATCCTAGAACCGTGAATGCTCTGATACCAACTTAAAACGCCCTGACCCAGTTTTTCTACCTGAAAACTAAGTAATTTAAATCTTGTTAGTTTATCCGTGAACCCCTTAAATTTTAAAACATTTTCTTAAAAATTGAGATTCGAGGTTCCAATCCTATCTATCCAGTATAAGCACCTAATTAATAACTTAGATGGTTCCATTCACTTAGTCCGTTTAAATCATTCCTTAGAATAATGGCTATTCTAACAAGAACCTTAGCCACAATGCAGACTCTGTCTCCACAACCAGTGACTCAAAATCCGCAGAACTCATCCTCCATGTCTATCCTTGGACATCTCGCTTCTGTACTTAGTCATTCAACCAACCATCCCCACATGACTAGTAAAAAGTTCATTACACTCAAGCCATCAATTTGCATAACCGCATCATGATGTTACTTAGTCAGTCAACCAAGCATCCCCACATGGCTAAGAAACAACAGACAAATTCGGACCCTTGATCCATTCCTTTTCTCATCAGTTCATATCGCACTCAGCTTACTGGTCAGATAAGTACCCCCTGTTTATTGAGCAGTCCATATCGTAATTTCCAGTCAATCCTTACCGCTAGCTCCAGTCATTTCGTATCTCCCATTTCTTGTCCGTCAATCCGTATATCCGCATCATCCCGCATAACTCATAGTGTCCAGGTTAGCCGTCCAAGTCAAATAATCGATCATTCCCGATTAGGCTATATCCCCTATACTGTTCATATCACCCGAACAGCCAGTCCGCATCGCCATTGCTTTCCAATTGATTACTCTAGTAACCGCCCAGTCTGATCGCCCAACCGATAGTAGTGATAACTACCCAAACCGAGAATGTTCACAACAATCGAGTCACTTTGATCGAATTTCATCAATCCCAGCGTCCCTATTTGGATCAGCAATCTCATTGCCTTGATCATACCAATCCGACACACTGCCAGCATAGTCCATCAATCCAACCGCCTTCTCGATCTACAGATTCCTAATTCATGGTCTGCTACTCACGACCTTACTAATCCGTCAGCCTACTGTACAGATCCTCCTAATACCCGTCTGCTCAATCTCACTCGAAAACCGCCCTTACGGATCAGTCAAGTCTTCATTTTCCCATGAACGAACAAACCGTGATTGTCCGTAACTTTCCCTTTCGCAATCATACAGCCCAACCGCTATTGTTGATTGCCCAGAGTTAATTAGTGATCATCCAACGATCGCCACCCATAATTGGCAACAAATCTTTATCTGAAAAACTGCCCAGATGCGATCCTTCGCGATTGATCATCGCTTAGCCTGTAACAATCGTACCACTCATCTGAAGCAGATTAACCCGACGTGGTCTCCATCACACAAACTTAGTCTTGACTGCGAGACTAATCTGCCGGTGCCCAAAAATCTTGTGGATTTCCCTCTTAAAACTGCCATCCATCAGGACCAGTCACGATCCGTAGATTGCTTCCCATCACCCAGTCGCAATTTGTTGATTGCTCCTTACCCTTTTATCCATCATGTTCGGTTTATTCTGTTGGGAATGTCCTGAAATCTACTGTACTATCTCTAGAAAGTATGATAAGTGTCGAGATCAGACATAAGTCATAAATACTGGGTGATCATGATGACTTGCTAGAGCCCGCTCTTGATCTATAAGTTTAGGACTTATTACCAGTATTGTATGATCCCAAAGGGTCACACACCATAGCTAACGGGAAAGTTAAAAGGAATTAATACAGTAAGATGCAAGGCATTTACTGTATTTGTACAGAGAATTGGGCCAGACAAAATACAGTCTTTTGTCTGATTTGGGTCTTGGGCCCAAAAGCCTAATAGGCCATTAGTTTAATTACTTGGGCCCATATAAGGGAAGGAGAGGCGCCAGTCAGCCTAAGGTTTCTGCGATTTCTAGGTCTAGCCGTCCTCCTCTCTCTCTGTTGTTCCAGCTTGGTCTAGCAGCCTGATCCAGTAGCTTGTAAGCGTGTGGATACCTAGGAGGAGCCGGTAATCATCAGCTCTCAGTGATCTCTTCATTACCAATCCGCTGCGCTAATAACAAGGTAATGATTCTGATCTGGTTTATGATTCATCTGCAAATCACCTAGATCCTAGATGATTATGTGATAGGTTGTAATCTGATAATTAAACGTATGAACCAACATAATCCTACAGTGGTATCAGAGCCAGGTTGTTAGGTTTTGCATTTTTGGATCATATAGGTTGTTTTAATGTTTGTAGAATCGAATTTGAATGTAAATTTGATTAAGAAAACTTTAAAAACCTAACAAATCTCGATCGCATGTCAGGATGCGCAGACCGATCGCGGGATCGATGCGTGTATCGATCGATATGATCGTATCACGATCGACTCCCGGGTCGCGTTCAGCGCATCGGCTCTCCCGGCTGTCTCGTTTCGCATATCGATCCGTATGGATCGTGACAGTATGCATGACGAGTTCGAGGTGGTCGCGTGAATCGATCGGGCACATCGCATGTGCTGATCGGCCTGGCTCATCGCCTCAAGCCGTCCCGCTCCGCGTCCCGCTGTGTCTCGATGTGATCCGATCAGTCGAGCTTGACGCGAGCATCCGGCGAGAGAGCATCACGACCCGCGAGTAGCCATTCGGTTAAGCCGAGCCTCGCGGTTCGTCCCACCTAACCCGAGACGCGAACCAATCGTGCCATTGGGCCATTGCGGTTCGTCGTTGGTTTTGCATAATCCCGCAAGTTAGGTCAAAATCAGCTAAAATTGATTGGTTATACCAATCTATTTCTTCCTGATTTTGGACTTAACCGAACCGATCCAATTTAATTGGTGGTTCAAGCGGTTAACCAAATCGCGGTTTGCTGAAAATTATTTAATACAATTGGTATTATTTAATTTCTGGTTAAACCGGATTTAAATTCAAAATTGAATTTTAACCTAAACCGAAGGCTGGTCTAAGTTTGATTTGGTTGGACCAAATAATTTAGAGCTGGTCTGGTTTAGTAAATAACCTGTTGGATTAAGTAATTAATTTGGTCTTGGACCAGAATTAATGAACCGACTCGGTTATGTCAAATTATTGGGCTAATTGGAATTCTGTGGTCTTGGGCCAAGAATTGGGCCTATAATTTGTGACCCAACCGAAAATTTTAATAAGAATGAAATTTCTAAAATAAGAATGTTTCCCAATTTAGAAAGTTTCTAAAATAAGTAGGTTTTCCAAAATAGAAAGTTTCCAAATTTAGTAAGTTTCCTGAAATGGAAAGTTTCCCAAAATAGTAATCTTCTATTTTTGGAAGGAAAACCTAAAATCCTCAAAACAAATATCAAGCTTGGATGTCTTGCCCAATCTTGTCAGCTACTTAACGCTTATTCAATTACAGATATGGCTTACAGTGTGAGGCGTCTGTTTTTGCGTAAGTAAAGTAGTACATAGTCATTACTGTCATTGGGAGTCCCAGACTTTAAAGATTATTTGGCTGTAAGAGATTGGTTTCCTTGACTGGGCCATCGGGAGTTCCGGGCCTTGAGACATCTGGTGAATTTGGGCCTCGGGTCCAATTCACAACCGAGAGTTATATGAGTTATAACTAGCTGTGTGTATGCTTACCTAGTTAACTAATTCTGGGTGACGGCCAGTGGCCCACTTTGGTCTTAGTTTAACATGGATCTCGGAATCATTGTATTCTTATGAGGATAAACAAAGAAATTTTGAATACAATGCGAGTTTTCTTATAAGTTGTTAAGATTACTCTTTTATGAACTAAATAACTAAAACTCTATTTATCTCTAAATTTCAGTCATGACTAGCACAAACAATCAAAACACTTTCTCGATCCGGTCTGTCCTTGAGATGGACAAACTGAACGGATCAAATTTCTTGACTTGGTCGCGGAACCTGAGGCTAGTCCTCAGGCAGGAGAGAAAGGACTATGTCCTTGAGAGAGCTCTCCCCGAGAGGATCGGGTCCAATGCCTCTCATGCAGTATATGATGCTTGGAATAAGCATTATAATGATGCGGTAGATGTGCGTGGTCTGATATTGGCTACCATGGACTCAGATTTGCTGAAGCAATATGAGAACATGGAGTCGCCAGTAGAGATGATCAGCAGCCTGAAATTGAAATTTCAGGAGCAGGTAAGAGTGGAGAGATACCAGTTGGTTAAGTCTCTCACTAGCTGCAAGCTACCAAATGATCATCCAGTGAGTCCTCATGTCAGTAAAATGATGGGTTACATTGATAACCTGAGGAAACTGGATTATCCAGTTAGCCAAGAATTGGCAACTGAGATCATTCTGCAGTCACTGCCGTCAAGCTATGATAAGTTCAGAAGGAACTATATCAAGAAAGGCTTAACGAAGACGCTGACTGAACTGCATGATATGCTCAAGACAGTTGAGCCAAACGTGAAGAGTACCCAGTATAATCTCATAATAGAGAAGGTAGGTTTATTAAACCTAGTGCTGACAAGGGTGAAGACAAAGTTGTCCAGATTTTGAATCATGGCAAGCGTGTGTCTTCTGAGCCCGAGTCAGATACCTCTTACGTTGGTAAGTGCTGCTACTGTAAAGAGACTGGGCATTGGAAGAGAAATTGCATTAAATTCATGGAAGATTATGAGGAGTTAAAGTCGATGTATGAGACTACTTCCTCAGGTATTCATGTTATTACTTCAAGTTATACCTTATAGGTATTGGATACTAGTTGTGGCACTGATATTTGTTATAATATGCAGAGCCTGAGCAACAGTAGAACGTTGAAGGAAGGACAAATGGAACTGCGTGTCTGGAAGGAGCTATGGATGCTGCCTCAACCGTAGGGTTTTCACTTGTAGATGCCTTTGAGGCTTGGTTTTGTATTAAGTAATTGCTACAATGTACCTGCTTTAAGCAGAGTTGTCTTTCATTTTCTTGTAAGAATTTGAATGTTTTTCATTTTGATAAAAGACGAGTTTTGTTCTTTTGATCTTAATGAAATATTAATTGTAGCACCCTATTCAAGGAATGGGTTTTATATCTTAAACCAAAGAGTGCCTAAATATAACATAAATACCGAATTGGTTTAAATCTGATGAATTAAACCTGATTTTTCTTGGCGAAAATGTTTTGGTCACATAGAGTGAGTCGGATTCAGAAATCCCATAGTTATGGACTTTTGGGCTCATTTGATCGGATATCTTATGAGACTTGAATTCTGCTTACTGGACCAAAAGACAAAGGGCCCATCTTAGCCGAGCTAGAGAAAGGCCCAAAGGCTTATTGGACCTTGAACATACTCATGTATGTGGCCCGATGAGCAGTAATGCCGGAGAAAAATTTCCTATACTTCATTATCTTTACTGATTACTTCAGTGAGTATGACTGTGTTCATTTGATGAGACACGAGTCGGAATTCTTTGAAATGGTCGAAAGAGTTCCAGAATGAGGTATAGAATCTGAGTGACAGAAGTATTGAGACTCTGGATTAGATCACGAGTGAGAATACTTAAGTCATTGATGGTGTGATCATCTGAATGAGTGTGAAGTCGTTTCACAGCTCATTTCTCCTGAAAACCTGGAGGTGTTTCTGTGAGAAAGAATCAGATCTTATTAGAAATGATTAAAGATGAGTCACACGAATCTTCCATGATATTCTTTAAGAATAACGCTCTAGAAATATCTAAGTTTACGCTGAAATAGTTCCACCAATATCAGTTGAAAGACACCACATAAATGTGGACTGGAAATGATTCAAATTCGTCTTTACTGAGTATTTGTAGTTGTGCTACTTTGCTGGTTGTCCTAGGGAAACCAAGGCTTGTTACTTTTTACGTCCATTCCGAAAACGAAGTTAGGTTGTTCGGAATTCTGTTTTCTAAAAGGAAAGTTTCTTTCCAAGAAGAACAGTGAGAGTAAAAGTATAACTCGAAGAAATTCGAGAAATACATGAGGCTGCTCAACCTGTTGAGGGAGAGCAGCGGATGGATTTACAGATTTCTGTAGAATCTACACCTGTAGAGCATGAAGTTCGCAGATCTGAATGAATCCGTCACTAATCCGAGAGTGATTCCTCGTGATTAATTGCCATGATCTGATGATCATTGAAAGTGACGAACCTGCGAAATTCACAGAAGCGAAAGTGAGCCCGGACTCCGAAAAATTATATTGTATGTAAGTTAGCTTCATCGATCCATTCATGGATAGAAGCAAGCATATCAGAGTTGGAATCTTCGTTATATTGAAGTAGTCAAGGTTTTGACTTGAACAGGAACGAAGTGGAACTGTGCGTTTACTAATAGATAAGTGGGAGCGATGTTGCATTTCTCATAGTGTATGTCGATGACATACTGATTCTCGGAAATAACGTTCCAATGCTGCAGTCGGTAAAAGACTGGCTTGGGAGTTGTTTTTATGATTGACATGGGTAAAGCCACATATGTTCTTGGATTTTGGATCTAAAGATGAAGATCCAAAAGAGCTGATAGGACAAAGTCAGGATTCTTATATTGACAAAGTCCTACACGTTTTCAGCATTCCAAGAAGGGTTTTATGCCAATGTCACATGGCATTACGTTAAGCAAGAAACAGTGTCCTACGATATCTGCTGAGCTTGAATGCATGGATGAGATTCCATATGCGCCGGCAATTGGATCTATCATGTATGCCATGACACGTACTTGTTTTTGATGTTGCTTTAATATTAAGCAAGACAAGTAAAGACCAGTCAAATCCAGCAAAGAATCACTGGATAGACGTAATGAATATCCTCAAGTATTTGGAAAACACTTAGGATAAGTTCTTGATTTACGGAGAAAGTGAGGTGCTAGAAGTCGGTAGAGTCTGAAAGGCAAGTTTCCAACAGACAAAGATGATTTCCGGTCACAGTCCGGTTATATCTTGTGTCTGTCTGGCGGTGCAAGGCACTGTTGCTGACTCCATGACTTAAGCTGAACATTTCGCAGCTTGGGTAGCGGCGAAAGAGGTTGTTTGGAAAGAAGAATTCATCCTCTCCCTTGATGTGATTCCTAGCATAGATGAGGCTAGCTGCACATCAGAGGTCCAAACACCTTGAGGGTAGGTATAACCTATTCCGTGAGATAAATGACAGAAGTGTTAAGTAGATCAGCAAGTTTCAACCAATGAGAACGTTGCTAATCTATTAACGAAGCCACTCCTTAGGCCTAAGCACGAGTCGCGGACTGTAGCTGTAGGATAAGTGAAATTAAGATGTAGTCTTAATTTCAGTGGGAGTTTGTAAAGGGCTTTATTTAGTTGTTTTGAGAGGTTCATGTAAACATAATATTTTATGTTTATGAAATTTATGATTTCTGGATTATTTTAACTGTGATATAAATAATCGTTCCAAAATGATTCATGTCATTATATATATAGGCCATCGAAGTACATGAGAAAGACTTGATCATGAAACCCTATATTTAACAAAATGACATAAATCAGAGTGTCCATAGTCGAAGGTTGTTGAAATTGGAACACCAACAACCACTTGAGACTAGAATGTGTTGAGACTTATGACCAAATTTCATGGGTCATTGATGCGCGGCATCAAAGTCGACACATAGGTATATGTAGGGGAGCATATGACCGGACATGACCCGCTGATGAGAACTCTACAAGATATTAATATCTGTGTCATAAGAGGTTCTCATCTACGACTATAGAGTAGTCCTTAGACCTGAGTTCGCATGCATGTGGCTGCACATGGATTGATGCACTTTGATCATTGTCTAACGCTGTTTCGTAACTGGGAGCTATAAGGACCTTGGTTGGGTGTATTACAAAGTGTGTAGTTCATAGTGATGGAACAAGATGGGATTTGTCCCTCCTGTTAATGGAGGTAATATCTCTAGGCCATTCGGAGACTTGATAGCTGGTAAGAGTGTGGCCACACCCAAACGGACTTGCCCAAGTCGTTTGCATTGTCAGCATCAATTCTGGTCCGATGAACATGATCTTGGCTATATAAGGATGACACACATCTTGCCTTATGCCAGATCGAGTTATTGAGACAAAAGGATTAGGGAATGTAGAATTCCAGTACAAGTGGGAGATTGTTGGGAATGTCCTGAAATCTACTGTACTATCTCTAGAAAGTATGATAAGTGTCGAGATCAGACATAAGTCATAAATACTGGGTGATCATGATGACTTGCTAGAGCCCGCTCTTGATCTATAAGTTTAGGACTTAATACAGTAAGATGCAAGGCATTTACTGTATTTGTACAGAGAATTGGGCCAGACAAAATACAGTCTTTTGTCTGATTTGGGTCTTGGGCCCAAAAGCCTAATAGGCCATTAGTTTAATTACTTGGGCCCATATAAGGGAAGGAGAGGCGCCAGTCAGCCTAAGGTTTCTGCGATTTCTAGGTCTAGCCGTCCTCCTCTCTCTCTGTTGTTCCAGCTTGGTCTAGCAGCCTGATCCAGTAGCTTGTAAGCGTGTGGATACCTAGGAGGAGCCGGTAATCATCAGCTCTCAGTGATCTCTTCATTACCAATCCGCTGCGCTAATAACAAGGTAATGATTCTGATCTGATTTATGATTCATCTGCAAATCACCTAGATCCTAGATGATTATGTGATAGGTTGTAATCTGATAATTAAACCTATGAACCAACATAATCCTACATATTCCTCCCTATCTCTCACGAATTTTCTCTCTTTTTCAGTAAGAATACGTGTATTAGACCCGCATCCCCGTGGAACGATCTATCTTTTCCCTTTTATTTCTTTTTAGGCGGTGATCTTATATAACCGTCCATTAACTGCCTTTTAGGAGCCTTCCTTGTCCAATAATTGTTCTTGCGCTTTACAATGCAAGTCCCTTTTATTAAAATAATTATTCCCTCTCTTTGTTTAATAAATGACCGCATTTTATTTAATTCCATATTATTCTGCCAGCTGACTAACCGATTAGCATCATGTTCGGATCCTTACATTTGATCCGATAATTATGCTCTGTTGGACTTAACCGTCAGTCTAGCTTAACCAGATTAATTCATTCAGTTACTCAGCTCATTCATCTTGTTTCCTTCATCCTAACTCATTCATTCGATCATGTCATTGATCATGACTGAGTTACTCGATCATTTAGAGTCCTTTACCGAATAATGATTGATTCAAGCTTAATCCAGAACTTGATCCATCAAAACAAGGACTGTGTTCACAACCTTGACCAGACCTGGTTAGTCTGCAGAACGCGGGTGTTACAGTATGCCTCCATTCGTTCATCTTTTGCTTCGTAGATGCCGTATAATTGGCTGTCACTGAAAGTGTCTACTTTGCGTGCTCCGATTGCTATTGCAAGTCTGACTGTCAGTACCTCGTACTCTGCCTTGTTATTTGACGCAGTGAAGCCGATCCTGAAGGATTGTTCTAATACCTCTACCGTAGGAGAGACTAGTTTGACTCCGACCCCAAATCCTTGTTTTGAGGACGAACCGTCGACATGGAGTGTCCATCTTTGGGATGAAGACGACTCGAATTCAATGGTCGGGGGGAGTTCGATTATGAAGTTAGCCAGTACTTGTGCTTTTAAGCAAGTTTGAGTTTTGAACTCTATATCGTACTCGCTCAGTTCGATGGCCCACTTAACCAGTCGACCTGATTGACGGGGGCTGTGCAAAATTATTTTGAGGACGAACCGTCGACATGGAGTGTCCATCTTTGGGATGAAGACGACTCGAGTTCAATGGTCGGGGGGAGTTCGATTATGAGTTTAGCCGGTACTTGTGCTTTTAAGTAAGTTTGAGTTTTGAACTCTATATCGTACTCGCTCAGTTCAATGGCCACTTCACCAGTCGACCTGATTGACTGAGGCTGTGCAAAATTGTCCTAAATGGTTATGAGGTCATTACCATGATCGAAAGGGACTGTAAGTAGGGTCGTAGCTTTCGAGCTGAAGTTACCATTACCAGTTCGAGTTTCTCCATTACAGGATATCTTGTCTCGACATCGATTAAGCTTTTGCTAACATAGTAGACTGGTTTTTGCTCGTTTCAATCTTCGCGAACTAAGACCCCACTTACTGCCACCAAAGAGACGGCCAGGTAAAGGTATATAGGTTCTCCCTCCACTGGTTTTGCTAGTACCGGGGGCTCACTTAGGTAAGTTTTGAGCTGATTGAACGCTTCTTCTCATCTCTCATCCCAAAGAAATTTTTTAATTGCAATTGAGGAGTTGGTAGAAGGGAAGACACTTATCGGCTGACCTCGATATGAAGTGATTTAATGCTGAAATTTTACCGGTGAGTCTTTGGACCTCTCGTGTTGTTTTTGTTGATGATATTTCGAAATGTGGAAATCTGCTTGGGATTTGCTTTGATCCCCCTTTTGGTTACTAAGTACCCCTAAAATTATCCTGATGGGACACCAAAGGTGCATTTCGCGGGGCATCCCGTATTTGTTGAGAATAACGAAGCATTCTTTTAGCTGATGTGGTGTTCATATTTTGAAGACTTGACCAAAATATCGTCGATGTAGACCTCCATGGTTTCACCCAATAGTCCGGTGAAAATTGTTTTGACAAGGCGTTGATAAGTGGCTACTGCATTCTTGAGGCCAAAGGGCATCACTTTGTAGCAATATGTTCCTCGATCTATTATGAACGAGGTCTTTTCTTGGTTTATGAAGGATATTAGCTTATGACTAGCTGTGGCTTCCACCAATCAGTCAATGTGCAGAAGTGGAAAGCTATTTTTCGGACACTTTTTTGAGATCTATGAAATCTACACATACTATCCACTTCCCGTTCTTTTTCTTTACTACAACTGGGTTTGTAACGCCCCGTCCGCCCCTACCGGTGAGTCACCCATCCCTCTCCCGGGCTCGTGGGCCCCATCCCTGTCCGACGGTCGGTGCGTTATTTTTGGTAGGCCCGACCGAGTAATTTACTGACCCTACAATCACCCCAAGACCTTTTCCCATGGGTTTTGTCCTCACACACATGCTACCACGAGTCACTTCCCGGAAGGTCACCCATCCTAGGACTACTCCAGCCCAAGCACGCTTAACTCTGGAGTTCTTTCAGGCAAGTGACCGGAAAAGGTAAGTGCACTTGGTGTTATAGGTAGCCAAATTAATTCATTTAAGCCTCTCCGCATATACCACAAACCGAGATGTTACAATTCACCCACTCTCACAGAGCGCAACGCCCTCGTTGCGCACCAGGATCGTTATCCTTGACGGTGTGAGCCCTCACTGACTCCACATGCGTCCTCAGATTCGGCTCTGATACCACCTTGTAACGCCCGTCCGCCCCTACCGGTGAGTCACCCATCCCTCTATCGGGCTCGTGGGCCCCACCCCTGTCCGACGGTCGGTGCGTTATTTTTCGTAGGCCTGACCGATTAATTTACTGACCCTATAATCACCCCCTGACCTTTTCCCATGTATTTTGTCCTCACACACATGCTACCACGAGTCACTTCCCGGAAGGTCACCCATCCTGGGACTACTCCAACCCAAGCACGCTTAACTCTGGAGTTCTTTCAGGCAAATGACCGGAAAAGGTAAGTGCACTTGGTGATATAGGTAGCCAAATTAATTCATTTAAGCTTTTCTCAAATGGGTTGGGCCCAGTATGTTACAATTCTCCCCCACTTAATGGGAATTCGTCCCCGAATTCCGCATCTCATAATCGGAGCAACCATAACCCTCAAACCCCAGGATTGTCTCCCGAGACAGAATCGGTTTGACTTCCCTGAGCTCTGATACCAAATTGTAACACCCGTCTCCCGGCATAACCGGAGACGCGGCATTAGGACGCCCGTTGAACCGAACATGGTCCAACCGGGACGCCAACTCAACTTGTCCCAGGACCCGGCGCTTCCTTCTTATTGAAAACCACCAATGACGTCACTCGACTGTATCGATCCTGCATCCGGACCTGCAAGAAAACGGGGACAGGAAAGGGGAAAGAGGCCTGAGTAATTGTTTCAAACACAATCACCCAGTGAGGACGGACTTAGTGTTGGGAATGTCCTGAAATCTATTGTACTTGCTCTAAGTGATAGTTGTATTGTCGAGATGAGACAATCATATAATACTAGGTAGTCATAATGCTTTGCTAGAAGCCACTTATGATCAATGAGTTTAGAACTCATTGCTAGTGTTATATGATCCTACAGGGTCACACACCTAAGCAAACTGGACGGCAAAGACGAGGTTGATCATTAATGTAATGATCCAGTGAATGCATATGTGATATGCATTCGATATCAATGTTCTGGGACTGCATCGATCGATGCATATAGTGCAACGATCGATGCAACTCGCGGATTAGCCAGATTAATACGGTTTAATCGTTGGTTAATTCCGTTGTGGTTTAAGCCGACATATATAAGATATATGGTCGACCTAAACTAGAGACTAACCTAATTGACAGCCACCAGAACTTGAATAGAAACCTCTGAAGAGATTGGATCTCAGCAGGCACTAGCATCCCTGCTGTTCAGTTTGTGTGCGTGTGGATACCAGTAGAGGCGCAGCATTTGAGGCGCTCTAGATCTCGATTATCTACAAATCTTCCGCTGCTAATCACCAGGTAATTCTGAGATCCCAATGATTCAATTACATGAACCCTAGATCCTAGGCTTGGAATTCAGACCAGGTTTGCCTAATTGGATTAGGAACTGTAGAAATTCCTTCAGTGGTATCAGAGCTTTAGGGTTCCATTGAATCTGTAGCATGTTGATTGGATTAGTTGAATCTGAATCTGTGTATGGTTGATACAAACTTGCTAAAATTCGTTTTCATGAAAAACCTAGTTTAGGGTTTGTTCGAAAAACGTCTTAGGGTTTTTTGCATGGTGTCGATCGTTGCCAATCCGGCATCGATCGACACAGGGCGAAAACCCGAATAAAATTTAGGGTTTTTCGCATGGTGTCGATCGATGCAGGGCGAAAACCCGAATAAAACTTATGTTTCGCCTAGTATCGATCGACACAATAGTTGTGTCGGTCGACACACACCTCGCTAGATTGATGAATCGGTTCAATTGGATTGGACCGGTTATCGAGCTTGGTTAATGATGGTTAAACGCTAAGAATGGTTTAATTACGATTTCTTTGATTAGGTTGGCATCGACCGATGCTAGTGTAGCATCGATCGACACTGACCGGTAATCAAAACCGGATCAATTGGATTGATCGGTTATCGCAGATTGGTTTTGGTTAATCAGCATCGATCGACACTAAAGTAGTGTCGGTCGACACAATATTCGATGGTTTAGGTTATAGAACCTGAAACCACAGAACCAAACCAAGACAATATCATTTAATTAGAAGAATTAAAACATAATAAAACTGAACGTTTTAAATAGTTATGTTCCTCAATCAAATATCAAGTGATACTTGATGTCTTTCCAATCTTGTCAACTGTCAAGACCCATTTAATAGTGTGATAGACTTCCAGTGCAAGATGTCCACAATTTCATGAGTAAGACAGAGGTAATCGTGTTGATGGATTTGCAGTGCAAGACATCGACAATTACATGACTGAAGAGATTGGTTTACTTGACTGGGCCATCAAAATCGTTTTGGGCTCAGAGACATCAGGTGGATTTGACATGAGATGTCAATCCACAACCAAGAGTTATATTGGATATAACTAGCAAAGTCGTTGCTTACCTAGATAGCTAAATTTGGGTGATAGCCAGTGGCTCACTCAAGTTTAGTGAAGTATGGGTCTTGGATCATTATATTCATCTGAGGAAACATCGTTTGAATATAATGCGAGTTTTCTTAATTGTTAAGACTTCTCATTTCTTGAACATCATAACTAAAACCTCCCTTGTTTTCCAGCTATGTCTAGCACAAACCATCATAACAATTTCTCCCTGCGATCCGTCCTTGAGAAGGACAAGTTAAATGGATCCAACTTTCTTGAATGGTATCGGAACTTGAGAATTGTTCTCAAACAGGAGAAAAAGGACTATGTCCTTGAGAAAGTTCTCCCCAAGAAGTACCGAGCCAATGCCTGGCAGTCAGATAAGGATGCTTGGGATAAGTATTCTAATGATGCGGTGGATGTGAGTTGTCTCATGTTGGCTACCATGAACTCGGAATTTCAGAAGCAATATGAGTACGTGGAGTCGCCAATACAGATGATCACTGGCCTGAAAAGTATGTTTCAGGAGCAGGCTCGAACTCAGAGATACCAGACGGTTAGATTTCTGATTGAGTGCAAGCTACCAAAGGGCGAACAAGTTAGTCCTCATGTCATTAAGATGATGGGTTATATTGATAACCTGGGGAAACTGGATTGTCCCATTAGCCAAGAGTTGGCTACTGACATCATTCTTCAGTCACTGCCGTCAAGCTATGATCAATTTGTTATGAACTATAACATGAACAACTTGACGAAGACGTTGACTGAATTGCATGGGATGCTTAAGACTGCTGAACCTAACATCAAGAAGGACACCCCAAATGTCCTTATGGTACAAAAGGGTAATAAGTTTAAGAAACTTGGTAAGAACAAAGGTGATGGCAAGACGAGCTCGATTGTGAATCCAAGCGAGTCTGGCCATGTTCCTAAGGTTAAAACCAGTCCTTCTGAAGATGTTAAGTGCCGTTATTGTAATGGTTATGGGCATTTGAAAAGAAACTGCAATAAATTCTTGGAAGATTATGAGAAGCTGAAGAAGACGTACGAGGCTTCTTCTTCAGGTATTATGTTATAGAAGTAAATGTTACTTCTTATAATCCTACTTGTTGGGTATTGGATACCAGCTGTGGTACTCATATTTTGTGAAAATGTGCAGGGCCTGAGCAAAATTAGGACTATGGAGAAAGGACAAGTGGACCTATGAGTGTGAATGGAGCAAGAGTTGCTGCATTAACCGTAGGAGTATTTCATTTGTTTTTCCCTTTTATGGCATGTTTTGAACTTGAAACTGCTACTATGTAACTGCTATGAGCAGAAAGATTATTTTTAATCCTTGTTTGGATATGGAAGGATATCAGTTCTCAAATCAAGAATAAGTGTTATTCAATTGATTACAATGATATATTTTATAGTAGCAATCCATTAGAGAATGGAATTTATGTTCTAAACAAGAATGTGCCTAACTATAACATATATACCAAGAGATTCAAGTCAAATGATACGAATCAAACTTCTTTCTAGCATTGTCGTTTTGGGCCAAATATATGAGAAACAGATTCAGAAGCTCCATAGTGATGGGATTTTGGGCTCATTTGATTATGAATCATAATGAGTAAAGTGAATCTTGTTTATTGGAAAACGACAGAGGCCCTTTTCAAAAAAGGTAGTGTCGATCGATGCATGTATGCAACGATCGATACAGGTTGCGAACGAACGGATAAAATGAATGGGCCAGAGGATTATTGGGCTTTATACATACGGATGTACATGGCCCGATAAGCGCAAATGCTAGAGGAAATTTTCAGTACTTCATTACCTTTACTGATATTTTCAGAAGGTACGGTTATGCCTTATTTATAAGGCATAAGTCAGAATCTTTGAAAAGTTCAAAGAGTTCCAAAATGAAGTACAGAATCAATTTGGCAAAGGTATTAAACCTCTACGATGAGATCATGGAGGTGAATGCTTAGGTCAAGAATTTAGTGATCATCTGAGAAATTGTGAAAGTGTTTCACAATTCACTCCTCCTGTATCGGACTTTATTAGACATGGTTCGATCAATGATGAGTCACTTAGATCTTCCATTATCCTTCTAAGAATACGCTCTAGAAATGTCTGAGTTTACTTTAAATAGAGTTCCATCAAAATCAGTTACAAAGATACCACATGAGATGTGGAATGGAAATGTTTCTGATTTATCCATCATGGAGATTTGGAGTTGCGAGGCTTATATAAAATGTCAAATCTCTGATAAGCTCACACCCAAATCTGATAAGTGCTACTTCATTGGTTGTCCTAACAAAACCAAGGCATGTTACTTTTACGACTAGTTCGAGAACAAATTGTTTGTTGCTCGGAACTATGTTTTCTTGAGAAAGACTTTCTTTCCAAGAAGAACAGTGGGAGTAAAAGTACAACTCGAAGAAATTCGAAAATCACAGGAGACTGCTCAACCTGATGAGGAAGAGCAGCGGTTGGATCTACAAAGAGTTGTAGAACCTGCACCTGTGGTGCCTAGAGTTTATAAAAGATCTGGTGAATGTATATTCGATATACATTTAAATGGCGAGTTTCTGAAGAAGTGTCGATCGACACAAAAGTTGCATCGATCGACACAGGTCGCGAACCAAATATTGATTTTGGTTTATGACTTAATTAACTACGGTTTAAATCTTGGTTAATTAGGTCGTGGTAAAAGTATACATATGAGATATGTGTGCGCGACTCTTACAGAAAACTGAAGCTCGCAGATCCGAAAGGATCCGTCACGAACCCGAGAAATATGGATTTCTCGTAACCAATTGCCGTGATCTACTGATCATTGAAAGTGACGGGCCTGCGAATTTTGAGGAAGCAATGATGGGCCTTGACTCCGAAAATGGCTGAAAGCCGCTGAATCCGAAAATGGTTATATTCAGATATACAAAGCTAGGTTGGTGGCAAAAGGTTTCAAGCAAATTCATGGTATTGACTATGAAGAAACCTATTCCCAGACATCATGCTTATGTCCATTCGGATTCTCCTAGCAACCGCCACTCATAATGGTTATGAGATCTGACAGATGGATGTGAAAACAGTTTTCCTTAATGGAATTCTGGAAAAGAATGTGTACATGACATAATCTGAAGTTTTCATTGATCCTAATGAAGCTAGGAAGATATGCAAGCTTCATCGATCCATTTATGGATTGAAGCAAGCAACTCGGAGTTGGAATCTTCGTTTTGATGAAGAAATCAAAAGGTTTGATTTTATCAGAAATGAAGAGGAACCGAATGTTTACAAGATGACTAGTGGGAGCGCAGTTGCATTTCTGGTATTGTATGTTGATAACATACCACTTCTCGGAAATGAAGTTCCATTGTTTCAGTCTGTTAAGACTTGATTCGAAAGTTGTTTTTCGATAAAATTATGGGAGAAACCGTATACATTCTTGGAATAAGAATCTATAGAGATAGATTGGACAAGCTAATTGGATTGTGTCAAGATACTTATAGTGATAAGGCCTTGCACATGTCCAATATGCAGGATTCCAAGAAGGGCTTCGTCCAAATGACTCTTGGTATTACTCTTAGCAAGACGCAGTGTCTTTCGACACACGCTGAGCAAGGGCAAATGAGGGTCAGGCTACTGCTAAAGGCATTAGATGTCTTAAGATGTGATCTTAATTTTAGTGGGAGTCATTGTTATTAATTTTAGTTATGATATGATGTTCGTACAAACATAATTCGATTATGTTATTGAAATCTGACATCTGTATTATTTAATAATGGTTATTAAATAATAGTCCCAAAGTAAATTATGACATTTTATAGGTCATCAAGTATGTGACTTGATCATGAAACCCTATAGATAATAAATGACATAAATTATGTTGGTCCCTGGTCGAGGTTGTTAAAGTGGGACATTAACAACCGCGTGAGACTAGTATGTGAGGTGACTGATGACTAAGTTTCATGGAGTCATTAATAAGAGTATTAAAGTCAATCACATAGATATGTGTTGGAGAACATAGGATCGGACATGACCCACTGATGAGAACTCTACGGGATAGTTATATAAGTGTCATGAGAGTTTTCATTACGACTATAGAGTATAGTCCTTAGACCTGAGTTCATCATGTTTTCTTACATGTGAATTGGTCCGCTTTAACCTTGTCAAACGTCAGCCGTAACTGGTGACTATAAAGGCATTGATTGGGTGTATCATGAAGCGTGTGAAGAAACAGGGATGGAACAAGATGGGATTTGTCCCTCCTATATAACAGGAGATAAATATCTCAGGGCCCATCGAAGATTTGATACTGAGAAATGTGTGGCCACACTCAAACGAGGTGATTGTCAGTCGTTTGTCTTGTCAGTATAAATCGGAGTTCGATGAACAAGATCTTGGCTCAATAAGGATGACACAGTTCTTGCCTTATGCTAGATCGAGATATAGTGACGAAGGGATTATCGGAATAGATGATTCCAGTACAAGTGGGAGATTGTTGGGAATGTCCTGAAATCTATTGTACTTGCTCTAAGTGATAGTTGTATTGTCGAGATGAGACAATCATATAATACTAGGTAGTCATAATGCTTTGCTAGAAGCCACTTATGATCAATGAGTTTAGAACTCATTGCTAGTGTTATATGATCCTACAGGGTCACACACCTAAGCAAACTGGACGTCAAAGACGAGGTTGATCATTAATGTAATGATCCAGTGAATGCATATGTGATATGCATTCGATATCAATGTTCTGGGACTGCATCGATCGATGCATATAGTGCAACGATCGATGCAACTCGCGGATTAGCCAGATTAATACGGTTTAATCGTTGGTTAATTCCGTTGTGGTTTAAGCCGACATATATAAGATATATGGTCGACCTAAACTAGAGACTAACCTAATTGACAGCCACCAGAACTTGAATAGAAACCTCTGAAGAGATTGGATCTCAGCATGCACTAGCATCCCTGCTGTTCAGTTTGTGTGCGTGTGGGTACCAGTAGAGGCGCAGCATTTGAGGCGCTCTAGATCTCGATTATCTACAAATCTTCCGCTGCTAATCACCAGGTAATTCTGAGATCCCAATGATTCAATTACATGAACCCTAGATCCTAGGCTTGGAATTCAGACCAGGGTTGCCTAATTGGATTAGGAACTGTAGAAATTCCTTCACTTAGGGAGTCCGCTATCCCGCTTACACCACACAACTACGGTCCACGTGTCCTAGGCTAATATCACCTTGCAAACAGGCCCAAAGGCTTTCACTACGCAAACTACATCCACTCGTGCTTTCACACTCGTGGACCCCTCCCTGGCCCGAAGGCGCACGCAACCGGCTCACCCGGTATCCCTGGGCCTTACGGCCATTTCACCTGGGGAGGCTCGCCAACACCTCCCATCCGACGATTTAAAGGGCGCGTACCAAACTCGTTATACGCGCCCTGCCACGAAACACCCTTTCGGGGGCCCTACAACAACTACCAATCATATCCATCACACACATACAACGTTTTCAGGCTCAGCGATAACCTAGCAGTTCTACGTTCTCAAGCAATCACATCGGGACCCAACTAATCCTACGCTACCTAGGAAAGACGACATTAACAAGGGACTATCGCCTGTAATTGATTGAAGTAAGGGAGATCACATTCGGTCCTCACCTTAGCCAAAGAAGAGGGCAAAACGGTAATTTGGAAGCCCCATTAGCCCAAACGGACATTGGATCTGGATAAATGACGAGAAATCAAGTGAGATAGGCTTTTGAATCGCTTAAATCGGGCTTAGGATGAGCTAGATATGATCGATTGAAAATATCCCACTCAAACCAGCTAAACCGACCTAAACCGGAAATTGAAATTGAATTAGAATCGAAATTGGAAAACCAAACCGGTTAGCCTAAACCGGACCCGGTCAAGGATCCGACCCGAACAGGTCCGACCCGACTCGACCCGGTCAACGGCGGTCAACAGCGGCGACGGCGGCGGTCAGCGGCGGCGGCGACGGCGGTGCTCCGGCGAATCTCCGGCGACGGGCGGTGGCTCCGGTCGGCGGCGGCGGTGGTGCGTGACGGCGGCGAACGGCTCCGGCGGTCGGCGCGTGGGCTCCGGCGCGTGGCTCCTCCGGCGCGTGTGGATCTCACGCGCCCGTGACTCCCGGGCGAGTGGCGGCGCGTGCGGGCGCGTGCGGCGGCGCGTGGTGGTCGGCTCGGCGGCTCCGGCTTCGTCTCATCGCGACGGTCACGATGGTGTGCTCGGTTTCTCGGGATTTGGGGTACTTCGAAAGTTATGAAAAGTTGAAAACGTTTTTGATTTAGAAAGGCTCAGATCTGGTTCCCGGAGTTACCTGGATAGATTGGGAGAAGGGAAAAACGTGAATAGTGACTCTTGAAGCTTCGAGTGTCTCCAGATCCCGACAGAGCTTCGCCGAAAGAAGAGAATGAGGTTTCTGGGGAAAAGGGGCGGCTATTTAAAGAGGAAGACCCTGGAAAACCCTAGGGTTTCAGAAAAGGAAACCAGGCCTTTGGGCTTGGCTAATGGGCTTTGGCCTTAAATCAGAAAAGGAAACCCATTAATGAGGGAATAATGGAAAAAGGAAGGTGGATTTGGGCTGGGCTTTTGGTCTTTTCTTTCTTTTTAAACAAAATTTTTGGTGGGCTGGTATGGGTATGTTACAGGGTTCACAAGCCAGTCGGGATATTTTACTTCCCTAATCGAACCTATTTTAAGTAATTGATTGACTTCGTCATTGATAGCTTGAGCTCGCTCGGGGTCAAGCTTGCTACGTTTCTGCCTGACCGGTTTATAGGTCGGGTCGACATTCAGCTCGTCTTGTGGAATTATATCAGTTCGTCTCTTACAGAGTTCGGGAGGTCAGCTCCAATATCGACGCATATTTCAGGATGAACATCGTCTATGCAAACTTGGGTCGTGGAGTCTTTCGAGGGACCTCGTTGACTGGGGTAATTTGACATTTTAATTGGAATTTTGGCGATCTCCTCATGTTTTTGTAATTGATATGCGGGAGATCTTTTGATCCGTTTATACTTGTTCATGTAACAATTTCTGGAAGATTTTTGACTTCCATATACGGTTCTTATGCCATTAGGGGTCGGGAATTTGACGCAATTATGGTATGTCGAAGGTACATCTTTCATGTCGTAAATCCATGGCTAGTCTAAGATGGCGTTGTACAAAGCTTGATGATCTATCACGACGAACTCTATCATCCTTGGGACCCCACTAGCAATAACTGGCATGAAGACAAAGCTTAAAGAGTATGTCATTTCCCTGGCGAACCCTACTAGTGGTAGTTGTCATTTGATTAGCTCAGAATCGTTGAATTCCATATTTTTGAACGCGACGTAAAAAGGAAATCGACGAAACTTCATGTATTGATCATTATCCTAGAGAGATCAACATCTCATACGACCAGACCGACGAGCAGAGCATCATCGTGAGGTTTATCTAGTTTGAGCGTCTCGCTTTACTGAAATATGATCTCGTGATTGGGGCCTTGCATATAAGTTTTCTCTCGTCTATCGGTCTCGACTCTCCTTTGAAGATCTTTGATTGAGTTAACTGAGTATCGACATTGCTTAGAGCCTCCGAATATGAAGTTTACTCACTTAGGCTGTATAGCCCATACTTGTGATTTCTCTGCCTCTCGCTTTTTTCTTTGAGTGTAGCATTCGACTGTTGAGTAACATCTCCTCTTGTGATGTTCACAATACTTGTCTTTATCATACTAAATTTACGTGGGCCCTTCGGGCTTTCTACTGGGTTAACAGTTCCAGATTTTTGGGAATCCTTCTTACCATCAGCATTTTGCGAACTCGGTTGGTTCTTCTCTTTTCGGTGCTTTTCTGCGAGGATCGCAAATTCTTCTTCTAGGCGAGTAAAAGCCGAAGCGCAATGTAAAGCATAATCAAGAGAGATTGGTTCGTGAACTGCAATATCTTTAAAGAACTCAGACGTGTACCATAGTCCGCATCTTAGTGTATATAAAGTAACTTCCTCGTTCGGGTTCACAATTTTTGATCTAATCTGCTTAAAGTGATCGATGTACGAACGAAGTGACTTGTTGGATCTTTGAGATACGTTAAACATGGTTGCCTCAGTAGTTTTGCCTTCGATGAAAATGGAATACTTATTAAGGAAAGCCGTCATGAACTGATTGAAGTTGTATATAAACCTTTCTTCTAGTCCGGGAAACCGTTTTAAAGCTTGGCCTGGTAGATTCTCTGCGAAGAGTCTGCAGAAAGCATGATTTTTTTACAGCTTGAGTAGGCCATGTTCGTCTATTGCCTATGGAGCGAACTATGTTATGGCTGGTACCCGATATGTATTTGCTCATTCAGACCATCAATCAGTGTCCATCAGTGCATATCAGTTCGTGGGATTTGGAACAGGGTCGAACTCGGCTCGATAAAAGATATCGAGATCGAGGGAAAAGCTGATCCGCTAAGCCACCTGGACCTGATCTCACCGTTCCACGGTAGAGGTGGCGGACCATGAGGCGTTCGTTCCATGAATCCTGTCAAATCCGCCGTTAGCGAACTCGAACTAAAGGGAATCGTTGTTTTTTGTCAAAGTCATAGGGGAGAGAACCCATTGTTCGACTTTTCAGCAATGTATCCTGAGATCCCTGGTGGTGACGCGACCTGATAAAAATATAGGCGAATTTGTGGTTGAGGACTCAAAGGAGGCCTCCGGTCGCCTACGGATTGATCTCGAGGATTTTGGTTGGCGAGCTTCTCGAAACGAGCGTTAACGCGTCATTCTTGTTCTGCGAGCTGTGTAGCCAACGTATGACTGGCGATTCAGTCCGAGCATTAGCCTCGTTGTTGCATGTTCGGCTCACTAGAAAGTTGAGCATTGAGCGTATTTCGGTCAGATCGTTCTGACTTTTTCTCGTGACATTAGGAGTTTGAGGCGAAATGGATCGGAGAGTTCCAGATCCGCTTCCAGATGCTGGAACGGCATCAGATCTGACCCATACCCAATTTCTATTTTGATCGTTGTTCCTTGACGAAGTATTCATCAGGATCGGACTCGTCGTCGCTACTTGAGCGACATAGCCAAATGGAACTAACGCCATATCTATTGAAGTTGGGTTCATCCCTACGTTGTCAGTCTGACACGTTGAAGTGTTCACTTCGGTGGTGTTCTGTAGAACAACGTCGATTACCTATTCGCGGTTGACTGGAGGTGGATGAGTGACGTTTGTTAGTGGAGGGTTTGACACCCTTAGTTATTTACTCGGCCCATCTTCTCTATCAGCCCATACTCAATATGACACGAGCTGGAAACCCACTCTGGAAGTCAACAACCTAGACGTCTACGAGCTGGACGATCTAGACGTCTGTGCTGGACGACCTAGACTGTCTACAAGCTGGACAACCTGGATGTCAACGCCCTGGACAACCTAGACGTCTACGAGCTGGAAGACATGGACGTCTATGCACTGGACGACCTAGACGTCCACGAGCTGGACCACCTGGACGTCTACGAGCTGGACGACCTGGACGTCTATGAGCTGGACGACCTGGACGACCTGGACGTCTACGCGCTTGACGACCTAGACGTCTACAAGCTGGATGACCTGGATGTCTACGCGCTGGACGACCTGGACGTCTACGAGCTGGATGACCTGGACGTCTACGAGCCGGACGACCTAAATGTCTACGAGCTGGACGACCTGGACGTCTACGACCTAGTTGTCCACGACCTGGATGTCTACGACCTGGAATCTCACAAACTCCACAATCTAGAAAGTCTCGAGCTCGCAGTCATCAAATGTCCCATATCACAGCTAAGTCATCATTACTGCCGATCGGAGATGCCATCGAAAGAAGGCAAAGGTCGCCACGTCCCATCTCACAGCTCAGCCATCATTACTGCCGACCGGAGATGCCATCGAAGGAAGGAAAAAGTCGCCAACGTCCCATCCCACAGCTAAGTCATCATTTCTTACGACCGGAGATGCCATCGAAAGAAGGCAGAGGTCGCCACGTCCCATCTCACAGCTCAGCCATCATTTCTTCCGACCTAAGCTTCCATCGAAAGAAGGGAAGGGTCGCCACGTACACAATAACGTCTCATCCTACAGATTGGAGTCATCGCTGCCGACATCAAATCATCATTACGAAACAAATATCTATTTGTCTATGTAATTCTCTATAAATACTCAGACCAGTTTGAAAGAGAAGGGGATCGGATCTCGCAACCTAAGATGGGGATTCCTCTCCTAACTTCAACATCGAAATCCTTTCCCAACTTGACCATTCGTCGAACTCATTTTATAAAACAGAGATCTCCGATCTCTCACTTCACAATCTCACCTCTTAATCTCTATCTTAACACTCTATATTTGTTTGGTCTTTTACACCTCCAACAATTGTGGCCCACCGTGGGGCTGACATTCTTCTTTACCCAAAAAATAGTTCGACGATGACAGGAATGCCACCATTGTTCCCGCCAACAACCGAGTCTCCCACATCTGCTCCAACCTCGACAGCCACCGAGCTACCACCGCAGACAACGTCAAAACCAGCACTGATAGTCCAAGTGCTAACAAACCAGATACATACCCCCAACTAGCTTCAGCACTCCGACGGGATCAATCTCTGCGACGAGCTCCAGCACTCCGACGGGATCAATCTCTGCGACGAGCTCCAGCACTCCTACGAGATCAGGCTTTGCGACGAGCTCCAACACTCAAACGACCTACTTCACCATAGACAAGCTCACCTACAACGCCAAGAGCGAAAACTCTCGTCAACAGCAGCATGTCATAACAAGACGAGCCCTCATCCCTCCTTTGAGACAAGACATGATCCACCCACGATTTAGCTCACAGTTCGTCATCTACGGAACCGAGCTCATCTCCCAAACCAAGCTCACGCTTTTTGACATTACCCAAATCTCCCTAAACTCAAAAGGTAAAAATACTTGCATCGTCTAGCGTTGACTTCGCTCGCATCATCTAGTTACGACCCCGCTCGCATCGTTTAGCTACGACCCCACTCGCTTCGTCTAGCTACGACCCCGCCCGCTTCGTCTGATTACGGCCTCACTTGCATCGTCTAGCTACAACATTGCTTGAACTTCATCGCGACCTTGCTTGCGTTACCTAGCCACGACCGAGCATGCGTTGCCTGACTACGACCTTGCTAGCGTTACCTAGCTACGACCTTGCCCGTGTTGTCTACCTACAACCTCGCTAGCGTTGCCTAGATACGACCTTGCTAGAGTTGTCTACCTACGACCTCGCTAGTGTCTTCCAACAAGCTCCAGCTCTCCGACTCTCCGACGAGCTCCGAATCTCTGACAACCTCCAGCTCTCCAGCTCTATGACAAACTCAAGCTCTCCGAAGAGCTCAAACTGTCTGACGACCTCCAGCTCTCCGACGATCTCTAGCTGTTCCGATGAGCTCTAGCTTATGACGAGCTCCAGCTCTCTACCGAGCACGAGCTCTAGCTCTCCATCCCTATGACAAGCATGAGATCCCTAGTTCTCCAGCGAGCTCCACCTCTGCCCTCTCAGCCGCGACCATGAGCTCTCCGACGAGCTCACCATCTGCTTAATGACAAGCTTTCCACGTCTCTATGACTAGCTCCTCGAGCTCTTATTCATATAAGGACACACAAATTAATAAGTGTTTAAGCGCACTCCATCAAGTGCAAACTCAAATCAAAAAGCCTAAAAAGCTTTTATGATCAAAAGAGTAAAAGCCAAGTTCTCACATGCACCACAAAACACACACTTACAATCAGTGTTTAAGCCGAGCTCGCTACTCGCACCAAATACACACTTTCACTAAGTGTTAAGCCGAGCTCTCGCCTCGCAAAAAGAAGATTAAGAGATTTTTTAAAAAAAATTGGGTCACCGATCTGAGCTCTCGAAACCGAGCATGAGATTCGCCGAGCTAACGTCTATGTGGACCCCGAGCTGGAGCGTCTATGTGGTCCCAAACTGAAGCGTCTATGACATCACCAAAAATGAGGACCCGAGCTGAAGCGTTTATGTGGTCCCGAGCTGAAAATCCCGACGCCGAGCTGACATTTTCCATCTGACGAGCTGACTTTTCTATCCCCGAGGCGTAAGCTCAGCTGATGCCTCCGTTGTCCCGAGCTGAACATCTCTACGGTGCCAAGCTGAAACCTCCACGGTTGAGCTGAGCTTCTCTGTGCCCCGACCTGAGCTGGTATCCCGATCTGAAGCCATGACTCTGATCTTCCAACACCAAATTGGTATCTCTGAACTACCGAGGCCAAAGGAAATTCCGGTTCGCCGAGCTGAGATCTCCAAGACCCGAACAAAAGCTTCGTCATATCCGAGCCTCTTCCTCACTGCCCAGCTGGAACTCCTCCCTCACTGCCTAGCTGGAGCCTCTTCCTCACTGCCCAGCTGGAGCCTCTTCTTCACTGCCGAGCTGGAGCTCCTCCCTCACTGCCCAGCTGGAGCCTCTTCCTCACTGCCCAGCTGGAGCTCTTCCCTCACTGCCCAGCTGGAGCCTCTTCCTCACTTCCCAGCTGGAGCTCCTCCCTCACTGCCCAGCTGGAGTCTCTTCCTCACTGCCCAGCTGGAGCTCCTCCCTCACTCCCCAGCTGGAGCCTCTTCTTCACTGTCAAGATGGAGCCTCTCCTTCACTGCTCAGCTGGAGCCTCTTCCTCACTGACCCCAGCTGAAGCTCCTCCCTCACTGCCCAGCTGGAGCCTCTTCCTCACTGCCCAGCTAGAGCCTCTCCCTCACTGCCCACCTAGAGCCTCTTCTTCACTGCCCAGCTGGAGCCTCTTCCTCACTGCCCAGCTGGAGCCTCTTCCTCACTGCCCAGCTGAAGCCTCTTCCTCACTGCCCAGCTGAAGCTCCTCCCTCACTGCCCAGCTGGAGCTTTTCCCTCACTGCCCAGCTAGAGCCTCTTCTTCACTACCGAGCTAGAGCTCCTCCCTCACTGCCCAGCTGGAGCCTCTTCTTCACTGCCCAGCTGGAGCCTCTTGCCCAGCTGGAGCCTCTTCCTCAATGCCCAGCTGGAGCCTCTTCTTCACTGCCGAGCTGGAGCTCATTTTTTCCCTCCTGAGAAACCACGAGATGGACTCATTTTCGCCTAGCTGAGAAAAACACGAGCTGGACTCATTTTCCCCTAGCTGGGAGAAACACGAGCTACACTCATTTTTCGCCTAGCTGAGAAAAACACGAGCTGGACTCGATTTTTGCCTAGCTGGGAAAAGCACTAGCTGAACCTATTTTCCTCCTAGCTGAAATCTTTTCGGGCACTCATGTTTGGCCTAGCTGAAAAAACCACAAGCTGGACTCTTTTTCACCTTGCTGGAGAAAACACGAGCTGCTAACATTTTCGCCGAGCGGAAAAACTCCGTGAGCGATCATTTTTCCCCTAGCAGGGAAAACCACGAGATGACTCAGTTTCCGCCTTACTGGAGAAAACACAAGTTGAAATCCATTTTTTACCATATCTAACAACTCTCTCTCTCCGAACTGGTCCGATATTCTTTTGAATCGAGCTAAATAACTCCTCAATGAAATTCAATGCGATCGTCTAAAACTTCATACATCGAACTAGGGGGGACTTATTGTTAGTGGAGGGTTTGACACCCTTAGTAATTTACTCGGCCCATCTTCTCTATCCGCCCATACTCAATATGACACGAGCTGGAAACCCACTTTGGAAGTCAACAACCTAGACGTCTACGAGCTGGACGATCTGGACATCTGCGCTGGACGACCTTGACGTCTACGAGATGGACGACCTGGACATCTAAGAGCTGGAAAACCTGGATGTCAATGCCCTCGACAACCTAGACGTCTACGAGCTGGACGACCTAGACGTCTACGAGCTGGACGACCTGGACGTCTATGCACTGGATGACCTAGACGTCCATGAGCTGGAAGACCTGGACGTCTACAAGCTGGACGACCTGGACGTCTACGAGCTAGACGACCTAGAAGACCTGGACGTCTACGCGCTGGACGACCTAAACGTCTACGAGCTGGATGACCTGGACGTCTACGCGCTGGACGACCAGGACGTCTACGAGCTGGATGACCTGGACGTCTACGAGCTGGACGACCTAAACGTCTACGAGCTGGATGACCTAGACGTCTACGGGCTGGACGTCTACGACCTAGTTGTCCACGACCTGGACGTCTACGACCTGGCATATCACAAACTCCACAATCTAGAAAGTCTAGAGCTTGCAGTCATCAAATGTCCCATCTCATAGCTAAATCATCATTACTGCCGACCGGAGATGCCATCAAAGGAAGGGAAAAGTCGCCAACGTCCCATCCCACAGCTAAGTCATCATTTCTGCCGACCGGAGATGCCATCGAAAGAAGGCAAAGGTCGCCACGTCCCATCTCACAGTTCAGCCATCATTACTGCCGACCGGAGAGGCCATCGAAGGAAGGGAAAAGTCGCCACGTCCCATCCCACATCTAAGTCATCATTTCTGCCGACCGGAGATGCCATCGAAAGAAGTCAAAGGTCGCCACATCCCATCTCACAGCTCAGCCATCATTTCTACCGACCTAAGCTGCCATCGAAAGAAGGGAAGGGTCGCCACGTACACAATAACGTCTCATCCTACATATTGGAGTCATTGCTGCCGACATCAAATCATCATTACGAAACAAATATCTATTTGTCTATGTAATTCTCTATAAATACTCAGACCAATTTAAGAGAGAAGGGGATCGGATCTCCCAACCTAAGATGGGGATTCCTCTCCTAACTTCAACATCGAAATCCTTCCCCAACTTGACCACTCGTCAAACTCATTTTATAAAACAGAGATCTCCGATCTCTCACTTCACAATCTCACCTCTTAATCTCTATCTTAACACTCTATATTTGTTTGGTCTTTTACACCTCCAACAACGTAGTTGGATTTATCTCGATCTATCGAACCTTGTATCTGATTCTTGTGACAAAAAGATCTATGGTAGTTCCCCATAGTCGGCACCAATCATGAAAACGTTATAAAAAATTACAGTAAAAACAATTACTCTCAGTTTGTTTTGTTACCCCTCTCACTAACAGCTTTCAGTAACAACTTTCACTTACAATTTTGCACTATTCAACCTCATACCACTTCTGCTAACTGTTGGTACTGGATTTCCCTCTAGGAAACCCGGCCAATAAAAATACAGACTCGAAGGCCCAAGATCACGGGTCTAGTTCGCTAACTGATGAATAAGTTTGCCTGAGGCCCAAGGCCCATTCGATTACCAAATAATGTAGGCCTATTTGGTCCTAAATGTGATATGATCGAGCTCAAGCTCGACAGAAGACGATGTCGAGGAAGAATGACCAAGTCGTTGTCAGTTGAGGCGATCTCCGCAAATCCTGGATATCGTTACCATTGCGAGGCTAAAGAATCGGAACAAGGAGATCGAGGTTCGAAACCTATTTAAAGAAGAAGTAGAGATTCATTCAAGCCATTCCAACCCTAATCAAGAACACTTCGGCTAGATAGCTCGATAATCATCTTTTTGTTCTCTCTTTCGATTGTGTTAATTCGAGCTCGCCATTCAATCTTAATAATATCTTTGATTCATAGGAAGACTATATTCTTTCATATAAAAAAGTCCAAATCCACGATTACAAATCCTTGGTGTGAATCTTCGATCTCACATTTGGCGCTGACTGTGGGGACAATCTGTAGCTTTTCCTATCTAAAGAATCATATAGATTGAGATGAATCCCGACCAATCCAGCTCTCCCAACTCCACTCACCAGTCGATCACCCGCAGATGGTCAGCAACGTTCCTCAGAACACCACCGGGGTAAGTATAACGGGTTAGGCCGATGGCGTGTTGACGAGCTCAACCTCTGTCTCCACGACTTCGGCACAAACCGACTCAGTCGCTCAAACAATCGCGACGAGTCAGGCTCCGACAAACGTTTTGTCAGGAACCAATGATCCAAGCAGGAACTGGGTATGGATGAAAAGTAATTCGACTTCTGCCTCCGCACCAGGAGGCGGATCTGGAACACTCAGGCCTAATCCGCCACAGCCTCCTGCTCCGCCGCGACATAGTCTGGACGACCTCGCCGAAATCCGTTCAATGCATACCCTGTTGGTAAGCCGAACGAGAAGTAATGAGGCTAACTCCCGGGCCCAAGAGATCGCAAATCGCGCCTTGGCCGCACAGCTCGATGAACATGAACGACGCATCAATGCTCGTTTCGAAGAGCTTGCTAATCGAAACCAAGGAGATCGATCATTACGTGATCAACGATGTACACTAAGTCCTCCACCTCGGACACGTCTGGACTTTTCTCCAGCGATAACACCTCCAGGAACGTCGGGAAACATCGCCGGAATGTCAAATAGCGGATTCCGCCCAGTAGAGACCCCTACAGTGACACCGAACCCGTTTAGCTCAAGTTCCTTGGTCGTAGAGCCAAGCGGGTCGGGAAACCGACCATTACCTGGACCACCTCCCATACCGAATAATTTCGGTATTAGGCCGAGGCAGCTTGGAGGCTCAGCTTTTGCTTCAAGCTTTCGATATCCCCTCGGATCAAGCCCGATGCCATTCCAAACGCCTCAGATCGACCAAACAAGACCGATCCAACGATCGATATAATTGACCCGGTCTTTTCGGGGCGACCGTCGACTCAACCGCAAACACAGTTCGCATCCATAGCGGGAGACGAACACAATGCGCTAAGACAATAAGTCGAGCAGGCTAACGCTCAGTTCATGAGCCTAAGCTCGAAAGTCCATATGGCAACAAGCGCAGCACCCGACATCGATCGAGTGATCGAAGAAACGCGCCAAATACCGTTTACAGACCGAATCGCTTTCGCAAGAATTCGAGAGATCAAGAAAACGAAATTTCCAGAGTTATCGGGAAAATCGGACCCCAAAGCCCACATCAGGGCATTGAGACTAGCAATGTCTAGAGTATACCTCACCGACGAAGAAAGAGAACCGGCTTTCTGCAGACTCTTCGCCGAGAACCTATCGGGCTCAGCCCTAGAGTGGTTCGCTGGACTGGAGTACAAATCTATAGATAACTTCACCCAGTTCATGATGGCTTTCCTTAAACTGTATTCCATATTTATCAAGGTCAAAACAACCGAGGCAGCCTTATTCGGCGTATCTCAGCGACCCGACGAGCCGCTTCGTTCGTACATAGACCAATTTAAGGAGATAAAATCCAAAATCGCGAACCCAAATAACGAAGTGGCCATAGAGGCATTAAGACGCGGGCTATGGTACTCGACCAAATTCCACGAGGAAATAACAGTCCGCGAACCGCTCACACTTGATGATGCTCTTCATCGTGCGTCAGCCTTCGCCCACCTCGAGGACGAAACTTCGGCCCTCAGAGAGAAGCACCGAAAGGAAAAGAACTAGTCGGGCTCACAGAACTTGAATTCAAAAAAGGATTCCCATAAATCCGGAAACATTAACGCAGTTGAAAGCCCGAAGAGCTCGAGAAAATTCGAGTTCGACAAAGATAAATTCACAACAAAAAGGGACACTCGACTGAAGAGTGTTATACTCGAGCTAAGGTTGAGGCCCAAAAACGAGAGTCCGAAAATAACCAAGAATCCGAAGTCGAGAAGGAAACCCCCTCTGACAAAAAGGAAAGCAAATCGACCAAAGAGTTAAACGTAAAAAAGCCTTCTCAGAATAAACGAGCAAGATCCAAGGAGTTAGGCTCTCCCGAATCCCTCCCTCAAGGATCGCGAAAGCGAGTCGAGGTCATCCTAGGCGAGCTCAGTTTACGCGGTACCCCGAGAGGTTCGGCGTTATCCCCGCCTCCAGCTCCTATTAAGAGTTTATGCTCGCGAATCAATCTCCCTCGTCTCTGCGGGGGGGGGGGGGGGGTGTACGGGCTATACCCCCAAAGCGATTCGACTTCATCTTCGGCGGCTCCAAGCTATGCCGAGACTCGATCAATTCGATTAAAGCCCTTCAAAGAAGGGTCGAGACAGACAAACGAGAGAAAATCCCAATGCAAGGTCCGGACCACGAGATCACCTTCTACGAGAGCGAGACACTCGACCTCGACAAGCTGAAGGATTGTTTAGTTGATCCTGATTCAATTCTTAGATTCATATCAACCTAAACATGCAGATCTAGGTTCTTCTTGATTAGAAACAATGATTAGATCTCACCTTTTACCTGTTAATTGCAGCGGAAGGAGATAGAACATGTCAGAGATCAGAGAAACACCGAGAGATGAATCCTCCAAAGGCTCACACACGCGATCACAGAAAACGGCTGCTAGACCGAGCTGATAGGAGGCGCAGGGAGAGAGAGGTTTCGGCGCTGGGGCTAGGGTTAAAGAAGAAAACAGACTCGAGTTTTATTTATAAAACTCGTCCGGTTCCTCTTGGGCCATTTGGCCATTCGCGCACTGTGTCGATCGACACATCATGTGCATCGATCGACACACAGTGGCTAAAACCTTTTATTCTCTCTAAGTACAGTAAATGCCTGGCACTTTTACCGTACTTCTGCTAAGCCATTCCTACACATTTTCCTGTTAGCTTAGGCGTGTGACCCATATGGGATCATATAATAGAGGCAATAAGTCCAAGACTTATAGATCATGAGCGGACTCTAGCAAGCCATCATGACCCCCAGTATTATATGACTTATGTCTGATCATTGACATACTCTTACTTTCTAGAGGCAGTACCGAGATTACTGGACACAATTCCAACAATCTCCCACTTGTACTGGAATCTCTGTATTCATAATCCTTTTGTCACAATATCTCGATTTGTCATAAGGCAAGATTGGTGTCATCCTTATAAAGCCTAATCTTGTTCATCGGACTCTGATTCGATACTGACAATCCAAACGACTCGGGACAGTCCGTTTGAGCATGGCCATGCATTTTCCAGTATTCAAATCTCCGATTGGCCTAGAGATATTCACTCCATTTATATTGGAGGGACAAATTCCGTCTTGTTCCATCACTGTAAACTACTCATTTCATAATGTACCCAAACAAGGTCCTTATAACTATCGCAGAACGATAGCGTTAGACAATGATCAAAGTGCATCAGTCCATGTGCAGTCACATGCATGCGAACTCAGGTCTAAGGACTATACTCTATAGTCGTAGTGAGAATCTCTTATGACACAGATATAAATATCCTGAAGAGTTCTCATAATCGGGTCTTGTCCGGTCGTATGTTCCCAACATACACCTATGTATTGACTTTGATGCCGCGCATCTATGACACACTGAGACTTTGTCATAAGTCACATATCAATCCAGTCTCTCACGGTTGTTGGTGTTCCAATTTCAATAACCTTCGACTAGGGACAGGATGATATAATCCATCTATCAAATATAGGGTCTCATGATCAAGCTAAATGACTTTGATGACTCAAGATCAAGTCACTTACTTCGATGACCTATAAAATGGTTTATATCACTTTGGAACGATTATTTCATCACAGTTAAAATAATCTTGAAATAATAATTTCATTAAACATAAGAATGTTTTTACAAGAACATATCAAATAACTAAATAAAAGCCCTCAAACTCCCACTCAAATTTAGATTACATTTCAATGTCTCTAATGCCTACAGCTTCAGTCAGAAACTCGAGCTTAGGCCTTGGGAGTGGCTTTGTCAACGGATCAGCGACGTTATCATCTGTCTGAACTCGGCTGATCTTGACTTCCTTTCTATTAATGATGTCACGTATCAAGTGAAATCTTCTTAGAACATGCTTGGATTTCTGGTGTGATCTTGGTTCCTTTGCCTGAGCTATAGCACCATTGTTGTCACAAAATAGTGCCAGAGGCTCAGCCGCATCTGGTATCACACCTAGTTCAATAATGAACTTTCGTATCCAAACAGCTTCCTTCGCAGCTTCTGAGGCGGCGATATATTCAGCTTCTGTAGTGGAATCAGCAACGGTGTCTTGCTTGGAGCTTCTCCAACTGATTGCACCGCCATTCAGACAAAAGATATAACCGGACTGTGACCGGAAATCATCTTGGTCTGTCTGGAAACTTGCGTCCGTGAATCCACTGACTTTAAGCACATCACTTCCACCGTACACTAAGAACTTATCCTTAGTATGTCTTAGATACTTCAAGATATTCTTTACGGCAATCCAATGGTTTTCACCTGGATTTGACTGGTATCTACTCGTCATGCTCAATGCATAAGCAACATCAGGACGAGTACAGATCATGGCATACATGACAGATCCTATTGCAGATGCATAAGGAATATTCTTCATGCGCTCAAGCTCAGCAGCCGTCGTAGGGCTCTGCTTCTTGCTTAGCGTTGTGCCATGTACCATTGGCGTGAAGCCCTTCTTGGAATCCTTCATGCTGAATCTTTGTAGGACTTTGTCAATGTATGAATCTTGACACAAGCCTATCAGCCTTCTAGATCTATCCCGGTAGATCCTGATTCCAAGAACGTATGCGGCTTCACCCATGTCTTTCATGGAAAAACAACTTCCAAGCCAGTCCTTTACGGACTTCAGCATTGGAATGTCGTTTCCGAGAAGCAGTATGTCATCGACATACAGAATAAGAAATACTATCTTGCTCCCACTAGTTTTCTTATACACGCATTGTTCTTCTTCGTTTCTGATGAAGTCAAATTGCTTGATCGCTTCATCAAAACGAAGATTCCAGCTCCTCGATGCTTGCTTCAATCCATAAATGGATTTATGAAGCTTGCATACTTTCCCAGCATTCTTTGGATCTATGTAACCGTCAGGTTGTGTCATATACACATCCTCTTCCAGAATACCATTTAGGAAGGCGGTTTTCACGTCCATCTGCCAAATTTCATAATCATGAAAAGCTGCAGTTGCTAGTAGAATCCGAATAGATTTCATCATAGCCACTGGTGAATAGGTTTCATCGTAATCCACACCGTGAACTTGTCTGAAACCTTTTGCCACCAACCTGGCTTTGTAAATCTGGACATTTCCATCCACGTCAATCTTCTTCTTGAAGATCCATTTGCACTCGATGGCTTTTACACCAGCGGGTAAGTCAACCAATGAAAACACTTGGTTGACCGACATGGAGTCCATTTCGGAATCAGTGGCCTTGCGCCACTTCGAGGAATCTGGGCCCATCATGGCTTGATTGAAGTTCGATGGTTCATCACCATCAATGATCAGAAGATCATGACAGTCAGTCACGAGGAATCCTTGATATCTCTCGGGTTCGTGACGGATCCTCCCGGATCTTCGAACTTCAGGTACTACAGGTTCAGGCTCTACAATTTCTTGTAGGTCCTCCTGCTGCTCTTCCTCATTAGGTTGAGCAGTATCCTGTTCATCTTGAATTTCTTCAAGCAGTACCTTACTCCCACTGTCTTTCTTAGAGAGAAACTCTCTCTCAAGAAAGTTACAATCCCGGGCAACAAAGATCTTGTTCTCGGAACGTAGATAGAAGTAATAAGCCTTGGTTTCCTTCGGATAACCAATGAAGTAGCATTTATCAGACTTTGGTGTAAGCTTATCTGAGATCAATCTCTTGACATAGGCTTCACAACCCCAAATTCTTAGATAAGACAGCACTGGAGCCACTCCAGTCCATAATTCATATGGTGTCTTTGCTACTGCTTTCGATGGCGCTCTATTAAGAGTGAACACTGCTGTTAGCAGAGCATATCCCCAAAGGGATATCGGAAGGTCTGTGTGACTCATCATAGATCGAACCATATCCAATAAGGTCCGATTTCTCCTCTCAGACACACCATTCCATTGAGGTGTTCCGGGAGGAGTGAGTTGGGACACGATCCCACACTCTCTTAGATGATCACTGAATTCTTGGCTTAAGTATTCTCCTCCTCGGTCGGACCGAAGAGCCTTAATGCTTTTGCCAAGTTGGTTCTGTACTTCATTTTGGAATTCTCTGAACTTCTCAAAAGATTCAGACTTATGTTTCATTAAATAAACATATCCATACCTACTGAAATCATCAGTGAAGGTAATGAAGTACTGATAGTTTCCTCTTGCATTAGTGAACATTGGGCCACACACATCAGTGTGTATCAGGCCCAACAAGTCACTGGCCCTCTCGTTAGGTTTATTAAAGGGGGCCCGTGTCATTTTGCCCATCATGCAGGATTCGCATTTCTCACATGACTCAAAGTCAAATGAGCCAAGAAGTCCATTCGAATGGAGCCTCTTGATGCGTTTCTCGCTGATGTGCCCTAAACGACAATGCCATAGAAACGTTCGGTTCTCCTCATTAGGTTTGAACCGTTTGGTATTAATGTTATAAATTGGCGCGGATTGATCAAGTATGTAAAGCCCATTCGTAAGAGGGGCACAACCATAGAACAAATTGTTGCGATTGAAGGAACATAATTTATTCTTAACTGAAAAATCATAACCTTCCAAATCCAACAAAGAAATTGAAATAATATTCCTGCTTATAGCAGGTACAAAATAACAATTATTGAGTTCTAAAATCAATCCCGAAGGTAAAGACAACAAGTATGTACCTACAGCTAGTGCTGGAACTTTCGCTCCATTCCCAACTCGTAGCTCCACTTGTCCTTGCTTCAGCCTTCTACTGTTGCTGAGTGCCTGCATATTAGTACAAATATGAGCCCCACAACCAGTATCCACAACCCATGAGGTATTATCAGAAGTAGTTGTATTAACTTCTATAACAAAAATACCTGTCGAAGAAGTCTCGAGAGTCTTCTTCTTCAATTCCTTTAGACCTTCTTGGAATTTCTTACATTCTCTCCTCCAATGCCCTGGTTCTTTACAGAACCTGCATATGTCAGTTGGCCCAGCCTTGGACTTGGGCTTGGGCTTTGGCGTGTCCTTGTCCGCGACTTGGACAGCCTTGGCTTTTCCCTTATCCTTAGCAGAGGATTTCTTAAACCCCTTGCCCTTTTGCACCATAAGCACATTGGGGTCCTTGGCAGTTTTCCTCAAGTTGGGCTCTGCAGTCTTGAGCATTCCGTGAAGCTCAGGCAATGTCTTACTCAAGCCATGCATGTTAAAGTTCAGAATGAACTGATCATAGCTTGCAGGTAATGACTGCAGAATGATGTCGCAGGCAAGTTCCTGGCTGATTGGGCAGTCGAGTTTCTGAAGATGATCGAGATAACCCATCATCTTCAAGACATGAGGACTCACTGCCGCATTCGCAGCCAACTTACAGTCTAAGAGGTTCTTAACAGTCTGAAACCTCTCAGTCCTTGCTTGCTCCTGAAAAAGCGATTTCAGGCTTGCCATTATCTCAATTGGTGACAACACACTCTCGAACTGCATTTGCAGCTCAGCAGTCATTGTCGCCAACATAAGGCAATACACATCATTTTCATCTGACGAATGCTTTTCCCAAGCATTATGCAGAGTCCTGGCGGCATTGTTAGCAGGCCTCTCGGGGAGAGGATCACGAAGGACATAATCCTTCTTCTCCTGCTTGAGGACCAGCCTCAAGTTCCTTGACCACGTCAGGAAGTTCGTTCCAGTCAGCTTCTCCTTCTCGAGAACAGACCGGATTGAGAATGTGTTTTGTGTGCTTGTAGTAGTCATAGCTGAAATATATAAGATAAAAAGGTTATTAGTTATTATGTTCAATATGATTAATCTCATATTATATTTAATATGATTAATCACGCATTATATTCAATAACATAAGTTACCCTCAATAGAATATAATGATTCCAAGATCCACATATAACTAAGATCAAAGTGGGCCACTGGCCATCACCCAACCTTAGCTTATATCGGTAAGCCCTATATCGGCTAATTATATCCGTGATATAACTCTTGGTTGTGAATCTGGGCCCGAGGCCCAATCCACTCTGATGTCTCAAGGCCCGGGACTCCCGATGGCCTAGTCAAGAAAAACCAGACTATACAGTCATGTAATCATTAATGTCTGGGACTCCCAATGACATTTATGAATCACAAACCGTCTTATCCACGCAAAAGCAGACACCCTCACACTGTAAGGCCATGAATACAATTGAATGGGCTTCGACAGCTGACATAGAATGGACAAGACATCCAACGCTTGATATTATTTGAGGTTCGTAGGTTTATTTAAAAATTCATTCCCAAAATAGAAGATTACTATTTCGGGAAACTTTCCATTTTTGGAAACCTACTATTTTGGAAACTTTCTAAAATTGGAAACTTTCTAAAAACGGAAACTTTCTAACTTTAGAAATTTCTTTAAAATCCAAAACCCGCAAATCTAGAAACTTCTAATTTCAAAATTTCGGAAACTTTAATTTAAAATCGACTTTATAATTTTATAAAATAAATTCTAAATTAATCTGAAGAAAGACTCAAATAATTGGCCCAATTGTTTTAACTTCTTGGCCCGAGGCCCAAGAATTGGTCCATGTCCAAGACATGACCCAATTGTCCAATTAAATGACATAACCGGTCTGGTTCATTAAAATTGGTCTAACCAAATTTTAATTACTACGATGACCACAATTGTCAACCGGTTATTTACTAAACCGGATTTTCTCAATTTATTTGGTCCAACCAAATCAAATTAGAAAATCCTGGTTTAGGCACAAAATCCAATTTTTCGACTTTGGATTTCTTATCCCGGTTTAACCAGACTTAATAAAATTATTAAATCTGTTTATTAAACCAGGACGAATAATTTTAATCAAAATTTTAAACCGAGTCTTAAACCCAACCGTATCGATCGATGAACCAACCGCATCGATCGATTCATCAACCGCATCGATCGATTCTTCAATCGCATCGGTCGATGCTCTCAGCATCGATCGATGCGTTCACGCGTTGAGCAGGCTTGGCCGAGATATGCGAAATCCATGCGATCGTTCGATCGATCCATGCGATTGCAGTCGATCTCTCGCGGTTGTATCGACCGATCCATGCGATCGTATCGATCGATCCATGCGATCACAGCCGATACTTCTTTATGAAAATCGCATTCCAAATCAATATAGCTTGGATTTGCGATTTCAAGTGTGTTTAGGTTTCAATTCCTTGTTGCTTAAGTGATTTCTCTTATCAGTAGTTGATTCAAAACACTTCTTAAACAAGAAAACAATCCTAAACTTGAATCTAAACAAGAAAAACCAGAACCAATAGCTCTGATACCACTGAAGGATTGTTTAGTTGATCCTGATTCAATTCTTAGATTCATATCAACCTAAACATGCAGATCTAGGTTCTTCTTGATTAGAAACAATGATTAGATCTCACCTTTTACCTGTTAATTGCAGCGGAAGGAGATAGAACAGGTCAGAGATCAGAGAAACACCGAGAGATGAATCCTCCAAAGGCTCACACACGCGATCACAGAAAACGGCTGCTAGACCGAGCTGATAGGAGGCGCAGGGAGAGAGAGGTTTCGGCGCTGGGGCTAGGGTTAAAGAAGAAAACAGACTCGAGTTTTATTTATAAAACTCGTCCGGTTCCTCTTGGGCCATTTGGCCATTCGCGCACTGTGTCGATCGACACATCATGTGCATCGATCGACACACAGTGGCTAAAACCTTTTATTCTCTCTAAGTACAGTAAATGCCTGGCACTTTTACCGTACTTCTGCTAAGCCATTCCTACACATTTTCCTGTTAGCTTAGGCGTGTGACCCATATGGGATCATATAATAGAGGCAATAAGTCCAAGACTTATAGATCATGAGCGGACTCTAGCAAGCCATCATGACCCCCAGTATTATATGACTTATGTCTGATCATTGACATACTCTTACTTTCTAGAGGCAGTACCGAGATTACTGGACACAATTCCAACACAAGCCGCATGATGACGCACTCCTCGTGTGCTTGGTAGTCGGGGATGTCGAACTCTCGAGAATAATGATCGACACAGGAAGTTCGGTAGACGTCCTCTTCTACGACGCATTTAAGAAAATGGAGTTCGAAGACTTAGAGATCGTCGAAGGACAGACACCCCTAGTAGGGTTCGCCGGAGAAACGACATACTCAATGGGCTCAGTTTTCGCCCCAGTAATAGCTGGAGGAGTTGGAAGAATGACAGAGTTCGTCGTAGTAGATCGACCAGCTCCCTACAACGCCATTCTAGGTCGACCATGGATATACGATATGAAAGCCGTACCATCGACCTACCATCATTGCGTCAAATTTCCAACTCCGAAAGGGGTAAAAACCGTATACGGAAGAAAAAAACTTCCAGAAATTGCTACATGAACGGATACAAACATATTGAAAAATCTCACGCATAGCAATTATAGAAAGAGGAAGAGCTCGCCAAGATGAGAACTAAAAGGTCAAACAACCCCAGTCAAAGAGGACCCCCAAAGGACCTCACAACTCAAGTTTGCATAGACGAGGCTCATCCCGAAAGACTTATCGGTATCGGAATCGACCTATCGGGGTCAGTTTAAACGAACTGATTTCTTTTGTCAAACAGAATGTCGACTCCTTTGCCTGGTCGTCAGCGGATATAAAAGGAATCAACATCGACGTAACTAGTCACGAGCTAAACGTCGACCGACTTATAAACCGGTCAGACAAAAGCGTCGAAAACTTGGCCCCGAGCGATCCCAAGCCGTCAATGACGAGGTTGACCGACAGTTAAAAATTGGATCGATCAGAGAGGTGAAATACTCCGATTGGCTCGCGAACCCCGTAGTGGTCAAGAAAAAGAATGGGAAATGGAGAGTCTGCGTCGATTTTACATACCTCAACAAAGCTTGTCCAAAAGATAGCTTTCCACTCCTGCACATCGACCGCTTGGTCGAAGCCACCGCAGGTCATCAACTGCTATTCTTTATGGATGCCTTCTCTGGATATAATCAGATAATGATGAACCCCGAAGACCAGAAAAAGACCTCGTTCATAACCGACCGAGGCACGTACTGCTACAAAGTCATGCCTTTCGGGCTGAAAAACGCATGAGCAACTTACCAACACCTCGTCAACAAGATGTTCTCAGGACTCCTGGGTAAAACCATGGAAGTTTACATCAATGATATGCTGGTCAAATATTCGAGATGCAAGGACCATATCCCCCAACTAAAACAATCCTTCGTCATTCTCAATAAGTACGTGATGAAACTCAATCCGGCGAAGTGTACTTTCGGGGTCCCATCGGGAGAATTCATGGGTTACTTAGTAACCGAAAGGGGGATCGAAGCAAACCCCAAGCAGATCGCGACATTCTTAGAGATGCAATACCCCAAGAAGACGCGAGAAGTCCAGCGCCTAACTGGCAAAATAGCTGCTCTGAACCGTTTCATCTCGAGGTCGACCGATAAATGTCTACCCTTCTACCACCTACTCAAAGCGAATAAAAAGTTCCTTTGGGATGAGAAGTGCGAAGAGGCATTCACCCAGCTCAAAGCGTATTTAAGTGAACCGTCGATACTGGCAAAACCAGTAGAAGGGAACCCCTTTACCTCTACTTAGCTGTCTACGGCAGCAGTGAGCGGAGTCTTAGTTCGCGAAGAACAAAATGATCAACGACCAGTCTATAACATCATCAAGACTCTCAGCGACGCTGAAACGAGATACCCCGCAATGAAAAAACTCGCGTTGGCATTGGTCACATCGGCTTGGAAGCTTCGACCGTACTTCTAGTCACACTTGATCATATTCATGACCTCCCAGCCACTAAGAACCCTTCTCCATAGTCCAAGCCAGTCAGGTTGACTAGTTAAATGGGCCATCGAAATTAGCGAATACGACATCGTGTTTAAAACTCGAACATTCCAAAAAGCGCAAGTGCTGGCTAACTTCATAATTGAACTCCCCCTACCATCGATCTCGACCCGGCTTCCGCCAAAAGATTGAAACTCCATGTCGACGGCGCCTCGTCAAGGCAAGGATCCGGGGTCGGGGTAAAACTGGTGTCTCCCATGGGAGTGGTACTGGAACAATCATTCAGGCTAGGCTTCGCTGCGTCAAATTACAAAGACGAATACGAAGCATTGATAGCCGGGCTCAGACTAGCAATAGCAATAGGAGCTCAGGAAGTGGACGCTTTCAGTGACTCCCAACTAGTCACAAGCCAATACCATGGTGACTACGAAGCCAAAGATGAACGCATGGAAGCATACCTGCGAGTAGTTCACAGCCTCGCCGATCAAATCGAGTTCTTCGATCTAACACGAATCCCACGAGGAGTGAACACCTCAGCCGATGCTCTCGCCGCACTGGCATCGACATCAGATCCTAACCTTAAAAGGATCATACCAGTCGAAGGGATCGAGAAACCAAGTATCAACATAGCTCTGAAAGCTCTATCCTTAAAAGAGGACGAGTCCGTAGAAAAAGACGATGCCGACCAACATGCACCCAATGAAAAGGCATGCCACGATATCATCGAAATCGATGTTGACATCGATCCCATAAATGCTATTTACGTAGCAAACGTGCCTGATGGACCCATCCAGACCACATCCACTAGTCGAGGACCCGAGCCCGATGCTGGGAAAGATTGGAGAACTCCGATCATTCAGTACATAACTGATGGTGAGGTCCCCGACGACAAATGGGAAGCACGAAAACTCAAAGCACAAAGCGCGAGGTACTGCGTCACACAAGGGGAACTTTTCAAAAGGAGTCTCTCCGGACCACACCTCAAATGCCTCGACGGCAAGCAAGCTCGAGCCGTTATCACACAGGCCCATGAAGGATCCCGCGGAAGTCATTCCGGAGGACGAGCTCTGGCCATACGGATCAAATGGCAAGGCTTCTTCTGGCCAACCATGGCCGCCGAATGCGAATATTTTTCCAACAAATGTGACAAGTGCCAAAAGCACGCCCAGATCATCCATCAACCATCGAGAAACTTTCTCCGATCTCGTCGCCATATTCCTTCATGCGATGGGGAATGGATATCGTGGGACCCTTGGTCGCATCGAGCAAAAAGAAAGCTATGCACCTATTGGTAATGACAGACTACTTCACCAAGTGGATCGAGGCAAAGTCATACCAAAAAGTCAAAGACGTCTACGTAAAGGAGTTTTTCTGGTGAAACATCATTTGCCGACATGGGCTACCCCATGAGATCTTCACTGACAACGGACCTCAGTTCATATCGAATACGTTCAAAGCGTTCTGCAGAACTTGGAACATCAAGCTGGCTTACTCAACTCCTCATTGCCCCCAAGGGAACGGTCCGGCAGAAGCAGCCAACAAGTCGATCATGAACAATCTTAAGAAAAGACTCGACGAGTGCAAATCGAGCTGGAGTGACGAGCTCCCAGCCATACTCTGGGCTTACCAGACTACTCCTCGGAAATCCACTGGCGAGACCCCCTTCTCGCTAGCGTATGGTATCGAGGCGGTAATACCAGCACAGATCCTCGTATCCAGCATTCGTCAAAAAGAATGCCCACAACAAGAAAAACTCAACAATCAGATGATAACAGATGAGCTTGATCTCATCAATGAAAGGAGAAATCTCGCACTAGCCCGAATCTAGAACTACCAACAAGCCGCAGTTCGCTACTATGATTCCAAGATTAAAACCCAAAGGTTTCAAGTAGGAGAGTTCGTCTTGCGGAAGGTGTTCGACCATAAAAGGAAGAACATGCTGGGAAGTTAGGGGCGAAGTGGGAAGGTCCCTACCAGGTCACTGATATTGTGAAGGACGGTGTCTACCGACTCAAGTCGGTGGAAACCCAGAAACCCGAACTACGACCCTTGAATATCATCAACCTCAAAAAGTACTTTCATTGAGAGTATACTCCATAATCGAACGACGAAATGGCTTGATCCCCCTAAAAAGGATACGTAGGCAGCTCGATTTTGAGCGCAGCCGCTCCCCCCTAAACAAAACTCTTACCGAGTTCAACAATTTCGAGCGAAGTCCAAAAAGCTTATCCAAGTTATCACTCGAGATCGATTTTCCTTTTCCTTTGTAAAAAGAAAAATATCTTAATAAAACTCACTATCTTCTTTCATTTCAAGCGACGTGAAATGGTCTCTTCAAAAAGGTAGTCTGAAATGATTCCCTCAAATTCAAGCGATCTGAAACGATCTCTTCCAAACAGGCGACCTGAAATGGTCTTTTCCAAAATAAGCGATGTGAAATGATCTCTTCTAACCAAGTGACCTGAAATTGTCTCATCGAATTTAGGCGATCTGAAATGATTTCCTCGAGATAAGAGCGATCCAGACGATATCTCCGAACCTAAGAGCTCGAATCAAAGTTCTTCCTAACTCTAAAAATTCCTCTAACCTTATACAGATTAGAATAATTGGGGGGCCACCTCTCCCCCTTAAGCAAAGCAACGAGATCGAACTTATCTCGAGTCCGATATGTGTTTCACACGTCCGACACTTGCAAGTATTCCCAAATCGAACCTAAGTAAGTCCACTTCGATTCATCATACTCAGAACAAATTTACTTTGATTCGTCGCCGAGTTCGAGCTAGACGTTCGACAATACAATATCTCGAAGGACTTACGCCTCGGGAAATTCTTGAGTTTTAGTTCGAGTTCGACATTTGTTTACTTAGAAGAAAATTTCCAAATTTCCTAAGGCAATTCAAGCTAGGCATCTTACCTCGATCCCATTAAAGGCTCGAGCTATCACGACAATCGATTTTTAAGCAAAAAACGACTAAGGCACGAAAAGTAAAGGCAATTCATAAAAAGAGAAAGGACATGATGTCCTCGAGTTCATAAAAAATGCCCATAAAGGGCAACACCAAAAGTGAAAGCCCCTTGGGCAACGAGAATTCCAAAAATAAAGAAAAAGCCCTTTCGGGCAACAACAAAAGACTTAAATTTTTTTTAAGAAGAGGCCTCGCCTCGATCTTCTTGATCGTCCGTCGCTTCTACACCGAGCAGGCCCTCCACTTCCTCACTTACCCTCGAGCTGATCCCAGTCGGGAGGTTCAATCCATATTGATCGAGGCGAGGAGCGGCTTGCGTCGGCGGATTAGCCAGAATCACCGAATCATCAGACATCGCGAGTAGGTTGAGCTTGCTGATACTAAAATCAGACACCGCCGCTGCGTTCATTTCCTCCAGGGCCACTTGCTTCTTCTCAGCCAACTTCAACACCTCCTGAGTCAGATCTAGCTCACCGGAAGCAAACTCCGTGATGAGCTCGATATTGGCCACGGCCTCTTGGAGGCGGATCTCAGCGCTGGTCTCGGCCTTCCGCCCCTGACTCTTCTCTTTAATCCCCTTGAGGATCTCCAAGTACTCCCCGTCCAGCTTCTTCCTCGCCCCATGAACTGCGACCTTCAGGTCGAACTCTCTCCCCGCGAGGACTTTCTCCAGATCGGCTCGATCCTGAGCAGATTGCGCTGCAATGGCCCGGCTTACCTTTTCAGCAGCCAGAGTTCGGTTCACAGCGACATTGAGCTTCACCTTAATGTCCTCCTCTTGGTTCTCGAGCTGCATTAGGCGAGCCTCCATGCCGGAAAACTCGGCGACCTTCTTCTTCAGCACCTCCTCCCTCGCTACAGCCTCCTGAAGCCTTGCGTTCAAGTCAAGGACCGTCTTCTTGGCTTGTTCGAGCTCGCTGGTTCTGGGGACGTCGCGCAGCTCACGCTCGGACCTAGCCACAAACTTATTCGTGGCCTCCAAAGACTGCAAACGCAAAAAAATGATTAAAGGCATCGATAAAATTCGAATAGAGAAACAAAGCGTTAGAAAAATCCTTTACCTTGCCAATGGCCGCCGTCATCTCGGTATAATCATCCCCGAGGGCCATGTCTCCAACAGCCGGGAGCTGAACACCGGCAGGCTTAAAATGCCTTAGCAGATATGCCACCCCCTCTGGGTCATCTGCAATCGGGCATTCCTTCTGATGCCAGAAACGCCAATTGAAGGGCCCAGAGGTCCCCGATGAAGTCGGTCGAACCTCGATCTCTTGATTTGACCTCCGAGAGCTCGAATCGGCTCCGATTCTCTGACGCTTCGGGGTTGGTGGGCGAGAACCACCTCGACTCCGGCCATCAGACCCCCGGGAGCCGTTTGAATGAGAGTCAGCCAAAGCAGACTCTCGAGAACGAACCGGAACAATCTCTTGCCCACCCAAAGGAGGAGGCAAATCCTCAGGCTCTGTGATTATGTCCTCCGACCTAGGAGCCGAAGGAAGAGAGGATTGGGCCAGAGGAGGAGAACAAGCCGGAGGAGGAGGAGGAGCCTCGCCAAGGTAAAAGAGGAGGGCGTTGCTCAAATCGCCCGCCCTCATCTTGTTGGCCAGGTCGACCGGATCCTTCCCATTCCGACGGGAGCTTAATCTTCGAGACATCTTCTCGTGAGGAGGAGTACTGGTGGTAGAGCTGTCGTCCGAGATAGGTCGATCTGCAAAACATGAAACCAAGTCAAATCGATAAAGCATACATAGCGACAATAGAAAATCCTCTATACAAACTAAACAAGTAAGCTACTTACTCTCTCCAGTCCGCTCGGTGATACGAAGCGGAGGCTGAATAACTCGGGCTGGAGGAGCCTGAGGGAGAGCTCGTGGAGGTGGTATGCTTTGAGGAATTTAAGGTCGACCCTGCGAAGTTCGCTGAGGCTCGATTCTTAGAGCTTGTACGCGCTCTACTGTGAAGGTATTCCAATTTGTTGGTACTGGATTTCCCTCTAAGAAATCCGGCCCATTAACAAATAAAGCAAAGGCCCATAATCATGAGCCCGTTCCATATTCAAGACAGAGATATCGACTGTTATCCTTTGTTGGGCCTATACGACTGACATCCTGACAAGGCCCAAACAACGCCGGAGTGAGAGGCGATCGAGCTCGAGCTCGATAGGGGACGATGCGGAGATAGAACAACTTGGTCTTCGTCGGTTCAACTGATCCACGTAAATCTCGGAGATCGTTATCACGACGAGGCCGAAATATCGGAACAAGAAGATCAAAGTAGAGAGTATTTAAAGAAGAAGTGGCGATTCATTTAAGACATTCCAACCCTAATCAAGAACACTTCGAATAGATAGCTCGATTATCATACTTTGTACTCTCTTTCCGACTGTGTTTGTTCTATCTCGACGACCAATCTCAATAAAGTCTTTGATTCATAGGAAATCTATACCATTTCTATATCCAAAAGTCCAAATCCACGATTACAAATTCTTGGTGTGAATCTCAGATCTCACATTTGGCGCCGACTGTGGGGACTATCTATAGCTTTTCCTGTCTTAAGAATCAGATCTTAGATCCGATAGATCGAGATGAATCCAGACCAATCTGGCTCTCCCAGCGCCACACCACCAGTCGACCACCCTCAAACGGTCGACAACGTTCCTCAGAACACCACCAGGGTAAGAACCACGGGTCAGACCGATGGCGTGTTGACGAGCTCTGCCTCAGTCTCCATGACTTCGGCACCGACCGGCTCAGTCGCTCAAACAATCGCGACGAGCCAGACTCCGACAAATTTTTTGTCAGGAACTAACGATCCGAGCCGAAACTGGAATAACCAGACATAATTCGCCAATGCCTTCTGCTCCACAGCGACAAGGCCCGGATGACCTCGCTGAAATCCGTTCAATGTTAAGCCTATTGATAAACCGAACGAGAAACAACGAGGCAAGCGAACGGGCCCAAGAGATCGCAAACCGTTCCCTGGCTGCGCAGCTCGATGAACAGGAACGGCGCATTAACGCCCGCCTTGAAGATCAACACGTGATCCACGAACCCCCATAAGTCCTCCACCGTGTACACGCTTGGACTTCTCCCAGGTAGTAACTCCCCCGGGAGCGTCGGGAAATTTCGCTAATACGACAAGTAGCGGCTTCCGCCCTACAATGACCCCTATCGCGATACCGACTCCATTCAGTTCGAGTTCAATGGTCACAGATCCAATTGGATCGGGAAACCTACCATTACCCGGTCCACCACCTTTCCCGAATAACTCCAATATCCGGCCGAGGCAACTAGGAGGCTCTGCTTTCGCCTCGAGTTCGGGACACCTTAAAGGATCAAATATGATACAGTTCCAAACGCCGCAGGTCGACCAGACAAGATCGATTCCAACAATCGATCTTCTCGACCCCGTTTTCCCGGAACAAATGTCAAATCAGGCACAAGCCCAGTTCGCGCCTATAGTAGGTGATGAACACGATATGCTTAGACAATACATCGAGCAGGCTAAGGCCCAGTTCGTCAGTCTGAGCTCAAAAGTTTACATGGCAACAAGCGCGGCGCCCGACATCAATTGAGTGATCGAAGAAATGCGACAAACGCCGTTCACATACCGGATCGCCTTTGCAAGAATTCGGGAAATCAAGAAAACAAAATTTTCGGAGTTCTCTGGAAAATCGGACCCGAAAGCCCATATCAGGGCACTCCGACTAGCAATGGCAAGGGTATACCTTACCGACGAGGAAAGAGAGCCGGCTTTCTGCAGGCTCTTCGCCGAAAACCTATCGGGCTCCACCCTAGAATGGTTTGCCGGACTGGAAGAAAGGTCCATCGACAACTTCACCCAGTTCATGACGGCTTTCCTCAAACAATACTCCGTCTTTATCGAGGAAAAGACTACTGAGGCAGCTCTATTTGGCGTCTCTCAAAAACCCGACGAATCGCTTTGCTCGTAGATCGACCGATTTAAGGAAATAAAATCCAAAATCGCAAACACACGAGACGAAGTAGCTATAGAAGCACTGAGACGTGGACTGTTGTATTCGATCAGATTCCGCGAGGAAATAACAGTCCGTGAACCTCAAACACTCGATGACGCCCTTCATTGCTCATCGGCCTTTGCTCGCCTTAAGGACGAAACCACGGCCCTCAGAGAAAAGCATCGAAAAGAAAAGAACCCGTCGGGCTCGCAGAACTCGAACTCAAAAAAGGATTCCCGTAAATCCGGAAACGTCAATGCGGTCGAGAGCCCGAAGAGCTCGAAGAAATTCAAGTTCGACAAGGATAAATTCTGTGATTTCAACAAAAAGGACACTCGACCGAAAGAGTGCTATACTCGGGCCAAAGCCGAGGCTAAAAAATGAGAGTCCGAAAGCAAACAAGAATTAGAAGTCGAAGAGCAAGCTCCATCCGACAAAAAGGAAAGTAAGCAGACCAAAGAGTCAAACACCAAAAAGCCTTCTCAAAACAAACGAGAACGGTCTAATGAGCCAGAATCTCCTGAAACCCTCCCCCAGGGGTCGCGAAAGCGATTCGAGGTCATTCTCGGAAAACTCAGCTCGTGCGGTACCCCGGGAGGCTCGGCGCTATCTCCACCTCCAGCTCCTAGTAAGAGTTTACGCTCACGAATCAATCTCCCTCGTTTATGCGGGGGGGGGGTGTAAGGGCCATACCCCCTAAACGAGTCGACTTCATCTTCGGTGGCTCCAAGCTATGCCGAGACTCAGTTAATTCAATTAAAGCTCTTCAGAGAAGAGTCGAGACCGACGGAGGAGGGAAAACCCCAATGTTGGGTCCAGACCACAAAATCACTTTCCACGAGGGCGAGACAAACAATCTTGACAAACCACATGCTCTCCTCGTTTGTCTAGTAGTGGGAGATGTCGAACTCTCGAGGATAATGATCGACACAGGAAGTTCGGTGGTTGTCCTCTTTTATGATGCCTTTAAAAAGATGGAGTTCAACGATTCCGAGATTGTCGAGGAAAAGACACCATTGGTAGGGTTCGCTGGCGAAACAACATATTCAATGGGCTCTGTCTTCGCCCCAGTAATAGCAGGAGGAGTTCGAAGAATGACAGAGTTCGTCATAGTAGATCGGCCAGCTCCCTACAAAGCAATCCTAGGTCGATCATGGATATACGACATGAAAGCGGTACCATCGACCTACCATCAATGCGTAAAATTCCCAACTCCCAAAGGAGTAAAAACCGGTTACGGAAGTCAAAAGATTTCCCGCCATTGCTACATGAACGGATACAAGCAAATTGAGAAATCCCCCGCGTAGCAATTACGGAAAGAGGAGGAGCTCGCCACCATGCAAACCAAAAGGTCGAACGACCCAAGTTAAGTAGGACCCCCCAAAGGACCTCACGACCCAAGTTTGCATAGACGACGCTCATCCCGAAAGACTTGTCGGCATCGGAATCGACCTATCAGAGCCAGTAAAAAACGAACTGATCTCTTTTCTCAAACAGAACGTCGCCTCCTTTGCCTGGTCTTCAGCAGACATGAAAGGGATCAACATCGACGTAACCAGCCACGAGCTGAATGTCGACCCAGCCTACAAACCGGTAAGACAAAAAAGTCGAAAACTAGGCCCGGAACGAGCTCAAGCCGTCAACGACGAGGTCGATCGGTTACTAAAAATCGGATCGATCAGAGAGGTCAAGTACCCCGACTGGCTTGCGAATCCCGTAGTGGTCAAGAAAAAGAACGGAAAATGGAGAGTCTGTGTAGATTTCACAGATCTCAACAAAGCATGTCCGAAGGACAGCTTCCCACTCCCGCACATCGACCGACTGGTCGAAGCTACCGCTGGACACCAACTACTATCCTTCATGGATGCTTTCTCGGGGTACAATCAAATACTAATGAACCCCGATGACCAATAAAAGACTTCGTTCATAACTGATCGAGGCACGTACTGCTACAAAGTCATGCCCTTCGAACTAAAAAATGCAGGAGCGACTTACCAACACCTTGTCAACAAGATGTTTTCAGGACTCCTGGGTAAAACCATGGAAGTCTACATCGACGATATGTTGGTCAAATCTTCTAGGTATGAGGATCATATCCCCCAACTAACAGAATACTTTATCATTCTCAACAAATACGGGATGAAACTCAACCCAGCGAAGTGCACATTCGGGGTCCCATCAGGAGAATTCCTTGGTTACTTAGTAACCGAAAGAGGGATCGAAGCGAATCCTAAACAGATTGCAACATTTCTGGAGATGAAATGTCCTAAAACAACGCGAGAAGTCTAGCGCTTGACCGGCAAAATAGCTGCTTTGAACCGCTTCATCTCGAGGTCGACCGATAAGTGTCTACCCTTCTATCACTTTCTCAAAGCGAACAAGAAGTTCCTCTGGGACGAAAAGTGCGAAGAAGCGTTCGCCCAGCTCAAGTCTTATCTAAGCGAACCACCTATACTGGCGAAAACAGTAGAAGGGGAACCCCTCTACCTCTACCTAGCTGTTTCTACGGCTGCAGTAAGTGGAGTCCTGGTTCGCGAAGAACAAAACGAACAACGGCCGGTGTATTACATCAGTAAGACCTTAATCGATGCTGAAACCAGATACCCCGCCATGGAAAAACTCCCTTTGGAATTGGTGACATCAGCTCGGAAACTCCGACCATACTTCCAATCGCACTCAATCATAGTGATGACCTCTCAACCACTGAGAACCATCCTTCACAGTCCAAGCCAGTCAGGTCGACTGGTCAAATGGGCTATCAAACTTAGCGAGTATGACATAGAGTATAAAGCTCGGACGTGCTTAAAAACGCAAGTACTGGCCAATTTCATAATCGAACTCCCTCCGACCATCGAACTCGACCCGACCTCTGCCAAGAGATGGAAACTATACGTCGATAGAGCTTCCTCGAGGCAAGGATCCGGAGTCGGAGTAAAACTGGTCTCCCCACAGGCGAAGTATTAGAACAGTCATTCAGACCGGGCTTCGCCGCATCAAATAACGAAGCGGAATACGAAGCGTTGATAGCCGGGCTCAGACTAGCAATAGCGATAGGGGCCCGAGAAGTAGACGCCTTCAGTGATTCCCAATTGGTCACGAGCAAATATCATGGCGACTACGAGGCCAAAGACGAACGGATGGAAGCATACCTACGGGTAGTCCATACGCTCGCCGAACAGATCGAATTCTTTGATCTAACACGGATCCCTCGAGGGGAAAACACTGCAGCCGATGCCCTAGCCGCGTTAGCATCGACATCAGATCCTAACCTCAAAAGGATCATACCAGTCGAGGGGATCAAAAAACCAAGTATCGACATAGCCTTGAAAGCTCTGTCCTTGAAAGAGTACGAGCCTACCGTAAAGGAAGATGTCGAACACAAGGAACATCCCAAGGACATCAATCGCGACAACATCGAGATTGATGATGATCTCGATCCAAGAAACGCCGTGTACGTCGCGAACGTCCCTGATGGACCAATCCAAGCTGCATCCACTAGTCAAGGACCTGAGCCTAACGATAACGAAGATTGGAGAACTCCGATCATTCGATAGATTACAAATGGCGAAGTCCCCGGCGACAAATGGGAAGCGCGGAAACTCAAGACGCAGAGCGCAAGGTACTGCGTCACGTAAGGAGGTCTCTTTAAAAGAAGTCTCTCCGGACCTTACCTCAAATGCCTCGATAAAAAGTCCCCCCGCAAATCCACCGACGAGACTCCCTTGTCGCTGGCTTATGGAATCGAGGCGGTAGTACCAGCCGAAATCCTCGTGTCAAGCATCCGCAAAGAAGTATGCCCACGTCAAGAGGAGCTTAACAACAAGATGATAACGGACGAGCTCGATCTCATCGACGAAAGGAGGAATCTCGCACTAGCTCGAATCCAGAACTACCAACAAGCCGCAGCTCGCTACTACGATTCCAGAATTAAAACTCGAAGGTTTCAAGTAGGGGAGCTCGTCTTACGGAAATTGTTCGACCATAAAAAGGAAGAACACGCTGGAAAGTTAGGAGAAAAGTGGGAAGGTCCTTACCAGGTCACTGATGTTGTGAAGGACAGGGTCTACCGACTCAAGTCGGTGGAAACCCAAAAGCCTGAACTACGACCCTGGAACATCATCAACCTCAAAAAGTACTTTCACTGAGAGTACGCCAACATAATCGAACTACGAAACGGCTTGATCCCCTTAAAAGGGTACGTAGGCAGCTCGACTTCGAGCGCAGCCACCCCTCCAACACAAAGCTCTTACTGAGCTCGACAACTTCAGACGAAGTCGTACTAACTTATCTTTGTGAAATCAAAATAAGTCCCACGATCAATGTCTCTTTCCGTTGTAAAAGTTAGAGTCGTTGCGAAATATTTCGCCATTACATTTTACCAAGCGATATGAAATTATCTCTTCAAAAATTAAAGTGATATATCTCTTCAGAAACAAACGATATTAAGTTATCCCTTCCAAGCGACCTGAAATAGCCTCTCCCAAAATCAAGCGATATGAAATTATCTCTTCAAACCTAAGCGACCTAAAACGGTATCTCTAAATCGAACGAACTGAAATGATCGTCCCAAAATAAGCAACCTGAAACAGTCCCTCTATATCGAACGAACCGAAATGGTCGTCCCAAAATAAGCGACCTGAAACGGTCCCTCTATATTGAACGAACTGAAATGGTCGTCCCAAAATAAGCGACCAGAAACGGTCCCTTCAAACTGAACGAACTGAAATGATCGTCCCAAAGTAAGCGATCTGAAATGATCCCTCAAAAACCTAAAATTCTTCCAGCCTTATACAGATTAGAAGAATTGGGGGGCTACCCCCTCCCCTTTAAGCAAAAATAATGAGGTCGAGTCTACATCAAGACAGATAAAACGAGACAGCTGCTCACACAAAACGGCCTCCGCACACATTCACAATAAATCTATGTAAGTCTACTTCGGTTTATCATATACTTAGAAATTTTCGTTGAACGCCAAGCTCGAACCCCACACATTAAAAGAGTTGAACCTCGACCAAATTCAAGGAGGAACTCGAGTTCAAGTTTGTTCAAGCTAAAAGTTCATCGAGAACTCCCTAAGGCAATTCGATTCAAGCTACTCATTCGACCCCTCTAAAGAGGTTCGAGTAGCCATAACGGCCAATCCTATGCTAAGGCGTCAAAACAATCGAATCTATGCTAAAGGCATGCAAGATTTAAAGATGATTCATAAATAAAACGAGGACTTAATGTCCTCAATCTCGCAAAAGCCCGCTAAGGGCAACGTCAAAAGCAAAAAAAAAAAAAAAGCCCCCTTGGGCAACGAAAGTCTGGAAAAGAAATTAAAAGCCTTTCGGGCAACAACAACAAAGGAATTAAAATTGCTTTGACGGGGACGAAGCCTCGTCCCCATCTTCCCCCTGGCCATCTGCAGCTGCTCCGTCCTCGAGACGACCTTCGGCTTCATCACTAACCCTCGAACCAACTCCGATCGGGAGATTCGATCGATATTGATCAAGGGCAGGAGCGGCTTGGGTCAGAGGACGAGCCAGAATCATCGAATCATCCGACATTGCCGGTAGATTCAGCTTGCTAATACTAAAGTCAGAAACCGCCGCGGCGTTCATCTCTTCCGTCGCCAGCCTTTTCTTCTCCGCAAGCTCAAGTACCTCCTTGGTCAAGTTAAGCTCACCGGAAGCTAGTTCAGCAATGAGCACAATATTGGCCAAGGCTTCTTGAAGCCTGATCTCGGCGCTCGTAGCAACCTTCCGCTGAGCCTCCTTCGCCTTAATCCCCTCGAGAATTTCGAGGTACTGACCATTGAGCTCTTTCCTTGCCTCGTGAGCAGCTACCTTCATATCAAACTCCCGATCAGCAAGGGATTTCTCCAGGTCAACCTGACACTGCACAGCCCGCACGTCTGCAGCTCGACGGGCCTCAACCGCTGCCTGGCTTGCCTCCTCCGCGGCCAAAGTCTGCTTCACGGCCACGTTCAGCTTCTGAGTAAGGTCCTCCTCTTGGTTCTCCAGGACCATAACACGGGCCTCCACTCCATCAAACTTAACGAGCTGCTTCTTCAGCTCCTCCTCCCGAGTCAGGGCCCCTTGCAACTGCGCTTTCATGTCGCTCACTGTTTTCTTAACAGTCTCGAGCTCACTTGCTTGCGGTATTTCACGCAGCTCGCGCTCGGACCTAGCCGCGAACCTGTTCGCAGCCTCCAAATCCTACACAAAAAATAATAACGATAAACGAATGCTAAAACAAGTAAAAGAAGCGAAGGGAAGAAACCATAACCTTCCCGGTAGCCGCCATCATCTCGGTGTAAGAGTCACCGAGAGCCTTATCCCCAATAGCTGGGAGCTGAACGCCCGTAGGCTTAAAATGCCTCAGCAAATAGGCCAAACCCTTCGGATCATCCGCAATCGGACATTCCTTCTGGTGCCGAAAGCGCCAGTTAAAAGAGCCGGAGGACCCAGAAGAGGTGGGCCCCTTGGCTCGGCCTTTTCGAGCTCACCTCCGCGTCGGTCCTGTGACGCTTCGCTGCAGGAGGAGGGCCACCCCGACACCGACCATTCGATCCCCTCGAGCCGTTCGACCTAGAGTCACGTAAAGCATGCTCCCCAGACGGGAGCTGGGCTAGTTCCTACCCGGTCGAAGAGGGAGGTAAATCCTCCGCCTCCGTGTTCGCCTCCCCGGACATTGTAGCCAGAGGAGGAGAGATTTGGACAGGATTAGGAGGAGGGATCGAGGGAGGGGGAGGAAGAGTTTTGCCCATTGCGAAGAGGAGGGCGTTACTCAAGTCCCCGGCCTTCATTTTCCTCGCCAGATAAACGGGATCCTTCCCGTTCCTACGGCTGCTCGACCTTCGCGACATCTTTTCGAAAGAAGGAGTACTGGCGGTAGAGCTGTCGTTCGAAACAAGTCGATCTGAAGATAAAATAGACTCAAGTCAGTTCTTTTCTTTAAAAAAAGAAGAAGAGATATACAATACTAGAAACCTGCGTGGGAACCAACTAGGATCTGAAGCGAAGCCTGAACAACTCGGGTTGAAGCGGGCTGGTGAAGGGAGCGCGACTCGACTAGCGAAAGCCGAGGTTGGTACGAAAGAGGTCGACGGGCTACAAGACCTAGAGTAGCTCGAATTCGTTGGTCTAAAAAAACTAGACCAACGGATATCTCCTCTCCGGAGACGAGCAATTAAACTCGATGTGATCGGGTTCAGAGGTAATGATTCAGGAGCCTCTACAAAGAAAAACAAAAAGATATGCGTCAGCAAACATTAAGAATGATGAAGCAGTCAGGAGCACTTATAAACCCTAAGAGCTAACCAACGCTAGCTGCCCATCTTGTCGGGATAACCGAGTAATCGAAATCCTCGACCGAATGATGGTTGATCCTGAAGAAGAAGTACTTATTCCTCCACGCATCCCTCGCCGGAATCTCCTCGAGGATCTTCCCATGACGAGGAGAGAGGTAGAAAGTACCCGAAAAACTAGTATTATGCTTTATCGAGGAAACCTCATCAATTCCTCGGCCCCAAAGTCAATGCCCTCTTCGACGGCTCTAACCCCGAGTCTGATAACATAACGGACAAAATTCGGGGTCATCTGATGAAAAGCCAGCTGAAGCTGGGCCAGAACCCACGAGACAATGCGAGGGATTGGGAAAAACAATCCGCATTTGTCGAAGTAGGTGTAAGAGGCGCAGCAATAGCCCTCTACGGCGGTTTCCGGTGACATCGCCGGAGACGGGACGATTATTTCTACCCCCGGAGGGATTTGGCACTTCGACCGCAACCGTTGTATATGGTCCATAGTCAAGTTGGATGGCGGATGCGGACCAAATGATCCCGCCACCGCACTTGTACTCGCCCTAGTCGTATCCTTCCGAGCCATAGTGATCGATGTATCGAAATGTCGATTATTCAAAGAAAAAGAGAACCGGAATAGAAGATGTAAAGGGAGAGAAATTTCGGAAAAACAGTAAAAGAAACAGGATCAGGAGACAAAAATGCTAAAGTAAGAAAGAAGAAGTTACCTTGCCGATTTTTAGCGCGAGCAGTAATGGGAATCGTGCTAGGTAACTTCTCCTTTTAAGCCAATTCGTGTGCCTCCTCCCTCGAGATCCGCGGGATCTTTCGTATCCTACAATCTCAACCGCTCGATTTAAAGTTTGAAAATAATTACAAAAGATCGAGACAGTTAGGATCCTTCAAGTCACTTTGATTTTGACCGTTGATATGTGATCTACGGTCAGGAGTAAGCGGCTGATGATTAACTCACATCCGCGTAGATCGAGACCGATAAGATTTATCGGACTCGAGAGATCTCAACCGTTAACGATTGACCAGATCGACGGCATATAGAGTTATCCTCTGGGTAACATGAATTGAGATAACACACGCGTTACAAATAGATCGATCCGATCCACGCGCTCGGTTTCGACCGCAACCGCACGTCTTCTCAAGAATGTCCACCGCCCACAAACCTCGACTCATCAGAATTAATGGGCTGGGGGGGCTATTGTTGGTACTGGATTTCCCTCTAAGAAATCCGGCCCATTAACAAATAAAGAAAAGACCCATAATCATTAGCCCGTTCCATAATCAAGACAGAGAGATCGACCGTTATCCTTTGTTGGGCCTATACGACTGACATCCTGACAAGGCCCAAGCAACGCCGAAGTGAGAGGCGATCGAGCTCGAGCTCGATAGGGGACGATGCAGAGATAGAGCAACTTGGTCTTCGTCGGTTCAACTGATCCACGTAAATCTCGGAGATCGTTATCACGACGAGGCCGAAATATCGGAACAAGAAGATCAAAGTAGAGAGTATTTAAAGAAGAAGTGGCGATTCATTTAAGACATTCCAACCCTAATCAAGAACACTTCGAATATATAGCTCGATTATCATACTTTGTACTCTCTTTCCGACTGTGTTTGTTCTATCTCGACGATCAATCTCAATAAAGTCTTTGATTCATAGGAAATCTATACCATTTCTATATCCAAAAGTCCAAATCCACGATTATAAATTCTTGGTGTGAATCTCAGATCTCACACAATTGACCTCGCCTCTTCTCAAGCGAGCAATCAAACCCTCTGTTATTGGGTTTAGAGAAAGCGACTCGGGAGCTTCTACAAAACAAAACAAAAAGCGAATTAGAAGCAGCTCGACATCAGCAAAAAGGAATATCAATCATTAAATCCTAAAATCTAACTGACGCCGGTGGCCCATCGAGTCGGAATCACAGAATAGTCGAAGTCCTCGACCGAGTTCTGGTTTATCTTAAAAAAGAATAACCGGTCTTTCCACACGTCTCTCCCCAGAATACCGTCGAGAATATTCCCGAAATGGGGAGAGAGATAGTATGTCCCCGCGTAGCGAGTATTATGCTTCACCGAGCAAACCCGCATAAGCTCCTCCGCTCCGAATTCAATTCCTTCTTCGGCGGCCCTGACTCCAAGTCTGATGACGTACCGGACAAAGTTCGGCGTCATTTGATGAAACACCAGCTAGAGTTGGGCCAAGACCCAAGAAACGAGGCAGGGGATGGGGAAGAAGAGGCTGCACTTGTCAAAGTACGTGTAAGAAGCGCAGCAGTAGCCCTCTCTGACGGTTTCCGGTGACTCCGTCGATAACAGAATCACCATCTTAACTCCCGGCGGGATCCGGCACTTCGTCCTTAACCGCTGGATATGATTCGCGGTTAAGGTAGACGGCGGATGCGGACCAAACGATCCCGCCGACGTACTCGTACTCGCCCTTGTGGTGTTCCTTGGAGCCATGGGAAGCGGTGTATCAGAACCGTAGAGAGAGTAGAAAGAAGAGAGAATTCTAGAGGGAGAAAGCTCTAAGGAGAAAACGATAAAAAAACTGCTAGAGTGAGAAAGAAAAAGCCAAAGTGAGAGATAAGAAGTTTCCTTGTCGATTTGTAGTGCGAGAAGTAGTGGGATCGTGCGAAGGTAACTTCCATTTAAAGCCAACTCGTGCTCTCTCTCCCTTGAGATCGACGAGATCTTTCGTATCCCAGAATCTCAACCACACGATTTAAAATTCATAATGATTACGAACAGATCAAGACAGTTGGGATCCTTCACCTTCTCGCGTTCTTGACCATTGATTCGAGATCAACGGCTGCGAGCAAGCGGCTGATAATCACATCACATCCGCGTAGATCGAGGTCGATAAGAATTACTAGAATCTAAAAATCTCAACCATTAACGATCGACCAGATCGAAGACGGATAGTAAAATCTTCTATTAATTACTCTCCGCAGCCGCAGACGCGCTATAAATTGATCCCATAGATCCACGCGCTCTATCTCATCCGTCCGATTGGGACAAGATCAACGGTCGGAGTAAAAATAATCATTAGGGCTTCGACACCCGAGGCACACGCGCGTTTTCCTGAGAATGTCTACGGCCCATTAACCTCGACTCGTCGAATTAATGGGTTGGGGGGCTATTCTTGGTAGTGGATTTCCAAGAGGGAAATCCGGCCCATAAAACTACAGACTCGAAGGCCCAAGATCACGGGTCTAGTTCGCTAACTGATGAATAAGTTTGTCTGAGGCCCAAGGCCCATTCGATTACCGAATAATGTAGGCCTATTTGGTCCAAAATGCCATATGATCGAGATCGAGCTCGACAGAAGACGATGTTGAGGAAGAATGACCAAGTCGTTGTCAGTAGAGATGATCTTCGCAAATCCGGGAGATCGTTACCATGGCGAGGCTGGAGAATCGGAACAAGGAGATCGAGGTTCGAAGGCTATTTAAAGAAGAAGTAGAGATTCATTCAAGCCATTCCAACCCTAATCAAGAACACTTCGACTAGATAGCTCGATAATCATCTTTTGTACTCTCTTTCGATTGTGTTAATTCGATCTCGACATTCAATCTTAATAATATCTTTGATTCATAGGAAGTCTATATTCTTTCATATACAAAATTCCAAATCCACGATTACAAATCCTTGGTGTGAATCTTCGATCTCACACTAACCGCTAATATAACCGTTCCGCTTTTGTTCACCAGTCGGACCATATATGTAAGTTGATTTGGAACTTTAGGAAATAAGAGTATATATTTTTTCTGAATCAAAGATGTTATAAAAATTGAACGTCGAAATAGAATTTATACAAAGAACATGTCAAATGTATACAAATTGAAATCGAATTATTTTAGTCGAATTGGTTTTTGTTAAATAATCTTGGAATCCCTTCTTCTTCAGATGACTTCCTTTCTTTTTATATCTTCGATCCCTCTTTGTCCGTTGCGATCTTTTCGTTCGCATTATCCTCAACGTCCCGAGACTCGCGGAGATCGTACAACGATCAATGACTTGTTCTTTATTGAACTCTAGCTCTGACGGATAAAGTTGATAAAATACATCTCCTTTTGGACTTGAACTTTGGCACTTCATCATCTTTGCTAGGCTAGTTCGAGTTCGACATATTCTTTGGACTTCTCGTCTGGATGGGCCTTACATTCTTCAAATAGATCGGATTCAAATGTGTGAAATCGAACACCAACACCAACCGTCGCTCTAAATTGCTTCTTCGGAAAAACAATTTGGGCATCTTCTTCTTCTTTTTAACTACTTTATTCGAATTAGTTTTTATTGTTTTAGGCGAGCTTTTTTTCTGCTGGATTTAGCAAATATACTAACCTAATAGGTTTATATTATTTGATTTCTTTTCTGCATTTTAGTTTGAAAATTTAATTTTTTTTTTTACTATGAACATTTACAGTTTTCAAGAACAGTGATTTGTCCAAGTGACGTCACGAAGGAACATCAGGATTTTCATTTAAATGATTTAAAAATGTTATCCAAAATGATTAAAAAGACAACAGAAGCAGGGGCGGACCCACGCGAGAACTTACGGGGTCACGTGCCCCCAGTTAGATATATAATATTTTCGTGTTAGCCTATACATTAGAAGTAAAGTAGTGCAGTGTGTCACGGACTAATTTTTCAGAATTGGTACGTGCGGCCTTAGCACATTTTCACCCTTGTGATTGCTAAGTCAGCCTCACTCAAACTCGAATATTAGAACTTAGAAAGATAAATAAAAAGACTCTTTAGAGAGAGGTTTATATTGAGAAATGTTGGATGCTTACAAATGAAAACCTTAACCCTATTTATACAAATTCTCAACCCAAATGAACGGTCGAGATTAAAACGATCTAACAGTGGAGATTAGATCTAACCTACTCCATTACTCCCACTATCTCCACTATCACACTCCACTATCATCATTACACTCCACTACATCATCCACTACCATCATTACACTCCACCACAATCATTACATTCCACTACCCCAACATCATCATTACTCACACCACAACCCACTATCTCATCCACTTTTAGACAATTACCATTTACATAAGTAAAATACTTAGTGAATTTACTATGGGTCGTAACATCCTCCCACACCTATTTCGGTGACGACCTCATCGCCGTGTACTCCGCTAGCTTGTCCCGGAACTGCCACAAGTCGCCCTCTGGCTCCCATGTTGCTTCAGACTTAGGTAGACCCTTCCATTTGATCAGAAAGTGGGTCTGGCGCGGAACACCTCGTTTTCTCACTTCCTTCTTCGCAAGCACTTCACCTATCTCCTTATCATAAGACTTAGTCACAACAGGTGGTGCTTGAGTTGAAACTCCTCGAGTTCCATCCTCTTCGTCCCGGTGGTAAGGCTTCAGCATACTCACATGGAACACTGGGTGGATCTTCAGATTATCCGGTAACTCCAACCGGTAAGATACCTTTCCGACCTTCGCAGTCACCTCAAAAGGACCTCATACTTCCGAACTAAGCCTTTGTGCAAGCTCAGAAATGCCTTGAATTGTTGAGAAAGGAGCTTCACTAAGACCAAGTCTCCCACCGAGTATTCGGATGGTCGTCTCTTCTCATCCGCCCACTTCTTCATTCGTCTTCGGGATTTTTCTAGACATACCCGAGAAAAGTCGGCATGTTCCTCCCATTGTTTGGCCATTATAAATGCCCCTGAACTTTTTCTTTCAGTCGTCGGTGCGGCCAAAGTATGTGGTGTTAGAGGTTGCTATCCCGTCGCAAGCTCGAATGGACTTCTTCCTGTGGACTCACTTCGTTGCAAATTATAGGAAAATTGGGCGATGTCCAGCAACTTAGCCCAATCTCTTTGATTTGCACTCACAAAGTGTCGGAGATAACACTCAAGCAATGCATTCACCCTTTCCGTCTGCCCATCAGTTTGAGGATGAAAGCTTGTTGAGAAGCTTAAGTTCGTCCCAAGCATCTTGAATAACTCCTTCCATAAGTGTCCAGTAAATCGGGGATCCTGATCACTCACGATATTCCTCGGCAATCCCCAATGCTTGACCACGTTTTTGAAAAATGCCCTTGCTGCTTCTTCGGCTGTGGCATCCTGATCGCATGCTATGAACGTCCCGTATTTGGAAAAACGGTCCACAATCACCATGATAGAGCCGAACCCTTCCGACTTAGGTAAGGCGCATATGAAATCCAGTGAAACCGACTCCCATGGTCGTTCCGGAATCGGCAAAGGTTCCAGCAAACCTGCCAACTTCTTATTCTCCGTCTTGTCTTGTTGACAAACTAGACAAGTATTCACGTACAGCTCCACAGTGTCTCGCATCTGTGGCCAAAAGTAGGCTGCTTCAACCAAGGCCATCGTTCGTTTCTACCCCCGGATGTCCAGCCCATCGAACTATGTCACGTCGAAGACTTTCCCACTTTGGTACATAAACCCTCTGACCCCTGGTGAGAAGTAACCCGTTCTCCACCCAAAACCGGTGTGTCTTGCCTTCTCTTGCCAATTTCATCAATTCTTGGGCAGCTGGATCACGTTGCAAACCTTCTCGGATCCGTCCCAAAATGCCTCCTTCGACCAAACTAACGGCTGCCAGCTCGGCCTTCCGACTTAATGCATCAGCCACCACATTTGTCTTTCCTGGCTTGTACTCTAAGGTATAATCGAACTCAGCCAGGAAGTCTTGCCAACGAGCCTGCTTTGGAGATAACTTCTTCTGCATCTGGAAATAACTTGTAGCCACATTTTCCGTCTTAATCACAAAGTGTGATCCCAATAGGTAGTGTCTCCAGATTCTTAGACAGTGGACCACGGCTGTCATCTCCTTTTCTTGGACTGTGTATCTCCTCTCGGTCTCGTTCAGCTTCCGACTCTCAAAGGCAATCGGATGACCCTCTTGCATCAAGACTCCTCCAATCGCAAAATCAGAGGCATCCGTGTGTATCTCGAATGGCAGCTTAAAATACGGTAAGGCAAGGACAGGGTCTTGACTTACTGCGGCCTTCAACTCCTCAAAGGCCTCTTGGCATCTCTCTGACCATTCCCATGACTTTGCCTTCTTCAGTAAGTCCGTCAAGGGAGCAGCCCTCTTAGAATATCCCTATATGAACCGACGATAGTAGTTTGCCAGTCCAATAAAATACCGTAACTCCGTCACTTTAGTCGGAGCCTCCCACTCCATGATCGCCTTGATCTTGCTATCGTCCATCTTCAGCTTTCCATGTCCAATGACATGTCCCAAGAACTGGACTTCCTCGGTGGCAAAAGTTCACTTCTCCCGCTTCACGAACAACTCGTTATCACGAAGAACTCGGAAGACGGTCCGCAAATGTTCTACATGCTCCTCCATAGAGTAACTATAGACGACAATGTCATCCAAATAGGCCACCACGAATCGATCCAGATACGGCTGAAAGATCTGATTCATTAGGGTACAAAATGTGGCTGGGGCATTCGTGAGGCCAAAGGGCATCACAAGCCACTCGAACGACCCATACCGAGTTATGCATGCAGTCTTTGGCTCATCTCCTTCAGCAATCCGGACTTGATAGTACCCCTTTTGTAAGTCCATCTAAGTATACACCTTGGCTCCTCCAAGTCTGTTAAATAGATCGAGGATCAAAGGAATCGGATAGCGGTTCTTGATCGTTACCTTATTAAGTGCCCGGTAGTCCACACACATCCTCAAAGATCCATCCGACTTCTTCTGGAATAACACCGATGCACCGTAAGGAGCTTTTGACGGTCGCAGCTTCCCTGTTGCCAAAAGTTCGTCGAGTTGCTTCCTCAACTCTTCAAGTTCCGATGGAGCCATCCGGTAAGGCGCCATCGCTGGTGGTTTGGCCCCCGTCTCCAATTCGATTCGGTTATCCACCTCCCTCCTAGGTGGTAACTTCTCTGGCAATTTTGTTGGCATCACGTCCATGTTCTCCTCGAGAACAACTTCAATAGCTGGCGGTATTGGCGTGGTATTCTCACATTCGATTTCCACCTTCATCACCGCCAAAAATGTGGGCTCACCCTTTTTCACGCCTTTGGAGAGTTGCATCGCCGACAAGTGCTTCGGTCCATCATTCTTCTCTCCAACGGTAGGAACCATACAAGGCGATCCCTTCTCAAAGATGCAAACAGGGCTGAGTGCGGGCATCGGTATTGCCATGACTTGCCTCATGAAGTCTAATCCGAGGACAACTTTGAAGTCATCCATAGGCACCACGGAGAAGTTTATCGGACCGATCCAATCTCCCAGCTTCATCTCCACTCTAGCGGTACCATTAACCGTTTGGGCTTTGGCATTCACCGTCTTCATCCAGCCCTCCCGTTTCTCCCACTTGATCTCGAGCCTTCTAGCTTCGTCGTCAGCCATTAAGTTGTGAGTGGCTCCCGTATCCACCATCACTCGAGTCTGCTTCCCATTAATTCGGGCCTCTGCGTACATGAGCCCCTTGCTCATTGGTTTTGTGACCGGACTTTCCTTAAGAGCGTTGAGGAGTTATAACGACCCCATCTTGCTCGATTCTTCTTCTTGAGTCTCCGCATCACGATACTCCCTAATCGCGGATAATGACCCCATCTTTGGACAGTCCTTCATCTGATGTGGCCCCTTGCACACGAAGCATCCACCCCTTGGTTCGAACGATTTCTTCTTGGCTTCAAAATCTTCCTGTCGAGAACCTCTCTCATAGTTCCTCGATGGTCGGGCATTTTCTCGGCCATAATCTCGCCTCTCTCCCACACCTTTAGTCACAACCTTCTCTTTCTTCTTGAATGAATCGGAGGGACCTTGAGTGCGGAAGTCAGTTAAAGACTCAGCCACCGCAATAGCCTCATCGACGGTCTGAAGTCCTCTTCGCTACAACTCTTGTTTAGCCCAGTTTTGCAGCCCATCGGTGAAGTAGAACACGAGTTCCTCATCCGACATGTTAGGAGTTTGAAGCATGAGGGTCGTGAATTCCTTCACATAGTCACGAATCGTACCTTTTTGTCGAAGTTCTCTCAACTTCTTTCGGGCTTCATACACGACGTTCTACGGATAGAATTGACGCTTCAGTTCCTTCTTGAACTCCTCCCACGTCTCGATCCGGCATATTCCCCGTTCTATCTCCATGTGTTTTCTCCGCCACCATAACATGGCCGTGTCCGTCAAGTACGAAGTCGCGGCCTTCACCTTCACCATCTCCTCCCCAAGATTGAGATTGTCGAAGTATAGTTCCATTTGCCAAAGAAAATTCTCAACTTCCTTAGTGTGAGATTCGGGATTCACACTAAGAATTTGTATTCGTGGATTTGAACTTTAGGATATAGAAATGGTATAGTTTCCTATGAATCAAAGACTTTATTGAGATTGATCGTCGAGATAGAACAAACACAATCGAAAAGAGAGTACAAAGTATGATGATCGAGCTATCTAGTCGAAGTGTTCTAAGTTAGGGTTGGAATGTCTTGAGTGAATCACCACTTCTTCTTTAAATAGTCTCGACTTTGACTTTCTTGTTCTGATATTTCGGCCTCGCCTTCATAACGATCTCCGAGATTTACGTGGATCAGTTGAACCGACGAAGACCGAGTTGCTCTATCTCCACGTCGTCTCCCGCCGAGCTCGAGCTCGATCGCCTCTTACTTCGGCATCGCTTGGGCCTTGTCGAAGTGTCATTCGTTTGGGCCCAACAAATGAATCGGCTCGTCTCTTTATCTTTGATTCTGGAACGGGCTCATAAATATGGGCCTTTGTCTTATTTGTTAATGGGCCGGATTTCCTAGAGGGAAATCCAGTACCAACAATAGCCCCCCAGCCCATTAAGTTTGACAAGTCGAGGTTAATGGGTGGTGGACGTTCTTGGAAAGACGTGCGCGTGCCCTGGGCATTAGGAAAAACCCCAATGGTTGTTTTTGCCTCGTTCGCGGATCTTGTTTTAATCGGACGGCCAAGATTGGGCGCGTGTCTTAGATTAATTTGTTTGTGGCGCGTTCGTTGATGCGGCGGATGTGACTTAATCGTCAATCACTCATCTCTGCGCTTAGATCTTATATCAACGGTCGAGATTGCAAGAAATCGAAGGATCCCAACTGTCTCAATCTTTTTCGTAATCATTTACAAATTTTGAATTGAGCGGTTGGGATTACGGGATACGAAAGATCACATGGATCTCGAGCACGAGATAGTTTAAAAAGGGGAAGTTACCTAGCACGATTCTCATTACTGTTCGCACTACAAATCGACAAGGTAACTTCTTCTCCCTCATTCTATCTTTTTTTTTGCTGTTACTCTGAGACTTTTTCCTCTAGAGATTCGTCTTTCTTCTCTCCTTAAAAGAAATTTCCGATACACCGAATCATCATGGTTCGAAAGGGTGCGGTCAGGGCGAGCGCAACTATGGCGGCGGGACCGTTCGGTCACCACCTACCGTCCAGTTTAACCGCGGACCATATACAGAAATTACGGGCGAAGTGCCGGATCCCGCCGGAGGTGGAGATAATCACCCCGTCTCCGGCGATGTCGCCGGATATTGCTGTTGAGGGCTACTGTTGTGCCTCTTATACCTACTTCGATAAATGCGGATTGTTTCTCCTGATCCCTCGCATTATCTCATGGGTTTTGGCTCAGCTTCAGCTGGCTTTTCATCAGATGACCCCGAATTTTGTCCGGCACGTCATCGGGCTCGGGGTCAGGGCCGTTGAGGAGGGCATCGACTTAGGGATCGAGGAGTTGATGAGGGTTTGTTCGGTAAAACATAACACTCATTTTCCCGGGACCTACTATCTCTCTCCTCGCCATGGGAATATCCTTGACGAGATCCCGACGAGGGATGTGTGGAAGAGTAAATACTTTTACTTCAAGATCAACCATCACTCGGTCGAGGATTTCGACTATTCGGTTAGCCCGACAAGATGGGCAGCTAGCGTTGGTTAGCTTTTAGGGTTTATTAGTTTCTCTGGTCGCTTCGATGTTCTTTTTTGACGTCGAGCTGTTTACTAATAACCACCTCTCTTTTTTTTTTTGCAGAGGCTCCTGAGTCATTATCTCTGAACCCGATTACATCGAGCTTAATAGCTCGTCTTCGGAGAGGAGATATCCGTTAGTCCAACTTTACAGAACAACGAATTCGAGCTGCCCTAGGTCCCGCGTCCTGACAACCTCCTTCATACCAACCTCGTCTTTCACGAGACGAATCGCGTCTCTCTCGTCAGCCCTCTACGACCCAAATCGTTCAGGCTCCGCTTCGGATTATCGAGCGGACTGGAGATAGTAAGTATTCTAGTTAGCCTGTACAAGTATTTTCGCGATGTATGCCTTTTGTTTGTCGGGTTGACTCGAATCCATTTTTTCTGCAGATCGACCTGTTCCCGACGACAGTTCTTCCGCAAGCACCCCTTCTCTCGAGAAGATGTCGCGAAGATCTAGCAGCCGTCGGAATGGGAAGGATCCCGTCGATCTGGCGAAGAAAATGAAAGCCGGTGACTTGAGCAATGCCCTTCTTTTTGCCATGGGTGAGGGGCCTCCTCCTCCTCCTTCGCTCCCTTCTCCTAACCCTGTTCAGGTCTCTCTTCCCGCTGTTACAGGATCCGGAGGGGCAAACATGGAGGTGGAGAATTTACCTCCTCTTCTGGCCGGGCAGGAGCTAGTCCATGTCCCATTTGGAGAGCCTGCTTTGCGCAACTCCCGGTCGAATGGTTCAAGAGGATCAAACGGTCGGAGTCGGGGCGGTCCTCCTCCTCCGGCGGCGAAGCGTCAAAGAACCGACGCGGAGGTGAGCTCGAGAAGATCGGGCCAAAATGTGGATGCGAGGCCTGCCTCTTCTGGGTCCTCCGGATCTTTCAACTGGCGCTTTAGGCACCAGAAGGAGTGTCCGATCGCGGATGACCCGACGGGTGTTGCCTATCTGCTAAGGCATTTTAAGCCCGCAGGCTTTCAACTCTCGGCTGTTGGGGATATGGCCCTCGGTGATCCTTACACCGAGATGATGGCCGCTGCTGGGAAGGTAACGACTTCCCTCCTTTGCTTTCTTGATTCGTTTCGTGCTTAATTTTTGTTTCTCTTATAGGCCTTGGAGGCTGCGAACAAGTTTGCGGCTAAGGCCGAGCGTGAGCTGCGGGAGATACCGCAGGTGAGTGAACTCGAGATCGTCGAGAAAACGGTTAGTGACCTGAAGGCGCAGCTGCAAGGGGCCTTGGCTCGGGAGGAGGAGCTTCGGAAGACGGTGGGCAACCTGGATGCGCGGTTGCAGGGTGCCTTGACACGGGTTTCGGTTTCAGAGGAGGCGTGTCGAAACGCTGTTGAGACAGGCCGGGTTGCGGATATGCGGGCTGCGCAATGCCAAGGTGATTTGGACAAGGCTCTCGCTGACCGAGAGCTTGATATAAAGGTGGCGGCCAACGAGGCGAGGAAGGGGCTAAATGGTGAATACCTTAAGATTCTCGAGGGAATTGCGGCGAAGGAAAGCCAGAGGAAGGTTGTCGTGAGCGCTGAGATAAGGCTCCAAGAGGCCTTGGCTAATATCGCACTTATTGCCGAGTTTTCCTCCGGCGAATTGGACTTGACCAAGGAGGTGATGGACTTGGCTGAGAAAAAGCGATTAGCTACGGAGGAGATGAATGTTGCGGCAGTGTCGGACTTCAGCATCAGCAAGCTTAATTTGCCGGTGATGTCAGACGATTCGGCAATCTTGGCGCGCCCTTTAAACCAGGCGGCTACTCGTCTTGATCAGTATGGGTCAAATCTCCCGACCGGAGCTAACTCGCGGGCTAGCGATGAGGTTGAGGGTCGACTCGAGGAGGGAGGGGCGACCGGCGATCAGGTAGAGGATCAAGACGAGGCTTCCTCTCCTTCCAAGCAATTCTAATTTTCTTTTTATTCGTTGTTGCCCTAAGGGGCTTTAATTCTTTTTTCAGACTTTCGTTGCCCAAGGGGGCTTTTATTTGAATTCGAGGACATCGCGTCCTCTTTTTTTTTTTATGAATTGCTTTTCGAATCTTTCAAGCCTTAGCATAGATTTTACTGTTTTGATGCCTTAGCATAAAGTTTGGTCGTTACGGCAGCTCGAACCTCTTCAGAGACGTCGAGTAAATAACTTGTCTCTGGTTGCCTTAGGGGGTTCTTTGCGAACCTTCAGGTCGATTGTATTTGAGCTCGAGCTCTTTGTTGAGAATTTCCCGAGATTTAACTCTTTCGTAATGTAATATTCGAGCTTAACACTGAATTTCGAAAAAGAAATGTTACGTATATATAAACGAATCGAATTAGACTTACGAAGGTCTGATTTGGAGTGTGTGCAGAGGTCGTTTGCTTGAATAACTGTTTCGATCTCGTTGCTTTTTGCCTGTAAGGGGGATAGCCCCTCAATTCTTTTAATCCGTATAAGGTTTAGAAGAATTATAGGTTTTGGAAGGATCGTTCTGGATCTCTTTCTTTGGGACGATCATTTCCGTTTGTTCGATTTGGGAGGACCATTTTGGATCGCTTGTTTTTTGGGACGATCATTTTATGTCGTTCGGTTTGGAAGGACCGTTTTAGGTCGCTTATTTTGGAAGAGATAATTTCATATCACTTGATTTTAGGGGAGGGGCCATTTAAGGTCACTCGGAGAGGATAACTTAATATCGTTTGTTTCTGAGAAGATAATTTCATATCACTTTAGCTTTTGAAGACATAATTTCATATCGCTTTAATTTTTGAAGAGATAATTTCATATCGCTTTGTTCTTGAAGAGATAATTTCATATCACTTTAGCTTTAGAAGGGATAATTTCATATCGCTTTGTAACGGCGAAGTATTTCGCGATGACCCTGACTTTTAAGACATAAAGAGACATTGATCGGGGGACTTATTTTGATTTCACAAAGATAAGCTAGTAAGACTTCGTTTGAAGTCGTTGAGCTCGGTAAGAGCCTTGTGTTTGGGGGGTGGCTGCGCTCGAAGTCGAGCTGCCTACGTACCCTTTTAAGGGGATCAAGCCATTTCGTAGTTCGATTATGTTGTCGTACTCTTAGTGGAAGTACTTTTTGAGGTTGATGATGTTCCAAGGTCGTACTTCGGGTTTCTGGGTTTCCACCGACTTGAGTCGGTAGACCCCGTCCTTTACAACGTCGGTGACCTGGTAAGGACCTTCCCACTTTGCTCTTAACTTTCCAGCGTGTTCTTCCTTTTTATGGTCGAACACTTTCGGTAAGACGAGCTCTCCTACTTGAAACCTTCGAGTTTTGATCTTGGAATCGTAGTAACGAGCTGCGGCTTGTTGGTAGTTCTGGATTCAAGCTAGTGCGAGGTTCCTCCTTTTGTCGACGAGATCGAGCTCGTCAGTTATCATCTTGTTATTGAGTTCCTCTTGTCGTGGGCATTCCTCTTTGCGGATGCTTGACACGAGGATTTCGGCTGTTACTACTGCCTCGATCGAGGGAGTCTCGCCGGTGGATTTGCGGGGGGTAGTCCGGTAGGCCTAGAGTACGGCTGGGAGCTCGTCGCTCCAGATCGTTTTGCACTCATTGAGTCTTTTCTTGAGGCTGTTCATGATTGCCTTGTTAGCTGCTTCCGCTAGCCCATTCCCTTGGGGATAGTGTGGCGTTGAGTAAGTCAGCTTTATGTTCCACTTTCTGCAGAATTCCTTGAAGGCGTTTGATATGAACTGAGAACCGTTATCGGTGACGATCTCGTGGGGTAGTCCGTGTCGGCAAATGATGTTTCGCCAGACGAACTCCTTAACATGAACGTCTTTGACTTTTTGGTACGACTATGCTTCAATCCATTTGGTGAAGTAGTCCGTCATTACCAATAGGTGTGTGGCTTTCTTTTTGCCGGACGCGACTAAGGGTCCCACGATGTCCATTCCCCATCGCATGAATGGGTATGGCGATGATATAGAGGAGATTTTCTCCGATGCCTGGTGGATAATCGATGCATGCTTTTGGCATTTGTCGCATTTGTTGGAGAAGGACTTGCCTTTTGATTCGTACGGCCAAGGCTCGTCCTCCGGAATGGCTTCTGCAGGACCCATCGTGGGCCTGTGTGATCACGGCTAGGGCTTGCTTTTTGTTGAGGCATTTGAGGTAAGGTCCGGAGAGACTCCTTTTAAAGAGCTCTCCTTGTGTGACGCAGTACCTTGCACTTTGTGTCTTGAGTTTCTGTGCCTCCCATTTGTCGTCGGGAACTTCGCCATTTGTAATGTATCGAATGATCGGAGTTCTCCAATCTTCGTCAGTGTCAGGCTCGGGTCCTTGACTAGCGGATGCGGCTTGGATTGGTCCGTCGGGGACATTCGCGACGTACAGGGCGTTTCTTGGATCGAGATCATCATCAATCTCGATGACATCGCGACTGATGTCCTTGGGACATTCCTTGTGCTCGACATCGTCCTTTATGGTAGGCTCATCTTCTTTCAAGGACAAAGCTTTAAGGGCTATGTCGATGCTTGGTCTCTCGATCCCTTCGACTGGTATGATCCTTTTGAGGTTGGGATCTGATGTCGATGCTAATGCGGCCAGGGCATCGGCTGCGGTGTTTTCCCCTCGCGGGATCCGCGTTAGATCAAAGAATTCGATCTGTTCGGCGAGCGCGTGGACTACCCGTATGTATGCTTCCATTCGTTTGTCTTTGGCCTCGTAGTCGCCATGATATTGGCTCGTGACTAATTGGGAATCGCTGAAGGCGTCTACTTCCCGGGCTCCTATCGCCATTGCTAGTCTGAGCCCGGCTATTAACGCTTCGTATTATGCTTCGTTATTTGATGCCGCAAAGCCCAGTCTGAACGACTGTTCCAGTACTTCGCCCGTTGGGGAGACCAGTTTCACCCCGACTCCGGATCCTTGCCTCGAGGAAGCTCCATCAACGTACAGTTTCCATTTTTTGGCGGAGGTCGGGTCGAGTTCGATGGTCGGAGGGAGCTCGATTATGAAATCTGCCAACACTTTCGCTTTTAGGCACGTCCGAGCTTTGTATTCTATGTCATACTCGCTAAGTTCGATAGCCCATTTGACCAGTCGACCTGACTGACTTGGACTATGAAGGATGGTTCTCAGTGGCTGAGAGGTCATCACTATGATCGAGTGCGATTGAAAGTATGGTCGGAGTTTCCGAGCTGATGTCACCAGCGCCAAGGCGAGTTTTTCCATGGCGGGATACCTGGTTTCAGCATCGATTAAGGTCTTACTGATGTAATACACCGGCCGTTGTTCGTTCTGTTCTTCGCGAACTAGGACTCCACTTACTGCTGCCGTGGAAACAGCTAGGTAGAGGTAGAGGGGTTCCCCTTCTACTGGTTTCGCCAGTATAGGTGGTTCGCTTAGGTAAGCTTTAGGTTGGGTGAACGCTTCTTCGCACTTTTCATCCCAGAGGAACTTCTTGTTCGCTTTGAGCAAGTGATAGAAGGGCAGACATTTATCAGTCGACCTCGAGATGAAACAGTTCAAAGCAGCTATTTTGCCTGTCAAGCGTTGGACTTCTCGCGTTGTTCTGGGAGATTTCATCTCTATAAACGTTGCGATCTGTTTGGGGTTCGCTTCGATCCCTCTTTCGGTCACTAGGTAACCAAGGAATTCTCCTGAGGGGACCCCGAAGGTACACTTTGCTGGGTTGAGTTTCATCCCGTATTTATTGAGAATGATAAAACATTCTTTTAGTTGGGGGATGTGATCCTCATACCTGGAAGATTTGACCAGCATATCGTCGATGTAGACTTCCATAGTTTTGCCTAGGAGTCCCGAAAACATCTTGTTGACGAGGCGTTGGTAAGTTGCTCCTGCGTTTTTTAGCCCGAAGGGCATGACTTTGTAGCAGTATGTGCCTCGATCAGTTATGAACGAAGTCTTTTCTTGGTCCTCGGGGTTCATTAATATTTGATTGTACCCCGAGAAAGCGTCCATGAAGGACAGTAGCTGATGTCCAGCGGTGGCTTCGACCAGCCGGTCGATGTGTGGGAGTGGGAAGCTGTCCTTCGGACATGCTTTGTTGAGATCCGTGAAATCTACGCAGACTCTCCACTTCCCGTTCTTTTTCTTAACCACTACGGGGTTCGCAAGCCAGTCGGGGTACTTGACCTCTCTGATCGATCCGATTTTTAATAATCGATCGACCTCGTCATTGACGGCTTGAGCTCGTTCCGGACCTAGTTTTCGACGTTTTTGTCTTACCGGTTTGTATGTTGGGTCGACATTCAGCTCGTGGATGGTGACGTCGATTTTGATCCCTTTCATGTATGCTGAAGACCAGGCAAAGGAGTCGACGTTTTGTTTAAGGAAAGAGACCAGTTCGTTTTTGACTGGCTCTGATAGGTCGATTCCAATGCCAACGAGTCTTTCGGGATGAGCATCGTCTATGAAAACTTGGGTCGTGAGGTCCTTTGGAGGTCCTATTTGACTCGGGTCATTCGACCTTTTGGTCTGCATGGTGGCGAGCTCGTCCTCTTTCTGTAATTTCTACGCAGGGGATTTCTCAATATGCTTGTATCCATTCATGTAGCAATGGCGGGAAATCTTTTGACTTCCGTACACGGTTTTTACTCCTTTAGGAGTTGGGAATTTTACGCATTGATGGTAGGTCGATGGTACCGCTTTCATGTCGTATATCCATGGTCGACCTAGAATTGCGTTATAGGGAGCTGGCCGATCCACTATGACGAACTCTGTCATTCTTCGGACTCCTCCAGCTATCACTAGGGCGAAGACAGAGCCCATCGAGTACGTTGTTTCGCCAGCGAACCCTACTAGTGGTGTCTTTTCTTCCACGATCTCGGAGTCGTTGAAGTCCATCTTTTTGAACGCATCGTAAAAGAGGACATCCACCGAAATTCCTGTGTCGATCATTATTCTTGAGAGTTCGACATCTCCCACTACTAGACAAACGAGGAGAGCGTCGTTGTGTGGTTTGTCGAGGTTACTTGTCTCGCTCTCGTGGAAAGTGATCTCGTGGTCTGGACCTATCATTGGGATTTCCCCCCTTTGTCGGTCTCGACTCTTCTTTGAAGAGCTTTGATTGAATTGACCGAGTCTCGGCAAAGCTTGGAGCCACCGAAGATGAAGTCGATTCGTTTAGGGCGTATAGCCCGTACACACCCTGCAGAGACGAGGGAGATTGATTCGTGAGCGTAAACTCTTAACGGGAGCCGGAGGTGGAGATAACGCCGAACCTTCCGGGGTGCCGCTCAGGCTGAGCTCACCGAGAATAAACTCAACTCGCTTCCGCGACCCCTGAGGGAGTGTTTCGGGAGATTTCGGCTCCTTTGTCCGTTCTCGTTTATTCTGAGAAGGCCTCTTGGTGTTCGACTCTTTGGTTTGTTTACTTTCCTTTTTGTCGGATGGAGTTTCCTCCTCGACTTCGGAGTCTTGTTTGCTTTCGGACTCTCGCTTTTGAGCCTCGGCTTTAGCTCGAGTATAGCAATCTTCAGTCGAGTGTCCTCTTTTGTTGTGAAATTCACAGAATTTTTCCTTGTCGAACTCGAATTTCTTCGAGCTCTTCGGGCTCTCGATCGCATTGACGTTTCCTGATTTACGGGAATCTTTTTTGAGTTCGAGTACTGCAAGCCCGATGGGTTCTTTTCTTTTCGATGCTTTTCTCCGAGGGCCGTGGTTTCTTCCTCGAGGCGAGTGAAGCCGATGCGCGATGAAGGGCGTCATCGAGTGTTTGAGGTTCGCGGACTGTTATTTCCTCGCGGAATCTGGTTGAATACCATAGTCCACGTCGCAGTGCTTCTATAGCTACTTTGTCTCGTGGGTTTGCGATTTTGGATTTTATTTCCTTAAATCGGTTGATGTACGAGCGAAGCGATTCGTCGGGTTTTTGAGAGACGCCAAATAGAGCTGCCTCAGTAGTCTTTTCCTCGATAAAGACGGAGTATTGTTTGAGGAAAGCCGTCATGAACTGGGTGAAGTTGTCGATGGACCTTTCTTCCAGTCCGGCAAACCATTCTAGGGTGGAGCCCGATAGGTTTCCGGCGAAGAGCCTGCAGAAAGCCGGCTCTCTCTCCTCGTCGATAAGGTATACCCTTGCCATTGCTAGTCGGAATGCCCTGATATGGGCTTTCGGGTCCGACTTCCCAGAGAATTCCGGAAATTTAGTTTTCTTGATTTCTCGGATCCTTGCGAAGGCGATCCGGTCTGTGAACGGCGTTTGTCGCATTTCTTCGATCACTTGATCGATGTCGGGCGCCGCGCTCGTTGCCATGTGAACTTTCGAGCTCAGACTGTTGAACTGGGCCTTAGCCTGTTCGATGTACTGTCTAAGCATATCGTGTTCATCACCTACCGTAGGCGTGAACTGGGCTTGTGCCTGGTTTGACGCTTGTTCCGGGAAAATGGGGTCGAGGAGATCGATTGTTTGAATCGATCTCGTCTGGTCGACCTGCGGCGTTCGGAACTGTACCGTATTTGACCCGTTAACGGGTCCCGAGCTCTAGGCAAAAGCAGAGCCTCCTAGTTGCCTCGGCCGGATGTTGGAGTTATTCGGGAAAAGTGGTGGCCCGGGTAATGGTCGGTTCCCTGATCCGGTTGGATCTGTGACCATTGAACTCGAAGTGAATGGTGTCGGTATCACGATAGGGGTCATTATAGGGCGGAGGCCGCTACTTGACGTATTAGCGAAACTTCCCGACGCTCCCGGGGGAGTTACTACCTGGGAGAAGTCCAAGCGTGTACACGGTGGAGGACTTATGGGGGTTCGTGGATCATGTGCTGACCTACCCCCTGGTTTTGGCTGGCTAGATCTTCGAGACGGGCGTTAATGTGCCTTTCCTGTTCATCGAGCTGCGCGGCCAGAGAGCGGTTCGCGATCTCTTGGGCCCGTGCGCTTGCCTCGTTGTTCCTCGTTCGGTCTGTTGGATCTCCTAGGATCTAGGGTTTGATATATTGAAAGCAACCAACCTCGTTCTTACCTGGAACTGGCAGCGGAATGAGTTGGTGAACGAGATCAGTTGAGCAACGCAGGTGCCTTGCCTCTACCAGATACACACGCACACAAGCTGGAAACGGGATGCTAGTGCCGGATCGATGGGAATCCTCTGTTACTGGTTTTTCTGCTTGTTTCTATCAAGAAAAGCGGACGGCTCGGTGTTTAGGTCGAAACTTTCGAGTTTTATTCGACCTAAAACACACTTAACGGGCCAGACTTGATTAAGTCTTAATTCGAAAAGCCTTTCCGAAAACCCGAACTGTGTCGACCGATACACAAGCTGTGTCGATCGACACAACACCATTTTGTCGATAATAATGTGTATCCAATACACATTAATATGATCATTACCATAATGATCATTCCCATGTCGTAGCTTCCAGTTTGCTTAGGTGTGTGACCCTATAGGATCATATAATACTGGCAGTAAGTCTACAACTTACAGATTGCAAGAGGCTTCTAGCAAAACATTGCAACCGCCCAGTATTATACGAATGTCTGATCTCGACACACAATTATCATCAGGAGTGAGTACAAGTGTGATTTCAGGACACTATCCCAACAATCTCCCACTTGTACTGGAATCATCTATTCCTATAATCCTTTTGTATCTATATCTCGATTTGGCATAAGGCAAGATTGGTGTCATCATTATTAAGCCAACATCGTGTTTATCGAACTCCTGATCTCATACTAAACATTACAAACAACTGAACTACAGTTCGTTTGAGTGCGGCCACACATTTTTCTCAGTATTAAATCTTCGATAGGCCCTGAGATATTTATCTCCCGTTTATCAGGAGGGACAAATCCCATCTTGTTCCATCCCTATTTCAACGCACACTTCATGATATACTTGAACAGTGCCGTTATAGTCGCCAGTTACGGGTCGACGTTTGACAAAGTCAAAGTGTACCAATTCATATGCAAGAAAGCATGATGAACTCAGGTCTGAGGACTATACTCTATAGTCGTAATGAGAACCTCTTATGACACAGATATAACTATCTTGTAGACTTCTCATTAGCGGGTCATGTCCGATCATATGTTCACCAACATATATCTATGTGACTGACTGCGATAATCATATCATTGGATCCATGAAACTTAGCCAACAGTCACCTCACAATCTAGTCTCTCGCGGTTGCCATTGTCCCACTTTGACAACCTCGACTAGGGACAAAACATAATTTACGTCATCTATGAATTATAGGGTTTCATGATCAAGTCCTCAACTTGATGACCTATAATATGACATAAACTTATTTTGGGACCATTATTTAGATCACAATAAATAATGCTGAAATCAAATTTCATTAAAAATATCCAAAAGAATGTTTTACAAGAGCATCTTATTATAACTAAGATAAAACTAAAACTCCCACTAGAATCAAGATTACATCTTAAGATCTCTAATGCCTACAGCAGTCGTATGAATCTCATGCTTAGGCCTTGGGAGTGACTTAGTCAGAGGATCAGCGACATTCTCGTCCGTCGGAACTCGGCTGATCTTCACATCACCTCTATTGACGATATCATGAATCAGGTGATATCTCCTCTCTACGTGTTTGGACTTCTGGTGTGACCTGGGTTCTTTCGCCTGAGAAATGGCTCCGTTGTTGTCACAAAACAAAGCCACTGGCTCCAAGATACTTGAAACCACACCAAGTTCAGTCATGAACTTCTTGATCCAAACAGCTTCCTTTGCCGCTTCTGAAGCAGCAACATATTCAGCTTCCGTCGTGGAATCAGCTACGGTATTCTGCTTAGAGCTCTTCCAGCTCACTGCACCGCCATTTAGACAGAAGACATATCCAGATTGTGATCGGAAATCGTCTCTGTCCGTCTGAAAACTCGCATCGGTGAATCCATTCACCACAAGTTCTTCACTTCCTCCATACACCAGGAATTTATCCTTAGTATGTCTCAAATACTTGAGAATATTCTTGACAGCTGTCCAGTGAACTTCACCTGGATCAGATTGGTATCTACTCGTCATGCTTAACGCGTAAGCTACATCTGGACGAGTGCAGAGCATGGCATACATAATAGATCCTATTGCAGAAGCATAAGAAATCCTATTCATGCGCTCCCGCTCAGCATGTGTCACCGGACACTGCTTCTTGCTTTGACTAATGCCATGAAACATCGGTATGAAGCCTTTCTTGGAATCATGCATCCTGAATCTGTGCAACACCTTATCAATATAAGTGTCCTGACACAATCCAATCAGCCTATTCACTCTATCTCTGTAGATTCTGATTCCTAGAATGTACGCGGCTTCTCCCATGGCTTTCATGGAAAACAACTTCCGAGCCAAGTCTTAACAGACTGAAGCAACGGAACATCATTATCGAGGAGGAGTATGTCATCGACATACAGTACAAGAAACACAATTCTGCTCCCACTAGTCTTCTTGTAAACACATGGTTCCTCTTCGTTCTTGATGAAACCAAATTGTTTTACTGCTTCATCAAAACGAAGATTCCAACTCCGTGATGCTTGCTTCAATCCATAAATGGATTTATGAAGCTTGCACACCTTTCCAACAAAACCTTCAGGCTGTGTCATATACACATCCTCTTCCAGAATACCATTCATGAAAGCGGTTTTGACATCCATCTGCCAAATCTCATAGTCATAATGAGCTGCAATCGCTAGAAGAATCCGAATGGATTTAAGCATAGCGACTGGGAATAGGTTTCATCATAGTCAATACCATGAATTTGCTTGAAACCTTTAGCCACCAACCTCGCTTTGTAAATCTGTACATTGCCATCCACGTCGATCTTCTTCTTGAAGATCCATTTACACTCAATGGCTTTTACACCATTAGGTAAATCGACCAAGGACCATACTTGGTTTTCTGACATGGATCCCATTTCGGATTTATAGGCTCCAAGCCATTTTTCGGAGTCCGGGCCCATCATTGCTTCCGCGAAGGTCGCTGGTTCGTCACTATCAATGATCATCAGATCATTGGAATTGGTCACGAGAAATCCATAGTATCTCTCGGGTTCGTGACGGATCCTTCCGGATCTGCGAACTTCAGGCTCCACAGGCGCCGGTTCCACAGAACTTTGTGGATCCAACTGCTGCTCTTCCTCAGCAGGTTGAGCAGTTTCCTGTGCATCTCAAATTTCTTCAAGATGTACTTTACTCCCACTGTTTTTCTTAGAGAGAAACTCCCTCTCAAGAAAACAACAGTCCCGAGCAACAAATACTTTGTTCTCAGATTGGTTGTAAAAGTAGTATGCCTTGGTTTCCCTAGGATAACCAACGAAGTAGCATTTATCTGATTTGGGCGCGAGCTTGTCAGAGATTAAACGTTTGACATAAGCCTCACATCCCCAAATCCTCAGGAAAGACAGACTAGGAATGTTCCCAGTCCACAATTCATGTGGTGTCTTTTCCACTGATTTAGATGGTACCCTATTTAGTGTAAACGCAGACGTTTCTAGAGCGTATCCCCAAAAGGATAATGGAAGATTTGAATGACTCATCATAGACCGAACCATATCCAATAAGGTTCGATTCCTCCTCTCTGACACTCCATTCCATTGGGGTGTTCCAGGAGGAGTGAGTTGTGAAATAATTCCACACTCGCTCAGATAGTCGCTGAACTCTTGACTTAAGTATTCTCCTCCGCGATCCGATCGCAGAGCTTTAATACTTTTGCCAAGTTGGTTCTGTACTTCATTCTTGAATTCCTTGAATCTATCAAAGGATTCTGACTTGTGTCTCATCAAGTAGACATAGCCATACCTACTGAAATCATCAGTGAAGGTAATGAAGTACTTGTAATTTCCTCTGGCAACAGTACTCATTGACCCACATACATCAGTATGAACAAGGCCCAATAAATCACTGGCCCTTTCATTTGGTTTGTTGAAAGGGGCTCTAGCCATTTTGCCCATCAAACAAGATTCGCATTTCTCACATGATTCAAAATCAAATGAGCCCAGAAGCCCATTTCGATGGAGCCTTTGGATGCGTTTCTCATTGATATGGCCCAAACGACAATGCCATAAGAAAGTCGGGTTTTCGTCATTGGACTTAAACCGCTTTGTATTTATGTTAAAGACAGGCATTTCTTGGTTTAAAACATATAACCCATTATCTAATGGGGCGCTACCATAATACGTACCATCATGATTAAAAGAACAAAGTGTATTCTTAACAGCAAAATCAAAACCTTCCAAATCCAAAACGGAAACTGAAATTATGTTTCTGCTAATCGCATGTACAAAGTAGCAATTATTCAAAGCTAAAACCATGCCCAAAGGTAAAGACAAATCGTAGGTGCCTACGGCCAGTGCAGCAACCTTAGCTCCATTCCCGACCCGTAGCTCCACTTGTCCTTTCTTCAGCGTTCTACTGTTTCTTAGTGCCTGCACATCAGTACAAATATGAGCACCGCAGCCGGTATCCAATACCCACAAAGTAGAACTAGAAGACATAACATTAAGTTCGATAACATAAATACCTGAGTCAGACGCATCATACGTCTTCTTCAGCTTCTTGTAATCTTCCATGAACTTCTTGCAGTCTCTCTTCCAATGCCCTAACTGCTTGCAGTAGTTGCACTTATCCTCAGGAGAAGGCCCGGATTTGGGCTTCGGCTTGGGCTTGTCCTGACTCTCAGTCTGGACAACTTTGGCCTTTCCCTTATCCTTCTTAGGTTTCTTAAACCTTTTACCCTCTTGTACCATCAGTACACTGGGAGTTGCCTTCTTGAGATTCGGCTCTGCTGTCTTCAACATGCCGTGCAACTCAGTCAATGTCTTAGTCATGTTTTGCATGTTGTAGTTCATGATGAACTGATCAAAACACGACGACAAAGACTGCAGAATCATGTCAGTGGCTAGCTCCTGGCTAATGGCACAATCCAGTTTCCCCAGGTTATCAATGTAACCCATCATTTTAATGACATGAGGACTTACTGGACCGTCCTTAGCCAGCTTGCAATCCATGAGAGATTTAACCGTCTGGTATCTCTCTGTGCGAGCTTGCTCCTGAACAAAGCTTTCAGGCTGTTAATCATCTCAATGGGTGACATCACGTTCTCATATTGCTTCTGCAGCTCAGAGTTCATAGTCACCAGCATTAGACAATTAACATCTTTGACATCAGCTGAATGCTTATCCCAAGCATTCTTTTCTGTCTGCGGGGCATTGGAACGTGGCCTCTCGGTGAGAACTCTTTCAAGGACATATTCCTTGTTCTCTTGCCTGAGAACTATTCTCAGGTTCCGATACCATTCCAAGAAATTAGATCCATTTAACTTGTCCTTCTCAAGGACGGATCTTAGTGAGAAAGTGTTGATGTGAGTTGAGACAGACATAGCTGTAATTAAAAGAGGTAGAGGTCTAGTTATAATGCTCAAGGAAATGAGAATTCTTATCTAATAAGAAAACTCGTATTGTATTCAAACTATGTTTCCTCAGATGAATACAATGAACCAAGATCCATACTTCACCAAAATCTGAGTGGGCAACTCGCCATCCCCCAAACTTTAGTTATCTAGGTAAGCAAATCATTGCTAATTGTACCCAGTACAACTCTTGGTCGTAGATGAGACAAACTATGTCTAATCTACTCTGATGTCTCTGGGCCCAGAACTTCTGACAGCCCAGTCAAGTAAAACCAATCTCTTTTGTCTTGTGATCACTGACAGTCGCACTGCAAGTCTGTCAATGACCATCTGCCTTACTCATGTTGCAGTGGATATCAAGGACTCCAAGACTATCCAACAAACGACACAAGTCTTGACAGTAGACAAGATTGGGCAAGACATCAAGATCACTTGATATTTTGTTGAGGAAAAGAATTATTTTAATCTTGATGTATATCCAATATACATTCAAGAAGTTACAAATTTAATTAAAACATTCAGTTTTATTAAGTATAGGTTCAACTAGAACTTTAAGATTAAATTTGGTCTGGTATATGCAAATTTATGGTCCAACCAATAATTCTGCGAATGGTGTGTCGATCGACGCCAACCATTGGCATCGGTCGACACAACATAATTTAAACCGGTCTTCGATAACCGGTCAAACCGGATCAAATTTCATTAACCGATTCAATCTAATTGAACCGGTTCGGTTTAACGGTCCATGTCGATCATCACACAACTCTGTGTCGATCGACATTACCAAACCAGAACCAAATTGGTTAATTAAAATTAACCGAGCGAGATAACCGATTCAATCCAATTGAACCGATCTATCTAATCGCTTTGCCTGTGTCGACCGACACACCCAGTGTATCGATCGACACAGCAGGAATACGGATACTCAATCTCAGATCGAAACCCTAAAATTATTTGCGAGTTTTCGCTCTGTATCGACCGACACACGCTTTGTGTCGATCGACACTCTGCGACAAACCCTAAATATTTTACGCGTTATCGCGGCGTGTCGACCGACACACGCTTTGTGTCGATCGACACAGTGCGTTTTCAACAATTCATCGTTTTAACAGGAACAAAAACCGAGAATAAAACTTTGAAAACACAATTTAGCATGCAATGATCAATTCAACAAACTCAGTTTTCGAATTAATTGCATCAGATTCAATAGCTAAACCCTAACAACGCTCTGATACCACTGTTGGATCTCCTAGGATCTAGGGTTTGATATATTGAAAGCAACCAACCTCGTTCTTACCTGGAACTGGCAGCGGAATGAGTTGGTGAACGAGATCAGTTGAGCAACGTAGGTGCCTTGCCTCTACCAGATACACACGCACACAAGCTGGAAACGGGATGCTAGTGCTGGATCGATGGGAATCCTCTGTTACTGGTGTTTCTGCTTGTTTCTATCAAGAAAAGCGGACGGCTCGGTGTTTAGGTCGAAACTTTCGAGTTTTATTCGACCTAAAACACACTTAACGGGCCAGACTTGATTAAGTCTTAATTCAAAAAGCCTTTCCGAAAACCCGAACTGTGTCGACCGACACACAAGCTGTGTCGATTGACACAACACCATTTTGTCGATAATAATGTGTATCCAATACACATTAATATGATCATTACCATAATGATCATTCCCATGTCGTAGCTTCCAGTTTGCTTAGGTGTGTGACCCTATAGGATCATATAATACTGGCAATAAGTCTACAACTTACAGATTGCAAGAGGCTTCTAGCAAAACATTGCAACCGCCCAGTATTATACGAATGTCTGATCTCGACACACAACTATCATCAGGAGTGAGTACAAGTGTGATTTTAGGACACTATCCCAACACGGTTTACCAGCAGGCTTAACATCGAATGGATTTCAGCGAGATCATATGGGCCTTGTCGCTGTGGAGCAGAAGGCAGTGGTGAGTTAGGTCTGGTTATTCCAGATCCACCTCCAGGGGTGGGAATTGAATCGTTTCTCATCCACACCTAGTTTCTGGTCGGATCGTTAGTTCCTGACAAAACATTTGTCGGAGTCTGGCTCGTCGCGATCGTTTTGGCGACTGAGCCGGCTGGTGCCGAGGTCGTGGAGACTGAGGCGGAGCTCTTCAACACGCCATCGGTCTGACCCATGATTATTACCCCGGTGGTGTTCTGAGGAACGTTGTCGACCGTTTGAGGGTGGTCGACTGGTGGTGTGGCGCTGGGAGAGCCAGATTGGTCGGGATTCATCTCGATCTATCGGATCTAAGATCTGATTCTTAAGACAGGAAAAACTATAGGTAGTCCCCACAGTCGGCGCCAAATGTGAGATCCGGGATTCACACTAAGAATTTGTATTCGTGGATTTGGACTTTAGGATATAGAAATGGTATAGTTTCCTATGAATCAAAGACTTTATTGAGATTGATCGTCGAGATAGAACAAACACAATCGAAAAGAGAGTACAAAGTATGATGATCGAGCTATCTAGTCGAAGTGTTCTAAGTTAGGGTTGGAATGTCTTGAGTGAATCGCCACTTCTTCTTTAAATAGTCTCGACTTTGACTTTCTTGTTCCGATATTTCGGCCTCGCCTTCATAACGATCTCTGAGATTTACGTGGATCAGTTGAACCGACGAAGACCGAGTTGCTCTATCTCCACGTCGTCTCCCGCCGAGCTCGAGCTCGATCGCCTCTTACTTCGGCATCGCTTGGGCCTTGTCGAAGTGTCATTCGTTTGGGCCCAACAAATGAATCGGCTCGTCTCTTTATCTTTGATTCTGGAACGGGCTCATAAATATGGGCCTTTGTCTTATTTGTTAATGGGCCAGATTTCTTAGAGGGAAATCCAGTACCAACACTTAGCATCTCTTACCCCGTTAAATCGTGATGGTTTCGGGAAGTCCACCCGCCCTGCTCCATTGGCGATAACGGCTCCTCCATTTGCGGTTGCCTTCTTGCATAGCGCCACGTCTTCCTCCACCAAGACGAACCTTGCTTTCATCCCCTTGATGTCTTCTCGCAAGGCTTGGATACATCCTGTCATTAGTTCCTTCAGCCCCTAAAAGCGGGATTCTAGGTCAGAGGCGCTTTGCCTAAATTCCTCCAACCCTTCGAACACATGACCCTCCAACCCGGTCACAGTGTACTTGACCCTCTCGAGCTTCTCTGACATCTCTCCAACAACCGCCCCCAAAGCCTCCTGGGAAACACCCTTATCCCGCTTGTTTGCTCCTTGGACAGTCGTGGCCTCGGACGTCGTACTGGTAGCATCCTTGCTTCCCTTCACCATTCTCTCGGATAGACTTCTCTTTAGCCTCGGTCGAACTCGGCTCTGATACCACTTGTCACGGACTAATTCTTCAGAATTGGTACGTGCGGCCTTAGCACCTTTTCACCCTTGTGATTGCTAAGTCAGCCTCACTCAAACTCGAATATTAGAATTTAGAAAGATAAATAAAAAGACTCTTTAGAGAGAGAAAACTTAGAGAGATGTTTATATTGAGAAATGTTGGATGCTTACAAATGAAAACCTCACCCTATTTATACAAATTCTCAACCCAAATGAACGGTCGAGATTAAAACGATCTAACGGTGGAGATTAGATCTAACCTACTCAATTACTCCCACTATCTCCACTATCACACTCCACTATCATCATTACACTCCACTACATCATCCACTACCATCATTACACTCCACCACCATCATTACACTCCACTACCCCAACATCATCATTACTCAAACCACAACCAACTATTATTAGAGAGGAAGCATTCAAGGAGGAGGAAAGGCCGAAGTCACAATGACAAGGCCTAGAAGTCTATCCTTGGATGAGCTTTGGAGTGTGACAAAGTATTAGAGAGGATGATGGAAAGGAGGAGGAGAGGCTGAAGTCATGAAGACAAAGCCTAGCCTCGCTCCAAATATAAAGCTATGGTGTTGATCACAAGAGTCCAAGATGCATCAATCACCTAGCCAAAGCTAAGATGAAGGCATGAAGAAGGCTGAAGTGAAGTCTGGAATATATGTGTCACCGACAGTGTCGATGACATAAAGGCCAAAGTGAATTCTGAAGTACATGTGTCACCGACGGTGTCGGCGACATGTTGCCTGAAGTGAAGTCTGGAAGATTTATATTCTATCATCGACAATGACATCGTCGATGATAGAATAGAATCGACGACACCATCGACGATGTCATGGACGGTTCTATTCTATCCGTTGTTCATTCACATAGAATAGAACGACGGAGACAGGCTGTCTTCTTTGGGATTCAAATTCAAATTGTTTCCTCTTCCCCACAAAAGCTCATTTCGAATTCTATGCTCAATTAGGGCTTCTTATGTGCATCTCTCTCTATATAAAGAGATGTAAACACACTTGTAATAATTATTCAATCGAACAACAATTAGATTCATTCTCTTATTCTCTTGTCTTTCTTTCATGCTATTCTTCTCCCTTATTGTGTCTCTCTCTCAAACACAATAAGAACCAGGAAGAGACATGATCTAGGGTTGCTTCAATGCTCCCTTGTTATGCTCTTGATTAGCTTTTCAATAGCTAAATCAAGAGCTAACTCAAATCTGCTCTTCATGGATATTACAAGAACAACACCTTCTACTTACTGATTCTCTTAATCCTCATGAGTAAACACACTCTATAAGTGATGTTAAGCTCCTGGATAAGTCTCAAATAGATAGGTGCTCTTGTCAAAGCAAAGTAGAACCGGTTCTCACCAAGACAAGCTTGGTGCGGTTCTCTTATGCTCTTCTTCTTAAGGATAACACTTGCTAATTACTGATTCTGTCCAGATTCATGAGTAAACACTCTTGATGAGTAGTTAAGCTCCTGGACTAGTTTTCATATAGCTAATTGCTCCTATAAACCACTAGCTTACTGGTTTTGATCTTCTCTAGGCTACAAAGCTCTAATAGAGTTGAATCAGTCTCAAACTAGTTGGTCTCTCTTTAAACAGATTCAATTTAGTCTCCCTTAAATTGTTTCTGTCCATTTATTGTTTCTTGTTCATGAGCTTAGTCTCTTCATTTCCATCATGGAATAAGAGCTAAGTCTCTGAAATATTAACATGGTATCAGAGCATAAGATTCTAGGATTGAATCATGCTCAAAAACCAAAGAGAAACAGAGAAAAACTCTGTCCCTTTCTCATTCAAAGGCTTCCGCAATTTCAGAGAGTAAACTGAGCAAAACTCAGTCAATGTTCTCAAAACCAAAAGCTCAAACTGAGCAAAACTCAGTCCCTGAACTTCCCATTCATTCTCTCATTTATTCTCTCATTCATTTATACTCTCATTCTCTGCACATAATCTCTTAATCTGAGCTTATGTGTTCATGCATTCATTCTCCCATTCTCTGCATTTTTCTTTCATTCTCTGGTAACATATACTTCACATATTCTCTCTGAGTTCTGTCCTTGAAGCTCCTTAGCTCACAATGACTTAAAAATCAGAGTACATAGCTCCTGATCAAAGCTGTGTTATTTTTAGGATTATTGTGTGTTTCTTGGTGTTTTTAGGTGGAATGATGAACCAACTAGTGAGGACAGTTTACAAAAGGGCTGGAATTCAGTTTCTAAGTGGTTGTACCCACTGGTCTTGAGCTTACCTAAGAAGAAGAGGCGTCCAGAAGCTGCTACAACAAGTTAGTCAAGAAAGGCAACACTGATTTCTTGGAAAATCAAGTCTAGAAGCTGTTTCAAGAAGAGGCAGTGATGGAAGCTTGGGTTCAAGGCTCAGTGTGCATCATGGTTAGGAAGATCAGTCTTGAAGCTGCTCTAAGATGGAGTAGTGATGGAGGATTGGCTCTTAGCATGGTGTGGTTAATCTGAAGCTAACAAAGGAGCAGACCAAAAGGTGTCCATACTTAAGGGAGGCTACAAGTTGAACAACCCATCAAGGCTATTAAGGTTTCAAAAGAAGTCATTAAGGAGCAGCCAAAGAAGAGGAGCTAGAACCGGTTGTTAAACTGATGAATCAACTCAGATCTCAATGGTGCTTCCGACTTCATGAGGGCTTAAGGAAAGGTTAAAGGCGTGGCTAAAAGGCTAGGTCTAAAGCCAACAAGCGTGTGGAAGGCTTAACAGTCCGGGGGAGGTGTTAATCCTCAAAGAAATGGAGTAAACCCTAGTGGAACTCCTAAAACCAGAAGCAACAACACCTTGATTGATGTTAGAACCGGGAATCACTAAGTGGAGCAGACCAAGAAGGTAATGCAAGCTAGTGGTAGGCGTTGAATCAGCTCAAATCAAGAGTGTTGGTGTGAAGAAGAAGGGCTTAGATTGGATGTACAAAAATCCAGTGAGATATGCACAAGGTTTCAAAGTCCCAACCATGTCCAAAGGAAGGCTAAACCTCAACTCCTAAAAGGCTAAACTCCTAAACTCTCACTGTTTTTATTAAGTCTTCATTAAGTCAATTAAATTCACTTGTGTTACTTATCCATTGCTTAATCATATACTCAAAATCATGGCATTTTACTTTAACAAGTCTTCTTTGAATCTTTGATGTGAAGGTTCATTAGGAGGCCTAAAGGAGGAGTAAGACCATGGGCAGATTAAGTGACAAGGAGAGAGCTCAAGGAGTGATAAGAAAGAAGGCTAAGACTTGAGGCAAGGTCATGGAAGGTCCAATGGTGAAGCTTAGTCCAATGGAGAAGCTTGATCCAAGATGGAGAAGGCAATCTAAAGGAGAAGTCAACCTAATGAACCGGCTCATTCAAATGCACAAAGGAACATGTCAAAGCTTACATCAAGGGGATGTTGTGGCTATACTCTTTTTCCCTCCTTAAGGTTTTATCCCATGAGGTTTTACTTAAGGAGGTTTTTAATGAGGTAGCTCCCGCATCTCCAAGCTTGGCCTCTGGTCCTTTAGTGTCTCGGCGCCCAAGCTTGCGGGGGAGTATTAGAGAGGAAGCATTCAAGGAGGAGGAAAGGCCGAAGTCACAATGACAAGGCCTAGAAGTCTATCCTTGGATGAGCTTTGGAGTGTGACAAAGTATTAGAGAGGATGATGGAAAGGAGGAGGAGAGGCTGAAGTCATGAAGACAAAGCCTAGCCTCGCTCCAAATATAAAGCTATGGTGTTGATCACAAGAGTCCAAGATGCATCAATCACCTAGCCAAAGCTAAGATGAAGGCATGAAGAAGGCTGAAGTGAAGTCTGGAATATATGTGTCACCGACAGTGTCGATGACATAAAGGCCAAAGTGAATTCTGAAGTACATGTGTCACCGACGGTGTCGGCGACATGTTGCCTGAAGTGAAGTCTGGAAGATTTATATTCTATCATCGACAATGACATCGTCGATGATAGAATAGAATCGACGACACCATCGACGATGTCATGGACGGTTCTATTCTATCCGTTGTTCATTCACATAGAATAGAACGACGGAGACATGCTGTCTTCTTTGGGATTCAAATTCAAATTGTTTCCTCTTCCCCACAAAAGCTCATTTCGAATTCTATGCTCAATTAGGGCTTCTTATGTGCATCTCTCTCTATATAAAGAGATGTAAACACACTTGTAATAATTATTCAATCGAACAACAATTAGATTCATTCTCTTATTCTCTTGTCTTTCTTTCATGCTATTCTTCTCCCTTATTGTGTCTCTCTCTCAAACACAATAAGAACCAGGAAGAGACATGATCTAGGGTTGCTTCAATGCTCCCTTGTTATGCTCTTGATTAGCTTTTCAATAGCTAAATCAAGAGCTAACTCAAATCTGCTCTTCATGGATATTACAAGAACAACACCTTCTACTTACTGATTCTCTTAATCCTCATGAGTAAACACACTCTATAAGTGATGTTAAGCTCCTGGATAAGTCTCAAATAGATAGGTGCTCTTGTCAAAGCAAAGTAGAACCGGTTCTCACCAAGACAAGCTTGGTGCGGTTCTCTTATGCTCTTCTTCTTAAGGATAACACTTGCTAATTACTGATTCTGTCCAGATTCATGAGTAAACACTCTTGATGAGTAGTTAAGCTCCTGGACTAGTTTTCATATAGCTAAGTGCTCCTATAAACCACTAGCTTACTGGTTTTGATCTTCTCTAGGCTACAAAGCTCTAATAGAGTTGAATCAGTCTCAAACTAGTTGGTCTCTCTTTAAACAGATTCAATTTAGTCTCCCTTAAATTGTTTCTGTCCATTTATTGTTTCTTGTTCATGAGCTTAGTCTCTTCATTTCCATCATGGAATAAGAGCTAAATCTCTGAAATATTAACAACTATCTCATCCACTTTTAGACAATTACCATTTACATAAGTAAAATACTTAGTGAATTTACCATGGGTCGTAACAAGTGGCTTCGGTATATAGCTGAGCGCCTCCATTGGAACCCTAAATCCCTAGTTCGATGACCCCGTCCCCCCTATATTTTCTCTTTCTTTTTTCCTTGCGTCTGATGATGCAACCAGCTATTATTTTTCTTCTTCTATATCATGTGGGTTCCACTGATTTAATTGTGTATTCTAAAAATTGAATGAGTCATATTTTATTCAACTAATTTGCTATTAATTGTTTTTCCCTCTTTTTATTGTGTAAGTATTTTTTTTTTTTTGAATTTCAATAATATATTTAATCTATGCCACAAAATTTAGCTTATGTTTTTAAGATACATTATTTATTATTAAAAAAAATATAGTAAGAAAATAAAACAAAGTAAAATAAAATTATAAAATTAGTAAATCCAACATAGTTTTAGTTTATGTTTATAATATATAATATTTTATAACATTAGAAAACAGTATAATATTTTGAACTATAAAATTTTGGTTATTTATTTTCTTGTATATATATTTTTATATTTTTAATATTTTTAAAATATATAATATATTTAATATATATGTCCCGATTTAAAAAGTTTCTTGATCCGGTACTGTTAGAGAAACAATTGTCTGGAGCCGAATACCGTTTTTGTAGCAGCATATCAACTTTATGGGTAAACAAGTACATTTATCAAGCCCAGAAAGCTTTCTAAAGAAGACTGGGATTCTGAAATTGTATCTTCATTTGTTACATCAAACTTCGGCCCATAGTCAGGTTCTTGAAAACCCTAATCTTTTTACCCACTTTATATATTCCAAACTTTCTCCTATATGTTAACTGCATCGACAATGGCGGAAAGAGGTGGAGATCGCGGCGCGGAGCGTGGTGGTGACCGTGGTGGTTTCGGACGTGGATTCGGTGGTCGTGGCGGCGGAAGAGGCGGTCCTAGAGGCCGTGGACGCCGCGCAGGCCGTCCCACCGAAGAAGAGAAATGGACCCCCGTCACCAAGCTCGGTCGTCTCGTGAGGGAAGGTAAAATTCAGAAGCTAGAACAGATCTATCTCCATTCTCTCCCGGTGAAAGAGTACCAAATCATAGATCTCCTCGTTGGACCTTCGTTGAAAGACGAGGTTATGAAGATCATGCCTGTTCAGAAACAAACCAGAGCTGGTCAGAGGACGAGATTCAAGGCCTTTGTTGTCGTGGGAGATGGTAATGGACATGTTGGATTGGGAGTGAAATGCTCAAAGGAAGTTGCTACCGCCATTAGAGGTGGAATCATTCTTGCGAAGCTCTCTGTGATTCCGGTGAGAAGAGGTTATTGGGGAAACAAGATTGGTAAGCCACACACTGTGCCTTGTAAGGTTACTGGGAAGTGTGGTTCCGTCACTGTGAGGATGGTTCCAGCTCCAAGAGGTGCTGGCATTGTCGCTGCTAGGGTTCCTAAGAAGGTTCTTCAGTTCGCTGGTATTGATGATGTCTTCACTTCCTCAAGAGGATCTACCAAAACTCTAGGAAACTTCGTCAAGGTCTGTTTCTCTTCTTACTCTTAGAAGAGATCGATGCACTTGTTCATTTGTGAATTCTGTAATTGAGCTGCCAATATTTATTTGATTTTGTCTTAAGAAGTGACTTGGTTACTTTTGCATAGTTGTTTGTGAATGTCAATTGCCATTTGTAGAAGATTAGCATAGATCTTCTGGATTATGTACAATTCAATTGCTTAATTATCTTTGATCGACTGATTGCTGGTTTGATAATGTGCTGTTGCTACCAGCTAGATTAGCTTTGTTATCATTTTTGACTTTTACGGGATTGATACATTCTTTCATTTGTGTGTTCTGTAATTTGGCTGGGAATAGGGATTTAGTGCAAACTTTCTTAGTTGTTTTATGTGTTAAATGATATGATAAATAATCCACATCTTGTATCTTCATGATTCTTAATTAACTTCAGACTGTAGTTAGTATAGTTGTACATATCAATTGTACTATGTAGAAGATATAACCTACGTAAATGCTTAAATTGATGAAATTTGTTGATTGATGATGTGTTTGATGTTTGGTTCTTTTTACGCTACAGGCTACATTTGATTGTCTTCAGAAGACATATGGGTTCCTTACACCAGAGTTCTGGAAAGAGACTAGATTCACAAAATCTCCATACCAAGAGCACACCGATCTCTTGGCTAGTAAGCTTGATTATGCAACCAAGGTTATCACTGAGGTTGAAGACCAAGCTTAAGATTGTACCACCTGCCTTCATGATGTTGAGTATCATCAGTTAAGAAATGGTTTTATTATAGGTTTGGTTGTTGCAAATGCTTTTCCCGTGTTCCCTTCTTTGGCCTGTCGATTTTGACATCGGAGATTTTGTTATAAGGACATCTTTTCTACTTATGTCTTAATACTTTTGCTCCAAGTCAATATACTATTATCAGACCTATCTCTCTATATAGACTGCCACCTGTTTCAATTCTTTTTTGAGAAAAAAAGCTTGGCCAATATAACTCTGCTGCTGGAGTTTTGCCCCATTATGACCCGCAACAAAAATTTGAAATTTGGCCCATTAACTCAAATTACCAACTAAACAAATATTTGTTCTAGTTTGGGTCAGTCGCGTGTTCAAATCCCACTATTGTCGCTTTTGCTTGATTTTCAACAACTCCTTTAATGAGGGTCAAAATAGTATTTTTACTATCATTTTCTTCCTAATACATGTATTCTGCAATCTTAGGAGCCGCTGACTCCTTTTTTCTCTTCATTTCTTCAATCGATTTTCACCGTTTTGATTCTGTTTTATATGTATTTATACTTTAAAATGATGAATTTGTCAATAAATGATTGATTTTGCGAGTTAAAACAAAAGTAGCTTTTTAACAAACTTTTGATTTCTTGCTCGAGTATGGCCAAATCGCAGCGGCCGCCGCCGCCTTACGTCTAGCCGCCGGCTAATCGGTCCGCGTTGGCCGCTTTTTCGAACAGGGGTTCTAATGGATATTCCACGAGGAAACTCCACTTCCTTTGTCCACATTTACACCACGATGCGTGTAACGATGTTCTTTAATTTCCATTTTCATTAAACTTCCCTCCTCTTCAAATTGCTCTCATCGGCGTCTTTTTTGCTATCACTAAATTAGCTTGACCCTTCACCTACGTCTATTAAATCTCTGTATCGATGAGTGGGTGTCTATAAATATTTTAAATATTCTGCAACTTCCACATAATCCAACCACGCCACCTTCACAAAGATTTTTTCTCAAACGCCTCATATCTCATGGTTTTTGGCTTTCTTCCATGGCTACCCATGACGTTGTTGCTCTTCCTGCTCCTGCTAATTACGTCACTTTCAACGACCTACACCTCAGCCGCTCGTCGCAGCATATATTATGCCGCCTCCTCAAGCATTTTTTCATGTTGTGAGATCGATCTCCCCCGATTCGCCGTAAACTCCCATGTGCTCTCTCTAACTCTTCTTGAAAGGTAAAAGTCGATTTTTCCTTTTTTTCTTAGATATCGATCGATTTATTTATCTCCTTAACCAGAAGAGCTTTTTTCCTCTGAATCTTGATCTTTACCTTCTGCTAGCGATTTCTAAGGTTAATTGGGAAAGATCTTATGATGACACATACCTCCCTCTTGAAATTGAGCTCCAGCGGATGATCTTCCTGATTAATTTTATCTGCAAAAGGGTATCAAATCCCGTGAGTTGTACATTACATACTTGTCATCGACCGTCAAGATTCATGTTGAGTGAACTCCACCTTTTGGAATTGCATATATGCCATAAGAACGGAGTGATGCATCAGGATCTCAAGATGGAGAAGTTTCTCTTTGTTATAGAAAAGAAGCTTCACTCCTTAAAGCCATATATTTTGGATTATCAGTATTCTTTACGCCTGTTATAGATTATATAATATCCGTTATATATGTCAAATTTCGATAGATATTTTTGTTTGGTTTCCTCTTCTTAATCTTTCGAATTTGTAACATGTGAGGGATTCAACGAAATTGTTGGAAGTCTTTATTACATGGCACCATATGTACTTCATCGGAATTATGGACCTGAGGTTCGTTGTCTTAATTTCTTTGTTTGTTCTTCGACAATAATAGTTTTGTACGGATAGAAGATGATGGGTTTTAGTTTCAGTGGATGAATAGAATGATATTGTTGGGGTCAAAATCTCCCTTGACGATATAAATAGTCAAAAACGGATTGAGCAATCAGACTTAGTTGTTTTACGCATAAGCGACACTTTGTATGGACAATGTTACGTATGATTAAAATTTCATGTTAAGCATACAAAGTCACTTAGCAAAACTCCCGAACAATCAGACTGCTTGGATAGATCGAGCAAACATGCATATGACTTGACAGAATCTATAGGCAAGATCAAACGCTCGAACAAGCTGCTCGGAAGATCTGAGCAGGCCAAGCTGCTCGAAAATTCCGCGCAGGCCAGGATGCTCAGAAGATCCAAGTAGACCAAGCTTCTCTGCAATTCCAAGTAGACCAAGCTTCTCGGACAATCCGAGAAGACCAAGCTGCTCGAAAATTCTTAGCAGGAAAGGTTTCTCGAACAATCCGAGCATATTCCCTCAGATTTTCTGAGCAAAACACACTCCCTCGGATGTTCCCAGCAGAACACACTCCCTCGGAAGTTCCGAGCAGAACATACTCCCTCGGAAGTTCCGAGCAGGACACATTCCCTCGGAAGTTCCAAGCAGAACACAATTCCTAGGTAGTTCCGATCAGAACACAATTCTTAGGAAGTTCTGAGCAGAACATACCTCCTTGGAAGTTCCGAGCAGAACATACTTCCTTGGAAGTTCCGACCCGAATCTTCTGAACGGACACTTTGCTTAGACTAACTGCTTGGACACTCACTGATATCTTCCTCCAAAGGCGACTAGCCGCAACCCATCTTCATAACGATAACTTATACATTACTAGCCGTTAGAAGAATCGTCAAATAAGTTATACGAAATACAAACTTGGGCTGAACCCACAAGGTTCGTTTCGTAAACTTTGGGCCGGATTAAGAAGACTTATACTCAAACGGACTCAGATCGTCCCTTTTCGGCTCATTAAGAAGATAAAGTTAAGCTACAAAAGATAACTACAAGAACGGAAAGATAAACTCGAAAAAGAAAAGAGGAAGATAAATCTGAGCAAGAAGAGGAAGATCCGAGCGGAAAGGAAAATCCCAACGGAAATGGAATATGCGATAACATGAAGATTTCCGGAAATCTTGTAGGCGAATATCCGCAAAACCGGCTCGCCGCGACTATATAAGACGAAGGACTTCCTACGATCAAACCATCTCGAAAAATCTTAGCAACTAGACTTAAACTTTTCTTAAGATTTTGCTCTTTGTACTTTGTTTCCGATCAAACAAATTCAATAAAATATCCTCCAAGTATCTTTTCGTGCCGTTTAAATTGAAATCTTCTGTTCCCTAAAAGTTTTCTATAAAAAAATCGACAGTGCGAGTTTCGACCCTCATAGTTTGGCATCATCTATGCGGAATAGAAGTTTCTTACACTTAAATACCACTGACTAGCGGATTCGATGATATGGCCACCAACGGAGACGGAGATGGAGACATGACAGAACACTAACTAGCGATCGGCGAAACAAGAAACAACACCGCATCAGACAACACCACGAGGAGAAACGTCACAACAAGAAACATCGCAAGAGACAACGTTGCTATAAACGCAACCGCAACAGACACAACGGCCAACTCGACGATGACCGAGTTAAAGAAGACGATAATTGTACTGATGCAGAAAACTCAGGATCAGGAGAAGGGGAATAGCACGCTCACCGAGTAAGTGGAGAGGCTTAGAACCAAAAATCGAGCAAAGAACACGCGAAAGGTGAATTTCTCCACAATCGAGTGTAGGCGAATCGATTTCTCAATATCTGGAGGCTCAACGAGAAATCTTACGCAACATTAACTACAACTTGCAAACAAGCAAACCTCTCTTGCGATCAGATCCACCACCACTAATCCGACCAAGGAGGCTCGCGACGACTATCGACCTCGATAGAGAATATTGCGTGAATGCAACCTCAAACAAAAAAAAAATCGTAACAAGCATACCAAAACCGGATCTGAATTCACTGAAAACGAAAAGAACACATTGTAGTGTTCAAAGATCGTCTTTTTTGTAACTCACTTTACGATCTCTCCGATTATCCAGATCTAGCCGCGACACCAAGTAGCCAAACAACAACCAATCATACTGGGTTCGAACGGATCAGCAACCTGCTTCAGCACGCTGTTACAACTTCACGCCTCAGCCGAGTCAAAATGTCCCTAACCAATCATCGTCAAGGCCCCGCCGTCAGGCCAGCCAGTGTTCCAAGCCATCCTGACACCAAGCTTCTCAACCATCCACGTACAAAATCCAGTATCTATCTGCATACAGTAGCCGATTATGAGAGTAATCAAGACGTCCAAGCAGCGCAACTCGCCAAACCGCACATGTGTATGTCTCCCTTGGAAGACGCAATTTCATGATTGGCTTGACATTTTTCGTGTTTAGTTCGGGTTCGCGAGCCTATCGGTCCAACATCATCCTTTGTCTGATCAACTACGACTGCACGTCTCTATAGTTCAACGCAAACTACCAAGCTCTAGAAAATGTCTTGCTCGGACTACAAAGGTCCCGCGGGGAGAACAACTTGTTAGACATGACTATAACCGAATATAATCAGCACACAACATGATGCATCTTACCGATCATCTTTTACTCGACTTGTCCGCAGTCAAACTGTTCGGCATCTCCGATCGGAACATCTTGATCGGACGGATGATATATCATGATTTTTAGGACTTTTGACCATGATATAAGCCTTTGTTATCGAGTCTTTTAGTGTGTGTTTGGAGTCCTTTCATGTGTTTTATAGGTCTATGTACGTTTGGACCATATTTGGATATTATGGCGTATTATGGAGATATTTGGAGAGTTCGTGCGAGAAGAAGAAATCAGAGTCGAAAACAGAGCTTAGTGTCGATCGATGCACCTTTGGCGTCGATCGACACAGATGTGTGCCAGATATATCTCGCCGAATTTATGAAGATTTTGGATATTTGCAGCTTGGCCCAGAAGTTTCTCATAGTTACAAAGAAGCTCAAAACGTGTTTAGACTATTATATTAGGGTTTTTAAGCTATTGTTTAGGCAACGCTTTACTTATCAGAGTTTAGGAGATTTTGGGGATGGTCTTGTACTCGACAGAGAAGAGATTTCGAACCCCTGTTTCTTTACTTCTTTTATGATATTTGGTTTTCTATTCATTATGATTTCTGTTTCACTGATCATGTCTGAGTAGTTTTCCAGTTAGGTTTAGGGATTCTCATTAGGGATTTCATGGAATTATAGGTTGATTAATTAATTGGGATTCATACTTTTTAGTTCTTCATCTAGGGTTGTTCTTAATGCTTAATCTGAGTTGGCCACTTAGATTATTGATGTTAGGTTTATTTCCGCAACGACAGTTGGTTAATTAACTAGAAAGAACCTAGATGAGCAATTGAACTATTCGCAAAGAAATTTGGCTTAGGGAAATTGTGAACGAAAGAACCTGAGATTAATGCATGTTTAGGATATCTAGAACTCGCAAAGAAAGTTGGTTTGCTAGGTTGCTAGACATAGATAATACTCGCAATGAAAGTTGGTTTCTTATGATTTTGTGATTCTAGTTCCAGAACAGTTCTCAAGTTTTTGGCGCCGTTGCCGGGGACTCTTTTGAGTATTCGATAGATTTGAGTTTAGAATTTAGACTAGGTTTTTCGTTTTTATTTTACTAGTTTTATTTTCTGTTTTTCTTGCGTTTGAGGTACGAAGAATTTCCCTGCGCTGATCATCACCAACTCGGAATCGATCGTCACACTTGCGTGAACGAGACAGTTTATGCCTGATCGCACACTAAGGAGTAAACCGGACAAGAAGCTCGTGAATCTCGAACTTGAGAAGCTTGCAAGGCTAGAGAGAGAAAACAAAAGAGCTCAGAATCCAATTAAGATGGCGAATCCCAATGTTGTGATATTTATTCGGGATGCGCATGGTGTTCTGAGAGATGCAGAGAACCATGTCTGCAATGAGCGTGGTCAGAGACTTGATGCAGAAGTTAATGTCATTCCTTAACCTGAGAGGCAGATTGTTCAGCCTGATAGAGAAGCTCAAGGTGGAGGAGCAGGTGGACAAGGAAATCCACAACCAGAAGCGCCACCTAGAGCACCAGAGCCTCCTGCTATGAGGACACTAGCTGATTACAACAGGCCTTATGAGTTCTATGCTAATAGGTCTGCTATTGTACCTATTGCTTTTGCTCGAAATGACTTTGAGCTGAAGACTTCATACTATACGCTTGTGGGACATCACCTCTTTCATGGACTCCCACATGAGCAACCTATGAATCACATAGAGAACTTTGAGTCTTTAGTCACTCGGATGAAGCATAATGGAGTGATATATGACTTCCTGCACTGTAAGCTTTTTCCTCACTCTCTTGAAGGAGAAGCTGTGAATTGGCTGAAGCAGATTCCACCTGGGACTCTGAAGACTTGGGATGCAGTTAAGAGGAAGTTTCTAAGGCACTTCTATGATGATGCTAGATCTGATCAGCTTAGACAGGATCTCCTGACATTCAAGCAGGGACCTACAGAGGCCCTGAAATCAGCCTGTGTAAGGTTTAGGATGTACCAGAGAGATTGCCCTCATCATGGTTTCTCTGAAGTTCAGCTGCTGAGCATTTTATTCAGAGGAGTTGATTTGTGGTATCAGATGGCTTTAGATGCTGGTAGCAATAGGAACTTCAACACTAAATCTCTAGAGCAAGCTAAGGAGCTGATTGAGAACTTGGTGTCTAGTAATAGCACTAAGAACGTTGATCTGGAAAGGCAGAAATCTGATGGGAAAGCTGATAGCTCGCAGATTGCTGAGATGAGGAACAAGATTGATTATGTTCATAGCATCTTACTTGGGAAGAAGCTAGATGTTCAGGTTGATGAGTCTGAGACCGTCAATTACATAGCTAGAGCTGGATATCAGGGTCAGAGATATGGAAATCAGCAGGGACAGACTTCTGGTTTCACACCAAAGTTTGCATTTTAGAGACCCTTTCAGCAGAACAACTCATTCTCCAGTGATTATGGTTCCTCTTCATATCAGACTCCTCCTCCACAAAATGAGCAGTCTGATAAGATGATGGGTCTGTTGGAACATCTCTTGGAAGGTCAGCAGAAGAGTACAATGGTCAATGGGAAAATAGATGCTCTGTACCTGGATTTGAATGGGAAGATTGAGTCTTTGAGCACTCATGTGAAGAAGCTAGATGTTCAGGTACAACAGACTGCTGGAACAGCGCAAAGACAAAATGGATAAGGAAGAGTTGAACATAAGCAATTTGTCAATGCTGTGATTATAGGAGATTAAGTTGATCTAATACAAGAGGAAGAAGACATCATTGCAGCTTTTCTCGATGAATTTTATCTGTCTGCGCCGAGCATCGATCGACACACTCCAAGTGTCGATCGACACTGAATGATGAACTTGCTTTTAATCGCCCTGCGTCGATTGACACTCCTACTGCATCGATCGACACTAAACGCAGACGAGTTCAGAAACCTGCAATAATCCCCGAGCGAGTCTATAAGCCCCCTGTACCCTATCCTAAGGCTCCTAAGAGGTCCAAACATGAGTTATATGAAGCTAATTTCATGACAGTGATGAAGAAGAAGCTGAATCAGATCTCATTAGCTGATGCTTTAAAGAAACACCCTTTTATGCAGAGATATGCGAAGAAGATGATCTCTACTGATGGAGATTTGAAAGAAGAGGTGTTGGTGCTATCCAAGCTAGTCAGTGCAGTGCTGCAGAACCAGATTCCAGAGAAGCTTCCAGATCCATGAGTCTTTGTGCTAGATTATTCCATCTTTAAGGAAAACTTCAAGCGTTCTCTGTGTGACTTAGGATCTGGTGTGAACCTCATGCCATATTCTGTGGCTGTGAGATTGGGACTGATGGATTTCCAGCCTACTAGGATCTCTTTTATCCTAGATGATCGATCGAAGAGGTTTCTAGAAGGAGTTCTTGAGGACATTCTTATCAGAGTTGGAGACTACTTGATTCCAACAGACTTTGTGGTGCTGAAGTATGCGGTTGAACCGGATGATCCTCTGCTGCTTGGTAGATCATTCTTAGCTACTACTGGAGTAGTGATTGATGTGAGACGCGGTCTGATTGATCTCCACCTGGGAGATAAGCCTTTGCAGTTCAAGATGGATAAGCTGCAGAGATCCACCATTGATGGACAGAGCTTCAATGTTGAAGTGGAGCGTGAGATTTCGATTGGAGAAGAGAAGATGGCGATTCATCATGAACCTGCTCTAACATCTTCAAAGCCTGCAACTGATCTTAAGCAGAAAGCTCCGGACATCTATCTCCACCAAAGCAAAGGTATGATTCCTCTAAACTTAAACCTCCTAACCGCACTGCTTTGAATGCAGGAAAACGTAGTATCCCACCCACGCTTCGCTCCCACCCCGGTTCCATTCGCTCATTCCTTGGGAAATCTCATGATCTGACTGCTTATACGCCACTCTGTTGAATCCCCCATAAGTCTGATCTTTCCCATAGTTAAGCTAATGACTTAAAACAAGCGCTGAGTGGGAGGCAACCCACTAGTAGGTCTGTTCTTTTTTTTTTCGTTTTGATTTTGGTTACTTTGATTTTCTTGTTTTGGTGTGTTTCACGGCGTGAGAACAGGTCATAATCACCCTGCGTCGATCGACACGGTCCTATGTGTCGATTGACACTGAGGTTATATGCGGGTTACTACAGTTTTACCGTATGAATTGCGGTTTGATCAGCGGTTCACTTCAGACCGCGGAGTGATATATCATGGTTTTTACCCACTTTATACCATGATATAGTTGTGTTTTTAGAGTCTTTTGTATTAGTTTAGAGTCTTTTACAGGTTAAATCAGGTTTGGAGCTAATTGGAGATATATGGAGCATTTTGGGCATTTTGTGACGTTTTGGCCGAGAGCTTTATTCACTGTTCGATTATTTGATGTTGCATCGATCGACACGCATTGTGCATCGGTCGATGCAGTCGCGAGATGGGCCGTACGCGTCGGCGTAACAAGTATTGAAGATTTGCAAAGAAGCCCAAGATACTTTCAGTATTTACACAGAAGCCCCAGCCGAGATTATGCCTATATATACTAGTTTTTGGTGTTTAATTTAGATACGCTTTGATACTTAGAGCTAAGAGATTTTTAGAGCTTTTGGGGCTGATCTATTTTCCTTGTATTGATTTATTTTGGAGAAGATTTCGAACCCCTTTGATATTTTAATTTCTTATATGCAATCTATTTATTCTATGATTATGTTTTCATCAATCATGTCTGAGTAGATCCATAGTTGAGTTTAGGGTTTCTCATTAGGGTTTGATGGCTTGCTAGACTTGTTTAATTCAGTTAGGATTCATATGATTAGAATGTTCTTCAAACTAAATTGTGCTTAAAGCTAGTTCTAACCTGATCAATTAGAATCTAGATCCTAGGTTACTAAATACGTCACGAGAGTGGGGTTTAGGAATCTGAACTATTTAGGTTGAGCAATTGAATTATTCGCAAAGAGATTTGGTTTAGTTTAATTGTGAACATATCGAACTTGAACTTAATGCTAGTTTAATTTGTTAGTAATTGCAAAGAGATTTGGATTACTGCACTTAGACTTAGAGAGTTTTCGCAAAGAGATTTGGTTAATTCTATTTTCGTGATTTGAGTTCTAGAACTGAGTTTAATTTGATCCTGACTGATTAACTTGTCTGCTTGTCTGATTTCCTGAGAATACCCTAGGCTTGACGCTTTTAGTTTATTGCTTACAAACCGATTTCCTGCTACTGTTTACTTTCTTGCACCGCAATTCATTACAATCACTACTTGCTTATTTCTAGTATTAATTCCTACGGTTTGATTCTCTTGAGACCAAGTGTCCCTGTGGATTCGATAACCCTATATACTACATTGACTATACTGTGCACTTGCAGTTTAGAATAGGGATTAAAACTTCGACCTATCAAGTTTTTGGCGCCGTTGCCGGGGACTCTTTGAGTCTTCGATAGGACCGAACTTAGGGTTTTACTAGAAATTTTTCGTTTTTGTTTTTGTTTTTCGTTTTTGTTTTATTTTGATTTTACTGATTCTTTTCTCTGATTCTTTCTGTCGCAGGTACCGAAATCGCCTTGCGTCGACCGTTGCACATCTTGCGTCGATCGACACTAGGCGATTCTGAGATTGAACCGATCGTTGCACTGATAGCATCGATCGTTGCTGGACGATTACAGACAGTTTATGCCAACGCAGAACACTAGAAGTAATCCGAACTCGAGCTTGGTTAATCTCAATCTAGAGGAACTTGGACGTCTAGAAAGGACAATCAGAAGAGAAAAGAGAGAGAGAATGGTACGAGAACGCTTGATCTTGATACCAGATGCTGATGGAACCCTGAGGGATCCAGAGAACAATCCTTACAATGCTGCTGGGCATAGGATTGATGCTGAGGGACAAGTGATCCCTGATGAAGCTGAGCTACTGGGCCAGATGGTTGCCCGTGAAAGGACATTAGCTGATTACAACAGACCTGACGAGTTTCATGCGAACCGAGCAGCTTTAGTACTTCCTGCCTTTGAGAGGAACGACTTTGAGGTAAAGACTATCTACTACCAACTGATGAGGCAGATTGCTTTTCATGGTCTTCAATCAGAGCAGCCTATGGATCACATAGACAAGTTTGAGGACATAGTTACTGGTATGAAATACGATGGAGTTTGCCAGGACTATCTGTTCCTTAAGCTATTTCCGCACAGTCTTGCTGGAGACGCTAGTGCATGGCTGAGATAACTGGCACCTGGTCAGTATACTACTTGGGCAGCCTTAAAGAGTGAGTTCCTGCGTCATTTCTATGACAATGCGCGTTCAGACCAATCTAGACAGGACATACTTACTTTCTCCCAAGGAGTTGTGGAGCCTTTAAAGACTGCCTGGATGAGATTTAAGCAGTATCAGCGTGACTGTCCGCACCATGGATTCACTGAAGTTCAGCTGATTGGTATCTTCTTCAGAGGAATAGATCTTCCGTATCAGCAGGCGCTGGATAATTCTAGTGATGCCAACTTCAACACCAGGACTCCTACACAAGCTAAGCAGTTGATCGAGAACTTGATTAGCAGCAATAGTTGCAAGACCATGGATGATAGGAGGAAGAAATCTGGTGGAAGTATTGATAACTCAGAGATGGCTGAATTGAGGTCCAGAATGGATAAAATCTGCACTCTTCTAGGAGAGAAGAAAGCTGTCCACTTTGCTCAAGAAGTAGAAGTATTTCAGACTGAGGAGGACACTCAGGAAGAGGATGTGAATTACATCGGAGGATCTGGTTTCCAAGGAAACAGATTTGGATATCAATCTGGGAACAGATTTTCCGGTGGAGGACAGAAAACTGCCTACACGGGCAATCAGAACTCTTCGGGCTATGGACAAAACAGCAACTTTCAGAAGCCTTATGGACAGAATGCTCAAAGGACCTACGGGTCTTCATCTTATCAAACACCTCCTACACCTACTGCTTTCGAGACTAAGATGGAGACAATGATGGAACAGTTGCTGGAGAGCCAAATCAAGACTTCTGTGGACTGCAACAAGAAGATTGATGCTATGTATGGAGATCTCAATGGGAAGATTGAGTCTATGAACACTCACATGACAAACCTTAATTTTTGCAATTGAACCATCGAGCAACGACCGTTGCGCAGGAGAAACGATCGTCACAATGCGATTTCCCTTCTTCGTCAAATCTCCTTGCAACGACCGGTGCAGATATGCATCGATCGTCACACATCTCCAGGTTCGAATTCTGCATCCTGTAACTTAGCAAAACAAAAACAAAAACAGGAAAGCCTAAGAAAAACACCAAAAATAAGAAAGAAAACAACTAAACCTATCAGTGGGTTGCCTCCCACTCAGCGCTTGTTTAAGGTCATTAGCTTGACCGGACGCACAAGATCTTTCAGGCACTTAGAGATCCTGACAGAGACTTTTTCTGTCTCTGTTCAAGTCTCCTCATCCATGGTGGAGTGTAGGCTGTTGCTGAATGCTTCAGTCCAAGAAAAACAGGTGTAGATTGTGCTCCAGGATCTAGTATCACAGGCCCATCTGGCTGCTCATCTTCTGCTTCCAGGATCGTGAAGGTCTGCCCATCTATCAGTGGTTTCCGCAGCTTCTCCATGTCATATCGCAGCGTCTCATCTCCCAGGTGGAGGTCTATTAGACTTTGTCTGACATCAATCACAGCTCCTGCTGTAGCCAAGAATGGTCTTCCAAGTAGCAGTGCTTCATCCGGATCGCAATCATATTTCAGCACAAGGAAGTCTGTTGGAACCAAGTAGTTTCCAACTCTCACTGGTATGTCTTCTAAAACTCCTTCTGGAACTCGTATAGACTGATCAGCTAGGATAAGACGGGTTCTAGTAGGAGAAAAATTCAGCACCCCCAGCTTCTCTGCCACAGAATAAGGCATCATACTTCCAGCAGCTCCTAAATCACAAAGAGAGCGTCTAAAGCTATTCTCGAAGATGGAGCAATCAAGTATAAAGACTCCAGGGTCAGGTAACTTCTTTGGGATCTTGTTCAGTAGCACTTCACTAATGTGTTGGGGAACTACAATCACCCATTCTTTCAGGTCATCATCCAATGGTAGCATCTTGTTCAAATACCTCTGCACACAGGGATGATAAGGTGGATCATCAGGCGGTGGAATTTCTTCCAAGTCTTCACCACTCTCCTCCAGTTTCTTCAGCTCCTCAATCTCCTGTTTAATTACCTCAGATACCTTGGGATATTGCCTAATGGCTTGTGCATAAATCTCCTCCTGAGTGATTTCAGATACATCAGGGAATAGGCGGGCCAGTTCTGCATCAGTCTCATAATCATCCGGTAACACTGTCTGTTCACGTCCTGCATCGACCGACACAAGGTGTGTGTCGATCGTTGCAATGCGATCGTCGCGGATTCCACCCGTGAGTTTTTCACTCAATTCCGAAAATTCTGCTTCATCAACCAACTCAGCTGTGCTTAGCTCAAACTTCTCACCCAGATGAGATCCATCATTAACGAGTATAGACCAGGCTTTAATATGAGTATCTGCAGGTCCTTTTCCTTTCATAGTACCTGAAATCTGATTAACCTGAGTGTCCAGTTGCGTGCTTAACCGGAAATCGAATTCGATTTACCAAGCATCGATCGTTGCCCCTAAAGCAACGATCGTTGCAACCCACGACCGAGGTAAGTGCCTTAAACCCTTTTCTCTTCTCTTCTCCTCCTCATTTGCTCGCCGTCCGTACAACCGAGAGCTAAAACACCCAAATCTCTAAATTCTTCATCAATTTATGTGATTTCAAGCTTGAATCTTGTTGTTTTAACCCCCTCTAGTTGATTCTATTACCCATTTACAGAGAATCGAAGGTATGACTTCTCATTTTCGCCATTTTTAGAATGGATTTTAGGGTTTATGGAATTTGGGATTTTAGGCTCGAAATTTATGATGCCATGCTAAGATGAACGTGATTTAGGTTGTTTAGCAAGGTACTCTTGATGATTTGAGGCAATGTGGCTTGATTTGAACCGATTTTGATGATTTGTTTGCGGCAAAATCGCCTTGCAACGGTCGTTGCTTTTGAGCAACGGTCGTTGCTTTGCGATTTTGGGAAATGTTCGACGAGGTGAAATCGCCTTGCAACGATCGATGCCTTAGATGCAACGGTCGATGCTTCGCGATTTCACAGAGAGTTGCCGAGACTTATTTGTGTTTCAATTTTGTTTGTTTTGCAGATGGCAACTAATCGACAACCCCGCAAGAAACGAGCCACAGCTTCTACAGCTTCAAGGCAATACATCCCACCACCTGCTTGGTTTAGCAGAGAGTCAGAGCCACCCGCACCATACCAGAGATATGGACCACCAGTTGTTTTACCCTGGCCCAAAGCAGACAAAACGCAAATGCCGACAACCATAGAATGGCCAGAGGATTCTAAGAAGTTCTTCAAGTCTGCTGAGTTCACAGAGCGTCCATTGCTCAACAGTTGGGACGAGTATGACTCGCTTCTCTACAATGGTTGGTGTGGGATGATCTTCAAGCCGACCAAGTTCGCTGACTACTCCACCTGCAAGACTCTAGGGATTGATGAGCAGGTACTCGCTGTATGCAGAGGCATTGGTCTAGGGACAATGCCGATGCGACCTTATGATCTCTACCCGGAGCTGGCCAGACAGTTATTGGCCTCCTGCAGAGTGGTCTACTCGGATCCTGACAACCGGAGTGCTACAGTGGGATCATTTACATTCATGAGCTGGGGAGTCAGGTATCGGATCCCTCTACTTGATCTTTGCAGGATCTACGGATTCCGTACTGAGCCGAGACGCATAGCCATGTCACTTGAGTGGGATCGGGATGAGGCCATACGGTTCTGGAGGACTATTGGCAGTGGTCAATACAACTCTAGGACCACACCAGTTGTGCAGATGAGACATCCGGTGCTGCGATATGTCTCGCGTATCTTGTGCTGGAGCTTGCTTTGCAAGTTTGAGGCAAACAAGATGCGCAAATATGAGATGGAGCTGTTGTTCATGGGCCTGAGAGATCAGTTCAGGAGTTCTGGAGTGAGAGATCCTACTTCGGGTCTCAACTTGGGAGCTATTTTTGCTCAGCATTTGGTTGATCTACAGACGAAGCCTTTCGATGGAGCTGGTACTGAGACGGTTGGGAGTTTGCTTACTCCCATTTTTGAGTATTGCGGGATTCCTCTTCATGGCACGGAGTGTGTTACAGCCTGGGAGCTCCTAGATCTCAGCCATTTGCAGAGCGCCACTTGGCTCAAGGAGGGGAAGATTTGGATTTACACTGACCCGACTACTGGGAGGACTGGTATAGAGCTTCCTGCTGCCGGATGGATACAGATTGACACATTAGAGGCTCTGAGATTTCAGCCTCCTGAGTCTGCGCAGCGTGGGATTCCTTCTATGGCTCATCCGCTGGGGGAGCCTTCCTCTCGAGCTTCGACTTCCACTGCCCCTGCTCCTGCGCCGGTGCCTGCGCCTGCTGATATATCATGGTTTTTACCCATTTTAGACCATGATATAGATGTGTTTTAGTGTCTTTTGTCTTTGTTTAGAGTCTTTTACAGGTTAAATCAGGATTGGAGCTAATTGGAGATATTTGGAGCATTTTGGGACTTTTGGGACGTTTTGGCCGAGAGCTTAATTCACTGTTCGTATAATTGATCATGCGTCGATCGTTGCACTCAATGCATCGATCGATGCAGTCGCGAGATGGGCCGTACACGTCGGTTTGACAAGTATTGAAGATTTACAAAGAAGCCCAAGATAGTTCCAGTATTTACACAGAAGCCCCATCCGAGATTATGCCTATATAATAGAGTTTTTAGAGTTTTTATTATAAGTTTTTGGACATACGCTTTATAGTTGGTTTTCATAATTAAGAGCAGAGGATTTTTAGAGCTTTTGGGGCTGATCTGAACCTGATTCATCATCTGTATTTGGAGAAGATTTCGAACCCCTTTTACTCTTATTCTTTTATGCAATTTACTTATCATATGATCATGTTTTCATTATCTATGTCTGAGTAGATTCCTAGTTAGACTTAGGGTTTCTCACATAGGATTTCATGACTTGCTAGACTTGTTCAATTTCAGTTAAGGATTCAAACTATATCTGTTCTTCAATTTAATTGTGCTTAAAGCTAGTTCTAACCTGATCAATTAGAATCTAGATCTTAGGTTGCTAAATACGTCACGGAAGTGGGGTTTAGGAACCAGAACTAATTAAATTGGGCAATTAAACTTTGCGCAAACGAAAGTTTGGTTTAGGATAATTGTGAACATATCAAACTCGAACTTATTGCTAGTTTAATCTGTTAGTTCTCGCAAACGGAAGTTTGGTTTGCTGCACTTAGACTTAGAGAATTATCGCAAAGGAATTTGGTTAATTCTATATCTGTGTTTTGAGTTCTAGAACTGCGCTTAATTAGATCCTTGCTGAATGAACTGTCTGCTAGTCTGATTTCCTGAGAATACCCTAGGTTTGACGCTTTTAATTACTTGCTTTCACAACCAATAATCTCTGCTACTGATTTACTTTCTTGCACTATTTTCAATACAATCACATTGCTTATTTCTAGTATTCATTCCCTACGGTTTGATTCTCTTGAGACCAAGTGTCCCTGTGGATTCGATAACCCTATATACTACTTTGACATTGCTGTTCACTTGCAGTTTAGTATAGGGATTAATTCTTGACCTATCAAGTTTTTGGCGCCGTTGCCGGGGACTCTTAGAGTCTTCGATAGGACCGAACTTAGGGTTTTTACTAGAAATTTTTCGTTTTTCGTTTTTGTTTTTCGTTTTTTATTTTATTTATTTTATTTTGCTGATTTTTCTCTGTTTCTCTCTGTCGCAGGTACGAATTTCGCCTTGCGTCGATCGTTGCACCCTTGCATCGATCGTCACTGAGCGATTTGAGATTGAATCGATCGTTGCACTGATAGCATCGATCGTTGCTGGACGATTACAGACAGTTTATGCCAACGCAGAACACTCGAAGTAATCCGAACTCGAGCTTAGTTAATCTCAATCTAGAGGAACTTGGACGTCTAGAGAGGACTATCAGAAGAGAAAAGAGAGAGAGAATGGTTCGAGAACGTCTGATCTTGATACCAGATGCTGAAGGTACCCTGAGGGACCAAGATAACAACCCGTACAATGCTGCTGGGCATCGGGTTGATGCTGAGGGAAATGTAATCCCTGACCCCCCTGAACCTGAGCAACAACCGCAAGATCAAGCTCAAGGTAGAGAGATTGTAGTTCATGAGAGGACGCTAGCTGACTACAATAGGCCTGATGAGTTTCATGCAAACCGAGCAGCTCTAGTGCTTCCTGCCTTCGAGAGGAATGATTTTGAGGTAAAAACCATCTACTACCAACTGATGAGGCAGATTGCTTTTCATGGTCTTCAATCAGAGCAGCCTATGGATCACATTGACAAGTTTGAGGACATAGTCACTGGCATGAAGTATGAAGGAGTATGCCCGGACTATCTGTTCCTTAAGCTATTTCCGCACAGTCTTGCTGGAGACGCTAGTGCATGGCTGAGACAACTGGCACCTGGTCAGTATACTACTTGGACAGCCTTAAAGAGTGAGTTCCTGCGTCACTTCTACGACGCTGCGCGCTCAGATCAGTCCAGACAGGACATACTCACTTTTTCCCAAGGAGCTGTGGAGCCTTTGACAACCGCATGGATGAGATTTAAGCAGTATCAGCGTGATTGTCCACACCATGGATTCACAGAAGTACAGCTGATAGGTATTTTCTTCAGAGGCATAGATCTCCCTTATCAGACTGCTCTGGATAATTCCAGTGATGCTAATTTCAGCACCAGAACTCCTACACAAGCTAAACGGTTGATAGAGAACCTGATTGGCAGCAATAGTTGCAAAACAATGGATGAAAGGAGGAAGAGATCTGGTGGAACTGTAGAGAATTCTGATATAGCTAATATTAGATCCAGATTGGACACAGTTTACAATCTCCTGACAAATAAGAAAGCTGTCCATTTTGCCCAAGATGTAGAGGTGATTCAGACTGAGGAGGACACACAGGAAGAAGAAGTGAATTTCATAGGAGGTTCCGGTTTCCAAGGTAGTAGATTTAACAATCAACAGGGGAACAGATTCTCAAATGGAGGACAGAATGGTGGTTTTCAGAAGACCTATGGACAGGGAAATCAGAGAACCTATGGATCTACATCTTATCAGACTCCTCCTGCACCTACAGCCCATGAGAGCAAAATGGAAGCTATGATGGAACAACTGATGGAAAGTCAAACCAAGCTTTCTGTAGACAACAACAAGAAGCTGGACGCTGTCTATCAGGACCTCAATGGGAAGTTTGAGACATTGAGCACTCACATGAAGCAGTTGGACACTCAGGTGAATCAGATGTCCAGCTCACTGAAAGGAAAAGGAGTTGCAGACACTCATATTAAGGCCTGGTCTGTACTGATTAATGATGGATCTTATCTAGGGGAGAAATTTGAGCTAAGTACAGCTGAGTTGGTGACTGAGGAAGAATTTTCGGATTTCTGTGAAAAACTCTCGGGTGGAAGTTGTGATGATCGCGATGCAACGATCGATACACATCTGGCATCGATCGATGCAGGTCGTGAACAAGCAGAGAATCCGTGGGATGAAAATGAGATTGATGCAGAACTAGCCCGCCTATTCCCTGATACATCTGAAATCACTCCAGAGGATGTTTATGCACGAGCTATTTGGCACAGTCCCAAGGTGTCTGAAGTGATTAAACAAGAGATTGAAGAGCTGAAAAGGCTAGAAAAGAGTGGTGAAGACTTGGAAGAAATTCCATCATCTGATGATCCACCTTATCATCCATGTGTTCAGAAATATTTGAACAAGATGTTGCCATTAGATGAAGAGCTGAGAGAATGGGTGATAGTAGTTCCGCAGCATATTAGTGATGTTCTGTTAACTAAGGTCCCAAAGAAACTGCCTGATCCTGGAGTCTTTGTACTTGATTGTTCTATCTTTGAAGATAGTTTTAGGCGTTCTCTGTGTGATTTAGGAGCTGCTGGGAGCATAATGCCTTACTCTGTGGCAGAGAAGCTGGGTATGTTGGATTTTGCTCCTACTAGGACACGTCTTATCCTAGCTGATCAGTCCATACGAGTTCCTGAAGGGCTCCTTATTGATATTCCGGTAAGAGTTGGAAACTACTTAGTTCCAACGGACTTCCTTGTGCTGAAATATGCCTGCGATCCGGATGAAGCTTTATTGCTTGGAAGACCATTCTTGGCTACAGCAGGAGCTGTGATTGATGTTAGACAGAGTCTAATAGACCTCCACCTGGGAGATGAGACACTGCGATATGAGATGGAGAAGCTGCGGAAGCCACTGATAGATGGACAGACTTTCAAGATCTTGGAAGCAGATGATGAGCAGCTGAATGAGACTGTGATAATAGATCCTGGGGCGCATTTTACTCCATCTTTTCTTGGACTGAAGCATTCTGCAACAGCCTATTCTCCGCCATGGATGAGGAGACTTGAACAGAGACAGAAAAAGTCTCTGTCAGGATCTTCCGGAACCTGAAAAACCCTTGCGCGTCCGGTCAAGCTATTGACCTTAAACAAGCGCTGGGTGGGAGGCAACCCACCACTAGGTACTGGTGTTTTTCTTTTTAATTTTTGGTGTTTTTGTTAGGATTTTACGTTTGTTTTTGTTTCTGGTGCAGTCTGTTGGAATTGTGTCCAGCAATCTCTGTACTGTCTCTATAACGTAAGAGTATGTCAGTGATCAGACATAAGTCATACAATGCTGGGGGTCATGATGGCTTGCTAGAGTCCGCTCATGATCTATAAGTCTTGGACTTATTGCCTTTATTGTATGATCCCATATGGGTCACACGCTTAAGCTAGCAGGAAATAATGTAGGAACGGCATAGCAGAAGTACGACAAAAGTGCTAGGCATTTGTCGTACTAAGAGAGAATGAATAATGGGTCTGATTAAATGGAATTTAATCAGATTGGGCCCAAAAGCCCAAAAGGGAAAGAGAAGGCTTTTAATGACTAAAAGCCAAAGTCTCTTCCTCTCTAACCCTAACACCCCACGCGGCCACTCTCTCCTCTCTGCGCCTCTGCTCCTTGTGGTCTAGCAGCCAATTTCCGGTGATTGCGTGTGTGAGCCTTTGGAGGATCCATCTCTCGGTGTATCTCCCTGATCATTGACCTGTTCATCAATTCCGCTGCAAACAAACAGGTAAAAGTTGAGATCATATGTTTCTAAATAAGAACACCTAGATCTAATGCATGTTTAGGTTGATATCAATATGAGAATTGAATCAGGATCAACCGAAACTTCCAACAGTGGTATCAGAGCCATTGGTTCTTAGGTTTCTTGTTTTAGATTCATTGTTTAGGTTGTTTAATCTGTTTAGATGTGTTTTGAATCCATTACTGATAAGAAAAACACATAAGAAACTGAATTAGAACCCTAAACACACTAAAACAGATCGCAAACTGAGCTATATGACTCAGGTTTGGATCGGCTGAATGGTATGGTCGGGAGAGAGAGTCGGACGGTCGGGTGGGTTGGCCGGTCGGACGGATCGGATCGGATCGTTTCATACGATCGCGATCGATCATCGCGTCACGACCGTGCATCCCGCGTACCGTCCGTGCGTCCCGATCGCGTCCGTCCAAGCCGAGCATCCGTCCCGATCGCGTGCGTCCGTCCGTCCGTGTGCTGTCCCGAGTGTCGTCGACACGGTCACGTCCTGGGATTGCGGCCGGCTGACGATGTTGGATGAACGGCTGGAAATTAGGTCACGATCAACTCGGTTTGATTCGTGACTAATTCGGTTCGGTTCAAGGCTCGGTTTAAGATTTTAATTAAAAAAATCTACGTTCTGGTTTAATAAACAGATTAATAATTTTATTAAATCTGGTTAAACCGGAATAAGGAATCCAATGTCGAAAGAAATATTGGATTTAGTGCCTAAACCGGGAATTTCTAATTTGATTTGGTTGGACCAAATAAATTGAGAAATTCCGGTTTAGTAAATAACCGGTTGACAATTGTGGTCATCGTAGTAATTGAAACTTGGTTAGACCAGTTTTAATGAACCAGACCGGTTATGTCAATTAATTGGACAATTGGGTCATGTCTTGGACATGGACCAATTCTTGGGCCTCGGGCCAAGAAGTTAAAACAATTGGGCCATTAATTGAGTCATTCTTCAGATTTAAATTTAAAACTTATTTTATAAAATAAAATTATGAAATTCGATTTTAAATTTTATAAAGTTCCGAAATTTCGAAATTAGAAAGTTTCCAAAATTAGAAGTTTCTGAATTTGCGGGTTTTGGATTTTAAAGAAGTTTCTAAAGTTAGAAAGTTTCCGGTTTTAGAAAGTTTCCAATTTTAGAAAGTTTCCAAAAATAGTAGGTTTCCATAAATAGAAAGTTTCCCGAAATAGTAATCTTCTATTTTGGGAATGATTTTAATAAACCTACGGACCTCAAACAATATCAAGCGTTGGATGTCTTGTCCAGGCTATGTCAGCTGTCAAAGCCCATTCAATTGCATTCATGGCCTTACAGTGTGAGGATGTCTGCTTTTGCGTGGGTAAGACGGTTTGTGATTCATAAATGTCATTGGGAGTCCCAGACATTAATGATTACATGACTGTATAGTCCGGTTTTCTTGACTAGGCCATCGGGAGTCCCGGGCCTTGAGACATCAGGGTGGATTGGGCCTCGGGCCCAGATTCACAACCAAGAGTTATATCACGGATATAATTAGCCGAAATAGGGCTTACCGATATAAGCTAAGGTTGGGTGACGGCCAGTGGCCCACTTTAATCTTAGTTATATGTGGATCTTGGAATCATTATATTCTATTGAGGGTAACTTAGGTTATTGAATATAATGCATGATTGATCATATTATACTTTAATACGAGATTAATCATTTTGAACATATAACTAATAACCTTTTTATTTATATATTTCAGATATGACTACTACAAGCACACAAAACACGTTCTCGATCCGGTCTGTTCTCGAGAAGGAGAAGCTGACTGGAACGAACTTCCTGACATGGTCAAGGAACTTGAGGCTGGTCCTCAAGCAGGAGAAGAAGGATTACGTCCTTCGAGATCCCCTCCCCGAGAGGCCTCTTGCCAATGCTGCCAGGACTCTGCACAATGCTTGGGAAAAGCATTCGTCAGATGAAAATGATGTTTATTGCCTGATGTTGGTGACAATGACTCCAGAGCTGCAAAAGCAGTTCGAAAGTGTATTGTCTCCAATCGAGATCATGGCAAGCCTGAAATCGCTTTTTCAGGAGCAGGCTAGGACCGAGAGGTTCCAGACAGTTAAGAACCTCTTGGACTGTAAGTTGGCTGCGAATGCGGCAGTGAGTCCTCATGTGTTGAAGATGATGGGTTATCTCGATCATCTTCACAAACTCGACTGCCCAATCAGCCAGGAACTTGCCTGCGACATCATTCTGCAGTCTTTACCTGCAAGCTATGATCAGTTCATTCTGAACTTTAACATGCATGGCTTGAGTAAGACACTGCCTGAGCTTCACGGAATGCTCAAGACTGCAGAGCCCAACTTGAAGAAAACCGCCAAGGACCCCAATGTACTTATGGTACAAAAGGGCAAGGGGTTTAAGAAGTCTTCTGCTAAGGATAAGGGAAAGGCCAAGGGTGTCCAAGTCGTGGACTCAGACACGCCAAAGCCCAAGCCCAAGTCCAAGGCTGGGCCTACTGACATGTGCAGGTTCTGCAAAGAACTGGGGCATTGGAGAAGAGATTGCAAGAAATTCCAGGAAGGTCTAAAGGAATTAAAGAAGAAGACTTTCGAGACTTCTTCATCAGGTATTTTTGTTATAGAAGTTAATACAACTACTTCTGATAATACCTCATGGGTCATGGATACTGGTTGTGGGGCTCATATTTGTACTAATATGCAGGCACTCAGCAACAGTAGAAGGCTGAAGCAAGGACAAGTGGAACTACGAGTTGGGAATGGAGCGAAAGTTTCAGCACTAGCTGTAGGAACTTACTTGTTGTCTTTACCTTCGGGATTGATTTTAGAACTTAATAATTGTTATTTTGTACCTGCTATAAGCAGAAATATTATTTCAATTTCTTTGTTGGATTTGGAAGGTTATGATTTTTCAGTCAAGAATAAATTATGTTCCTTCAATCGCAACAATTTGTTCTATGGTTCGGCCCCTCTTACGAATGGGCTTTACATACTCGATCAATCCGCGCCAATTTATAACATCAATACAAAACGGTTTAAACCTAATGAGGAAAACCGAACGTTTCTATGGCATTGTCGTTTAGGGCACATCAGCGAGAAACGCATCAAGAGGCTCCATTCGAATGGACTTCTTGGCTCATTTGACTTTGAGTCATGTGAGAAATGCGAATCCTGCATGATGGGCAAAATGACACGGGCCCCCTTTAATAAACCTAACGAGAGGGCCAGTGACTTATTGGGCCTGATACACACTGATGTGTGTGGCCCAATGTCCACTAATGCAAGAGGAAACTATCAGTACTTCATTACCTTCACTGATGATTTCAGTAGGTATGGATATGTTTACTTGATGAAACATAAGTCTGAATCTTTTGAGAAGTTCAGAGAATTCCAAAATGAAGTACAGAACCAACTTGGCAAAAGCATTAAGGCTCTTCGGTCCGACCGAGGAGGAGAATACTTAAGCCAAGAATTCAGTGATCATCTGAGAGAGTGTGGGATTGTATCCCAACTCACTCCTCCTGGAACACCTCAATGGAATGGTGTGTCTGAGAGGAGAAATCGGACCTTATTGGATATGGTTCGATCTATGATGAGTCACACAGACCTTCCAATATCCCTTTGGGGATATGCTCTGCTAACAGCAGTGTTCACACTAAACAGAGCGCCATCAAAAGCAGTAGCAAAGACACCATATGAATTATGGACTGGAGAAACTCCAGTGCTGTCTTATCTAAGAATTTGGGGTTGTGAAGCCTATGTAAAGAGATTAATCTCAGATAAGCTTACACCAAAATCTGATAAATGCTACTTCATTGGTTATCCACGGGAAACCAAGGCTTATTACTTCTATCTACGTTCCGAGAACAAGATCTTTGTTGCCCGGGATTGTAACTTTCTTGAAAGAGAGTTTCTCTCTAAGAAAGACAGTGGGAGTAAGGTACTGCTTGAAGAAATTCAAGATGAACAGGATACTGCTCAACCTAATGAGGAAGAGCAGCAGGAGGATCTACAAGAAATTGTAGAGCCTGAACCTGTAGTACCTGAAGTTCGAAGATCCGGGAGGATCCGTCACGAACCCGAGAGATATCAGGGATTCCTCGTGACTGACTGTCATGATCTTTTGATCATTGATGGTGATGAACCATCGAACTTCAATCAAGCCATGATGGGCCCAGATTCCTCTAAGTGGCGCAAGGCCACTGATTCCGAAATGGACTCCATGTCGGTCAACCAAGTATTTTCGTTGGTTGACTTACCCGCTGGCGTAAAAGCCATCGAGTGCAAATGGATCTTCAAGAAGAAGATTGACGTGGATGGAAATGTCCAGATTTATAAAGCCAGGTTGGTGGCAAAAGGTTTCAGACAAGTTCACGGTGTGGACTACGATGAAACCTATTCACCGGTGGCTATGATGAAATCTATTCGGATTCTACTAGCAACTGCAGCTTTTCATGATTATGAAATTTGGCAGATGGACGTGAAAACCGCCTTCCTGAATGGTATTCTGGAAGAGGATGTGTATATGACGCAACCTGACGGTTACATAGATCCAAAGAATGCTGGGAAAGTATGCAAGCTTCATAAATCCATTTATGGATTGAAGCAAGCATCGAGGAGCTGGAATCTTCGTTTTGATGAAGCGATCAAGCAATTTGACTTCATCAGAAACGAAGAAGAACAATGCGTGTATAAGAAAACTAGTGGGAGCAAAATCGTTTTTCTTATTCTGTATGTTGATGACATACTGCTTCTCGGAAACGACGTTCCAATGCTGAAGTCTGTAAAGGACTGGCTTGGAAGTTGTTTTTCCATGAAAGACATGGGTGAAGCCGCATACGTTCTTGGAATTAGGATCTATCGGGATAGACCTAAGAGGCTGATAGGCTTGTGTCAAGACTCATACATTGACAAAGTCCTACAAAGATTCAGCATGAAAGATTCCAAGAAGGGCTTCACGCCAATGGTACATGGCACGACGCTAAGCAAGAAGCAGAGCCCTACGTCGGCTGCTGAGCTTGAGCGCATGAAGAATATTCCTTATGCATCTGCAATAGGATCTGTCATGTATGCCATGATCTGTACTCGTCCTGATGTTGCTTACGCATTGAGCATGACGAGTAGATACCAGTCAAATCCAGGTGAAAACCATTGGATTGCCGTAAAGAACATCTTGAAGTATCTAAGACATACTAAGGATAAGTTCTTAGTGTACGGTGGAAGTGATGTGCTTAAAGTCAGTGGATTCACGGACGCAAGTTTCCAGACAGACACAGATGATTTCCGGTCACAGTCCGGTTATGTCTTTTGTCTGAATGGCGGTGCAGTAAGTTGGAGAAGCTCCAAGCAGGACACCGTTGCTGATTCCACTACAGAAGCTGAATATATCGCCGCCTCAGAAGCAGCGAAGGAAGCTGTTTGGATTCGAAAGTTCATTATGGAACTAGGTGTGATACCAGATGCGGCTGAGCCTCTGGCACTATTTGTTGGAAAGTTTAGACTCTTGGTTCAATTCTCAGATTAGTTGAACCTACTAAACATGCATTAGATCTAGGTGTTCTTATTTAGAATCATATGATCTCACCTTTTTACCTGTTTGTTTGGCAGCGGAATTGAGAACAGGTCAATGATCAGGGAGATACACCGAGAGATGGATCCTCCAAAGGCTCACACACGCAATCACCGGAAACTGGCTGCTAGACCACAAGGAGGCTGGCGCAGAGAGAGGAGAGAGGCGCGGCTAGGGTTGGGTTCTAGGGAGAAGAGAATTGGCTTTTAGTCATTTAAAAGCCTTCTCTTTCCCTTTTGGGCTTTTGGGCCCAATCTGATTAAATTCCATTTAATCAGACCCATTAGTCTTTCTCTCTTAGTACGACAAATGCCTAGCACTTTTGTCGTACTTCTGCTAAGCCGTTCCAACATTATTTCCTGCTAGCTTAAGCGTGTGACCCATATGGGATCATACAATAAAGGCAATAAGTCCAAGACTTATAGATCATGAGCGGACTCTAGCAAGCCATCATGACCCCCAGCATTGTATGACTTATGTCTGATCACTGACATACTCTTACGTTATAGAGACAGTACAGAGATTGCTGGACACAATTCCAACAATCTCCCACTTGAACTGGAATCTCTGTATTCATAATCCCTTTCGTCTCAATATCTCGATTAGTCATAAGGCAAGATTAGTGTCATCCTTATAAAGCCTAATCTTGTTCATCGGACTCTGATTTGACACTGACAATCCAAACGACTCGGGAAAGTCCGTTTGAGCATGGCCATGCGTTTTCCAGTATTCAAATCTCCGATTGGCCTAGAGATATTCACTCCATTTATATTGGAGGGACAAATCCCATCTTGTTCCATCACTGTAAACTACTCATTTCATGATGTACCCAAACAAGGTCCTTATAGCTATCGCAGAACGATAGCGTTAGACAATGATCAAAGTGCATCAGTCCATATGCAGTCACATGCATGCGAACTCAGGTCTAAGGACTATACTCTATAGTCGTAGTAAGAATCTCTTATGACACAGATATAAATATCCTGAAGAGTTCTTATTAGCGGGTCTTGTCCGGTCGTATGTTCCCAACATACACCTATGTACTGACTTTGATGCCGAGCATCTATGACACACTGAGACTTTGTCATAAGTCACGTACCAATCCAATCTTACACGGTTGTTGATGTTCCAATTTCAACAACCTTCGACTGGGGACAGGATGATATAAAATATTTATCAAATATAGGATCTCATGATCAAGCTAAATGACTTCGATGACTCAAGATCAAACCATTTACTTCGATGACCTATAAAATGGTTCATATCATTTTGGAACGATTATTTCATCACAGTTAAAATAATCTTGAAATAATAATTTCATTAAAACATAAATAATAATGTTTTACAAGAACATATCAAATAACTAAAATAAAGCTCACAAAACTCCCACTCAAATTTAGATTACATTTCAATGTTTCTAATGCCTACAGCTTCAGTCAGGAACTCGAGCTTAGGCCTTGGGAGTGGCTTTGTCAATGGATCAGCGACATTATCATCTGTCGGAACTCGGCTGATCTTGACTTCCTTTCTATTAATGATGTCACGTATCAAGTGATATCTTCTTTGAACATGCTTGGATTTCTGGTGTGATCTTGGTTCCTTTGCCTGAGCTATAGCACCATTGTTGTCACAAAATAGTGCCAGAGGCTCAGCCGCATCTGGTATCACACCTAGTTCCATAATGAACTTTCGAATCCAAACAGCTTCCTTCGCTGCTTCTGAGGCGGCGATATATTCAGCTTCTGTAGTGGAATCAGCAACGGTGTCCTGCTTGGAGCTTCTCCAACTTACTGCACCGCCATTCAGACAAAAGACATAACCGGACTGTGACCGGAAATCATCTGTGTCTGTCTGGAAACTTGCGTCCGTGAATCCACTGACTTTAAGCACATCACTTCCACCGTACACTAAGAACTTATCCTTAGTATGTCTTAGATACTTCAAGATGTTCTTTACGGCAATCCAATGGTTTTCACCTGGATTTGACTGGTATCTACTCGTCATGCTCAATGCGTAAGCAACATCAGGACGAGTACAGATCATGGCATACATGACAGATCCTATTGCAGATGCATAAGGAATATTCTTCATGCGCTCAAGCTCAGCAGCCGACGTAGGGCTCTGCTTCTTGCTTAGCGTTGTGCCATGTATCATTGGCGTGAAGCCCTTCTTGGAATCTTTCATGCTGAATCTTTGTAGGACTTTGTCAATGTATGAGTCTTGACACAAGCCTATCAGCCTCTTAGGTCTATCCCGATAGATCCTAATTCCAAGAACGTATGCGGCTTCACCCATGTCTTTCATGGAAAAACAACTTCCAAGCCAGTCTTTCACAGACTTCAGCATTGGAATGTCGTTTCCGAGAAGCAGTATGTCATCAACATACAGAATAAGAAAAACGATTTTGCTCCCACTAGTTTTCTTATACACGCATTGTTCTTCTTCGTTTCTGATAAAGTCAAATTGCTTGATCGCTTCATCAAAACGAAGATTCCAGCTCCTCGATGCTTGCTTCAATCCATAAATGGATTTATGAAGCTTGCATACTTTCCCAGCATTCTTTGGATCTATGTAACCGTCAGGTTGTGTCATATACACATCCTCTTCCAGAATACCATTCAGGAAGGCGGTTTTCACGTCCATCTGCCAAATTTCATAATCATGAAAAGCTGCAGTTGCTAGTAGAATCCGAATAGATTTCATCATAGCCACCGGTGAATAGGTTTCATCGTAGTCCACTCCGTGAACTTGTCTGAAACCTTTTGCCACCAACCTGGCTTTATAAATCTGGACATTTCCATCCACGTCAATCTTCTTCTTGAAGATCCATTTGCACTCGATGGCTTTTACACCAACGGGTAAGTCAACCAACGAAAATACTTGGTTGACCGACATGGAGTCCATTTCGGAATCAGTGGCCTTGCGCCACTTAGAGGAATCTGGGCCCATCATGGCTTGATTGAAGTTCGATGGTTCATCACCATCAATGATCAAAAGATCATGACAGTCAGTCACGAGGAATCCCTGATATCTCTCGGGTTCGTGACGGATCCTCCCGGATCTTCGAACTTCAGGTACCACAGGTTCAGGCTCTACAATTTCTTGTAGATCCTCCTGCTGCTCTTCCTCATTAGGTTGAGCAGTATCCTGTTCATCTTGAATTTCTTCAAGCAGTACCTTACTCCCACTGTCTTTCTTAGAGAGAAACTCTCTCTCAAGAAAGTTACAATCCCGGGCAACAAAGATCTTGTTCTCGGAACGTAGATAGAAGTAATAAGCCTTGGTTTCCCGTGGATAACCAATGAAGTAGCATTTATCAGATTTTGGTGTAAGCTTATCTGAGATTAATCTCTTTACATAGGCTTCACAACCCCAAATTCTTAGATAAGACAGCACTGGAGCTTCTCCAGTCCATAATTCATATGGTGTCTTTGCTACTGCCTTTGATGGCGCTCTGTTTAATGTGAACACTGCTGTTAGCAGAGCATATCCCCAAAGGGATATTGGAAGGTCTGTGTGACTCATCATAGATCGAACCATATCCAATAAGGTCCGATTTCTCCTCTCAGACACACCATTCCATTGAGGTGTTCCAGGAGGAGTGAGTTGGGATACGATCCCACACTCTCTCAGATGATCACTGAATTCCTGGCTTAAGTATTCTCCTCCTCGGTCGGACCGAAGAGCCTTAATGCTTTTGCCAAGTTGGTTCTGTACTTCATTTTGGAATTCTCTGAACTTCTCAAAAGATTCAGACTTATGTTTCATCAAATAAACATATCCATACCTACTGAAATCATCAGTAAAGGTAATGAAGTACTGATAGTTTCCTCTTGCATTAGTGGACATTGGGCCACACACATCAGTGTGTATCAGGCCCAATAAGTCACTGGCCCTCTCGTTAGGTTTATTAAAGGGGGCCCGTGTCATTTTGCCCATCATGCATGATTCGCATTTCTCACATGACTCAAAGTCAAATGAGCCAAGAAGTCCATTCGAATGGAGCCTCTTGATGCGTTTCTCGCTGATGTGCCCTAAACGACAATGCCATAGAAACGTTCGGTTTTCCTCATTAGGTTTAAACCGTTTTGTATTGATGTTATAAATTGGCGCGGATTGATCGAGTATGTAAAGCCCATTCGTAAGAGGGGCCGAACCATAGAACAAATTGTTGCGATTGAAGGAACATAATTTATTCTTAACTGAAAAATCATAACCTTCCAAATCCAACAAAGAAATTGAAATAATATTTCTGCTTATAGCAGGTACAAAATAACAATTATTAAGTTCTAAAATCAATCCCGAAGGTAAAGACAACAAGTAAGTTCCTACAGCTAGTGCTGAAACTTTCGCTCCATTCCCAACTCGTAGTTCCACTTGTCCTTGCTTCAGCCTTCTACTGTTGCTGAGTGCCTGCATATTAGTACAAATATGAGCCCCACAACCAGTATCCATGACCCATGAGGTATTATCAGAAGTAGTTGTATTAACTTCTATAACAAAAATACCTGATGAAGAAGTCTCGAAAGTCTTCTTCTTTAATTCCTTTAGACCTTCCTGGAATTTCTTGCAATCTCTTCTCCAATGCCCCAGTTCTTTGCAGAACCTGCACATGTCAGTAGGCCCAGCCTTGGACTTGGGCTTGGGCTTTGGCGTGTCTGAGTCCACGACTTGGACACCCTTGGCCTTTCCCTTATCCTTAGCAGAAGACTTCTTAAACCCCTTGCCCTTTTGTACCATAAGTACATTGGGGTCCTTGGCGGTTTTCTTCAAGTTGGGCTCTGCAGTCTTGAGCATTCCGTGAAGCTCAGGCAGTGTCTTACTCAAGCCATGCATGTTAAAGTTCAGAATGAACTGATCATAGCTTGCAGGTAAAGACTGCAGAATGATGTCGCAGGCAAGTTCCTGGCTGATTGGGCAGTCGAGTTTGTGAAGATGATCGAGATAACCCATCATCTTCAACACATGAGGACTCACTGCCGCATTCGCAGCCAACTTACAGTCCAAGAGGTTCTTAACTGTCTGGAACCTCTCGGTCCTAGCCTGCTCCTGAAAAAGCGATTTCAGGCTTGCCATGATCTCGATTGGAGACAATACACTTTCGAACTGCTTTTGCAGCTCTGGAGTCATTGTCACCAACATCAGGCAATAAACATCATTTTCATCTGACGAATGCTTTTCCCAAGCATTGTGCAGAGTCCTGGCAGCATTGGCAAGAGGCCTCTCGGGGAGGGGATCTCGAAGGACATAATCCTTCTTCTCCTGCTTGAGGACCAGCCTCAAGTTCCTTGACCATGTCAGGAAGTTCGTTCCAGTCAGCTTCTCCTTTTCGAGAACAGACCGGATCGAGAACGTGTTTTGTGTGCTTGTAGTAGTCATATCTGAAATATATAAATAAAAGGTTATTAGTTATATGTTCAAAATGATTAATCTTGTATTAAAGTATAATATGATTAATCATGCATTATATTCAATAACCTAAGTTACCCTCAATAGAATATAATGATTCCAAGATCCACATATAACTAAGATCAAAGTGGGCCACTGGCCGTCACCCAACCTTAGCTTATATCGGTAAGCCCTATTTCGGCTAATTATATCCGTGATATAACTCTTGGTTGTGAATCTGGGCCCGAGGCCCAATCCACCCTGATGTCTCAAGGCCCGGGACTCCCGATGGCCTAGTCAAGAAAACCGGACTATACAGTCATGTAATCATTAATGTCTGGGACTCCCAATGACATTTATGAATCACAAACCGTCTTACTCACGCAAAAGCAGACATCCTCACACTGTAAGGCCATGAATGCAATTGAATGGGCTTTGACAGCTGACATAGCCTGGACAAGACATCCAACGCTTGATATTGTTTGAGGTCCGTAGGTTTATTAAATTTCATTCCCAAAATAGAAGATTACTATTTCGGGAAACTTTCTATTTATGGAAACCTACTATTTTAGGAAACTTTCTAAAACTGGAAACTTTCTAAAACCGGAAACTTTCTATTTTAGAAATTTCTTTAAAATCCAAAACCCGCAAATTCAGAAAATTCTAATTTTGGAAACTTTCTAATTTCGAAATTTCGGAACTTTATAAAATTTAAAATCGAATTTCATAATTTTATTTTATAAAATAAGTTTTAAATTTGAATCTGAAGAATGACTCAATTAATGGCCCAATTGTTTTAACTTCTTGGCCCGAGGCCCAAGAATTGGTCCATGTCCAAGACATGACCCAATTGTCCAATTAATTGACATAACCGGTCTGGTTCATTAAAATTGGTCTAACCAAATTTTAATTACTACGATGACCACAATTGCCAACCGGTTATTTACTAAACCGGAATTTCTCAATTTATTTGGTCCAACCAAATCAAATTAGAAATTCCTGGTTTAGGCACAAAATCCAATTTTCGACTTTGGATTTCTTATTCCGGTTTAACCAGACTTTAATAAAATTATTAAAATCTGTTTATTAAACCAGAACGTTGATTTTTAATTAAAATCTTAAACCGAGCCTTGAACCGAACCAAATTAGTCACGAACCAAACCGAGTTGGTTGTGACCTAATTTCCAGCCGCCAACCCTAGCCAACTCGATCCGAGATCGTGATGGCCGCGAACGGGACGGGACAGGGACGGTTCACGGACGATCGGGACGCAGCGCACGGACAGCCGGGACGCTCGCCAGCCGGACGTTCGGATGATCGGGACGCAACGCACGGACGATCGGGACGCTCGGACGATCGTTCGATCTCGATCTTTCGATCCCGACCGAACCGATTCCGACCGACCTCCTGCGCGCGACCGTTCGACTCTCGGCCGTGATCTCTGACCGGCCAAGCCGGTTGATCACCCTTGGCCAATCAACAAAAAAACCCGAGTCATATAGCTCGGTTTTGTGATTCAAGTGTTTGTTCAGGATTTTAATTCAGTTTCTTATGTGTTTTTCTTATCAGTAATGGATTCAAAACACATCTAAACAGATTAAACAACCTAAACAATGAATCTAAAACAAGAAACCTAAGAACCAATGGCTCTGATACCACTGTTGGAAAGTTTAGACTCTTGGTTCAATTCTCAGATTAGTTGAACCTACTAAACATGCATTAGATCTAGGTGTTCTTATTTAGAATCATATGATCTCACCTTTTTACCTGTTTGTTTGGCAGCGGAATTGAGAACAGGTCAATGATCAGGGAGATACACCGAGAGATGGATCCTCCAAAGGCTCACACACGCAATCACCGGAAACTGGCTGCTAGACCACAAGGAGGCTGGCGCAGAGAGAGGAGAGAGGCGCGGCTAGGGTTGGGTTCTAGGGAGAAGAGAATTGGCTTTTAGTCATTTAAAAGCCTTCTCTTTCCCTTTTGGGCTTTTGGGCCCAATCTGATTAAATTCCATTTAATCAGACCCATTAGTCTTTCTCTCTTAGTACGACAAATGCCTAGCACTTTTGTCGTACTTCTGCTAAGCCGTTCCAACATTATTTCCTGCTAGCTTAAGCGTGTGACCCATATGGGATCATACAATAAAGGCAATAAGTCCAAGACTTATAGATCATGAGCGGACTCTAGCAAGCCATCATGACCCCCAGCATTGTATGACTTATGTCTGATCACTGACATACTCTTACGTTATAGAGACAGTACAGAGATTGCTGGACACAATTCCAACACTATTTTGTGACAACAATGGTGCTATAGCTCAGGCAAAGGAACCAAGATCACACCAGAAATCCAAGCATGTTCAAAGAAGATATCACTTGATACGTGACATCATTAATAGAAAGGAAGTCAAGATCAGCCGAGTTCCGACAGATGATAATGTCGCTGATCCGTTGACAAAGCCACTCCCAAGGCCTAAGCTCGAGTTGCTGACTGAAGCTGTAGGCATTAGAAACATTGAAATGTAATCTAAATTTGAGTGGGAGTTTTGTGAGCTTTATTTTAGTTATTTGATATGTTCTAGTAAAACATTATTCTATGTTTTAATGAAATTATTATTTCAAGATTATTTTAACTGTGATGAAATAATCGTTCCAAAATGATATGAACCATTTTATAGGTCATCGAAGTAAATGATTTGATCTTGAGTCATCGAAGTCATTTAGCTTGATCATGAGATCCTATATTTGATAAATGTTATATATCATCCTGTCCCTAGTCGAAGGTTGTTGAAATTGGAACACCAACAACCGTGAAAGATTGGATTGGTACGTGACTTATGACAAAGTCTCAGTGTGTCATAGATGCTCGGCATCAAAGTCAGTACATAGGTGTATGTTGGGAACATACGACCGGACAAGACCCGCAAATAAGAACTCTTCAGGATATTTATATCTGTGTCATAAGAGATTCTTACTACGACTATAGAGTATAGTCCTTAGACCTGAGTTCGCATGCATGTGACTGCATATGGACTGATGCACTTTGATCATTGTCTAACGCTATCGTTCTGCGATAGCTATAAGGACCTTGTTTGGGTACATCATGAGATGAGTAGTTCACAGTGATGGAACAAGATGGGATTTGTCCCTCCAATATAAATGGAGTGAATATCTCTAGGCCAATCGGAGATTTGAATACTGGAAAACGCATGGCCATGCTCAAACGGACTTTCCCGAGTCGTTTGTATTGTCAGTATCAAATCAGAGTCCGATGAACAAGATTAGGCTTTATAAGGATGACACTAATCTTGCCTTATGACTAATCGAGATATTGAGACGAAAGGGATTATGAATACAGAGATTCCAGTTCAAGTGGGAGATTGTTGGAATTGTGTCCAGCAATCTCTGTACTGTCTCTATAACGTAAGAGTATGTCAGTGATCAGACATAAGTCATACAATGCTGGGGGTCATGATGGCTTGCTAGAGTCCGCTCATGATCTATAAGTCTTGGACTTATTGCCTTTATTGTATGATCCCATATGGGTCACACGCTTAAGCTAGCAGGAAATAATGTAGGAACGGCATAGCAGAAGTACGACAAAAGTGCTAGGCATTTGTCGTACTAAGAGAGAATGAATAATGGGTCTGATTAAATGGAATTTAATCAGATTGGGCCCAAAATCCCAAAAGGGAAAGAGAAGGCTTTTAATGACTAAAAGCCAAAGTCTCTTCCTCTCTAACCCTAACACCCCACGCGGCCACTCTCTCCTCTCTGCGCCTCTGCTCCTTGTGGTCTAGCAGCCAATTTCCGGTGATTGCGTGTGTGAGCCTTTGGAGGATCCATCTCTCGGTGTATCTCCCTGATCATTGACCTGTTCATCAATTCCGCTGCAAACAAACAGGTAAAAGGTGAGATCATATGTTTCTAAATAAGAACACCTAGATCTAATGCATGTTTAGGTTGATATCAATATGAGAATTGAATCAGGATCAACCGAAACTTCCAACACAGTCATGTTTGCAGGTCTCGGATTAAATCGCAGTGCAGCGATCGATGCATATCTGCAACGATCGTCACAACACGAAAGGAATCGCATTGCAGCGATCGTTGCGGTCCTGAGCAACGATCGACTATACACGAAAAGTCGCCAAGTAACGGTCGATGCATCTAATGCACCGATCGATGCTGTGCGACAGAGGTAACCCGACAGACATAAACTCACCTTTTTCAATTTTTTTATTTATTTTCTTTTTACCGATCCTTCGCTGGACACTACTGGGGACAGTGTGTCTTAAGTGTGGGGGAGGTGCTACTGACGTTTATCTTTCTGTTTTCTTATGAGTCAGTCCGTTTTTCAAAATTTTTTGTTTTATTGAGTCAAAATTGTTTAAGTAAGAAACTATGATTTTCGGAGGAGATTTACAAAACTTGCAGGAACTTAAGTAACCATTGGGATGAAGTTGCAGGATCTATCTCTGACTATTAGAAAACCCCATCACAGATCAACCTACTGGGAACACCCATATCACTTCAGGTACCAGAGGATCCTTTACTGACTTCACCCCTAATACTGACTTAGATTTTCTCACCTAAGGGCTTGGTATACTTTATGTCGGATTCCCTGTTAGTTCTGACACAGCCTGTCAACCTATCCTATTTAGTTCCCTTCTCCCCTTCTATAAAGTAAAAAAAAAAAAAAAAAGATAATAAACTGAGGATGAGTTAGTAACTCCGAAGTGGTCATGGGAATAGTAGCAAACACTATTATCTCTCATGTGATCCATGGAATGTGTCCAAAGTACACCCCATAACGGGAAGAACACTGATAAAAAAAAATAAAATGATACCCAATGTGGGAAAAATCAGTTGTTAAAGAAGGGAAAGAGAAGAAAGGGACTAGAGAAAGATAGTATGGTGGTCTAGAGCTGGCTAGGTAAGAATCCATGTGCCTTTAGATCGATACTCCTTAGGTGAGACCGCACTTAAATACTTGCAGAAGTCAGTAGGGAGAATTTGAATGCTTGAATGTGATTGTGGAGTTTACCTAGGACAGTTGCTAAGTGTGGGGGAAGTACATGTTGGTCTTGATATCCTGTGATTAATTCTTTCAGTGGTTTACTAAGGGGAATCTGAGTATTGTAGCTTCTAAGATGAAATGAGTTTCTGAAGAGTTTTCAAACCTCTTCACCATGTTTTAGTTCTATGTTTTGCTTGAGGGCAAGCAAAGGCTAAGTGTGGGGGAGTTGATATATCATGGTTTTTACCCATTTTAGACCATGATATAGATGTGTTTTAGTGTCTTTTGTCTTTGTTTAGAGTCTTTTACAGGTTAAATCAGGATTGGAGCTAATTGGAGATATTTGGAGCATTTTGGGACTTTTGGGACGTTTTGGCCGAGAGCTTAATTCACTGTTCGTATAATTGATCATGCGTCGATCGTTGCACTCAATGCATCGATCGATGCAGTCGCGAGATGGGCCGTACACGTCGGTTTGACAAGTATTGAAGATTTACAAAGAAGCCCAAGATAGTTCCAGTATTTACACAGAAGCCCCATCCGAGATTATGCCTATATAATAGAGTTTTTAGAGTTTTTATTATAAGTTTTTGGACATACGCTTTATAGTTGGTTTTCATAATTAAGAGCAGAGGATTTTTAGAGCTTTTGGGGCTGATCTGAACCTGATTCATCATCTGTATTTGGAGAAGATTTCGAACCCCTTTTACTCTTATTCTTTTATGCAATTTACTTATCATATGATCATGTTTTCATTATCTATGTCTGAGTAGATTCCTAGTTAGACTTAGGGTTTCTCACATAGGATTTCATGACTTGCTAGACTTGTTCAATTTCAGTTAAGGATTCAAACTATATCTGTTCTTCAATTTAATTGTGCTTAAAGCTAGTTCTAACCTGATCAATTAGAATCTAGATCTTAGGTTGCTAAATACGTCACGGAAGTGGGGTTTAGGAACCAGAACTAATTAAATTGGGCAATTAAACTTTGCGCAAACGAAAGTTTGGTTTAGGATAATTGTGAACATATCAAACTCGAACTTATTGCTAGTTTAATCTGTTAGTTCTCGCAAACGGAAGTTTGGTTTGCTGCACTTAGACTTAGAGAATTATCGCAAAGGAATTTGGTTAATTCTATATCTGTGTTTTGAGTTCTAGAACTGCACTTAATTAGATCCTTGCTGAATGAACTGTCTGCTAGTCTGATTTCCTGAGAATACCCTAGGTTTGACGCTTTTAATTACTTGCTTTCACAACCAATAATCTCTGCTACTGATTTACTTTCTTGCACTATTTTCAATACAATCACATTGCTTATTTATAGTATTCATTCCCTACGGTTTGATTCTCTTGAGACCAAGTGTCCCTGTGGATTCGATAACCCTATATACTACTTTGACATTGCTGTTCACTTGCAGTTTAGTATAGGGATTAATTCTTGACCTATCACCTGCCCCTGCCCCGATCGACGATGTGGGTCCATTTCCAGAGCCTGCGATGGCCTACGGTGACTATTCTGATGCAGAGTGGAGAGAGAGATCAGATGGTCTGTTCCGAGTTTTCTGGAACTTCATGCGTACTTGCAGCTGCAAGAGGCCACCACAGATCCATCAGCCCGTACCTGATACGCGTCGTCGACAGCGATCTCCAGAGGACACCGGTGCTGATCCTTATGCCGGTATAGATGATGAGAGCGAGTGAGCGTAGTCTCCATTATCAGTTTATCGGTTCTGTATTTCTGACTTTTTATCTTTTCTTGCACTTTTGTTTTTATTTTTCTTAGGATTTATTATGTTTGATGGTTGTGCATGACTTGATACATTTGTTGTTTCAGTTTTACTCTGTTTCTAGTGTTTTCAGCTTGCAGGGATCGAAATTGACAAAAACCGCCGAATTAACCTGCTAACTCGCTGACTGTTCGTGAAAATCGCATTGCATCGATCGACACACATTTGTGTCGATCGTTACAACAGAAATCGCACAGCAACGGTCGGTGCACCTAGTGCAACGATCGATGCCAGGCTGCGACAGAGGTAAAACCCGAGAGAACTAACCATTCAACTATTTTAATTTTTCTTTTCTTTAACCAATCCCTTGCTTGACACTACTGGGGACAGTGTGTCTTAAGTGTGGGGGAGGTTCTACTAATTAGTTTCTTTTGTTTTCTTAGAGTCAGTTAAATTTTTTTCAAAATTTGTTTTCGAGTCAAAATTGGTTTAAGTAGGAAACAATGATTTTTGGAGGAGATTAGCAGCATTTGCAGGAACTTAAGTGACCATTGGGATGAAGCTGCAGATCTATCTATGAATATTAGAAAACCCCATCACAGATCAGCCTACTGAGGACACCCATATCACTTCAGGTATCAGAGGATCCTTTACTGACTTCACCTTAATACTGACTTTAATTTTTCTCACCTAAGGGCTTGGTATGCTTTATGTCGGATTCCCTGTTAGTTCTGACACAGCCTGTAAACCTGTCCTATTTAGTCCCCTTCTCCCCTTCTGTAAAGTAAAAAAAAAAAAAAAAAAAAAAAAAAAATAATAATAATAAACTGAGGATGAGTTAGTAACTCCGAAGTGGTCATGGGAATAGTAGCAAACACTATTATCTCTCATGTGATCCATGGAATATGTCCAAAGTACACCCCATAACGGGAAGAACACTGATAAAAAAAATAAAATGATACCCAGTGGGGAAAAATCAGTTGTTAAAGAAGGGAAAGAGAAGAAAGGGACTAGAGAAAGATAGTATGGTGGTCTGGAGCTGGCTAGGTAAGAATCCATGTGCCTTTAGATCGATACTCCTTAGGTGAGACCGCACTTAAATACTTGCAGAAGTCAGTAGGGTGAATTTGAATGCTTGAATGTGATTGTGGCGTTTACTTAGGACAGTTGCTAAGTGTGGGGGAAGTACATGTTGGTCTTGATGTCTGTAGATTGATTCTTTCATGTGGATTACTAAGGGGAATCTGAATGCTGCTGCTTCTATGATAAAATGAGTTTCTGAAGAGTTTTCAAACCTCTTCACTGCATTTTAGTTCTCTGTTTTGCTTGAGGGCAAGCAAAGGCTAAGTGTGGGGGAGTTGATATATCATGGTTTTTACCCACTTTATACCATGATATAGTTGTGTTTTTAGAGTCTTTTGTATTAGTTTAGAGTCTTTTACAGGTTAAATCAGGTTTGGAGCTAATTGGAGATATATGGAGCATTTTGGGCATTTTGTGACGTTTTGGCCGAGAGCTTTATTCACTGTTCGATTATTTGATGTTGCATCGATCGACACGCATTGTGCATCGGTCGATGCAGTCGCGAGATGGGCCGTACGCGTCGGCGTAACAAGTATTGAAGATTTGCAAAGAAGCCCAAGATACTTTCAGTATTTACACAGAAGCCCCAGCCGAGATTATGCCTATATATACTAGTTTTTGGTGTTTAATTTAGATACGCTTTGATACTTAGAGCTAAGAGATTTTTAGAGCTTTTGGGGCTGATCTATTTTCCTTGTATTGATTTATTTTGGAGAAGATTTCGAACCCCTTTGATATTTTAATTTCTTATATGCAATCTATTTATTCTATGATTATGTTTTCATCAATCATGTCTGAGTAGATCCATAGTTGAGTTTAGGGTTTCTCATTAGGGTTTGATGGCTTGCTAGACTTGTTTAATTCAGTTAGGATTCATATGATTAGAATGTTCTTCAAACTAAATTGTGCTTAAAGCTAGTTCTAACCTGATCAATTAGAATCTAGATCCTAGGTTACTAAATACGTCACGAGAGTGGGGTTTAGGAATCTGAACTATTTAGGTTGAGCAATTGAATTATTCGCAAAGAGATTTGGTTTAGTTTAATTGTGAACATATCGAACTTGAACTTAATGCTAGTTTAATTTGTTAGTAATTGCAAAGAGATTTGGATTACTGCACTTAGACTTAGAGAGTTTTCGCAAAGAGATTTGGTTAATTCTATTTTCGTGATTTGAGTTCTAGAACTGAGTTTAATTTGATCCTGACTGATTAACTTGTCTGCTTGTCTGATTTCCTGAGAATACCCTAGGCTTGACGCTTTTAGTTTATTGCTTACAAACCGATTTCCTGCTACTGTTTACTTTCTTGCACCGCAATTCATTACAATCACTACTTGCTTATTTCTAGTATTAATTCCTACGGTTTGATTCTCTTGAGACCAAGTGTCCCTGTGGATTCGATAACCCTATATACTACATTGACTATACTGTGCACTTGCAGTTTAGAATAGGGATTAAAACTTCGACCTATCACGGAGCGAGAAAAAACGACCAGCATCGATCGATGAAGTCCTAAGAATCGATCGACGCAAGCCGACGACATGTAAGTATTCTACAATCTTCGGAATCTGTTCATTCTGATTTTTGTTCTCACCGAGCCCAAGCTTCTATAACACTGCAGACAGTGTTGTTTAAGTGTGGGGGAGGTAGCTACTGGCGCACCATTTTCTATTTTCTTATAGTCAGTTGAGTCTGTTTTATTGAGTCAAAATTGAGTAGGAAACAAGGACTTTTGAGGAGATCACCACACTTGCAGGAACCTAAGTGACCATTGGATGAGTTGCAGATGATCTATTACTATTAGAAAACCCAACACGGACCAGCCTACTGAGGACACCCACATCACTTCAGGTATCCAGAGGATCCATTACCGACTTCACCTTTAACTTGACTTAATTTTTCTCACCTAGGGGCTTGGTATACTTTGAGTCGGATTCCTCTATTAGTTATGACACAGCTTGTAAACCTGTCCAAGTATGGTTCCCTTCTACCCTTCCTTATAGTAAAAAAAAAGAGATATAAACTGCGGATGAGCTAGTAGCTCCGAAGTGATCACGGGAGTGGTAGAGACCCCTATTACCTCATGTGCATTCATGGAATGTGTCCAAAGTACACCCCCAATGCGGGAAGAGCACTGATAGAAAAAAATAAAATGATACCCAGTGGGGAAAAATCAGTGCTAAGGAAGGAAAAGGAGAAGAAAGGAACCAGAAAATGATAGTATTGTGGCCATGTGCTAATAGAGTAAGAGTCCATGTGTTCTTTGATCGATACTCCCTAGGTGAGACCGCATTTATTAGATTTCAGAAGTCAGTATGGTGAATTTGAATGCTCTGAATGTGATTGTGGAGTTTATTTAGGACAATTGCTAAATGTGGGGGAAGTACATGTTGGTCTTGATGTCTGCAGGTTCATTTTCATGTGGGTTACTAAGGGGAATCTGAGTGTGGTGCTCCTATGATGAAACGAGTTTCTGAAGTTTTCAAACTTCTTCTCCTGATCTTGGTTTTATGTTTGCTTGAGGGCAATCAAAGGCTAAGTGTGGGGGAGTTGATATATTATGGTTTTTTGGACTTTTGACCATGATATAAGTCTTTGTTATTGAGTCTTTTAGTGTGTTTTGAAGTCCTTTCATGTGTTTTACAGGTCTAGGTATGTTTGGAGCATATTTGGATATTATGGCGCATTATGGAGCTATTTGGAGAGTTCGTGCGAGAATAAGAAATCAGAGTCGAAAGCAGAGCTTAGTGTCGATCGATGCACCTTTGGCGTCGATCGACACAGATGCGTGACAGATATATCTTGCCGAATTTATGAAGATTTTGGATATTTGCAGCTTGGCCTAGAAGTTTCTCATAATTACAAAGAAGCTCAAAACGTGTTTAGACTATTATATTAGGGGTTTTAAGCCATTGTTTAGGCGACGCTTTACTTATCAGAGTTTAGGAGATTTTGGGGCTGGTCTTGTACTCGACAGAGAAGAGATTTCGAACCCCTGTTTCTTTACTTCTTTTATGATATTTGGGTTTCTATTCATTATGATTTCTGTTTCATTGATCATGTCTGAGTAGTTTTCCAGTTAGGTTTAGGGATTCTCATTAGGGATTTCATGGAATTATAGGTTGATTAATTAATTGGGATTCATACTTTTTAGTTCTTCATCTAGGGTTGTTCTTAATGCTTAAACTGATTTGGCCACTTAGATTATTGATGTTAGGTTGATTTCCGCAACGACAGTTGGTTAATTAACTAGAAAGAACCTAGATGAGCAATTGAACTATTCGCAAAGAAATTTGGCTTAGGGAAATTGTGAACGAAAGAACCTGAGATTAATGCATGTTTAGGATCTCTAGAACTCGCAACGAAAGTTGGTTTTCTAGGTTGCTAGACATAGACAATACTCGCAACGAAAGTTGGTTTCTTATGCTTCTGTGATTCTAGTTCTAGAACAATTCTTAATTTTATCCCGATTGATTGATTAGTCTGTATTCCTGATTTCCTGAGAACTTCCTTGACCTGACGCTTCGCTTGCTTCCTTACAACCCTTTTGATTTACTTTCCTGCTTATTTACTGCTTACTCTCTGCTTTGCCTAGCTTAATTCGACATTCTATAATCTATCGTAAGCAAGACTTCTCTGAAAATATGAGCACGCAAGACTGCTCTTAAAATCAGAGCACATGAGACTGCTCGGAAAATCCGAGCATGCGAGGCTGCTCGGAAAATCCGAGAACGCGAGACTGCTCGGAAAATCCGAGCACATAACACTGCTCGAAAAATCCAAGCACGCAAGCACTCACATCATGCTCGAAAACTCGCAGCATGCTTGATTGCATCATGCTTGACAACTCACAACATGCCCGACAACCTAACTGAAGAGTCTGAGCAAGTCATGCTCGGTAAAATCAGATCTGCTTCGGAAAAAACCATGCTTGGCTAGACATTCTCGGACAAAATATGATCGGCTAATAAGCATGAACAAAAAAAAGTGAGCATTCTGCTAAAAAAAGTGAGCTTATCGGTTTAACATCATCCTCTGTCCGATCGACTGCCACTGCACATCTCTTTAGTTCAACACAGACTACCGAGCTCCAGCAAATGTCTTGCTCGGAACAATAAAGTTCTGCGGGGAGAACAACCTGCTAGACATGACTCTCATCCGCGAATATAATCAGCACAAGACATGATGCATCTTGCCGATCATCTTTTAATTGGCTTGTCCGAAGTCAAACTGTTCGGCATCTCCAATCGGAACATCCTGATCAGACGGTGCACGGCTAAACCTGATCGGACGTACCGCGAATAGGCTGCCCAGACAATGATCCAACTCGGACAAGTTGTCATACGATCCTTTCGCGCACACATCCTTGTTCGAAAAAATCACCTGTTCAGCTTAGCATCAGCTCAGACGACTTGCGAGCTCACAAAGAATCCTGCTAAGCGATCATGTTTATCTGAGCACACAAGACTACTCGGAAAATCCGAGCACACAAGACTGCTCGGAAATTCCAAGCATGGAGACTACTCAGAAAATCAGAGCACACTAGACTGCTCGGCAAATCAGAGCATGCAAGACTGCTCGGAAAATCCGAGCATGAGAGACTGCTAAAAAAACTTGGGCACACGAGACTGCTCGAAAAATGCTATCACGAGAGACTGCACGAAAAATGCTATCACGAGAGACTGCTCGAAAAATCCGAGCCCGCGAAACAGCTCGGAAAATCCGAGCACCTAAGACTGCTCGGAAAATTAGAGCACACAAGGTAGCTCGAAAAATATTAGCACGCAAGACTGCTCTGAAAATCCGAGCACACGAGACTGTTTGGAAAATCCGAGCACGCGAGACTGCTCGGGAAATCTGAGCACGCGAGACTGCTTGGAAAATCCGAGCACGTAAGACCTATGTTGCATGGAAACTCCGTCCGAGGACCGTTTCCTGTTTTGGGAAACGTTTCGGAAATGGAAACACAACGGAAACGCGTGGAAACTCAATGGAAACACGTATCCATTTTTGGAAGCACGATGGAAACAGCGTATCCGTTTTTGGAAAAAAACAATTTCTTTCTTTTTTTTTGGAAATTCTGTTTTCTATTTTAATTGTAAATAGTTTAAATATGTAAGAGTTTAGTTGATAATTTGTAATTTTTAAAGAAAAAAACGTGACTACTAAAAGGAATATGAAAAACTTTGCCTAAATCATATTTATACCTTAAAAAAAACTATCAGAAAAACGCAGAGAAAAAAATGACTTTACCACTTACCATGTATTTTTCTCATATTAAGGTTGATAGTTTCAAAATTAAGTCAAAATGATTCATCTTTTGTATTTATAGTTTTTTTTTTTGTTCTGAATTCTTTTTTTTTTCTTTTTTAATATGGTTGGACTTATGTTGGTTAAAATATTATGTTAAACTTTTTTTTATGGTTTCATTATATTCTTATTATTCTTATAAATATATGTATAAACATTTCCGCTTCCTACTTTAAAAAAAATATGTTTCCACGTTTCCAGACGTTTAGTTTCCGCGTACCCGGCTCGAAAAATCCAAGCACGCAAGCACTCACATCATGCTCCAAAACTTGCAGCATGCTTGATAACTCGCAACATGCCCGACAATCAAATTGAACAGTCTGAGCAAGTCATGCTCGGAAAAAATCTGCACGGCTAATAAGCATGAACAAAAAAAAGTGAGCATTCTGCTTAAAAAAAAAGAGCTTATCGGTCCAACATAATCCTCTGTCCGATCGACTATGACTGCACGTCTCTATAGTTCAACGCAGTTAAACTGTTCGGCATCTCCGATTGGAACATCCTGATCAGACGGTCCACGGCTAAATCTGATCGGACGTACCGCGAATAGGCTGCCCAGACGATGAGCTTGCTCGGACAGGATGTCATACGATCCTTTCGCGCACACTTCATAGGTCGGAAAGCTCACATGTTTATCTTAACATCAGCTCAGAAGACTTGCGAGCTCACAACAAATCCGGCTAAGCGATCGTGTTTGTCGAAAAATCTGAGCACGCAAGACTGCTCCATAAATCCGAGCACGCGAAACTGCTCAAAAAATCCGAGCACGGGAGACTGCTCGGAAAACCTTATCACCTGAGACTGCTCAGAAAATGCGAGCACGAGAGTCTGCTAAAAAGATCCAAGCACGCGGAAAGATTCAGAAAATCAGAGCACGCGAAACAGCTCCGAAAATCCGAGCACACGAGACAGCTCGGAAAATTCGAGCACCCGAGACTGCTTGGAATATCCGAGCACGCGAGACTGCTCTGAAATTACAAGCACACGAGACTGCTCGGAAAATCCGAGCATGCAAGACTGCTCCGCAAATCCGAGCTCGCGAGTCTGCTCAGAAAATCCGAATGCGGGATACTGCTCGGAAAATCTGAGCATACGAGACTGCTCAGAAAATCTGAGCACGGGAGACTGCTCGAAAAATCCGAGCACGCGAAACAGCTCGGAAAATCCGATCACGCAAAATAGCTCGAAAAATCCTAGCACGTAAGACTGCTAGTAAAAATCCAAGCACGCGAGACTGCTCGGGAAATCTGAGCACGTAAGGCAGCTCGGAAAATCCAAGCACGCAAGCACTCACATCATGCTCGAAAATTCGCAGCATGCTTGGCAACTCGCATCATGCTTGACAACTTGCAACATGCCCGAAAACCTATCTAAACAGTCTGAGCAGGTCATGCTCGACAACATCAGATCTGCTTCGGAAAAAAACCCCGCTTGGCTAGACATGCTTGGACAAAACCTGCTCGGGTAATAAGCATGAACAAAAAAAAAGTGAGTATTCTGCTAAAAAAGTGAGATTATCGGTCCAACATCATCCTTTGTATTATCGACTGCGACTGCACGTCTCTATAGTTCAACACAGACTACCGAGCTCCAACAAATGTGTTGCATGGACCAAAAAAGCTCCCGCAAACTGTTCGGCACCTTCGATCGGAACATCCTGATCAGACGGTCCAAGGATAAACCTGATCGGACGTACCACGAATAGGCTGCCCAGACGATGAGCCTGCCCGAACAGGTTGTCATAAGATCCTTTCTCGCATACATCCTTGTTCGTAAAACTCGCCTGTTCAGCATATCATTAGCTCGGACGACTTGCGAGATCACCACGAATCCTGCTAAGCGATCATGTTTATCTGAGCACACAAGACTGCTCGAAAAATCCAAGCACGCAAGACTGCTCCACAAATCCGAGCACGCGAGAATGCTCGGAAAACCTGAGCACGCGAGATTTCTTAGGAAATCCGAGCACGGGAGTCTGCTCGAAAAATCCAAGCACGCGAAAAAGCTCATAAAATCCGAGCACGCGAAACAACTTGGAAAATCCAAACACATGAGACAGCTCGGAAAATCTGAGCACACGACACTGCTCGAAAAATCCTAGCACCCGAGACTGCTTGGAAAATCCGAGCACGCGAGACTGCTCGGAAAATTTGAGCACCCGAGACTGCTAGGAAAATCCGAGCACCCGAGACTGCTCGGAAAATCTGGGCAAGCGAGCCTTCTATGAAAATCCGAGCACATGAGACTGCTAAGAAAATCCGAGCATGCGAGATTGCTCGGAAAATCCGAACACGCAAGCACTCACATCATGCTCAAAAACTCACATCATGCTCGAAAACTCGCAGCATGCTCGAGAACTCGCAGCACGCCCGACAACCTAACTGAACAGTCTGAGCAGGTCATGCTCGGCAACATCATATCTACTTTGGAAAAAACCCTGCTTGGCTAGACATGCTCAGACAAAATCTGCTCTGCTAATAAGCATGAGCAAAAAAAAAGGTGAGCATTCTGCTCGCGATTTCTCATGGTAACTAGCGTGGCACATAAAAGTTGGGATTATGTCCTGAAATCACATTGTACTCACTCTAGAGATAGTTGTATTGTCGAGATCGGACAATTCATATGATACTGGGTAGTCATAATGTTTTGCTAGAAACCGCTTATGACAAATGAGTTGTGACTCATTTCCAGTATCGTGTGAACCTACAGGGTCACACACCTAAGCAAGTTGGACATAGTCCATATGGGATTGATCATTGGCATATGATCTGGTCGATGTGTATTGGATACACATCGAATATAGTTTTGATGAGGTGTGTCGATCGACACTGTTAAGTGCGTTGGTCGACACAAGACGTGTATCGATCGACACCACTATGTGTGTCGGTCGACACAAGGCCGAAACCGAAACTGAAATTTCGGTTTATGTCGAGGTCCGTATATAAGTGATCTTATATTTCGACCTAAGATGATGAGCCGCCTGAGACACTTTTTCGCAGAGAGAAAAACACAGAAACCTCACAGAAACTGAATTCCCAGGAGATCCGAGCCCTGGTACTAGCATCACGGCGGATTCCAGCTTGTGTGCGTGTGGACTATCAGTAGAGGCGCAGCATCTGAGGCGCAGAGATCTTGTTTATCTGACCCTATTCCGCTGCTAATCTCAAGGTAAACAGAGATCAGATCCTTGATTCAATTAACTAGACCCTAGATCCTAGGCTATCGGGAACCTGACAGCAATTTTGAATCCGGTAGAATTGGCTCGAAGTTCCAACAGTGGTATCAGAGCCTTAGGGTTTTATCATTGAATCAGACCTGTTTATTGAATTTGATGATTTAGATTCGCAAACTAGGTTGTTTGGTTAGAACAGGTCAGATCGATTTCGATCAAGATCGAGTCTGTGTTTGCGCACAGTGTCGATCGACACACTAGGTGTGTCGGTCGACACAGAACAGCGAAATCGACAGATTCGGCGGCTAGGGTTTTTCGCGAAGAAAAACCGAAAGCCTACTGTGTCGATCGACACAGGTTGTGTGTCGGTCGACACAGAGCAGATTCGGCACAGTGTCGATCGACACAGTTGAGTGTCGGTCGACACAGACCTAGTGAATGGTTAATCTGTTCAATTGGATTGGACCGGTTATCATGCCTGGTTAAGTCCGAATAGATCGGTTTAAATTGGATGAATTGGTTCAATTGGATTGAACTGATTATCTCAATTAGCATGAACCGATGGATTTGATTGGATAAGTCGGTTCAATTGAATTGGAACGGTTATCGCAATTAGTTGAAACTGGTTAAAACGGTTTGAATTGGATGAATTGGTTCAATTGAATTGAACTAATTATCCCAATTAATATAAACCGATTGGTTAAGATCAATTTGATCTGATAAGTCGGTTCATTTGGATTGGACCGGTTATCAAAACTATCTTCGGTTTAGGTCTATGTCGACCGTCACACATGGGTTGTGTCGATCGACATGACCGGCTCGATGAACCGGGTTAATTGGATTAACCGGTTATTGAAGTCCGGTTTTGTTTTGGTGGTGTCGATCGACAGACATAGTCTGCGTCGATCGATACAGTGCTCGAAATTCTGGTTATTGAACCTTGAATTTGCAGAAACCAAACTCGACCTAAACCTTGATCAAAGCTTAGCTTCAATATGGTGAACTGTCAAGACTCATTTCGTTGTGTGATGGTCTAGCCAAGAGCTTGGTGTCCACAATTACATGAGTAAGGCAGGTAATTATGTTGATGGACTTGCAGTGCTTGACATCAAAAATTACATGACTTAATAGATTGATATGCTGACCTTTTAGAGTTTAGTTTCCTCAACTAAATATCAAGTAACCTTGATGTCTTGCCCAATCTTGCCTACTGTCAAGACTTGTTTTGTTTGTTGGATAGTCTTGGAGTCCTTGGTATCCACTGCTACATGAGTAAGGCAGGTGATCATTGATAGACTTGCAGTGCGACTGTCAATGATCACAAGACTGAAAAGATTGGTTTACTTGACTGAGCCATCAGAAGTTCTGGGCCCAGAGACGTCAGAGTAGATGAGACATGGATTGTCTTATCTGCGACCAAGAGTTGTACTGGGTACAATTAGCAATGATTTGCGTACCTAGATAACTAAATTTTGGGTGATGACGAGTCGTCCACTCAGATTTTGGTGAAGTATGGATCTTGGATCATTATATTCGCAGTGGAAACATTGTTTGAATATAATGCGAGTTTTCTTATTAGATAAGATTTCTCATGGAATGCATAACTAAACCTTTGTTTTTCTTGGATTTCAGCTTATGTCTATGACTACTTTCTCATTGCGATCCGTCCTTGAGAAGGACAAGTTAAATGGATCCAACTTCCTGGATTGGTATCGGAATCTGAGATTCATTCTCAAGCAGGAGAGCAAGGACTATGTCCTTGAAAAGGCTCTTCCAGAAAGGCTTGGGACCAATCGCTCGCATGCAGCATATAATGCTTGGAATAAGCATTATATTGATGTGGTAGATGTGCGTGGTCTGATGTTGGCTACCATGAACTCAGACTTGAAAAGTCAATACGAGAACATGGAGTCACCAATAAGAGATGATCACCAACCTGAAACTGAAGTTTCAGGATCTGGCACGAGTTGAGAGATTCCAGATGGTGAAGTCTCTCACTGGGTGCAAGCTACCAGAGGATGCTCCAGTAAGTCCTCATGTCATTAAAATGATGGGTTACATTGATAACCTGGGGAAACTGGAATGTCCTGTCAGCTTAGAGTTGGCCACTGACATCATTCTGCAGTCACTGCCGTCAAGCTATGATAAGTTCATTAAGAACTATATCAAGAAAGGCTTGACGAAGACGTTGACTGAGCTGCATGGCATGCTCAAAACAGCAGAGCAAGACATCTTAAAGGGTAAAAGATTTGAGAAATCTTATGTTGGCAAGGGTAGAGGCAGGGCCGTCCAGATTTGGAATCAGGATAAGCCTGTGTCATCTAATAAGCCCAAGTCAGGCCCGTCTGATGTTAGAAAATGCTTCTACTGCGACGAGTCAGGGCATTGGAAGAGAGATTTCATTAAATTCTTGGAAGATTCACAAGAGATGAAGGAGATGTATGGTACTTCTTCTACAGTTATTGTGTTATTGATTCAAGTTCTACATAAGTATTGGATACGAGTTGTGGTACTGATATTTTTGAAATATGCAGGACCTAAGCGACAGTAGAACGTTGAAGAAAGGACAAGTGGAACTGCGTGTCTGGTATGAAGCAATGGTTGCTGCATGAGCCGTAGAGATTCTCCACTTGTAGGAGCCTTTCATACTTGGTTTTAGAAATTAAGTAATTGCTACTATGTATCTGCCTTGTGCAGAAATGTCTTTCATTTTCTTGTAAAGAATTTGGATGTTTTTCATTTTGATAAAAGACAGGTTTTATTCTTTAAATCTCAATGAAATATCACATGGTAGCACCCCATCTGGAATGGGTTTTATGTCTTAAACCAATATACACCAGAATATAACATAAATACCAAACGGTTTAAGTCTGATGACTTGAAGTCGATTTTTCTTTAGCATAGTCGTTTTGACCAGATAGAGTGAAGCGAATTCAGGAGTTCCATAGTTTTGGACTCATTCGATTATTAATCATTTGAGATATGAATTCTGTTCACTGGATCAAATGACTAAGGCCCTTTTAGCAGAGCTAAAGGAAACGGGCCAGAGGCTTATTGGGCCTTACACATACTGATGTATGCGGCCCGATGAGCATTAGTGCCAAAGGAAATCTTCTCTACCTCATTACCTTATTGATGGTATCAATGAGTATGGCTGTGTTCATTTGATGAGACACGAGCAGGAATCCCTTGAGGAGTTCCAAGATGAAGTGTAGAACCGATTTGACAGAAGTATTGAGATCCTCGATTGAATCGCGGAGGAAAATACTTAAGTTAAGGATTGGGTGATCATCTGAAGAGAACGAATCGGATCTTATTAGATATGCTCCGATTAATGATGAGTCACAGGAATCTTCCATAATCATTTAAGAATACGTTCTAAAATGTCTGTCTTTGCGCAGAAAAGTGTTTCTATCAGAATCAGTGAAAAACACCACATTGGATGTGGACTGGGTGATTTTCAAATTTGTTTTTCTGATTAATTGGGATTGCAAGGTTTGTGTAAGACAGTAGTCAACAAACAAACTTGAACCCAAATCTGATAAGTTCTACCTCGCTGGTTGTCCTAGGGAAACCAAGGCTTAGTACTTTTGTTGTCCAGAACTGTGTCTTTTAAGAAAGATCATACTTTCCAAAGGAACAGTGGGAGTAAAAGTACACATCGAAGAAATTCGATAAACACAGGAGGCTGCTCAACCTGTTGAGGGAGAGCAGCGGTGAGATCTACAAAGTGCTGTAGGACTTACACCTGTGGGGCCTGAAAATCGCAGATCCGAAAGGATCCGTCACTAACTCGAGAGTGATTTCTCGTAACCAATTGTCGTGATCCATTGATCAATGAAAAGTGACGAGCATACGAAATTCAAAGAAGCGATGGTGAGCCCCAACTCCAAAAAATTGGCTGGGTATGCATGTTAGCTTCACTGATCCATTAGTGGATTGAAGCAAACATCTTGGAGTTGGAATCAACATTCTGATAAAGTGGTCAAAAGTTTTGACTTGATCAGAAACAAAAGAAACCATGCGTTTACAAGAAGACTAGTGGGAGCGTAGTTGCATTTCTCACACTGTATGTAGATAACATACTTAATCTCATAAACGACGTTCCGACGCTAAAGTCTTGTCAAGATTTGGGTCGGAAGTCAAGTTTAATGATGGACATGGGAAAAGGCCGTAAAAGTTCTTGGAATAAGGATCCATTGGAATGGATCAGAATGGCTAATTGGATCGTGTCAAAATCCTTATGTTGATAAGGTATTGGACAGTTCCGATATGCATGATTCCAAGAATGGCTTCATACCAAAGGTCTTATGGCAATGATCTAAGCGAGATGCAGTGTCTTGGACACTGGTTGAGCTAGTAACAATATTAGCAAGATGAAGTGTTTTGAACACTAGCTGAGCTATTATTAATGAATGTGATTGCTAATGCTGCTGCAATAGAATCCATCATGAATGCCATATTTTGCGCTCGTCTAGATGCAGCTTACGCATAAAGCATGACGAGAAAATACCAAAATGTTCCGGTGATAGTCACTGAGCGGTTACCAGAAATATCCCAAGTGTTTGATGAACTCTAAGGATAATTTCGTGGTGAACTGAGGAAGTGACGAACCAGTTGAAAGTAGTTGGACGGACAAAGAAGATTCCCGGTTCCCACCTGATTATGTATCTTTGTCTGAATAACGGTGCTATCTGTTGGAAAGGCTCCAAGCAGTGGACCGTAGAATAGTGCTTTTATCTGAATGGAGGTGTGGTTTGTTGGAATTGTTTCAAGCAAAACACCGCAGTCTCTCCCACAACCTAAGCACGAAATTTATTCTGTTGCTGTAGGTATAAGATATCTGAAGAGATGATCTTGATTCTAGTGGGAGTAACTTTAGTTATGTTGTAATATTTACATAGACATGCTATGGTAGTGTTTATGTAAGTCAAACTGACATCGGTATTATTTAATTATTGGATAATTAAATAATGGTCCCAAAGTATTTTATGTTCATCTTATAGGTCATCAAGTTGAGGACTTGATTATGAAACCCTATAAGTATAAGATGACATAAAATTATGTTTGTCCCTAGTCAAGGTTGTTAAAATGGGACACTAACAACCGCGCGAGACTAGCATGTGAGGTGACTGTTGGACTAAGTTTCAAGGAGTCAATGATATGATTATCACAGTCAGTCACATAGATATATGTTGGTGAACATATGATCGGACATGACCCGCTAATGAGAACTCCACAGGATAGTTATATCAGTGTCATGGGAGGTTCTCATTACGACTATAGAGTATAGTCCTTAGACCTGAGTTCATCATGCTTTCTAGCATATGAATTGGTGCGTGTTGACCTTGTCAAACGTCGTTCCGTAACAGGCGACTATAACGGCATTGCTTAGGCGTATCATGAAGTATGTGTAGAAACAGGGATGGAACAAGATGGGATTTGTCCCTCCTAGAACGGGAGATAAATATCTCAGGGCCCATCGAAGATTTGATACTGAGAAAATGCATGTCCGTGCTCAAACGAGGTGATTGTCAATCGTTTGTTTTATCAGTATAGATCAGGAGTTCGATGAACGTAATGTTGGCTATAATAAGGATGACACAGTCTCTTGCCTTATGCCATATCGAGATATAGAGACGAAGGGATTGTAGGAATAGGTGATTCCAGTACAAGTGGGAGATTGTTGGGATTATGTCCTGAAATCACATTGTACTCACTCTAGAGATAGTTGTATTGTCGAGATCGGACAATTCATATGATACTGGGTAGTCATAATGTTTTGCTAGAAACCGCTTATGAGAAATGAGTTGTGACTCATTTCCAGTATCGTGTGAACCTACAGGGTCACACACCTAAGCAAGTTGGACATAGTCCATATGGGATTGATCATTGGCATATGATCTGGTCGATGTGTATTGGATACACATCGAATATAGTTTTGATGAGGTGTGTCGATCGACACTGTTAAGTGCGTTGGTCGACACAAGACGTGTATCGATCGACACCACTAAGTGTGTCGGTCGACACAAGGCCAAAACCGAAACTGATGTTTCGGTTTATGTCGAGGTCCGTATATAAGTGATCTTATATTTCGACCTAAGATGATGAGCCGCCTGAGACACTTTTTCTCAGAGAGAAAAAAACAGAAACCTCACAGAAACTGAGTTCCCAGGAGATCCGAGCCCCGGTACTAGCATCCCGGCGGATTCCAGCTTGTGTGCGTGTGGACTATCAGTAGAGGCACAGCATCTGAGGCACTGAGATCTTGTTTATCTGACCCTATTCCGCTGCTAATCTCAAGGTAAACAGAGATCAGATCCTTGATTCAATTAACTAGACCCTAGATCCTAGGCTATCGGGAACCTGCCAGCAATTCTGAATCCGGTAGAATTGGCTCGAAGTTCCAACAATAAAATCGATCGAGTGATCGAAGAACGCGTCAAATACCTTTCATAGATTGAATCGCTTTCGCTAGATTGCGAGAAACAAGAAGACCAAATTCCCAGAGTTTTCAAGAAAGTCGGACCAAATTTATACTTGCGATGTCTTGCGTCTATCTAACTGACGTAGAAAGAGATTCTGCTTTCTGCAGACTCTTCGCACAAAATTTATCGGGCCCAATTTTAGAATGGTTTGCCAAACTGGAAAAAATTCTATCGATAACTTCAACCATTTCATGACAGCCTGCCTAAAACAATACTCTGTTTTCATCGAAGGCAAAACCACCGAGGCAGCCATGTTTAACATATCTCAGCGACCCGATGAGTCACTTAACTTGTACATTGACCGCTATAAAGAGTTCAAGGCTAAAATTCGAATCTAAACAACAAAGTCGCGTTGCAAGCATTGAGATGCAGACTATGGTATACATCCGAGTTCCGCAAAGAGCTCACAGTTCGCGAACCAGTCACTCTCAACGATGCTCTAAATTGCACCTCTGCGTTTACCATATTCGAAGAGGAAACTGCCATCCTCGCCGAAAAGCATCAAAAAGAAAAAACCAGCCGAGATCGCAAAACGCAACTGGTTGAAAAGATTCTCGCAAATCTGGAACCGTTAACGCGGTGGAGAACCCAAAGGGCTTGCGTCAGTTCAAGTTTGACAAAGACAAGTACTGTGAGCATCACAAGAAAAGAGGTCACTCAACAGCCGAGCGCTATACTCAGGCTAAAATAAAATCAAAAAACGAGAGGCCAAAAAGAACCATGAATCCGTGGTCGAGGAAGAAACACTTCATGATAATAAGGAAACCAAACCGACCAAAGAATCGAACACTAAAAAGCCATATCAAAATAAAGATAGCAGTCTAAGGAGGAGGGAACACATGATACCCCTCCCCAAGGTTCCCGAAAAAGAGTCAAACTCATTCTCGGAGAACTCAGCCTATGTGGCATCCCAAAGGGATCATCTTTTTCACCACCTCCAGCTCCAAGGAAAAACCTTAGCTCACGCATCAGCCTCCCTCGGTTTTATGAGGGGGGGGGGGGATGTACGAGCTATACCCCCTAAACGAGTCGACTTCATATTTTGCGGCTCTAAGCTATGCCAAGAATGCAAATAAGAGTCGAGACCGATAGACGGGAAAAAACTCCCATACAAGGCCCAGATCACGAAATAACATTCCATGAGAGAGAGACACTCGAATTAGACAAACCACATGACGATGCTTTACTCGTCTGCCTAGTAGTCGGAGATGTTAAAATCTCTAGAATAATGATTGATACAGGAAGTTCGGTCGACATTATTTTCTATGACGCTTTTAAAAAGATGGAGTTCGATGACTCCTAAATCGTTGAGGGACGAACGCCCCTCGTTGGATTTTATGGTGAAACCACGTACTCGTTAGGCTTTGTCTTCAGACCAGTGATTGCTAGAGGAGTTTGAAGAATGACAGAGTTCGTCGTAGTAGATCGACCGACGCCTTACAAAACCATCCTAGGTCGACCCTGGATATACGACATGAAGGTTGTACCATCGACCTATAATCAGTGCATGAAGTTACCAACTCCAAAAGGAGTGAAAACTGTTTACGGAATTCAAAAATATTCCAGAAATTGCTACATGAACGGGTACAAACAGATACAAATCTCTCGGATATCAATTACATAAACAAAAGGAGCTCGCCGAAATACGAACCAAAAGAAAAAACGACCCTAGTCAACGAGGACACCAATGGATCTCACTATCCAAGTTTGCATAGACGAGACCCATCCAGAGAGATGCGTCGATATTGGAGTCGACCTCCCAAACTCCGATAAAACCAAACTGGTATTATTCCTCAAATAGATTGTTGAATAGTTTTCATGTTCCTCAGCCGACATGAAAGGAATCGACATTGACGTAACAAGTCATGAGTTAAACGTTGACCCGACTTACAAACTGGTCAGACAGAACATCGCAAACTCGGCCTAGAGCGAGCTCAAGCCGTCAATGACAAGTCGGTCGATTACTCAAAATAGGGTCGATCAGGGAGGTGCAATACCCAGACTTGCTTGCGAACCCATTGTAGTGAAGAAAAAGAATGGGAAATGGAGAGTATGTGTCGACTTCACAAACCTCCATTAGGCCTTTCCGAAAGACAGTTTATCACTCCCACACATCGACCGATTGGTGGAAGCAACAGGAGGTCACCACTCATGTCCTTCATGGATGCTTTCTCAGGGTACAATCAAATATTGATGAACCCCGATGATCAAGAAAACACCTTGTTTATAACGGTTAAAGCTACCTACTGCTACAAAATAATGCCTTTCGGGCTCAAAAACGTAGGAGCTACTTATCAATGTCTCGTCAACAAGATGTTTTCCGGACTATTGGGTAAAACCATGGAGGTCTACATCGACCATATGTTGGTCAAATTATAAAAGTGCAAAGACCACTTTGCTCAGTTAAGAGAATGCTTTACCATTCTCAACAAACACGGGATGAAACTCAACCTTGCGGAGTGCACCTTCGGTGTTCTGCCAAGAGAATTCCTAGGTTACTTAGTAACCGAAAGGGGAATCGAAGCAAATCCCAAACAAATCACAACATTTTGGGAGATGTCATCTCCAAAAAGAACGCGAGAAGTCCAGAGATTGACTAGAAAATTAGCAGCTCGGAACCACTTCAAAAAGAGGTTGACCGACAAATGTCTTCCTATCTACCAAATCCTCAAAGCAAACAAAAAGTTTCTTTGAGATGAGTGGTGCGAAGAATCGTTCACCCAGCTTAAAGCCTATTTAGGCGAACCTCCGATACAGGCAAAACCAGTGGAGGGAGAACCTTTATACCTCAACATAAATGTCTCTTTGGAAACTGTAAGTGGGGTCTTGGTTGGCGAAGAACAAAGTGAGCAATAGGCAGTCTACTACGTCAGCAAAACTTTGATCGACGCCGAAACGAGATATCCTGCAATGGAAAAACTCGAACTATGTGGATCCGGAAATCCACAATAGAGATTTATGATTTAGAAAGGGGAGTTTCGTAGGGTTAGAACCTCAAAGATCACACGATGATTCAAAGAACTATCTAAAACAAACAATGGGTTTCCTAATTATCTTATATTTATGAAAGAATGATTACAAATGAGATCTCAAGAGAGAATTTACAGTGAGCTCGTAGAGCTTTTTTGTGTGTAAAATAATGGCAAAAAGAAGACCCTTTAGTTAAAGCCATTGAACTCCTTTTTTAGCCTTCGTGAGGAGCTATCCATCCGTATATCTTGTGATCCTCTCATTGGAACGACCTCCGTGATCTCCGGACTGTTGAGCTCGACGGTTGACTTAAATATCGGATACATCCTTCCTTTATATGCAATCATTTTCCAGTTGATAAGACAAAGATATGATGGGCCTCGGTTTGGGCTGGAGTAATGTCTTTATTGTCGACCTATTTATGAGATAAGGCCAATCGGACTGATCGACGAAAATCCGGGTGCAGATTTTGGTACAAACATATGTTGACGTCAGCTAGCGGATGTCGAGATTCAAATAATTATGTGATTTCTTATCCGACGGTTGAGATTTTCCGAAATGGAAAATCTATGTAATCTGGGGAGCTGACATGATTTGAAATCAGAGAAATCCAATCCAATGGTTGAGATCCACATGAGGTGAGAGATCCCGCGGCCACGAAAGTTTTTATTGAGATGGAATCGTAAGTACATAAGTTTTTCTTTTTTTTGAAAAAAGATAATTTGACATTTGGGATTGATTTCGGCGAGAGATCCGCAGTATTTTGACAACCGCCGCAGCCATTCAGCCTTAAAAGAGTTGCCCACGTCCCCCATTAATGGAGTACACACACCGTCTCAAGGTAAAACCTTTTAACTGCCCCTTTTTATCGCTTATATAAATTGTTTCCAATTTTGAGAGAACTTAGAGTAGAGTTTCGATTTTCACCGAAAGACCCCGTGGATCTTCTAAAAAAACCGTTCCTTTCTCGTTTCTTTCCCTGACTTTCCGTTTTCTCGACTCCCATTTTGTCTTCCAATTCTCAAGTTGTCCAACCAAGAAAGAGAAGACGGTGCAAGTATTTCTGGCGTAACGAGGGGGCTGTTTGATCCGTGGCGACCGTCGAGTGCGACTAAAGTGGACCTCAAAGACATTAGGCGGAATCATAACTTTGGGAGACGAATTGAGATTGGCGTCCTTCCCTGTACGAGAATCCAGGGTCGGTTTGTCAGGGTTGGTGATGCGCCTATACGACTAATTTCGAATCGTGCTGGCTCACCTTCCCGATTCCGTACTTCTTTTTAGAGGTGCTGGCTAGTTTGGAGATGGCATTTCCTCATATGTGCCCTACCCTAGTGAGACAGATTAACGAGCTTCAAATGAGAGCGCTCAAAATGCGCTGTCCTCATTCTGTCTCCGATTTCCACCATTTGGTGTTGGCGAAGAGGAATATGAGATGTGAGGGAACTTTCTACGCTTTCCTCCATCCTAGTCGGAGGGTCCTGCTAGCGGTCTCAGCACGATATGGAGGTGACTGACACGAGAAGTATTTCATTTTTCGCGTCAGTCCCGCCACCGTTGGAGGATTTGATTTTGGGAGAATTAGATTGGTCTGGGGCGTTGGCGCCGGTTAGACATGTGTCCATTAAATCGTTATAACTGCACTGCGCTTGGCATAGTTTTGTAGCTGATTTACTTTTCTCTATTGTTCAAGTACTATTATGGAGTCTCCGCATCCCAATAAGCTCTTCGGACTCGTAAAATTACTCCGGAAAGGTGACGTCAACTCGGCATGGTTCACCTTAGATCGTGTTAAGCAAGCATTCAGGATCGCATACTGTCCGGATCACTTGCTTCCAGATAAAGGTACGCTTTTTGCGAACTGCTTTAGTTTAAAATTGATGTGCGAATATTTGACGGACTGTCTGTGATGTCTGGATGCAGGTCCTACTTCCGAGCAGTCAAATTCGAGCTCTTCGAAATTGTCCCGCATTAGATGGACAATTTAGCCAGACCATCATTCCGTTCGAGAAGGAACATGAGGGAAACCACCCCGGGCTCAAGGAGAGTCCGATCTGGAGACGTGGCATCTGGGATTAACATGGCGCTCAGTGCTCCGCTTGTTATCTCTAACAGAGAGGTAATCCCACCTCCTCCGCCGACTGATGGCGGAGGTGATATTCAGATGGTTGCTCCCGTGGCGGGAAAAGATGTCCACGGAGCTGTTGAGATAGTTCCCATAGTGGCTGCTCCGGAGACTGTGGTTCCGGCGGCAGTGGTTGCCCCGGAGGCTGCTACTCCGGCGGCGGGGGATTTGGTGGCGAGAATGTACTTAGGCTAAGCATCATAGGACGGGCATAAGACGTCGTGGGACTTCGAACGAAGGTGATACAAGGTCGAACTCGTCTGGTGGGTCGAACAGAAGTCCCCCCTTCCATTGGAAGTTCGAGCACTCGAAGGATTACCCGATTGTTGAGGACCCGGAGGGCATGGATCATATCCTGAGACATTTCGAAGGTACTGGCTGTCAGCTCCCAGCCATTAGGAACATGATAGAGCAAGAGGCCTTCGTGGAGTCTCAGGTTTCTATTGGAAATGTAAATTTTGCGACCCTTTGCCTTTTTTAGAATTGCATGTGTGGTAATTTTTTTACCATTTTTCCTCTTTATGTGTCTAGGTCTTGGAAGCGAATCATCGACACAATTACTTGCTTGAGCAAAGGTTGAGGGATATGCCTCGTGCGGAGGATCTTGAGGGGATGAAAAAAATGATCAAGGAGTTGCGGCTTGAAGCGCACGTCCAAGGGTCCACTGCTAGTGCCATGTCTAGCTGACTCGCCGATACGACTGCTGAGGTTGAAGCTCTCCTAGATCTTGAGATCCGGATCCAGGTGGAGAGGGTGGCTATGGGGGACATCCGGAAGAGGCTGGAGATGGTAAAGGGTGAACACGATAGGATTCTAGCTGAGAACCGCGAGCTCTCTGAGGAGAAGCGCACGCTGATCGCAGCCTATGGTAAGGCTGTGGCGGATAGCGTGAAAGAGGCTAGAGCCAAGCTTCACTCTCAATACCACGAGTTTCTGGAGTCGATGAAGGCCAAATCGGCTCGCAAGAACCTGCATACGGACGTTCTGATCGTGATCCAAGAGAACCAAGCCAACCTTGACCTGATTGAGGGGTTGGAGCTGACGTTGCATCTGAGAAGGAAAAACTGGTTGAGGAAAAAGAAGAAGCTGCCCTCAACCTTGCTGCCACAGAGGTTTCAGAGTTCTCGATCAGAAAGCTTCCCTTGCTTAGGCTTTTGGAGGAGATCGAGCAGCTCGTTCGAGTCATCCGGTGACACGAACTCCAGCCGGAGTGTACCAACACGGTTCAAATGACGGTGTCGAGCTGTCCTCGGTCGTGGGAGAGATGAAGGAGAATGTGTAGTGATCTCTGCCTCTTTTGTTTAGTTTTCTTTTGGAATTGGTACCCGAGTGGGTTTTTATCCTTTTGTTTCTTTTTGAACTGGTTTTGCCCTAGGGGCCCTAGAATAAATAGTTTGTTTCTCTCAAATTTCGTGGCTCGAAATTCTTTTAAGGAAACTTTTTCGGGGTAGTGCTTGTGCGAGTCTATGCGGCTCAATGTCTGACTTTTTTACTTGCTTTCAAGTTTAAGTCGAGATCAAGTTCGAGCGACCGAAGAGTTGGTTTCATAAGGAGTTTGAGCTCGGACGGATATCGATGAGCTGATTGGTCGGTTAGATTGATTTTAGGAATCGGGAGGAAGTGTCAAATCTTGACATATTTCGAGCATTGTTACTCTGATGCAAGGATATCTAAATGTTTGAAGGAATTCCGAGAGTTTACGAGATTGGTCAAGATAGGTAGTCATAAACCCAATTTCGAACTCTTGCCTACAAGTTAGCCGAGTGATGTGAGAACATCTTCTTGGGTATTTTCGAGATACCTTTATAAAGACTTGTTTCGGGTAAGACTCATGGGATTGATTTTCATATTTATTTTTCCTTGTATCAGATCGTTTGTTTAGTCGTTTTGATACCGAGATCAGAGGTTCAAGATTTGACGTCATCATCAAAAGATGAGCTTGACTAGAAACATTTTGATCTCGGATCGTAGTCATTCATTTATGAACCAGATCGACGTCGCATCTCCACGGTCCAACCATGTCTCGCCAGAATCGATGCACGCGTCGAATCTCGAATTTAAGCCGTTCAAATTTGACCAAATCAACGATGAAGACAAAACAATCATTAGTCGCCAAGATCGAGGTCGGCATCCATCGTCTCGAGGATTAACCACCCGTAAGTCTAGACCCGCATCGGACTAACGGGCTGGGGGGCAATTTTTGGTGGCAGATTTCATAAAGAAATATAGCCAGACCAATATTAAAAGTCTACAAGGGAATATTCCGATCTGGCCCAAAGATATGGGATAATCAAAGCCTAGGAAGGAGGTCGACTTCGTCTGTCTCTGGGTCGAGTTAGTCGAGACCTGGTCTTGAGTTGTTGTAATGGATCCCGTATATCAAGGAGAGCTCGATATTGACGCTAGCGAGAATATCGTAACAAGAAGAAAGAAGATCGAAGTATAAAAGAAGAGAAGGTCATTCGAAAGAGTATCTGAAAATTATCCGACTAGAAATATCCAATCTCGTTCTTTGTATTCATTCGATCAAGTCATTGCATATGTTCTATCTCGGCATTCAATCATAAATACATCATTGATTCATAGTAAATCTATATTATTTTTGTCTAGAGTTAGAATCTACGTTCATATAAATCTCAGTGTGAATCCTTAAAATCGCAACAATCTCTAATTTTAAACTATATTTCACTCTAAAATAAATTATGATTCTTTTCCAATATATTACTCTATTTTCACTCTAAAATTAGAATATTTTAAGTATATTTTATTTATGTTTATTATTAATACATTACATTCAAAAAAAAATTCCATTTAACTTTTTATTTATTTTATTCTCTCAAATTTAGATGTCAATATGAGATTATTAACGGTGTGAGTTCAAGGACTCATGTTGTTAAATATATTTCTATAAATCAAAGGCGTATTTAAGATTAAATGCTGAATTGAATTTATACAAAAGAGATCGAATGTATATAAAAGAGGTCGAATATTTCTAGTGATTAGTTTAGCTAATCGAATGTTGGATGTCCTTTTCGAAATAAATCTCTTCTTTCTTATACTCGAGCTCTCTCCTTTGCGTTTGGATCATCACACTGATCGCCAACTACTTTGTTAGCTCACATCTCGGATCCCTGGATACACAGACCGTTCTTTGCGCTTTGCATGTTCTCCGCTTAGATCATCATTATCACGTCGACCTGCGAACTCTGAATGTGTTTGAAGTGTTCCAAGTTAAACAGATTGGCCTTGATGGGCTTCGAAAGATGCTGGGCCATACTTTGAATTATGGGACGTACATCATATTATGTGTGTGAAATCAAGTATCAACAATTGCCTCACAGACCACTAGTCGAGAGTTCGAAACTAATGGACGATAAACTTCGATCTTGATAAATAATGACTGCCCTGTCACACCATTGATATGGTACAATAAGGATGGTTGAGATGCGAGATCGCAAGAGATTTGTCGACCTCAGACTTATGAGGATGACGTGTGAATCTCAATCTTACAAAGTAATGATGAGGCTACAGACGTGTGTTGTCGATCTTGTCTGCAATTCAACGGATGAGATGTGAGGTCGTAACAAGTTACTTCGACCTCAGAAGAAGATGGTGACGTCGAATCTCGAATCCTGGATCCGTAATCATTTTTCTCAAAATCAATGGCTCAAATCAGGGAAGACAAAAGATTCCGAAAATTTGATCAAGTCGAATCTGAACGATATGACCCGTGAATTTTGAAACGAACGGCTTAGATCGTAGGAGATGAAAAATCCATGGGTCCTCGATAACCGTTTTATTGATTCCCTTTAAAAAGGAGGTTAGGACTTCATGTTTCCCACTATTTGGTGCAGTACTTAGCGAGGTAACCGTCTGTCCAATCTGTACTTATTTTCTTTCTCTTGTGTTTTGTTGCTATAGATATTTTCTGAGTTTCTCAATAATTTCTCAAGAAAAAATTCCTTCTTTATTCTCCGGCGAGAACAATTATCGCTGATGTCCTCTAAAAGTATAATTGCATCAAGCAGTTTCGCACCAGAGCCCTATGGAGATCACCGTATATCAACGCTAACAATGCATCATCTGCAAAAAAAACTCCAGGAGAACTATTGTATTCCAACAGAAGTAGGGTTGGTTCTCCCGAGCGAATCAGAATCTAGTCAGTCCGGTCGGGATACTGCGGCCCGTATTCCACGTATTTCGACGTGCAGACTATTCTTCACGATCCCCCATTTCATCTTGAAGATGCTAGCGCAACTTCAGCTCTCCTTTCTCCAGATGTGTCCGATTTTTTTCCGACAAGTCATTGGAATTGGAGTTCGGGCGGTGGAAGAAGGAGTTGGTTTCGATGTCGAGCAGGTTCTGCTCTTGTGCCAGGTGAAATAAAACGACAAGGCTCGGGGGACGTCGAGCAAGTTCAACTACCTATCACCTCGTCACAGGAAGGTCGTGGAGGACATCCCACTGAAGGATACCTTGTGATATCGCATTTTATTTTTCAAAGTGAACCTGGCTTTGGTCGGGAATTTTGATTTCTTAGTCATCCCAACGCATTGGGCAGTTAACATTGGTCAGACATAGGATCGAGGTGTTCTATTATTTTGGTTTTATGTCGTATTTGACGGATTACTTATTTGTTATCTTTTGTTTATGTTAACATATACTCCAGATTCGTTACCGCTTGACTTCAAGACATAATCTAATACATCGCCTAAGAAGAGCCGAACCGACTAGGATTCGTTCACTCCTGACCAAATACGATCGGCATTTGGAATACAACGCATTTCAAAACGTCCGCCCGACCATGCCTCCTCTTGCTCCGACTATTTCAACGAGACCTCCCAAAGTGAGGAAGTTACTTAAGTGGATGTGATCCCTCCGACCATGCCTCCTCTTGCTCCGACTAAAAGATAGATCTTCCTCGTTCTGTTATCAGATCCGATTCAGGTTAATTCTCACTCTTGTGGCTCTAACGGGTCAAACGGCCAGAACCGAAGTGGAGCCCGTTCCCAGTCTTCGAAACATCAGAGATTTGGGTTGATGAGATCTCTCATAACGCATGTCGAGAACTTGAAGTGAGGCAAGCTTCCTCAGGTTCAGTTGGGAGTATGTCATTCAACTGGACTGTCAGATTGCCGGCGATCCCAAAGGTGTAGCCTATTTACTTAGACATTTCATGCCCGCCAGATCCAGCTCCCCGCTATTCGCGACGTGACCAACAAGCAGGTCTACATCAGGATGATAGCTGCTTGTGATAAGGTACGAGCTCGTCTTTTAATAATACTCTCAAATTTTTAGTTCATCGTTCTAACGAGCTCATTTTTATTTGGTATAGGTGTTCGTGGCGAAAAAAATATGTCTCTGTGCTGTAACGTAAGTTGAAGGAGGAACCTACATTTCAGAGCTCAAAGAAGCCAAGAAGGTGGTCGAAGAGCTTAATCTCAAACTTCAAGCCGCGAAGACACGCTAGGCGACACTGAACGAGAAAATGGCCGCGTACATGAAGCAGGAAACTCATTTCATGCCCGCCAGATCCAGCTCCCCGCTATTCGCGACGTGATCAACAAGCAGGTCTACATCAGGATGATAGCTGCTTGTGATAAGGTACGAGCTCGTCTTTTAATAATTCTCTCAAATTTTTAATTCATCGTTCTAACGAGCTCATTTTTATTTGGTATAGGCGCTCGTGGCGAAAAAAAAATATGTCTCCGTGCTGTAACGTAAGTTGAAGGAGGACCCCACATTTCAGAGCTCAAAGAAGCCAAGAAGGTGGTCGAAGAGCTTAATCTCAAACTTCAAGCCGCAAAGACACGCTAGGCGACACAGAACAAGAAAATGGCCGAGTACATGAAGCAGGAAACTCAAATCATGCAGATCGAGAACTCCGAGGAGGAACTGAAGCATAATCTAAGTATGTCCACACACAAGAGGTTCCTCCTCAAGAGTGAAAAGCAAACAGCGTTCAAGAAGGCTACCCATGATTAGGAGGAAAGGATAAAGGTCATAGAAGAGAGGGACTTTGTGGTAAAGGCGGCTTTGCGGGCAGCGAAAAGAGAGCTCAATGATAGATATCTATAAATGTTCGAGGACGTTAAGGTCAGATGGAAAATAATGAATGACAAAATAGGCGTGAAAATCCATCTCCAGGAAGTGATCACAAACATCGACCTCATAGCAAAGATTTTAAGAGGCGAGTTTACATGATGCAAGAAGTCCTGAAGTTGACCGAGAAGAAGTGGATAGCTGCGGACAAGATGGATTCTGGAGCTGTTTCAGACTTCTTGATCAGCAAGTTAGCCTTCTCACGGTGTTCGAAGATTCAGTATTTCTTGTTGACACAGCCACTCAGATGCTGGTTAGACTAGACCAATTTCGATTAAATCTCTCGAAGGAGCCTGGGAGCGTGTTGGTGCTAGGCGAAGAGACTCAAGGGAGGCGATCTCTGAGGCTAAGGATTTGGATGGCAAATAACAGATTGGCGATTGAGGCTAAATCGTTGCACCACTCCTTCTTCAGTCCTCTTGCGAACTGGTGTTGCTCAAAAAGGCTTTTATGGTGTGTTTTTGATTTTGTTATTGGATTCTGGTACCAGGGAGGGGTTTAATCAATTGAATTTGTTTCCAACTTATGATATCGAGTTATTTTAGCTTTCATTACTTCCTGAAATGTATAAGGATAACTTTGATTTTGATATCGAAAAGAAATGAGTTCGATAAATGCGATCTTCACTTCTCTTTCAATGTTTTTGAAATGACTATGTGTGAATCTGAATTTAAGGTCGAAGAAGATAAGTTTGAATAGCGAGAGCTAGACTTAGTTATTTCGCTTCTTCCAAATACAACTGATTGATCGAGCTCATACTGAAATACTTAATTTGGACAAAGAATATGGCCCACTTTACTCCGATGGAGTTTGGCGTTATCGAGATCAAGGGACATAGCCAATGTATGTTGGCCCGAGTCGAGAGTCGACTAAGTATGGCTTGGCTAAAATTATTTGTGAGATTGGGTTCGAGTATGATCATCTACTTAGCTTGAGCGAGAGATCGGTGATGATCGTATTATATATAACTCAAAAGTTTGAGATTATATACAATGAACTCGCATTTTAACTTAGCCGAAATTTGACTAAGTATAGAACTGAAGTTGTCATCCAATTTAATTTGTGGTTTTGATAGATTTATTGGCGCAATTTCAAGCACATCAGTAATACTGAGTCAAATCGACTAGTAAGGGAAGTGCATGACGTATATAGACCCCCAATTCAAACAATTGTAAGAGTGATTTATCTTCAGATCGTTTAGAGATCATTAGAGTGGATTTCTTCACAAAATCCGAGGTGAAGCTGTGGAAGGACTGTTTGGACATTGTATGTTTTGACTTTGTCAATCATAATTTAGACCGTGACAGCTTTGTGGGATCGTTTAGGAATTATTAAGAAGGGACCATTTTGAGGTCACTTGATTTTGGATCTTTTTGAGGTCGCTCGATTCTTGACCATTTTGAGGTCTCTTAATTTTGGACCATTTTAGGGTCTTTTAGTTTTGGACCGCGTAGAGGGTGCTAACTTTATGTATCGTTTCGAGATTGATTTTTGACTTAGGTTGTGTAGAGGTCGCTAGTATTTTTCTTGAAGAACAAATGATTTTATTATTACAAATGAGTATTCGTACAAAGCAAAAATGAGTAAGATAGAGCTTGAATATTTAGTAACGCTTTGGTGTGGGGCGATAGTGCTCATTGTCGATCTGCATATGTAATCGGTTAAGGGATCAAGCCTTTACGTAGTTTGATATTATTCGTAGTACTTAGTAGAAGTACTTTTAAGGATTATGATATTACAAGTTCGTAGTTCGGGTTTATTGGTTTCTACCGACATAATTCGACAGACACTGTCCCAAACTACATTGGTGACCTAGTAGGGGCCTTCCTACTTCACACCTAATTTACCAGCGTGTTCTTCCTTTTTATGGTCGAACACCTTCCAACCCTACTCTATTTCTCACTCTAAACTCTATTATAAAGTAAATTATTCTCTAACCCCACTTGTTGGTGCTAGATTTTGCACACAAAATTTGGCACAAAATAAGAAGTCCGAACCATCATTCAAAGTTTAGCCGAACATATTTTGAAGCCAATCATGGCCAGTCCCTTTAACTAAGAACACTTCAATCACATTCAGAGTACGTAGGTTGATCTGATAATGACGATCTAAGCAGAGAACAAGTGAATCATAAGGAATGGTACGCATATATTGGGATCCGAGATGTGAGCTAACTAAGTAGTTAGCGATCAGCGCAAAGATCAGAACATAAAGGAGAGAGCTCGAAGTACAAGAAGGAAGGGACTTATTTTGAAAAGGACATCTGACATTCGATTAGGTAAACTTCACTTTGCATGTCAGGTTGCTAGGATCCATTCCGGCTCGACGAGAGCTCACTCTTCTCGACATATTTTCTTGAGTGGAGATGCTAGCCATCAAACTAGTATTGTGAATCTCTTGACCTAAAGGTATAATAAGAACTGCTATATTAAAGGAAAAGAGAGAAAAAGTGCGAACTAGAAAGAACAATACTTACGTGGTATGCTTTGATTTCCTATCTGAACTGGCGTCTCGACCCTAGATGTCACTTCTCTAGGGATATGGGGAATCGGTGGAGGTCGTATGGGAATCTGCGTGCCAAAGTCTGAATGTATGTAGCTGAAAGTAAAGGAGTTCCAGTCAGTTTGACCCCTTCTAAGATGCTTGATCAAACCTTCCATTTTTGAATTCAACGGCACATAATCATGAATATCTATAAAAAAGAATGAACTAATCAGCCATATAGCTTATAAGATCAAGAGTCCAAGCAAAAAATCTTCTTATATCTAACCAACACTGATCTCCCATCGCGTCAGAATGACCGAGAAGTTTAATACACCGATCGAGGCTTGGTTAACTCCGAAGAAAAACACTCGCTCTCCCGAGGCATCCTCGAAGGACTCCCTCCTAAAATTCACCCATGACGGGGTAAGATATAAGAGGTCTCGGGAGCCTTCATGTTGTATTTTAAAATACATAGAATCAATATTCGTTCGACATCCAAGTCGAGTCCTTATTCAACCGCTCGAACTCCTAACCAGGTGACCTAATGAACCAAGTTCGGGCACATTTGAGGGAAAGATAGTTGGAGCTGCATCAACATCTCAAAAACCTGACGAGAGATTGGAAAGAATAGCACACATTTTTTAGAATATGTGGAGTATGAGGCACATAAACCCAATTTAACGGTCTGCGGAGATTCGTTCTCGCCCGTAGGAACCATTTCCACTGCTGTCAGAATATTACATTCTTCTGAAGTTTATGTAGGTTATGAGCTGTAAGAGTTGATTTTTTATGAGAACCGTCAAGCTTCCGCGCCGAATTGCTTGTCCAAACTTGATCTCTGGAAGGCATCAAAAACCATATACTTGCCGGAGAATTAAAAGAAAGAAAGAAACTTTCGAAAACAAAAACCCATAATGTGTTTAAGAACAGCGGCGAGAAGCTTTTCTATTTCTTCCGAAACGAGAAGGAAAAGAAAAATAGAGTGAAGAAGGAGAAATGAGTGGGGGAGAAAGGAGTTACCTCGATAATTAGTGGCAAGCAGATTAAGGGAAAACATGGAGGTTAACTCGCTTTTTAAAGCAAATCAATGCAACTCTCCTCAAGATCGGAAGGATTCTTCGCCTCCCACGATCTTAACCATTTGTTTCAAAAAATGTAATGATTGCAAATCAACTTTTTTCACTTAGCAAGCTCGAGAATATATGGATCTCTTTAACCACAACCCATTCATTCTTATCTGCACAATTTTTCGCAAGTATAGAAGTCCGTCTTTATACCCCGCAATCTCACTTACTCAAATATCTATGTATATATAATTTTATATATATATATATATATATATATATTTATATTTATATATATAGCTAAATATAACAATCATTTAACATTTTAACATGCAACGCAAACAACGGGTTGAATCATCTATATTCAAATATCCATGTAAACAGGAAATCCTAACTAGACTCGATCAAAAAGAGATCACGTTCAGGTACCAAACTATCCATAAGAGGAGATCTAGCCTAAATACGGGAAGTTGCAGAATAACCCTCACCTTAGCCTAGATCTGCGAAGAACAACCACTTCTTCTTTTGGACAGATCCGATGCTAATGCTCTGACAACACACTTTTCTATGGTCCAAAGATCCATATAAGTTCTCCTTCAACCTAGATCTATATCTATGAGTCTTGAAGATCCCTGAAAATATTCAGATCAAACGGACCATGTTTGCCTAAACAAATACGCAACTCAATAAACTGGTCACAGATCAGCACATCACACGCTTTGGAAGAACAACCATAACTTTCAACTCATACCTCGGATTCAGATGATCTTGACAGCTTCTAGTGATGACGCTAAATAAAATTGGGTTATAGACCCGGGATGTACTCATCACATGATGTCTAGAAGTGATTGGGTTATTGACTTCAAGGAAATGGGAGCTAGCAACATATTGCTTGGAGATTTTCACACAGCTAAAACCTTAGGAGGTTAAAGCATTAGAATAGACTCACATGGAGGGTCTATGAAAATGATGCATAATGTGAGATATGTTCCATCATTGAGAAGGAACCTTATCTCAACCAGTACTCTTGATAAACTTGGTTTTGTTCAATTTGGTGGAAACGGGAAGATAGTTTTACTAAGGATAACAAAGTTTCTTTGAAAGGGGTCTTCAAAAATGAATTATACAGTTTAGACGGTGAGACGGTTACTGCAGAAGTTTGTCAGTTTGAAAGGCAAATGAAAAAAAATTCCTTGTGGCAGTCGTTTGGGTAACAGAGCTTCAAAAATCTGCAAGTTCTAGTTTGGGATGGACGTTTTCAGTGACCATTTCACCTTGGCTAACCAAGAAGTTAAGCTTTGCCACATGTAAACATAATACTTCTCATGTTCTTGAATATGTTCATGCATATCATTGGGCATCATGAAATGTTCATCATTCCCTTTCAGGTAACCAATATTTCCTTTCCATTATTGATGATCATTCTAGAAATTTTGGTTAGGGTTTATTAAGTTTGGATCACATGAGCTTCAAAATGAGTTTTTAATGAAAGAAGGTGTAGAGAGGCACATAACATATACTTATACTCCTCATCATAAAATTGTGGCTGAATTTATGAATTGCACAATCATAGAGAAGGTGAGATGTCTTCTCAGTGAATCAGGTCTTGTTGAGAAGTTTTGGGCAAAAGCTGCATCAGATTCAGTTTACTTCATCAAATGGTCACCTTCATCAGCAATTCACTTCAAGTGTCCAGAAGAAGTCTGGTTGGGTAAGAAACCTGGATACAAACACAAGAGGAAGTTTGGATCAATTGCTTATATCTACATTGATCAGGGAAAGCTGAAATCGAGGGCTCTCAAGGGAGTCTTCATATGCTATCCACCTGGAACTAAAGGTTATAAGATGTGGCTGATTGATGGTGAGAAATGTGTATTTAGCAGAAATGTGAAGTTCTGTGAAAATCGTGTGTTTAAGGGCATAACAAAAGAGAGATATTCATCTAAAGGTGGAGCTCAAACATATTTTAGTAGCACAATGAAAGATTGTGTGGAGATTCTATTAGGAAAGCTTTCTAAAGGAAAAGAAAATTCAGTACTCATTAAGGTGGAGTTATTCAAGAGCAGATTGCAGTTGAAGACAATGTCTTAGGACATGATCAGGAGTAGCATGTTTCAGAATCAGGTTAAGGACGTACAAACTATCAGCTAGCTATTGATCGACCGAGAAGGATTATTGTTCCTCCAGTGAAGTTCAATGATTATGACTGTTCAGAAGTTGCATGTGCTCTATCAGTGTTTGAGACTATGAAAACAGAGGAGCCTCAAGATTATGCAGAAGCTAAATCAAGTAAGGATTAGGATAAATGGAATGTTGCTTCAGATGAAGTAATGAATTCTCCTATAAAGACCAAGACTTTACCTAAAGACATGAATGTTATTATATTTAAATCGATTTACAAAATTAAACTGGGAATAAAAAAATGGAGCTAGACAGATACACAAATCGCCTGGTTGTTTGCGGTTTCTCTCATAAAGAGGGAAACACTACAATGAAGTGTTTGCACCTGCAGTTAAACATGTGTCTATTCATACTCTCTTGTCATTCGGGTGAATCTTGACTTAGAGTTTGAGAGATGGACGTCAAGAGTGCATTTCTCCATGGAAATCTAAACTAAGACTTAAACATGAGTTCTGAAGGTTCTGAAGACAATTCAAGGCCATATAGAGTCTGTCTGTCGAGAAATCGCTACATGGACTTGAACAGTCTCCAAGATAGTGGAACAAGCGATTTGAAGAGTTTATGGTGTTGCAGGCCTATATCATAAGTGGTTGTGATGCTTGTGCATACACTAAGGAGGTTCTAGAGAATGGTTTTGTATACTTATTATTGTATGTAGACGACATGCTTATTGCAGCCAAGGAAATGAATGAATTCTAAAGCTGAAGGGATAACTTGAGTCTAACATTGAAATGAAAGACTTATGAGATGCTCGTATGATACTTGAATGTTATATTTAGAGATATGAAGAATGTGGTATTGAGGTTATAATATTGAGGTTATCTTAGTCAGAGCATGTAAAGAAAGTCTTGAGAAACTTTGGGATGAATGATGCAAAGAGTGATTTAACTCCTATTGGCTCTTATTTCAAGCTTGCATCAGTGAATAAAAATAAAGAAGTTATAGACACAAGGATCACATCTTACTTGTCTGCAGTAGGAATCATAATGTATGTTATGGTGGAGTCTATACAAGACTTAGCTTATGACATTGGTCTTGTTAGCCGGTTTATGTGCAAGCTTGGAGTTGTTAATTGGGAACCAGTCAAGTGGTTACTGAGATACAAGAAGGGTACAGAGGATCTGTCTTCACTCAAGAGAAAGAGCTTATGATTCAAGGGTATTGTGATTCAGATTTTTATGTGGACTTAGACTAAAAAAGTTATCTATAGCTGTATGTTTTCACTATAGGTGGTAATGTGGTTAGCTGGAGGTCTAGTTTTCAACATGTCGTGGCTTTATTGACCACATAGGCATAATATATTCACTTACAGAGGCGGTTAAGGAGGCTATGTGGCTTCAAGGTCACTTGAAGATTTTGGGTTCAGGCATGGTCCGGTGAAGGTTTGGTGCGACTCTAAAATTGTTATAGGTTTATCAAAGAATAGTGTATTTCATGAATGCACTAACTACATAGCAGTTAAGTATCTGCATCAGGGATGTGATTGTGGATGGTGAAGTGGAGGTGTTGAAGATTCACACCAGTAGGAATCCGGTTGACTTATTGATGAAAGTGGTTCATGTGAGAAAGTTCAATGCTGAGTTAGGTTTTATCAGAATAAATCAAGCTTAAGGGCTTGACCATTGCCAGTCTAGAAGGTGAATTCACATGAGGAAAACGAAGTCGACCTATTTTGTGGTTGTTGTTGGTGATTGACCAGGATTTGTTCAAGGTGGAGTATCTTATGCTCATGATCAAATCATGTTGCTTAAGCCACTCGATGGTGATGATGCTTATCTATTTTCGGATACTGAACAGTTTAGGCAGCTAAACCATTATTTTTGAATATTGGTTTAGTGTCTTTAATTCCTTTTGGTTATGTCTTGTTAAGTGTAAACCCATAGTATATAAAAGGGAAAGAGAGAGGATAAGGTTTTTCACAAGTTTTCAAATCATCATCATCTTCTCATGATCTGGTTTGTACAAGCGAGCTGCTCTGAGTTTCAAGCTCTCGATCTATTCATTTTCAGTGAATTTGCTAGATATAGTCTGGCCCTAGTGAGTAGTACTCTATATCGAAGGCGAACATTGGGTGAACAAATGCTTGTGTATCTTTTTTTTTGTTTCTTGTTTGATCTGGTTGATCTGCATTTCTTATTATTGTGATCGTGAAACTAATGCGAGAGAGGAAGAGAATTGATCGTTCTTGCGGTTATAATATTGAGAGTCGATTCGAAAGAAAAATTAAGTTTATCTTGACTGAATCTTAGTTTTGGTTACAACATCTTTATCTCCGCGCCAACCACTTAGTTTGATTAAAGAGTTAATTTATAGGGTCTTGACATAGAGATGTCATTTTCATCCGGTTTAGACTGCCTGATAAAAAGCCTGACCTGTTTTCAACCTAGTTATTGTTGGTATTGCCGGTTCAGCTCACATACTGGGCTTCAGGCCCAGTGCACTTCAACACCTGAAGAAAAATTGTGAATAGCCACGGATTTATTCGTGGCTATGAGTCTTATTTCGTGGCTATTTCAGCTATAGCCACGAAAAAATTCGTAGCTATGAGCTCGTTGCTATCTATTTTTCGTGGCTATTCGACGCTTCCATGGATAACCACAAATTATATCGTGGCTATATAGCCACGAATAGCAAAAACTTATTTCCGTGGCTATAAAGCCACAAATATCCACGAACGTAACCGTGGATAATACTATGAAATAGTCACAAATTTATACGTGGCAATCCGTGGCTAAAGTATAAAAAATAATAAAATTCAATTAGAATTAAATTTGTATATACATATATATACATATGTATATGTATATATAAATATATACGTATATACAGATAATTACATAAATTAAATAAAAACCCTGAATTAAATAAAACGGACGACGCCGTTGGAATCTGCTCGCCGACGCTCCGCTCACCGGCGGCTCCTCCTCTGGTTCTCCGGCGGCTCCTCCTCTGGTTCTCCGACGGCTCCTCCTCTGGTTCTCCGATGACTCCTCCTCTGGTTCTGCGACGATTCATCACGAAGGGAGGATAAATGCCGGCGAAGATGTAGACGATAATGGCGGATCTGAAGACTGACGACTTCGGCTTCTTCTCACGGCGGCCTCCGCGAATACCACCGTCTCCTCTCTCTCAGATTCGCCGGAGAAGATCTTGGTTTGCCACCTCCTCCACCGGTTTCTCTGCTTCGTCTTCGTCTTCTAGTGTTTTTCATCTTCGTCTTCGTTCTGGAAATAAGGTGGTGAAGTATGATTGAAGAAGATGAGTCGGGCGAAGGTGAAGTATCATTGAAGAAGAAGAGTCGGGCAAAAAAATTGAAGAAGAAGAGTCGTGAAGGTGAAGAAGAGTCGGGCAAAATATTGAAGAAGAAGAGTCAGCCGCATGAAGTGTGGAGCTTTTTTTTGCAGCTTAAGTGTAGATAATTAGGGTTTAGGAAAAATTAATGGCCATGATTTAATGTGTGATAGATCCAACGAGTAAGAAGCTAATCTGCTTGTTTTATGAAAATCAATCTGAACCGTTGATATGTTTTAATCAATGGTTGTGGCTTGTGATCCGGGTGATGCATTAATCGACCAATAAAATTAATAGAAATTGCTAAAACGAAATTTTAAAAATGTTAAATTTAAAAATAAAATAGATAAAAATTCTAAAAGTGTTAAATTTTATAAATAATTTTTTCTTAAAATAAAAATAAGTAAATATAATGATTAAAATATTAAATTTTGATTTTAATTTTTTTACATTATATTTTGTTTTCAAAGTATTAAAATTTATTTGTGGGTATATATAATAATTACATTTTTATAAATCTTTTAAAAACAATTATTATTAGTATTAAAATATTAGTAAATTTCAAAAAACAATTATTTAGAGTTTTAGTTTATTGTTTTTAAAATAGTTTAAAATTAATTTTATGTAAAATATATATTTAAATGGTTTAAATATTATTTTCTGTATACATAATTAATTTTTATACTTTAATTTTATAGTTTATGATTAAAAATAAGGTTTAGGGTTTGAAGTTCGAGTTTGAAAATAATATATTTTGAAGAAAAAAAAATATAAGTGTTGAATATTAGTTTTGGATATGTTATAGTATTTAAATTTTTATTAATTAGAGTTTTGATTATATTTTAGAGTTTTAGGGTTTTATTAGGGTTATATATATATGGTTTATTTAGGATATGGAAATATTGTGGTATTAGATTTCAAAATAATAGTGTTATGTATATATAATAATGGTTTGTATTTTAATTTTATAGTTTATGATTAAAACTTTAAGGTTTAGAGTTTGGGGTTTTAGGGTATCATTAGGGTTTTGAATAGCCACGGATAAAATCGTGGCTATCCGTGGCTATTTCACAATTCATGGCTAAATAGCTACATATAGCCACGGAAATGTTTGTGGCTAAGACAGCCACGAATAATGTCGTAGCAGTTCGTGGCTAAACTCTTCCGCGATAACTTCGTGGCTATTCGTGGCTAAATTAGCCGCAAATAGCCACGAAAATGTTCGTGGCTAAGATAGCTTTGAATAATGTCGTAGCAGTTTGTGGCTAAACCATTCCACGACTTTTTGTGGCTATTCGTGGCTAAATATCCACGGATAGCCACGAATGACATTTCGTGGCTAAATAGCCATGAATGGATACGAAATAGCCATGAAATTCAAAATTTAAATCCGTGGCTATTTCGTAGCCATTCGTGGTTGAAAAAAAATACCACGACCAATCCGTGGCTGGGTCGTGGCTATTTACTGTTTTTTCTTGTAGTGCAAGTGATTCGTTCAGTAGTCACTACCTTTATTCAGTTATTTAAGAAAGAACCCCAAAAGCTTTTAATTAACTTGTGCTTTAATAGTTGTTCTTTTGTACCTTAATGCGCATTTTATGTAAATTGATGAGTAAAAATCGCATAATACAGTAAAAACTCTATAAATTAATAACATTGAGACACAAATATTTTATTATTTTAGAGAGTTTTTAATTTATAAACTGATTAATTGAACTAAAATATAATTTAAGTCCAAAAAAATTTATTAGTTAATCGAGTAATTGAGTTATTTAATTAATCAAATATTAAATTATAGAGTTTCTACTGAATGAAATTCATAGAGACAAGAAAATAAATATATTTTAAAAAAAAGAATACATATAAGAATGACATAAGAAGACAATGAGGCACAAAGATATAAATAGGTTTAGTTTAGATGGTGAAATATTTGTCGAGAAGTTTGTCAACAATAACTTGATAAGCTCTTTCAGTCGGATGCTTTATCCTTTAATAGGGTCTTTTGTATTTTATCGAGTATTTTATATCATATAAAGGAGTCTTTAAGTTTAATAAAGTGATGAGTAAAAATCGCATAATACATTAAAAATTTGAAGAATGTATACATTAGAGAGAATTTTTATTAAAAATAAAAGAATACATAGAGACAATAATAACATGAAGAAAGGCAATGAGACAAATACATAAGTAGATTTAATTTAAAATGATTTAACATTAATAAAATTTTCTTAAATATTTATCGAGTAAATTGTCAACAATAACTTGATAAGCTCTTTCAGTCGGATGATAGCTATCCCAAAATATATAGGCCGAAGAATTAGAACATGTGAATGGATTGAGTGAGTTACACAAATAAGATATTGCGAGAGAGCCTTTACCGCAACATCCTCTGTCAGCTACCTCAAAACCTGAAACATAATGAGAAAACTTACTTATAATATTGAGTTAAGGTTATATAAATTCAAATGAAAAATTACGTAGATGTATGGGTAAGATGAACTTACCGTATTTTTTAGGGTTTTGGATCATGTCAAAAAGAGTATCATAGACATCAATGTAGAGGATAACACCATCTAATTCTTTATCTAAGGAATCCAGTGCTGGAGAAAGTCTAGCGTTGAATTGTTTTGCCATATTGTTTAAAGGCTTAACACATCCTCTTGTTAACAGACCTCCGAACACTGTTCTTTGAAGTGGTACACATCCAACAGGAACTGCGCTAAACACTCCAATTTTTCGAGCTCCAAGCTTGTGTAATTCCTATATATTATAGAAGATATATATAAGTCTATTATCATTTGATATATGTCTATATATATGTATATAAATCAATTTAAGATACTTACTCTTACGAATTTGACTGCTGAATCAGCCAAGAAATTAGCATACGAAGTACGATCATATCTATGAGATTGAGCTAGAAAGGTGTGAGCAAGGTCATTGCTACTAGAAACAACGAGAAAAAAGCTATGGTCCAAGATATTTTGGGCTCTTTCTTCTCCAAAATGTTGCTTGATCGTTGATATATATTGTTTGAAATATGTTAGTTGATCCCACACTGATATCACAGACTACAAAAGAACAAAATAATAGAAAATGTACCAATTATAATATGATGCTAATATATACAATAAACCTTCTATAAATTAATAACGTCGAACCATAATATTTTATTAATTTAGATATTAATTTATCGAGAGATTAAATGGTTAATAACTTAATTTAAGACTTGAAAATTTTATTAATTTATGTATTAATTTATTGTATACTAGTTTATAGAAGTTATGAAAAAATAACATACCATAATCTTAGCCGTTAGTGGATCATAACCAGTTCCTCCAGATGCAAATGTTACACCTTTAAGAAGATCTTCAGGTTTCAAATTCGGGTTCATATATGCTGGCAATGTCTTAGCCAATCCCAACTTTTCCGCTGAAAGAAAAAGTTGATTAAAAACAAATATATCATGATATAAAAAACAATTTCTAGAAAAATGTAAAATAAACTACCAATGAGATCAGAGGGAACTCTTCCATCAGAAAATCTTCCTGTGGCGAAGCCGCCGGGAAAGTCCTTGCCGTAGGGAGGAAAGTTGCATTTTAGAAGAGTTGGGAGTCTGTTATTGTTACCAGTATCCATTATTGAATCTCCAAAAACTATTAGTGCAGGGATTGTTGTATTATTTCCTTGCTTGGCTGCATTAGTTTCGACGGCTATTAATACCAAAGCGAGCCATAAGATGTGAAGCTTCATTGTCTTGTTTGGTTTTGCTCGAGATTTGGTTGTGTTTTTTTCCTTGTTTTACAATTTTAAAGACATTCATGCCTTTATATATTTGTTTTAGATTGTTGGACTTCTAAAAATATATATTATGAACAATAGTTTGTTACACCCGATGCTATCTCTAATTAGTTATTATTACTTTGATGATGGTTTCGTTTCAAACAACAAAATTTAATTGTTTTCACAACTTGAATGCACTATGTTTAGAATTTACACAAAATTTCATAAATGTCACCGCCAATTATCAAGACACGAAAATATACTAAGAAACTTGAACATGCATGGATTACAAAACTGTATAACAAAATATTAAATTGTGATCATTTAATTTTTTTTTAACTTTCAATTTTTCAGCACATGAATAGGACCACTGTTTAATATATATATTATTTTTTATTTGTTAATTTGCATCATTGCTCTCTTTATCTGTATTCGCTCTTGAGTTTAAAACATCATTGCCAACGTTGTCTAGTAAGTATAAAATCACAACTAAATAAACAAACCCATAAAGCAACAGAGGTTGAATTAAATCAGTGTGATATATTACAAATGCATTAATATATTACAGATGTTTTGGGGTTAAATCAAATAGCTAAATACTATACAAACGAAAGCAAAGCAAACAACACATTCACAATAGAGTTAATGAAAATAAAGATGAGAAACCTAAAACCATTAAAAGGGTCCAAAGAATTTCACTAAACTGTCATATGTACCATTGGGCAATGGCTTCCCAATGTTCCCTCCGTTCATTCATGTACCAGATTGACGTCGTGTGTCCTCTGTCCAATAATATCTTGCTAGAATCGATGCACTCGTCGAATCTCGAATCTAAGCCGTTTCAAATTCGACCAGATCAACAATGGAGACGAAACAATCATTTGTCGCCAAGATCGAGGTCGACATGCAGCGTCCCGAGGATTAACCGCCCGTAAATCTCGACCCGCATCAGACGAACGGGCTGGGGAAAATTTTTGGTGCTAGATTTCACATGAAATCCGGCTCATAACGAAAGATAGGCAGACTCATATTAAAAGTCTACAAGGAAATATTCCGATCTGGCCCAAAGATATGAAATGATCAAATCCCAAGAAGGAAGGAGGTCGACCTCGTCTGTCTCTGGGTCGAGTTCGTCGAGACCGGGTCGTGAATTGTTGTAATGGATCCCGTACGCTTTAGCACTCGTGTTTGATCTCCTTACAAGAAAATTCAAACCCGTTTACTAAAAGAAATCTTTCTCAATGCCTAAGCTTCTACGAAAGCCTTAGTTAACCTATTTATACATAATATGATATTTTAAGGCTACCTAGCGATCCAAGATATCTTTCAATTTTGATAAAGACAAATCATTTAAGAAGATATTCATTTTCATAAATAATATATTACTCTATTTTCACTCTAAAATTAGTATATTCTATTTATGTTTTATTATTAATACTTTTTATATAAAAAAGTACCATTTAACTTTTCATTTGTTTAATTCTCTCAAATTTAAATGTCAATTATGAGATTAATGGCGGTGTGAGTTCAAGGACTAATGTAATGAAATATATTTCTATAAATCAAAGATGTATTTAAGATTGAATGTCAAATTGAATTTATACAGAAGAGATCGAATGTCTATAAAAAAGGTCGAATATTTCTAGTGATTAGTTTAGCTAATCGAATGTTGGATGTCCTTTTCGAAATAAATCTCTTCTTTGTTAAACTCAAACTCTCACCTTTTCATTTTGATAATCACACTGATCTCTAATTACTTTGTTAGCTCACATCTCGGATCCCTGGATATGCGGACCGTTCTTTGCGCCTTGCATGTTCTCTGCTTAGATCATCATTATCAGGTTGACCTGCGAACTCTGAATGTGTTTGAAGTGTTCCAAGTTAAACAGATTGGCCTTGATGGGCTTCGAAAGATGTTGGGCCAGAATTTTAATTAAGGGATGTACGTCTTATTATGTGTGTGAAATCTAGTATCAACAGTTGCCCCCAATCCACTAGTCGAGAGTTCAAAACTAATGGACGATAAACCTCGATCTTGACAAATAATGATTTCCCTATCACACCATTGATATGGTACAATAAGGATAGTTGAGATGAGAGACCGCAAGAGATTTGTCGACCTTGACTTACGAGGATGATGATGAGGACATCGGATCCTCCTGGCCCGGCCCGGATGAGGGGTACGTACCGGCCTCGACCACGAGGCTGACGGAGTTGTTCCCGACCCCGCAGAACGTACCTGAGGAGGTTCAGAAGGCCAATGCATGTTCTACCAGACCCAATGACATGGTATCAAAGATTCATAAGCCAACAGCATGTTTCAGGAGTGATGATCATTCCAGAACCCAATTGGAACGATCCCATTTGGAGATGGTCGACAACCGACCTCCCGGAGCCCTAACCATTGCCTAGAAGATGTACATAGGAGAGTTGGTTCAATACAATCATTCCAGGCTTGATATTCACCATAAAGTATGCTATTTTGAGGCCGTCCACGCCTTTCGACCGCCTCGACCAAAGTCCCAGTGTCAGGACCGCCTCGATCAAAGGTTAAAGTGTCCCGACCCAACTCTTTTCCATCTGATTGTAATGAATCAAAAACTGTTTTAATGCACTTGGAATTGCCCAAAAGTGTTGAGAAGGACGCAGGAAGGATAGAGAGTCCAATGGACCGCACGGACCAACGGACCAGAGGCGAGACCGAGAAACAAGTGGAACCGGCCGACCCAGAAAGTGATCCGACTAAGGCCAATGGAGATCACGACCCAAACCAGACTGAGAGTGCTAGTCAGGTAAGTCCTTCCTTAAAACAACTCATTTCTACTGATTCCACAAATGTACTAAAGGATCTACTGAACGTAAAAGAAAATAAGAAATAAGAACGTGATTTGAGACCACAACTAGATTTTGGTAGGAGTACATGTTCAACACGTTTGTACTGTCCTAAAGAACACCAAACACACTTGTCTCTTGCCAAAGGTTTCCATATTATTGCAGGAACCAAAGAAGCGAACCGGAAGGAATTGCCACGCTCGCCCATCTCTCGACCACGACCCTCGACCGCCTCGACCAACGTACAAGTATCCCAACCCATTTCTTTTCTATCTGATTATAAAGAATCAAAAACTGTTTTAATGCACATGGAATTGGTCAAAGGTATTGAACAGGGCGCATGAATGAACAAGAGTCCGATGGACCGCACGAACCAACGGACCGGAGGCGAGGTCGAGAAACTGAAGGAACCGGCCGACCCAGAGAGTGATCCGACTAAGGCCAATGGAGATAACGACCCAGAGAGTTTCCCATGGAACCCAGGCCAAGAAAAAGGCGTGATACTGAGTTCCCAACCCAACAGAACACGCATAGAAAGTCCTTGCACCAGCCGGCTACCAATTCCTCAAGGTAAGGCCATAAACTCACGAAACCGCATGAAGGCTAACTTGCTTTCTATTGGTGCAGGTTATGCAGATTTGAGGTCTAATCCTCTTCAAGAGAGAGGGTATGATGAGGACATCGGATCCTCCAGACCCGGCCCGGACGAGCGGTACGTACCGGCCTCGACCACGAGTCTGACCGAGTTGTTCCCGACCCCGCGGAACGTACCTGAGGAGGTTCAGAAGGCCAATGCATGTTCTACCAGACCCAATGACGTGGTATCAAAGATTCATAAGCCAACAACATGTTTCAGGAGTGATGATCATTCCAGAACTGATAGGTGTAGTTTTATCCCTATTCTAACTGCAAGTGCACAGTGATGTAGTTGTAGTACTTAGGGTATCGAATCCACAGGGACTCCGGTCAACGATAGATTAAGAACAGTAAAGATTAAACTAGGAGAAAGCAAAGGTGATTAAACTAAAAGCAGAGCAGAAAAGTAAATCAGTAGCAGGCGAGTTTGTGAGCAAGGAAGCGAAGCGTTAAGTCTAGGGAGTTCTCAGGAAATCAGGAACACAAGCAATCAATCAGTCGAAATCCAATCAGAAACTGTTCTAGAACTCAAACACAGATATAGAATTAACCAAATTCCTTTGCGAGAATTCTCTAAGTCTAAGTGCAGCAAACCAAACTTTCGTTTGCGAGAACTAACAGATTAAACCAGCTTTAATTCCAAGTTTGATATGTTCGCAATCTAATTAAACCAAACTTTCGTTTGCGAGAAGTTAAATTGCTTATCTAGGTTCTTTCTAGCTAAATTAACCAACTTCCGTTGCATTAATCAGCCTAACATCATAATCTAAGTGGCCAGTTCAGATTAAGCATTAAGAACAACCTAAACAAAGAACTAGCAGATATGAATCCCTACTGATTAATTAAACTATAACTCCATGAAATCCCTAATGAGAATCCCTAAACTTAACAGGTAATCTACTCAGACATAATCATCGAAACAGAAAATATCTTGAATAGAAAACCAAATATCATAAAACAAAGTAAAGATCTGGGGTTCAAAATCCTCTCTCTTTCGAGAGCAGGATCAGCCCCTAACTCTCTCTGAAATAAAATAAGACTTAATGAAAGCGTCGCCTAAACAATGGCTTAAAAACCCTTATATAATAGCTAAAACACGTTTTGGGCTTCTGTGTAAATATCTGGGCTTTTCTGCAAAATCAGCATTCTTCATTAAATCGGCGAGTCTGGCCCATTCGCATATGCAACGATCGATGCAGATGTGCAACGATCGACGCAGTCTTCAAAACTGGACAGTGAACTCTGTCTCTCGGACCAAATCTCCAAAATACACCAAACAGCTCCAAAATCTCCACTTCTGCTCCAAATGTGTCTAAACCTGTAAACATACTAAAAAGACTCCAAAATATAACATAAGACTCGATAAATAAGGCATATACCATGGTTAAAACCGGTAAAATCCATGGTATATCAACTCCCCCACACTTAGCTCTTGCTTGTCCTCAAGCAAGTAAAGAACCAAAGTATAAGCGAAGAGGTTTGAAAACACAGAAACTCATTTCGTCCTAAGAACTTTCACAATCACATTCACTTAGTAAGCCACTGAAAACTTCCCTACAGAACTCAAGACCACAATGTACTTCCCCCACACTTAGCAACTGTCCCAAGTAAACTCCACAATCACATTCAAGCATTCAAATTCACCCTACTGACTTCTGCAAGTATTTAAGTGCGGTCTCACCTAAGGAGTATCGATCAAAGGGCACATGGATTCTTACCTTATCAGCTCTAGACCACCATACTATCTTTCTCTAGTTCCTTTCTTCTCTTTCCCTTCTTTAACAACTGATTTTTCCCCATTGGGTATCATTTTTTTTTTTTTATCAGTGTTCTTCCCGTTATGGGGTGTACTTTGGACACATTCCATGGATCACATGAGAGAAAATAGTGTTTGCTACCATTCCCATGACCACTTCGGAGTTACTAACTCATCCTCAGTTTATTATTATTATTTTTTTTACTTTATAGAAGGGGAGAAGGGAACTAAATAGGATAGGTTGACAGGCTGTGTCAGAACTAACAGGGAATCCGACACAAAGTATACCAAGCCCTTAGGTGAGAAAATCTAAGTCAGTATTAAGGTTGAAGTCAGTAAAAGGATCCTCTGATACCTGAAGTGATGTGGGTGTCCTCAGTAGGTTGATCTGTGTTTGAGTTTTCTAACAGTCATAGAGGCTCTGCAATTCTGTCCAATGGTCACTTAGTTCCTGTTCAAGCGAAAAGTTTCCTCGAAAAATCATAGTTTCATACAAGTTTTGACTCAATAAAACAATTTTGAAAAACCAAAGACTGACTCATAAGAAAACAAAAGCGTGCGTCAGTAGCTTCCTCCCCCACACTTAAACTACACTGTCCCCAGTGTAATCAAGGCATGAGCTTGGTGAGAATAATAATCAAATTGAAACAAACCGAAAAAAAATTTCAGGTTACTTACCTGTCGTCGCCCTGTGTCGATCGATGCCACTAGGGTGTCGATCGATGCACGACGAATATGCTCGCGGTTATTTAGATAACCGGTGTCTGAACCGCAAATGATTCGGTAAACCACAAATCGTGACTGCATCGACCGGTGCACTAGGTGTGTCGATCGATGCAATGCGATTCTACCTGTTTCTCACGCTTCTGAACACACTTAAACAGAAAAATTAAAAATACCAAAACCAAAACGAAAATTGAAAAACAAAAACGAACCTACTAGTGGGTTGCCTCCCACTCAGCGCTTGTTTTTAGTCATTAGCTTGACTATTGGAAAGAGATTGGATTCATGGTGGTTTCAACAGAGACTTTGAGTGTCTCTGTGAATATCTCTTCATCCAAGGAGGTGTATAGGCATTATGATCATGGGGCTTTCCAAGGAAAGAGAAATCAGAATCAGGGCGGGAGCGAAGCTTGGGCGGTCTACTGCGTTTCCCTGCATTCAAAACAATGCGGTCAGGAGGTTTAAGCTTATGTGATTTATATCTTACCTTTGGTGCAGATCTGATGTTTGGGGCTTTCTGCTTATGAGCAGTTGCAGGTACTGAAGATGTTAGAGCAGGTTCAAGAGGAACTGCCATCTTCTTCGTTCCACTATCAGATACTGTAGTTCCACCAATCTGAACTTCTTCTTTCAGATCACCTTCAGTGGAGATCATCTTCTTTGCATGAACTCGCAAAGTTTCAAGTGGTGGTGTTTTATTCACCTTCTTATCCATCACTTTTATGCAGTTAACCACTTCTAGCTCTTGTCTGGAAGGTTTAGGAACCTTAGGATATGGCACTGGGGGCTTGTAAGCTTGTTCTGGTACTGTTGCAGGTTTCTGGACATGTGTGCGTTTTGTGTCGATCGTTGCATAATGTGTGTCGATCGATGCAAGGCGATTCTGTTTCTCGAAAGAACTCGAAATTGCCGTCAGAATGGCGTGTCGATCGTCACTAAGGGGGTGTCGATCGGTGCATGTATCAGGCAGACAATATTCATCCAGAAAATCCGAGATTATGCTCTCTTCTTCACCTAGCAACTCAATCTCATCCCTTATGTTCACAGCATTGATGTGCAGCTTCCGTTCAGCTCTCTTAGCTTCATTTTGCCTCTCTATCGCTGCATCCAGCTCCTCCATATGTGTGCTCAAAGATTCAAGCTTCTCATTCAAATCTTCATACAAAGCATCCATCTTTGAGTTGAAGGACCTATAGATCTGTTGTTGTCTCTCAAGGTACTGCTCTATCATGATTTCCATTCTGCTCTCATGAGCTGTAGGTGCAGGCGGTACTTGGTAAGAAGAAACGCTACAACTCCTTGAGAAGGCATTGCCCTGTTGCTGGAAAGGTCCCTGAAAAGCAGATTCCTGACTGTAGAATTCATTCCCTCCAACGTAGTTGATAGCTTCTTGCCCATACTTTTCAAGTACAAGACTATGCAGAGACTCTACTTTGCTCTTTAACCAAGTTATCTGCGAGTTGTCAATCCCTGGATTGAAGAAATCATACATCTTCCTTACGATATGTGTCGATCGATGCAGGAGAAGCGTCGATCGATGCAAGCGCGATGATGTGACGATCGACACACAGGACCGTGTCGATCGTTGCAGGGCGATTACAGGCGTACCTGAAACGCAAGAACAGAAAAAGAAAAAAAAATTAGTAGCAAAAATTAAAAAACGAAAATCCTAGTCTAAACCCTAAGTTCAAATCTATCGAGAACTCAAAAGAGTCCCCGGCAACGGCGCCAAAAACTTGATAGGTGTAGTTTTATCCCTATTCTAACTGCAAGTGCACAGTGATGTAGTTGTAGTACTTAGGGTATCGAATCCACAGGGACTCCGGTCAACGATAGATTAAGAACAGTAAAGATTAAACTAGGAGAAAGCAAAGGTGATTAAACTAAAAGCAGAGCAGAAAAGTAAATCAGTAGCAGGCGAGTTTGTGAGCAAGGAAGCGAAGCGTTAAGTCTAGGGAGTTCTCAGGAAATCAGGAACACAAGCAATCAATCAGTCGAAATCCAATCAGAAACTGTTCTAGAACTCAAACACAGATATAGAATTAACCAAATTCCTTTGCGAGAATTCTAGAACTCAAACCCAATTGGAACGATCCCATTTGGAGATGGTCGACAACTGACCTCCCGGAGCCCTAACCGTGTCCTGGAAGATGTTCATAGGATATTTGGTTCAATCCAATCATTCCAGGCTTGATATTCACCATAAATTATGCTATTTTGAAGAGTTTGGTCAGAAGGAATCAGCTTGGGTTCGAGATCATCTTGGAGGATGTCTCGAAGCTGTCCAGTTGGCCCTGTCCGTGGATATAGGTGCATTCAAGAGAGGATTTAGATTGGACCAAGAGGAATCAAGCTGCACCTCAACCTGTTATGGAAACCTTACTCACCAAGGAATCTTCACGAAGTGGAATCACATCAAGACCATTTTCTATGAAGAAGTTATGCCCGTTTCAAGACAGGTTATTTTCAGGGAACCCGATAAAGTCCGACTTGCACATTTTGGAGTGCTCAGAACGAACCAAGATGAATCAAGGAGTAAAGAAACTTGTTCTGGATTCTTGATTCATCAGGGAATGCATGAGAGTTGTAATCATACCAGTACCAGCTCAGACAAAGAAGATATGCAAGATCAAACCCGAAGGTTGCTGGACCTGCCTTATTTGGAAGCTCACGGACTTGGTGGGCTTCAGACTTATGTTTGGCGACCAGGAGTACGTGCAACATCTCCTTGGGCATTGGTTTATACTCTTTTTTACTTAAGTGTGGTTTTGTCCCAATTGAGTTTTCCCACTAAGGTTTTTAATGAGGTAAACCAAGGCCCGCTTCAAGAGAAGGAGAATCTGGCCCGTCCAACCTTCTTCCTTGCTTTCTATTTTAATAATTTCGACCAGGCCTCTTTATGGACCATTCTTAAGACTTGTAACCCTATTAATTTGGCTATTTAAGGACACTCTTTGTTTTCAATAAACTTAAGTAAGATTTAAGTAAAAAGAACCCTAGAGGTTGTTCGATCTTCTTGACCTTGCGCGGCTACCCCTTGGTCCGAGATCGCTTGTTGCTTAAAGCTTGCTTGTTGTGTGAATCAAAGTGTTCTAGTTCGTGTCCTACTCATCATTATCCATCGAATCATCCACTGACCAGGAAGAGAGCGCCTTCGGCCAGCCTTCTCGTCCCATCGATCCGCGTCCAACCATCGTCCCGCTCTTCGCTTCTCGACCCCTCGACCACCCGCCTCCGATCTTATATCAGATTACGTGTGAATCTTGATCTTACAAAGTAATGATGAAGCTACAGACGCGTGTCGTCAATCTTGTCTGCGATTGAATGAATAAGATGCGAGGTCGTAACAAAATATTGCGACCTCAGCACAAGATGGTGAAGTCGAATCTTGGATCCGTAATCACTTTCCTCAAAATCAGTGGCTCAAATCAGGGAGGACAAAATATCCTTGAGAATTTGATCAAGTCGAATCTATATGGTATGACCCGTACAAATTTTGATTTTGAAACGAACGGCTTAGATCGTGGGAGATGAAAAATCCATGTGTCCTCGATAATTGTTTTATTGATTCCCTTTAAAAAGGACGTTAGGACTTCATTTTTCCCATTATTTGGGGCTGTACATAGAGAGGTAACCGTCTCTCCACTCTGTACTTATTTTCTTTCTCTTGTGATTTGTTGCTATAGAGCTTTTCTGAGTTTCTGGATAACTTCTCAAGAAAAAAATCCTTCTTTCTTCTCCGGCAAGAGCGATTATCTCTTATGTCCCCTAAAGGTATAATTGCATCAAGTAGTTTGGTGCCAGAGCCCTATGGAGCTCACCGTACGTCGACACTAATAGTGCATATTCTGCAAAAAAATCCAAGAGAACTATTGTATTCCAATAGAAGTAGAGTTGGTTCTTCCGAGTGAATCGGAATCTAGATAGTCCAGTCGGGATATTGCGGCCTGTATTCCACGTATTTCGACAAGTGCAAACTGTTCTTCTCGATCCCCCATCTCATCTTGAAGATGCTAGCGCAACTTTAGCTCTCCTTTCTCCAGATGTGTCTGAATTTTTTCGACAAGTCACTGGACTTGGAGTTTAGGCGGTGAAAGAAGGAGTCAGTTTCGACGTCGAGCAAGTTCCGCTCTTGTGCCAGGTGAAATACAACGTCAAGGCTCTGAGGACCTACTACCTATCACCTCGTCACAAGAGGTCTTGGAGGACATCCCACTGAAGGATACCTGGCGATATCGCGTTTTCTTTTTCAAAGTGAACAGGCTTTGGTCAGGAATTTTGAATTCTCAGTCATCCCGACGCGTTGGGCAGTTAACATTGGTCATATATAGGAACGAGTTGTTTGATTATTTTGGTTTTATGTCGTGTTTGATGCCTTACTTATTCGTTCTCTTTTGTTTATGTTAACATATACTCTGGATTCGTTACTTCTTGACTTCAAGACATATAATCTCATACATCGCCTAAGAAGAGGCCGAACCGACTAGGATTCATTCACTCCCAACCGAATTTGATCGGCATTCAGGATACAACGCATTTCACGACCTTTGCAGCCCCCCCCCCCCCCCCCCCTGTGAGATCGAAGATTCACACCAAGGATTTGTAATCGTGGATTTGGACTCTTTATATGAAATGAAATAGATTTCCTATGAATCAAAGATTTTATTGAGGTTGTATGTCGAGATAGAACAAACACAATCGAATAGAGAGTACAATGTTATGAGAATCGAGTTATCTAGTCGAAGTATTCTTGATTAGGGTTGGAACTGTCTTGAATGAATCGCCACTTCTTCTTTAAATAGTCCTCGGCTTTAACCTTCTTGTTCCGATCTTTCGGCCTCACCACAATAACGATCTCCGGGATTCGCGGGGATCGACTTAACTGGCAAATACCACGTCGTTCTTCCTCTACATCCTCTTATATCGAGCTCGAGCTCGACTACCTCTCACTTCGTTATTTGGGCCTTGGTTTAATCATGGTCGAACGGGTCCAGAATCTATGATAGTCGAACTCATCTCTTTGATTATGGATCAGGCTTATAATTATGGGCCCTTGTTTTGTTTGTTAGTGGGCCGGATTTCCTAGAGGGAAATCCAGCACCAACAATAGCCCCCCAGCCTATTAATTCGACGAGTCGAGGTTAATGGGCGGTAGACGTTCTTGGGAAGACGCGCGCGTGTCTCGGCTTTCGATACCCTAATGATCACTCTCGTTTTGTCCGCATATCTTATTTTGATTGAACGGCTGGGATCGAGCGCGTGGGTCAAACTTATCTGCTTATAGCGCGTCGACGGCTACAACAAATATTTTCTAGAATATCTCATCGTCTACCGTCGATCTGGTCGATCGTTTAACGGTTGAGATCTCCAGATTCATATAGATCTTGTCGACCTCGATCTACGCGGATGTGACTTAATCATCAGCCGCTTGTTCGTATCCGTCGATCTTAAATCGACGGTCGAGATCTTAAGAAGTTGAAGGATCTTAACTGTTTCGATCTCCTCGTAATGATTACGAATTTGAAATCGAACGGTTGAGATCATGGGATACGAATGATCCCGAAGATCTCGAGGGAGGAGAAGCGAGAGATGGCTTTAAAGGGAAGTTACCTTGCAAGATTCCCACTACTGCTCGTATTACAAATCGGCAAGGTAACTTCTTCTCTTTTTCTTTAGTTTTTTTTTTGCTTTCTCGCTCTAGGTTTATCGTTTCAAAGCTTTCGCTCCCTAGAATTCCTTCTCCCTTCTTCTTTTTTTCTCCGATTCCGATACATCGACTGCCATGGCTCAAATAAATACAGCCGGAGCGAGTACGAGTGCGTCGGCGGGATCGTTTGGTCCACACCCGCCGTCATCCCTGACCCTGAATCACATACAACGGCTGCGGACGAAGTGCCGGATCCCACCGGAGGTGGAGATAGTGATTCCGTCACCGGCGTTGTCATCAGATACCGTAGTAGAGGGCTACTGCTGCGCCTCTTACACGTATTTTGACAAATGTGGGTTATTCTTCCCGATTCCTCGCATCATATCGTGGGTTCTGGTCCAGCTTCAGCTGGCCTTTCACCAGATGAGCCCAAACTTTGTCCGATATGTTATCGGGCTCGGGGTCAGAGCAGTCGAGGAGGGCATCGACTTCGTGGCTGAGGAGTTGATGAGGGTGTGTTCAGTGAAACACAACACCCGCTTCCCTGGAACCTATTACCTCTCACCTCGCCATGGAAAGATTCTCGAAGAGATTCCGACGAGGGATGTATGGAAGGACCGGTACTTCTTCTTCCGGATAAACCATCATTCGGTCGAGGATTTTGACTATTCGGTTATTCCGGCGAGATTGGCAGCCGCGTTGGTTAGCCTTTAGGATTCATCATCTTTTCTGATTGTCTCGAAGTTTTATATTTGACATAGAGCCGTTACTAACATTTTTTGTTTTTGCTTTGTAAAATCTCCTGAGTCGCTGTCTTTGAATCCGATCACATCGAGTTTGATAGCTCGTCTCCGGAGAGGAGATATCCATTGGTCCAGCTTCACGGACCAGCGAATTCGAGCTGCATTAGGTCCCGCAGCCCGACGACCTCCTCCGAATCAACCTCGACTCCCGCAAGGCGAGTCACGACCTCCTCATCAGCCCATTTCAGCCCGAGCAGTTCAGGCTCCGCTTCGTATTGCCGAGCGGACTGGAGAAAGTAAGCACTTTGGTTGTTCGATTCGCGTAGAGATCTTGCTATATATGCCTTCTCTCTTTTTTTTTGTATATATCGAGCTGACTTGATTTTGTTTCATATACAGCTCTACCTGTTTTGGACGACAGTTCTACCTCCAGCACTCCTCCCCACGAAAAGATGTCGTGAAGAGCGAGCATCCGCCGGAACGGGAAGGATCCCGTAGACTTGGAGAAGAAAATGAAGGCTAGCGACTTGAGCAACGCCATTCTTTTTGCAATGGGCGAAGCTCCTCCTCCTCCTCCTTCAAACCCTCATCCTCATCCCATCCAGATCTCTCTACCTCCGGCTACAGGGTTCGGAGGTGCGACTATGGAGACGGAGAAACCGCCTCCCTCTTTGACCGGGCAGGAGATAGATCCGGTACAGTCTAAGGAGCTCGCTTTACGCGACTCCCACTCAAACGGCTCGAGGGGTTCGAAAGGTCGAAGTCGAAGTGGCTCTCTTCCTCCCGCGGCGAAGCGTCAGAGGACCGACGCGGAAGTGAGCTTGAGCAGATCGAGCCAGAATGTCGAGGCGAGGCCTGCCTCCTCCGGGTCCTCCGGATCTTTTAACTGGCGCTTTAGGCACCAGAAGGAGTGTCCGATCGCGGACGACCCGAAAGGTGTGGCCTACCTTCTAAGGCATTTCAAGCCTGCGGGTATTCAGCTCCCGGCTGTCGGGGACATGCCCTCGGTGATTCTTACACCGAGATGATGACGGCCATCGGGAAGGTAATGGTTACATTCCTTTAATTTCTTAGTTTGTTTAATGCTTCATTTTTTCCTTAGCATTTGTTTACTTTTGTGTAGTCCTTGGAGGCTACGAACAAGTTCGTAGCTAGATCTGAACACGAGCTGCGTGAGATACCGCAGACAAGCGAGCTCGAGTCCGTCAAAAAGAAGGTGAGCGATCTGAACTTGCAGATGCAGGAAGCCTTGGCTCGCGAAGAGGAGCTGAAGAAGAAGCTTGCCCACTTTGACGGAATGGAGGCTCGGTTGATGACCCTCGAGAATCCGGAGGAGGACCTGACCCATAAATTGAACATGGCCATTAATCGGACTCTGGTCGCGGAGGAAGCGAGCCGAGCTGCAGAGGAGGCGAGTCGAGCTGCGGATAAGCGGGCTGCTCTGTGCCAGGCTGATTTGGAAATGGTCCTCGCCGGTCGGGAGCTTGACATCAAGGTGGCGGCTCACGAGGCTAAGAAAGGGCTGAATGGCCAATACCTCGAGATTCTTTAGGGAATTAAGGTGAAGGAGATCCAGAGGAAGGTTGCTACGAGTGCTGAGATAAGGCTTCAGGAGGCTTTGGCCAATATCGCGCTCATTGCCGAGTTCGCTTCTGGCGAGCTGGATCTGACCAAGGAGGTGCTGGATTTGGCTGAGAAGAAGCGATTGGCCATGGAGGAGATGGACGCTGCAGCGGTGTCGGACTTCAGCATCAGCAAGCTCAATTTGCCGGCGATGTCAGACGACTCGGTGATCTTGGCACGCCCTCTAAACCAAGCAGCCTCTCGCCTTGATCAATACGGTTCAAACCTCCCGACCGGAGTTGGCTCGCAAGTTAGAGATGAGGTCGAGGGTCGGCTCGAGGAGGAAGAGGCAACCGGCGACCACACGGGGGATCAAGACGAGGCTTCCTCTCCTTCCGAACAATTCTAAGTTTTTTTGTTGTTGCCCTTCGGGGCTTTTAATTTCCTTTTCAGACTTTTGTTGCCCAAGGGAGATTTTTTTTTATCTATTTTGGTGTTGCCCTTGGTGGGATTTTCTTTGAACTCTAGGACGTCGAGTCCTCTTTTATGAATTGTTTTTCCTTCTTATGCCTTAGCTTCATAATCGACATAGAAAATCGAAGTAATGGTATAACTCGAATTGCCTTAGAGAAGTTAAAAAGTGCTTGTCGAGCTTGAGCTCAAAGCATTTCACGAAGTCGTGTCCTTGAAAGAACAATTCGAGCTATATATCGGTTTTGGTTTTAAAATTTTTGAACAGATGTTGAGTCCTTTGGGGCATCGCGCTGCTTAGCTCGAACTAAGTGTATACTTAAATATTTTCTAAGTATAAAGGATCGAAGTAGACTTACATAGATTCGTTTTGGGTATTTGCGAAGGCTGCTTTGCATGAAACAATTGTCTCATTTTATCTGGCTCGAAGTAGGTTTAACCTCGTTGCTTCGCTTAAGGGGAGGGGGTGGCCCCCCAATTCTTCTAATCTGTAGAAGGACCATTTCAGGTCGTTCTGGTTTGAAGAGACCATTTCGGGTCGCTTGGTTGATCTCGATCATTTCAGATCATTCGATTTCGAAGAGACCATTTCAGGTCGCTTGGATTGAAGGGACCATTTCAGGTCGCTTGAGTTTGAAGAGATAATTTCATATCGTTTGCATTAGAAGGAACCATTTCAGGTTGCTTAGGTTTGAAGATATAATTTCATATCGTTTGTATTAGAAGGGACCATTTCAAGTCGCTTAGAAGAGATAATTTCATATCACTTGTTTAGAAGGGGCCATTTCAGGTCACTTAGAAGAGATAATTTCATATCACTTGTTTAAGGTAAAATGTAAAGACAAAGTATTTTACAACTTTAACTTTTACAATGGAAAAGATATTGATTGAAAGACTTATTTTGATTTCACAAAGATAAGCTAGTTCGACTCCGTTCGAGGTCGCCGAACTCGGTGAGAGCTTTGTCTTGGGGGGCGGCTGCGCTCGAGATCGAGCTGCCTATGTACCCTTTGAAGGGGATCAAGCCGTTTCGTAGTTCGATTATGGGGTGCACTTCTCAGTGAAAGTACTTTTTGAGATTGATGATATTCCAAGGTCGTAGTTTGGGTTTCTGGGTTTCTACTGACTTGAGTCGGTAGACCCCATCCTTTACAACATCGGTAACCTGATAAGGAACTTCCCACTTCGCCCCTAACTTTCCAGTGTGTTCTTCTTTTTTTATGGTCGAACACTTTCCGTAAGACGAGCTCTCCTACTTGAAACCTTCGGGTTTTAATCCTGGAATCATAGTAGCGAGCTGCGGCTTGTTGGTAGTTCTGGATTCGGACTAGTGCGAGGTTTCTCCTTTCGTCAGCGAGATCGAGCTCGTCTGTTATCGTCTGATTATTAAGTTCCTCTTGTTGTGGGCACTCCTTTTTACGGATGCTGGACACGAGGATCTCTGATGGTACTACAGCCTCGATGCCGTAAGCTAGCGAGAATGGTGTCTCACCGGTGGATTTGCGAGGAGTAGTCCGGTAAGCCCAGAGTACGGCCGGGAGCTCGTCGCTCCAGCTTGTCTTGCACTCGTAGAGTCTTTTCTTGAGATTGTTCATGATTGATTTGTTGGCTGGTTCTGCTAGGCCGTTCCCTTGGGGGTAACGGGGCGTTGAGTAAGTCAGCTTGATGTTCCAGGTTCTGCAGAATGCTTTGAACGTGTTCGATATGAACTGAGAACCGTTGTCGGTGACGATCTCATGCGGTAGTCCGTGTCTGCATACAATGTTTTGCCAGACGAACTCCTTTATGTGGACGTCTTTGACTTTCTGGTATGACTCTGCTTCAATCCATTTGGTGAAGTAGTTTGTCATTACTAGCAAGTGCATGGCTTTCTTTTTGCCGGATGCAACTAAGGGACCCACGATATCCATTCCCCACCGCATGAACGGGTATGGTGAGGAGATCGAGGAAAGTTTCTCCGATGGTTAGTGGATAATCGGGGCGTGTTTTTGGCATTTGTCGTATTTACTGGAAAAAGACTCGCATTCGGCGGCCATTGTTGGCCAGAAATAGCCTTGCCTTTTGATTCGTATAGCCAGAGCTCGTCCTCCGGAATGACTCCCGCATGACCCATCATGGGCATGTGTGATGACGGCTCGGGCTTGTTTCCCATTGAGGCACTTGAGGTAAGGTCCAAAGAGACTTCTTTTGAAAAGTTCTCCTTGTGTGATGCAGTACCTCGCACTCTGTGCTTTGAGTTTTCGCGCTTCCCATTTATCGTCAGGGACTTCGCCATTCGTTATGTACTGAATGATCGGAGTTCTCCAATCCTTTTCGTTATCAGGCTCGGATCCCTGACTAGTGGATGAAGTTTGGATTGGTCCATCAGGAACATTCGCTACGTAAACGACATTTCTAGGGTCAAGATCATCATTGACCTCGATGGTGTCGCGGCTTGCCTCTTCGTGTAGTTCTTGACGTTCGACATCGTCCTTTTTGGTGAGCTCGTCCTCTTTCAAGGATAGGGATTTTAGAGCTATGTCGATACTTTGTTTTTCGATTCCCTCAACTGGTATGCTCCTTTTAAGGTTAGGATCTGATGTTGATGCTAATGCGGCTAGGGCATCGGCTGCAGTGTTTTCCCCTCGCGGGATTTGTGTTAGATCAAAGAATTCGATCTGATCAGCGAGGCTATAGACTACCCGCAGGTATGCTTCCATACGTTCATCTTTGGCCTCGTAGTCACCATGATATTGGCTCGTGACCAGTTGGGAATCACTGAAAGCGTCTACTTCTCGAGCTCCTATCGCTATTGCTAGTCTGAGTCCGGCAATTAACGCTTCGTATTCTGCTTTGTTGTTTGATGTGGCGAAGCCTAGCCTGAACGATTGTTCCAATACTTCTCCCGTAGGGGAAACCAGTTTTACCCCGACCCCGGATCCTTGCCTCGAGGAGGCTCCATCGACGTGAAGTTTCCATCTCTTGGCGGAAGCAGGGTCGAGATCGATGGTAGGTGGGAGTTCGATTACGAAATCAGCTAGTACCTGCGCTTTTAAGCACGTCCGAGTTTTGAACTCGATGACGTATTCGCTAATTTCGATAGCCCATTTAACTAGTCGACCTGACTGGCTCGGACTGTGAAGAATGGTTCTTAGTGGTTGAGAAGTCATAACTATGATTGAGTGCGATTGGAAATATGGTCGGAGCTTTCGAGCCGATGTGACCAATGCTAGAGCAAGTTTTTCCATAGTGGGGTATCCGGTTTCGGAGTCGATCAAGGTCTTACTGATGTAATACACCGGCCGTTGGTCGTTATATTCTTCGCGAACCAGAACTCCGCTTACTGCTGCTGTTGAGACGGCTAAATAGAGGTAAAGGGGGTTCCCCTTCTACTGGTTTCGCCAGTATGGGTGGTTCGCTTAGATAAGCTTTGAGCTGCGCGAATGCTTCTTCACACTTTTCGTTCCAAAGGAACTTTTTGTTTGCTTTGAGAAAGTGCTAGAAAGGAAGGCACTTATCGGTCGATCTTGAGATGAAGCGGTTCAGAGCAGCTATTTTGCCAGTTAAACGCTGGACTTCTCGCGTAGTTCTGGGAGATTTCATTTCCATGAATGTCGCGATCTGTTTAGGATTTGCTTCGATCCCTCTTTCGGTTACTAGGTAACCAAGGAATTCTCCCGATGGGACCCCAAAGGTGCATTTCGCTGGATTGAGTTTCATCCTGTATTTGTTGAGAATGACGAAGCATTATTTTAGCTGGGGGATGTGATCCTCGTACTTTGAAGACTTGACCAGCATATCGTAGATGTAAACTTCTATGGTTTTTCCCAGGAGTCCTGAGAACATCTTGTTGACAAGACGTTGGTAAGTTGCTCCTGCATTTTTCAGCCTGAAAGGCATGACTTTATAGCAGTACGTGCCTCGATCAGTTATGAATGAGGACTTTTCTTGATCTTCAGGGTTCATCAGTATCTGATTATACCCGAAAAAGGCATCCATGAAGGATAGCAGTTGATGTCCTGCAGTCGCTTCGACCAAACGGTCGATATGAGGGAGTGGGAAGCTGTCTTTTGGACATGCTTTGTTGAGATCTGTAAAGTCAACGCAGTCTCTCCATTTCCCATTCTTTTTCCGGTTCGCGAGCCAATCGGGGTATTTAACCTCCCTGATCAATCCTATTTTTAGCAGGCGATCGACCTCGTCATTGACGGCTTTGGCTCATTCGGGGCCAAGCGTTCGACGTTTTTGTCTGACCGGTTTATAAGTAGGGTCGACGTTTAGTTCGTGACTGGTTACGTCGATGTTAATTCCTTTCATGTCCGCCGAGGACCAGGCAAAGGAATCGACATTCTGTTTAAGGAAAGAGATCAGTTTGATTTTAACTGATTCCGCTAGGTCGATCTCGATTCCGACGAGTCTTTCGGGGTGAGCGTCGTCTATGCAAACCTGAGTGGTGAGGTCCTTTGGGGGCCCTTTCTGGCTTGGGTCGTTTGACCTTTTGGTTTGCATTGTGGCGAGCTCCTCCTCTTTCTGTAATTGCTATGCGTGGGATTTCTCGATATGCTTGTACCCGTTCATGTAGCAGTTTCTGGAAATCTTTTGATTTCCATAGACTGTTTTTATTCCTTTCGGAGTTGGGAACTTTACGCACTGGTAGTAGGTCGATGGTATGGCTTTCATGTCGTATATCCATGGTCGACCTAGAATGGCGTTGTAGGGAGCTGGTCGATCCACTATGACAAACTCTGTCATTCTTCGGACTCCTCCAGCTATTACTGGGGCGAAGATGGAGCCCATTGAATATGTTGTTTCGCCAGCGAAGCCCACTAGGGGTGTTTGTCCTTCGACAATCTCGGAGTCTTCGAACTCCATCTTTTTGAATGCATCGTAAAAGAGGACATCCACTGAGCTTCCTGTGTCGATCATTATTCTCGAGAGTTCGACATCCCCGACTACCAAGCACACGAGGAGCGCATCGTCATGTGGCTTGTCGAGGTCGAGCGTCTCGCTCTCGTAAAAGGTGATGTCGTGGTCTGGACCTTGCATTGGGATTTTCTACCGTTTATCGGTCTATCGAATTGATCAATTCTCGGCATAGCTTGGAGCCGCCAAAGATGAAGTCAACTCGTTTAGGGGGTACAACCCGCACCCCCCCCCCCCCCCCCCCCCCCCCGCAGAGGCGATGGAGATTGATTCGTGAGCGAAAACTCTTGACAAGGGCTGGAGGTGGAGGTAATGCTGAGCCTCCCGGGGTACCGCATAGACTGAGCTCATCGAGGATGACTTCGACTCATTTTCGCGACCCTTGAGGGAGAGTTTCAGGGGATCCTGGCTCCTTAGAGCGTTCTCGTTTATTCTGGGAAGGCTTTTTGGACTCTTTGGTCTGCTTGTTTTCCTTTTTGTCTGAGGTAGTTTCCTCCTTGACTTCGGATTCTTGGTTGTTTTCGGACTCTCATTTTTGCGCCTCGACCTTGGCTCGAGTGTAGCACTCTTCGGTCGAGTGTCCTTTTTTGTTGTGAAAGTCACAGAATTTGTCTTTGTCGAACTCGAATTTCTTTGAGCTCTTCGGGCTCTCAACCGCGTTGACGTTTCTAGATTTACGGGAATCCTTCTTTGATATCGAGCTCTGTGAGCCCGGCTGGTTCCTTTCCTTTCTGTGTTTCTCTTTGAGGATCGTAGTTTCGTCCTCGAGGCGAGCGAAGGCTGATGCGTGATGAAGGGCGTCATCGAGTGTGAGAGGTTCGCAGACTGTTATTTCCTCGCGGAATTTGGTCGAGTACCATAGTCCCCGCCTCAGTGCCTCTATGGCTACTTCGTCATTTGGGTTCGCGATTTTGGATTTTATTTCCTTAAATCGATCAATGAACGAACGAAGTGTTTCATCGGGTTTTTAAGAGACGCCAAATAAGGCTGCCTCGGTAGTCTTTACCTCGATAAAAACAGAGTACTGTTTGTGAAAAGCTGTCATGAACTGGATAAAGTTATCGATGGACTTTTCCTCCAGTCCGAAGAACCATTCTAGGGCAGAGCCCGATAGGTTTTCGGCGAGGAGTCTATAGAAAGCCGGTTCTCTCTCCTCGTCAGCGAGGTATACCCTTGACATTTCTAGTTGGAATGCCCTGATGTTGGCTTTAGGGTCCGATTTTCCGGAGAATTCTGGGAACTTTGTTTTCTTGATTTCTCGAATTCTCGCGAAAGCGATTCGATCTGTGAATGGCGTTTGGCGTGTTTCCTCGATTACTCGATCGATGTCAGGTGCCACGCTTGTGGACATGTGGACCTTCGAGCTTAGACTCATAAACTTGGCGTTAGCCTGTTCGATGTATTGCCTTAGCACTTCGTGTTCATCGCCTGCTAGGGCTGCGAACTGTGTTTGTGGTTGGGTCGACGGCTGTCCCGACGAGATTGGATCGGTTAGATCGACCGTCGGGATCGGTCTCGTTTGGTCGATCGGAAGTGTTTGGAATGGGAATGGATTCGACCCTAGCGGGTATCCAAAGCTTGAAGCGAAAGCCGAGCCTCCAAGCTTCCTTGGCCTGATACCGGAATCTCTTTGCAAGGGAGGTGGCCCAGGTAGTGGTCGGTTTCCCGACCCGCTTAGATCCGTGACAAAAAAGCTTGAGCTAAAAGGAGTCGGTGTCGCCGTAGGGGTCATGATAGGGCGGAAGCCGCTATTTGACGTGCCAGCGATATTTCCTGATGCTCCCGGTGTAACACCCCCGGTTCGATCCATAACCAGGTGAACCAAAGATGCCACAGTATATCAAATACCGTCAACGGTCCAGCCGTGCCCATAGGCTTGGCCGGTCTATTTTCGATATCTGACCCTCTCGCCAAGAGCCTAAGGCTTGCCAACCCGTACTCCAAGCAAGAGTTGTGTTAGTTTGGACTAGCTAATATCAGGGAGGAATACAAGAGTTTTACACACACAAAAGCCTTTTATTACATATATGTAAAATCTTACAAAGTCCTTACATCTTAAAATATTACATGCGGAATTCCTTACGAGTCAAACCGTACATACCCAAAACCCTACATGATATTTTACAAAAGTAAAGCGCTTACAAAAGCATACCAAAAAGCTACTCTTGAAACTTCACGTCCGTCACGTCCTACTTCTCTCTTACTAGGGTTACCTGCAAAATAAGGAAGGGATGAGCAATCTAGCATTACCCAGCGAATTCCAGGCCCTCTATACAACAATTATTTTCCCACCCCAAAACCCCAAAAATGCATGAATGCAACACTCATAAATCAATCAAAACAATGCATGCGGAAAAATAAAAGAGATGATATCATGATAACCACAAACACACACACACACACACACACACACACACACACACACACACACACACACTAGCCTCGCACGCCCCTGGGCCTCGCACGCCCGACGCATTCGATCTTCCTTTCTTGTGAACACCTAAGTCATAGCCACAAAGACACATGAGCCAAGAACATCACCAACAACCGAGACATATGTTTTTTTTCTTCTCGGCGGGTACCATCGCACGGTTACCCTTACTCTCTCGTCGGATAGGACTCGGCCCTAGGCTGCAATCCCGTTCCTCCGCGTCTTCCCACCTAGACGGTCCTTCGCTAGTGTGAGGAGTCGAAAGGAAGTATCGAACCGCCACGTTTCTGGATCTCCCACACCTCCAGATATCTTCCGGATCTCCCACACCTCCGGATCACACACCACAATTTTCGGGACGATCCCTTGATCCGTTCCCGTACTTATCACAACATGTATTTTCGAGTGGATCACAATCCGACCTCGTACTTATCACAACCCCAATCAAATGAATGCATGATAATAAAAGTGAGGCAAGGATAAACACTTCATGTGTTTCAATCCTTGACCACGACCCGCAAATAAACCGTTAACACCTATGCTACCGGGAACTCACATTTCACTACTCGGGCTAGGTCCGTCTTAGTGTATTCTTGCACGATCTGCACTGATAGACTAAGTAAAGAACCTAGTTTAGTCTAGGTCATAAAAGAAATTAAGCTGGAAAGGAAACTACAGAACTTGGGCTTACCGACCTTTCTCGCTTATCGGGTATTTGCCCCTATTACCGACCTACTTTCTTTCTCTTCTTTCTTTTTCTTACCCTTTCTTTTCCTAATATTTACTATGAATCTAAGAGTGGTGGATGAGTAGAAATGAAGTCAGGGCCGTGGTATTTATAGGCAAAATGAGCCAGCTTCTCTCTTATGTCGTCCGATGTCATCGGTTTTGCATGTTTCCGTCTGATTCGTCGAAAAGAGAGGTGCACCAGGCCTAGCACTCTATACCTGCGTTCTAGCTTCCTAGGTGTGCTCAGAAGCTTTATCATATCCATTTAGGTCGTAGGTCTTGGTGGTTTCATTTGATTGGTCCCGAAGCTTTTGTCGTTATCTTCTCGGTTCAAGCGGATAGGGTAAGCACGAGATGTCATCGAACCATTTGGGGTTTGCTGGAGCTTATCCCTTCACCTTTTCCTCTGAAATCTAGGCTCTAGGACTGCAGTTTAGGTCGTGGGTCATCTGGCCTGATTATTTTTTGGTGAATGATCTTATCCGTTCACCGCGGGTCGCTGTGCGATTCGCCGGAATGAAGGGTAATGAGGACGAAACCTAGCCTTAGGTCTGTATGTATACTGAGCCTTCATGATTATATTCTTATCCTCTCAGGTGTCCAATTAATTCGTGGCAACAAAGTTCGTGGCCAGCAAGAATAGTCGCATTTCGGTTAATCGGATAATTGTACCGTTTCGGCCGTTGCATCGTCAAATCTTATTTTTCGGAAATTATCCCATCCAAGGACGTTTTTCTAGATCAGTCTTGACTTGTAATTTCATTTATGAAATCCGTCCCGCTTGCGTCCGTACTGGTGTTTAATCTCAAGCGTACCAAACTGTGTCGACAATTTCCGTTCCGACCCGATATTCGTCCTTTTGCTGTTAACCAATGGGAGTTGGACATTTCTTCACCATCCCTGGTCTTTGGTAAGCTCAGACAATGGTAATGAGACACTCTCCTCCAGCTTTGGTTCGTGGTTTAGTTAGTCCAATAGGAAGGCGCCATTTTTCTTCTCTTAAACCTATAAAAAATTCGACCAATGAGAATGGAGTGCTTCATCCAAGGTCTGGCCAGGTGGTTCGTGGTCCAATAGGAGCTTGACAATTATCCACCTGATCTGAGGAGTTTGTCCAATCAGAAGTGGGCATTCAGCTGCTTGTCAGATCATAAGAAGTTTGGTCCAATAAGAGCGAGACATCTTCAGCTGCTTCGTTTTTGTAGGAAAATAACGGGCGTTTTTGGTGAGGAATAACTAAACATACTCCTGCTCAAGACTTGTCAGAAAGTGAGCTGGTTTTCTTCCTAAAATAATGATACTCACGTGGCTGATCAGCTGGAGCATTATTCCGCACATCGGTCCTTACCGATTCCCGTAATTTGGCCATACTGACTGTTTTAAGGCCGTTTTGATCAATCTTCGTTTCTTCTCGGAACAACTGAATTTTCTTGCAACAAAATACCTTAATATGGTCTATCTTGAGTCTTGAATTAGCCATTGGTCGTTTTAGAATTTTTAGCTTCGTCGGCCGTCCACATCGGTCTCTCGAAGGTGCTTGTGAACCGTCTTCAAAAATGCACGTCCGTTTTGATTTTTGCCTTGACCAAAATTATGCCTATTCTTCCCAAGACAATTACCATAGTTCCTCGCGCGTTTTCTTGATGGTTGACGTTTCGGTCGCACTTAGCTCTTGGTAGGGTCATTACATTCTCCCCAACTTCTAAGAATTCGTCCTCGAATTCTACTGTAGAATCAATCCTCGGTTTCTCCTTGTCTTCTAAGAATATTGTCCCGTAACCTTGTCGTCGAGTCTTACTCCTCCAGAAGTTTCATACCTTCGTTACCATTCCCTTTCCATGTTTCATCTCATACTACTCATCCTAATTCCTTTCCTAACAATTTATAGGCTATAGGATGACTCTCCTAACTCCCCTTTTAATCCTTTCTAAAATTCCATCCCTAATTCCCAAAAAAATGCATCATGCATGCAAAGAAATAAGTTAGAACCCATGCGTACCTTAGCATTATGGCTGATTCCTGTTTTTTGGCTAGAAGTTTCAAAAATGCCTAGTCCTACTAGTATCAACTACTCTTCTTCCTCGGGCTGCTGGTCTTGCTGTAGATCGGGCTGCTGGTTGGTGACTGGTGCTAGATGAGTGTGCTGGATGATGGGTCGGGCAATTGGCCGGATAATGTCCTCTTCGTCTACATATATCGCACATGTTGCGCCTTTGCGCTGCTCGCATATTAGGACATGCGCGACTGTAATGTCCGGTCCCACCACACTCTTGGCAAGGCGGTGTGACAGTTTCGGGTGGTGGGACTCTCATTCTCGCGGTCCTCCGGGGTGGTCTTCCTCTTTGAATTGGTCTGGTCCTTTCCTCGATGAACCTATCAACTCCGTTCCTTTCTTGGCTCTGCGTCGCCTGTATGTTGGTTGTCTCGTCAAAGCGCCTGAACATAGATTCCACGGTGGCTTCCTCAGGGTTTTCTGGATTAATGTTTTCTCCTCCTTTGGAATTATAGTGGTCAGATCTCCTTAGTGGTGGTTTGGAGTGAGTCACTTGCGGGTTCAGTTCTAGTGGCTGTCCATAAAGGTCATAGATCGCCGTGGAGCGGTTTCCAGTATCTTCATTGCTTTGTGGTTCCGTAGGGAATTCTTCTTCCGGGTGATCTCCTCCAATCTGTGTCATCATGTTCGTCCAGTACGTGGGTGAGATATTTCCTTGTCCTGGGTAGTACTCTTGCGGAATTAGTCCATCATCATCGGCTTCAGCGCGGCTTCCCCATAGATCATGTTTCAAGGTCACAGGTGTGGTTAGGTCTCCATATCACACAAATGGATACACATAGTCCTCCTCCTCGGGCTCCGTTGGTATGTAAGGATACATCCCATATCCTGGCATGAACACGTGCGGCATTGGGATCTCCGGTATTACACTCCGCGGGCTATTCTCCCATAAGTTTGGCGTTGTTTCATTGGATGAGATTTCAACAATCTCGGTTGAAGGTACCAAGATTTCAACATCAGTGTGCTGCGTTGGCCATGCAGTGTACATATCTTCATCACTGACAGGCTCGTCGTATTGGGCTAGCATTCCTATCCTTAATGATAGATCCAGATCTCCGACCATCCCATTGTCGTCTTCATGAGGACTTGATTCCAGAGATGAGTCCAAGTCGGTGACAGCGAACCAGTTTCTAGATTCATCAGAGTCTCCTGATGAGTTTGATCCACTGCCCTCATCATCATACAACCCTGCATCCGGCCCATTCTCAGTCAAACAGTCCCATATTGTTCTCCCCATCGGTCGTGTCTGCGACACCATATCACACTTGTTATACCAAATCACACTCAAAAGATGTAACGGACATTCCAGATTCCTAAGTATGCTTTTGTGACTCCTTTTGACTCGATAAAACCGAATAAAATTCTTGTCCCATTAGCATGATCATGAACCATGCTCTGATACCACCATCTGTAACACCCCCGGTTCGATCCATAACCAGGTGAACCAAAGATGCCACAGTATGTCAAATACCGTCAACGGTCCAGCCGTGCCCATAGTCTTGGCCGGTCCATTTTCGATGTCCGACCCTCTCGCCAAGAGCCTAAGGCTTGCCAACCCGTACTCCAGGCAAGAGTTGTGTTAGCTTGGACTAGCTAATATCAGGGAGGAATACAAGAGTTTTACACACACAAAAGCCTTTTATTACATATATGTAAAATCTTACAAAGTCCTTACATCTTAAAATATTACATGCGGAATTCCTTACGAGTCAAACCGTACATATTCAAAACCCTACATGATATTTTACAAAAGTAAAGCGCTTACAAAAGCATACCAAAAAGCTACTCCTGGAACTTCACGTCTGTCACGTCCTACTTCTCTCTTACTAGGGTTACCTGCAAAATAAGGAAGGGATGAGCAATCTAGCATTTCCCAGTGAATTCCAGGCCCTCTATACAACAATTATTTTCCCACCCCAAAACCCCAAAAATGCATGAATGCAACACTCATAAATCAATCAAAACATTGCATGCGGGAAAATAAAAGAGATGATATAATGATAACCACAAACACACGGGCCTCGCACGCCCGACGCATTCGATCTTCCTTTCTCGTGAACACCTAAGTCATAGCCACAAAGACACATGAGCCAAGAACATCACCAACAACCGAGACATATGTTTTTTTTCTTCTCGGCGGGTACCATCGCACGGTTACCCTTACTATCCCGTCAGATATAACTCGGTCCTAGGCTGCAATCCCGTTCCTCCGAGTCTTCCCACCTAGACGGTCCTTTGCTAGTGTGAGGAGTCAAAAGGAAGTATCGAACCGCCACGTTTCTGGATCTCCCACACCTCCAGATATCTTCCGGATCTCCCACACCTCCGGATCACACAACACAATTTCCGGTACGATCCCCTGATCCGTTCCCGTACTTATCACAACATGCATTTCCGAGTGGATCACAATCCGACCTCGTACTTATCACAACCTCAATCACATAAATGCATGATAATAAAATTAAGGCAAGGATAAACACTTCATGTGTTTCAATCCTTGACCACGACCTGCAAATAAACCGTTAGCACCTATGCTACCGGGAACTCACTCTTCACTACTCGGGCTAGGTCCGTCTTAGTGTCTTCTTGCACGAACTGCACTGAGATACTAAGGACAAAACCTAGTTTAGTCTAGGTCATAAAAGAAATTAAGCTGGAAAGGAAACTACAGAACTTGGGCTTACCGACCTTTCTCGCTTATCGGGTATTTGCCCCTATTACCGACCTACTTTCTTTCTCTTCTTTCTTTTTCTTACCCTTTATTTTCATAATGTTTACTATGAATCTAAGAGTGGTGGATGAGTAGAAATGAAGCCAGGGCCGTGGTATTTATAGGAAAAATGAGCCAGCTTCTCTCTTATGTCGTCCGATGTCATCGGTTTTGCATGTTTCCGTATGATTCGTCGAAACGAGAGGTGCACCAGGCCTAGAACTCAAGACCTGCGTTCTAGCTTCCTAGGTGTTCTCAGAAGCTTTATCTTATCCATTTATGTCGTAGGTCTTGGTGGTTTCATTTGATTGGTCCCAAAGCTTTTGTCGTTATCTTCTCGGTTTAAGCGGATAGGGTAAGCACGAGATGTCACTGAACCATTTGGGGTTTGCTGGAACTTATCCCTTCATCTTATCCTCTGAAATCTAGGCTCTAGGTCTGCAGTTTAGGTCGTGGGTCATGTGTCCTGATTATTTTTTGGTGATTGATCTTATCCGTTCGCTGCGGGTCGCTGCGCGATTCGCCGGAATGAAGGGTAATGAGGATGAAACCTAGCCTTAGGTCTGTAGGTCTACTGAGCCTTCATGATTATCTTCTTATCCTCTCAGGTGTCCAATGAATTCGTGGCAACAACGTTCGTGGCCAGCAAGAATAGTCGCATTTCGGTTAATCGGGTAATTGTACCGTTTCGGCCGTTGCATCGTCAAATCTTATTTTCCGGAAATTATCCCATCCAAGGACGTTTTTCTAGATAAGTCTTGACTTGTAATTGCATTTATGAAATCCGTCCCGCTTGCGTCCGTACTGGTGTTTAATCTCAAGCGTACCAAACTATGTTGACAATTTCCGTTCCGACCCGATATTCGTCCTTTTGCTGTTAACCAATGGGAGTTGGACCTTTCTTCACCATCCCTGGTCTTTGGTAAGCTCAGACAATGGTAATGAGACACTCTCCTCCAGATTTGGTTCGTGGTTTAGTTAGTCCAATAGGTAGGCGCCATTTTTCTTCTCTTAAACCTATAAAAAATTCGACCAATGAGAATGGAGTGCTTCATCCAAGGTCTGGCCAGGTGGTTCGTGGTCCAATAGGAGCTTGACAATTCTCCACCTGATCTGAGGAGTTTGTCCAATCAGAAGTGGGCATCTTCAGCTGCTTCGTTTTTGTAGGAAAATAACGTGCATTTTTGGTGAGGAATAACTAAACATACTTCCTGCTCAAGACTTGTCAGAAAGTGAGCTGGTTTTCTTCCTAAAATAATGATACTCACGTGGCTGATCAGCTGGAGCATTATTCCGCACATCGGTCCTTACCGATTCCCGTAATTTGGCCATACAGACTGTTTTAAGGCCGTTTTGATCAATCTTCGTTTCTTCTCGAAACAACTGAATTTTCTTGCAACAAAATACCTTAATATGGTCTATCTTGAGTCTTGAATTAGCCATTGGTCGTTTTAGAATTTTTAGCTTCGTCGGCCGTCCTTATCGGTCTCTCGAAGGTGCTTGTGAACCGTCTTCAAAAATGCACGTCCGTTCTGATTTTTGCCTTGACCAAAATTATGCCTATTCTTCCCAAGACATTTACCATAGTTCCTCCCCCGTTTTCTTGATGGTTGACTTTTCGGTCGCACTTAGCTCTTGGTAGGGTCATTACACCCGGAGGTGTTATCGTCGGAGAAAAATCCAGACGCGGCCGAGGTGGCGGACTTAGTGGTGGTCGTGAATCGCGTATTGATCGACCTCCTTGGTTTTGGCTAGCGATCTCTTCGAGACGAGCGTTAATGAGCCATTCATGTTCGTCGAGCTGCGTGGCCAGAGCGCGGTTTGCTATCTCTTGGGCCCGGGCGCTCGCCTTGTTGCTTCTCGTTCGGTTTACCAACAGGGTAAGCATCAAATGGATTTCGGCGAGGTCGTCCGGACTTTTACGCGGTGGAGCAGGAGGCTGTGGCGGGTTAGGCATGGGCGTTCCAGATCCGCCTCCTAGAGTGGGAGTGGGAATTGAATCATTCCTCATCCACACCCAATTCCTGCTCGGATCGTTAGTTCCTGACCAAACGTTTGTCGGGGTCTAGCTTGTCGCGATTGCTTGAGCGACCGAGCTAGTTGGTGCCGAAGTCGTGGAGACTGAGGTTGAGCTCGTCAACACGGCATCGGTCTGACCCACAGTCCTTACCCCGGTGGTGTTCTGAGGAACGTCGTCGACCATCTGAGGGTGGTCAACTGGTGGAGTGGCGCTAGGAGAGCCAGATCGGTCGGGATTCATCTCGATCTATCGAACCTAGGATCTGATTCTTGAGATAGGAAAGCTACAGATTGTCCCCACAGTCGGCGCCAAATGTGAGATCGAAGATTCACACCAAGGATTTTTAATCGTGGATTTGGACTCTTTATATGAAATGATATAGATTTCCTATGAATCAAAGATTTTATTGAGGATGTATGTCGAGATAGAACAAACAAAATCGAATAGAGAGTACAAAGTTATGAGAATCGAGCTATCTAGTCGAAGTGTTCTTGATTAGGGTTGGAATTGTCTTGAATGAATCGCCACTTCTTCTTTAAATAGTCCTCGTCTTTAACCTTCTTGTTCCGATCTTTCGGCCTCGCCATAAGAACGATCTCCGGGATTCGCGGGGATCGACTTAACTGGCAAAGACCATATCGTTCTTCCTCTACATCCTTTTCTATCGAGCTCGAGCTCGACTAACTCTCACTTCATTATTTGGGCCTTGGTTTAATCATGGTCGAATGAGCCCAGAATCTATGATAGTCGAACTCATCTCTTTAATTGTGGATCGGGCTTATAATTATGGGCCCTTATTTTGTTTGTTAGTGGGCCGGATTTCCTAGAGGGAAATCCAGCACCAACACCCCCCCCCCCCCAATTAAGAGAGAAGCATGACCTAAGGTTGACAGGCTGGTTCGCATAGTAGAACCGGTTGGAAAGAGTAAGGGTTCCCCGAACACTAGCTCAGCAACTAGCACATGCCTCACGAGAAGATGTCAAGAAGAATGAGATCTCGTTACGCTAGCAAGGATGCAATCGACCTGACAGAAAAAGTGAAGTCAGGCGAGCTCGCCGAGGCATTGTCTAAATCCTTGGATCATACTACTACTATTGCGACCTCCCAAAGTGAGGAAGTTACTTAAGTGGGTATCATCCCTCCAGCCATGCCTCCTCTTTCTCCGACTAGCAGAGAGATCTTCCTCGTTCTGTTATCAGATTCAGTTCAGGTTAATTCTTACTCTTGTGGCTCTAACAGGTCCAACGATCAGAACCGAGGTGGAGCCAGTTCCCAGTCTTCAAAACATTAGAGAATTGGGTTGATGAGATCTCACATAACGCATGTCAAGAACTTGAAGTGAGGCAAGCTTCCTCTCGTTCAGTCGTGAGTAAGTCATTCAACTAGAGTATCTGATTGCCGACGATCCCTAAGGTGTAGCCTATTTACTTAGACATTTCATGCCCATCAGATTTCAGCTCCCCGCTATTCGCGACGTGACTAACAAGCAGGTCTACATATAGATGATAGCTTCTTGTGGTATGGTACGAGCTCTTCTTTTAATAATTATATTGAATGTATAGTTCATCATTCTAACGAGCTCATTTTTATTTGGTATAGGCGCTCGTGGCAACAAAAACATATATCTCCGTGCTGGAGCGTAAGTTGAAGGAGGTCCCCCACACTTCGTAGCTCGAAGAAGCCAAGAAGAATGTCAAAGAGCTCAATCTCAACCTTCAAGCCACGGCGAGGCGACCCTAAACAAGAAAATGGCCGAGTACATGAAGTAGGAAGCTTGGATCATTCAGATCGAGAACTCCGAGGAGGAACTGAAGCATAAGCTATCTATGTTGATGAGGACATTGACTCAAGCATAGAGATACGACAAGAAGACCTAGAAGAAGTACCTGCTGCTCAAGACATTACAACCATGAGAGATCCTCCAAGGACAAGATCAGGAACTAGAAGACTCAGAGCACTGTTCAACACATCAATTCAGAGTCTCCTAGCTCAAGACTATCAAGAGAAACCGGCCAGAATTCAAGTGGAGCGTCTAGAGGCCCAACAGAAGACAATTGAAGACTCAAGGATGATCTTCTGAATTCAGTCCACTTAGGCCCAACCATGGACGACCACTCACGCTCAATAAGGTATGATTTCATTTCATATATTGTGTTTGTTCATTTTGCAGGTCCAAGCATTATATTAGTTGTCTGAGTCAAAGTATGTATTAGTTGCATAAGTAAGTCAAGTTTCCCTGTATTACTTTTAATTTCGAACCATAGGATATTTTAGTACTTTAGTAGCCGTTGTATTAGGTTTCTGCCCTAGAAGGCAACAGCTGCACGATCCCCTTTATAAGGATCCTTAGCAGCCGTGTATCATTAACGAAGTATCAATAAAATAACGCAGTTCTTCTTCTTGAGAGAAAACACCTCGATTCTAAGCTTTCATGTGAGTCATATCAAGCGACCTTAGATCAGTCTTATCACAAGATCACCCATCTCTTGTGTGGCGACATTCAATCCATCTTCTTTCCATTTAATCACTTCAACATCCATCCTAAGGAGTCTAGAGACCCACGGTTGGATCCATCTCACCACCTCATCACCCACGATCTAGAAGAGAGAGACTTCAGTCCCTGTTCTACATCACCCACGCTTCCCATCTTGCATCATCTGGTATCAGAGCCGAAAGGTTCCTAGATCAGGTGTATCTATCCTTTTCCTTTCGGTTTCCTTGCAACTAGTTTATAGCTTTCGATTTCTACATTCAAAAAAAAAAAATATATATTTCTGTTTTAGTTTGTTATCCATTTGTTTGCATTCCAAAATCGAAAAACCATAAAAAGTATCTTTTTTCACCTAGTTCCATTGTTGATCAAATCCCTTGTATCGATTTAGAAATCGCCTCTTTGTGCTTGAGCCATTAAGCGAAAGTTCTTGTCAATCTTAGGGTTTTAGAATCAAAGTTTTCTTTTTTTGCTACAACTCGTTTTCAACTTTCAAAAAAAAAAAAAAGAGTTTGTTTTGTGTTCTTTTGTTTTAGTTCTTATTTTTGCATTCATCAAAAAAAAAAAGAGATTTAACAAAGAAGAAGAAGTTTAACATTTTTGATCCGATTTTCATCAGAAATTTTTGGTTCAAAGTGTTTCTTTCCTTTTCCCAAAAGATTTCGAAATATTTCTAGATCTTTAAGATATTCTAGTTCCTATTTTTTGGCTAAATCTCGTTTTCAAAAAAAAAAAAAAAAGTTTTCTAAATCTTTTCAAACGTCCTAAAAGATTTTCAATATCTTCCTAAATTCGGTTTTCAACTTTCCAAAAACTTCTTTTATCAAACTGAACGTGATTCCGATTTTCATCAGAAATTTTTGGTTCAAAGTGTTTCTTTCCTTTTCCCAAAAGATTTCGAAATATTTCTAGATCTTTAAGATATTCTAGTTCCTATTTTTTGGCTAAATCTCGTTTTCAAAAAAAAAAAAAAAAGTTTTCTAAATCTTTTCAAACGTCCTAAAAGATTTTCAATATCTTCCTAAATTCGGTTTTCAACTTTCCAAAAACTTCTTTTATCAAACTGAACGTGATTCTTATTTGCATCCGAGCCTTCTCTTGTGTCAGTTCTTGACGCATCGCTTGTATCACAAGTTAACAAAGGTTTGCTTAGGATCTTCCTTCTTATTTTGTGCCTTTTGTTCCCAAGTCCCTTGATCGCTTGCTCTAGTGTGTGTAGGAACAGGAAACCAATGGCAGGAGACCAAGTCGACCCTAATGCAACTCTGCTAGAAGCGCTCCAAGCCTTGAGGAACGATTTGTCAGCTCAGATCGGACGGATTGATCAAAGGGTTGGACGACTAGAACTTCCAAGGAATGACGAGCAGTCAGATGATGAGGAGAGTGAGCATACTATGAATGCAGGAGCAGGAGGGAGAAACCGAGATCATCAACACCACCGCCGTGATCGCCAACCACAACAAGAGGTAAACCGTAACTTTACAAAAGATTTGAAACTAACTGTGCCAACTTTTGCAGGTAGGGTTAATCCGGAAGCATATCTGGATTGGGAGAGGCGCATGGAGTACATCTTCGATTACTACAAGTACAATGACCAGAAGAAGATAGCTCTAGCTTCGGCTCAACTCACGGACCATGCTTTAACTTGGTGGGACAGAGAAGTCCAAGACCGTAGGCGGAATAAATTTGAGTGAATCACAACCTGGACAGCCATGAAGTACAACTTCAGGAGGCGATTTGTGCCACCACACTACCACAGAGAGATGCAAAAGCAGTTCAGACAGTTGTCACAGAAGAACAAGAGCGTTGAGGAGTACTATGAAGAATTTGAGCAACTCAAGAATAGAATGGCGTTGGACGAGAGTGAAGAAGTTCTCATGGGCCATTTCATTGATGGACTCAATGACCCGATCGCCAGAATGGTAGAACGTCAACCTTGTCATGACCTTAATGATTTGTTGCATGCAGCCGTACAGGCTGAACAAGTAATTAAGAGGAAGACAGCGGCAGCGAGTCGCTCAAGACCTAACTCATGGAACGCACCTCCGGCTAGGAATCAATGGAGTGCACCGCAAGCTAAGAATGCTGACAAGGGCAAGACTGTTGCCTCAGGTTCCCAAGATAAAAGGCCAGCTTATGAAGCGCCAAGGAACAACCGACCTGACTCAGGTAAGTCTTCAACCTCTAATACAAGAGCTAGAGACATAACTTGTTTCAAGTGTCAGGGTAAAGGTCACTATGCACGAGATTGTCCAAATCAGCGAGTTATGATTCTAACACCTGATGGAGGATATGAGTCTCAAGATGAAGAGGAACTCCTTGAAGCTGCGGATTCAGAAGAAGAGGTAGCATTTCCCGAGACAGGAGAGATGTTAGTTGTATGCAGGGCGTTGAGCGCCTTGAGTGATCCAGACACCATCCAACGAGAAAACTTGTTTTTCACTCGATGTTCAGTTCAGAACAAGGTATGTATTCTTATAACTGATGGTGGATCTTGTACTATTGCTGCTAGCAAGATTATGGTGGAAAATCTAGGTTTGAAGACTGTTGGAATTGTGTCCAGTAATCTCAGTACTGTCTCTAGAAAGTAAGAGTATGTCAATGATCAGACATAAGTCATATAATATTGGGGGTCATGATGGCTTGCTAGAGTCCGCTCATGATCTATAAGTCTTGGACTTATTGCCTCTATTATATGATCCCATATGGGTCACACGCCTAAGCTAACAGGAAAATGTGTAGGAATGGCTTAGCAGAAGTACGGTAAAAGTGCCAGGCATTTACTGTACTTAGAGAGAATAAAAGGTTTTAGCCACTGTGTGTCGATCGATGCACATGATGTGTCGATCGACACAGTGCGCGAATGGCCAAATGGCCCAAGAGGAACCGGACGAGTTTTATAAATAAAACTCGAGTCTGTTTTCTTCTTTAACCCTAGCCCCAGCCGCGAGCCTCCTCTCTCTCTCTGCGCCGACTTCCCGTGTGGTCTAGCAGCCTCTCTTCCTGCTTAGTGTGCGTGTGTGAACCTCTGGAGGAGTTATCACTCGGTGGCTCTCTGATCTCTGACCATACCATCCCTTTCCGCTGCATAAACAGGTATAAGGTGAGATCAACAATTGTTTCTAATCAAGAGAACCTAGATCCGCATGTTTAGGACTGTTGAATCTGAGAATTGAATCTGGATTAACCCCTAAACATTCCTTCAGTGGTATCAGAGCTATTGGTTCTGGTTATTCTTGTTTAGATTCAAGTTTAGGATTGTTTTCTTGTTTAAGAAGTGTTTTGAATCAACTACTGATAAGAGAAATCACTTAAGCAACAAGGAATTGAAACCTAAACACACTTGAAATCGCAAATCCAAGCTATATTGATTTGGAATGCGATTTTCATAAAGTAGTATCGGCTGTGATCGCATGGATCGATCGATACGATCGCATGGATCGGTCGATACAACCGCGAGAGATCGACTGCAATCGCATGGATCGATCGAACGATCGCATGGATTTCGCATATCTCGGCCAAGCCTGCTCAACGCGTGAACGCATCGATCGATGCTGAGAGCATCGACCGATGCGATTGAAGAATCGATCGATGCGGTTGATGAATCGATCGATGCGGTTGGTTCATCGATCGATACGGTTGGGTTTAAGACTCGGTTTAAAATTTTGATTAAAATTATTCGTCCTGGTTTAATAAACAGATTTAATAATTTTATTAAGTCTGGTTAAACCGGGATAAGAAATCCAAAGTCGAAAAATTGGATTTTGTGCCTAAACCAGGATTTTCTAATTTGATTTGGTTGGACCAAATAAATTGAGAAAATCCGGTTTAGTAAATAACCGGTTGACAATTGTGGTCATCGTAGTAATTAAAATTTGGTTAGACCAATTTTAATGAACCAGACCGGTTATGTCATTTAATTGGACAATTGGGTCATGTCTTGGACATGGACCAATTCTTGGGCCTCGGGCCAAGAAGTTAAAACAATTGGGCCAATTATTTGAGTCTTTCTTCAGATTAATTTAGAGTTTATTTTATAAAATTATAAAGTCGATTTTAAATTAAAGTTTCCGAAATTTTGAAATTAGAAAGTTTCTTAAATTAGAAGTTTCTAGATTTGCGGGTTTTGGATTTTAAAGAAATTTCTAAAGTTAGAAAGTTTCCGTTTTTAGAAAGTTTCCAATTTTAGAAAGTTTCCAAAATAGTAGGTTTCCAAAAATGGAAAGTTTCCCGAAATAGTAATCTTCTATTTTGGGAATGAATTTTTTAAATAAACCTACGAACCTCAAATAATATCAAGCGTTGGATGTCTTGTCCATTTATGTCAACTGTCGAAGCCCATTCAATTGTATTCATGGCCTTACAGTGTGAGGGTGTCTGCTTTTGCGTGGATAAGACGGTTTGTGATTCATAAATGTCATTGGGAGTCCCAGACATTAATGATTACATGACTGTATAGTCTGGTTTTCTTGACTAGGCCATCGGGAGTCCCGGGCCTTGAGACATCAGAGTGGATTGGGCCTCGGGCCCAGATTCACAACCAAGAGTTATATCACGGATATAATTAGCCGATATAGGGCTTACCGATATAAGCTAAGGTTGGGTGATGGCCAGTGGCCCACTTTGATCTTAGTTATATGTGGATCTTGGAATCATTATATTCTATTGAGGGTAACTTATGTTATTGAATATAATGCGTGATTAATCATATTAAATCTAATACGAGATTAATCATATTGAACATTTTAACTAATAACATTTTTATCTATATATTTCAGCTATGACTACTACAAGCACACAAAACACATTCTCAATCCGGTCTGTTCTCGAGAAGGAGAAGCTGACTGGAACGAACTTCCTGACGTGGTCAAGGAACTTGAGGCTGGTCCTCAAGCAGGAGAAGAAGGATTATGTCCTTCGTGATCCTCTCCCCGAGAGGCCTGCTAACAATGCCGCCAGGACTCTGCATAATGCTTGGGAAAAGCATTCGTCAGATGAAAATGATGTGTATTGCCTTATGTTGGCGACAATGACTGCTGAGCTGCAAATGCAGTTCAAGAGTGTGTTGTCACCAATTGAGATAATGGCAAGCCTGAAATCGCTTTTTCAGGAGCAAGTAAGAACCTCTTAGACTGTAAGTTGGCTGCGAATGCGGCAGTGAGTCCTCATGTCTTGAAGATGATGGGTTATCTCGATCATCTTCAGAAACTCGACTGTCCTATCAGCCAAGAACTTGCCTGCGACATCATTCTGCAGTCATTACCTGCAAGCTATGATCAGTTCATTCTGAACTTTAACATGCATGGCTTGAGTAAGACATTGCCTGAGCTTCACGGAATGCTCAAGACTGCAGAGCCCAACTTGAGGAAAACCGCCAAGGACCCCAATGTGCTTATGGTGCAAAAGGGCAAGGGGTTTAAGAAATCCTCTGCTAAGGATAAGGGAAAGGCCAAGGCTGTCCAAGTCGCGGACAAGGACACGCCAAAGCCCAAGCCCAAGTCCAAGGCTGGGCCAACTGACATATGCAGGTTCTGTAAAGAACCAGGGCATTGGAGGAGAGAATGTAAGAAATTCCAAGAAGGTCTAAAGGAATTGAAGAAGAAGACTCTCGAGACTTCTTCGACAGGTATTTTTGTTATAGAAGTTAATACAACTACTTCTGATAATACCTCATGGGTTATGGATACTGGTTGTGGGGCTCATATTTGTACTAATATGCAGGCACTCAACAACAGTAGAAGGCTGAAGCAAGGACAAGTGGAGCTACGAGTTGGGAATGGAGCGAAAGTTCCAGCACTAGCTGTAGGCACATACTTGTTGTCTTTACCTTCGGGATTGATTTTAGAACTCAATAATTGTTATTTTGTACCTGCTATAAGCAGGAATATTATTTCAATTTCTTTGTTGGATTTGGAAGGTTATGATTTTTCAGTTAAGAATAAATTATGTTCCTTCAATCGCAACAATTTGTTCTATGGTTCTGCCCCTCTTACGAATGGGCTTTACATACTCGATCAATCCGCGCCAGTTTATAACATTAATACCAAACGGTTCAAACCTAATGAGGAGAACCGAACATTTCTATGGCATTGTCGTTTAGGGCACATCAGCGAGAAACGCATCAAGAGGCTCCATTCGAATGGACTTCTTGGCTCATTTGACTTTGAGTCATGTGAGAAATGCGAATCCTGCATGATGGGCAAAATGACACGGGCCCCCTTTAATAAACCTAACGAGAGGGCCAGTGACTTGTTGGGCCTGATACACACTGATGTGTGTGGCCCAATGTCCACTAATGCAAGAGGAAACTATCAGTACTTCATTACCTTCACTGATGATTTCAGTAGGTATGGATATGTTTATTTAATGAAACATAAGTCTGAATCTTTTGAGAAGTTCAGAGAATTCCAAAATGAAGTACAGAACCAACTTGGCAAAAGCATTAAGGCTCTTCGGTCCGACCGAGGAGGAGAATACTTAAGCCAAGAATTCAGTGATCATCTAAGAGAGTGTGGGATCGTGTCCCAACTCACTCCTCCCGGAACACCTCAATGGAATGGTGTGTCTGAGAGGAGAAATCGGACCTTATTGGATATGGTTCGATCTATGATGAGTCACACAGACCTTCCAATATCCCTTTGGGGATATGCTCTGCTAACAGCAGTGTTCACTCTTAATAGAGCGCCATCGAAAGCAGTAGCAAAGACACCATATGAATTATGGACTGGAGTGGCTCCAGTGCTGTCTTATCTAAGAATTTGGGGTTGTGAAGCCTATGTCAAGAGATTGATCTCAGATAAGCTTACACCAAAGTCTGATAAATGCTACTTCATTGGTTATCCGAAGGAAACCAAGGCTTATTACTTCTATCTACGTTCCGAGAACAAGATCTTTGTTGCCCGGGATTGTAACTTTCTTGAGAGAGAGTTTCTCTCTAAGAAAGACAGTGGGAGTAAGGTACTGCTTGAAGAAATTCAAGATGAACAGGATACTGCTCAACCTAATGAGGAAGAGCAGCAGGAGGACCTACAAGAAATTGTAGAGCCTGAACCTGTAGTACCTGAAGTTCGAAGATCCGGGAGGATCCGTCACGAACCCGAGAGATATCAAGGATTCCTCGTGACTGACTGTCATGATCTTCTGATCATTGATGGTGATGAACCATCGAACTTCAATCAAGCCATGATGGGCCCAGATTCCTCGAAGTGGCGCAAGGCCACTGATTCCGAAATGGACTCCATGTCAGTCAACCAAGTGTTTTCATTGGTTGACTTACCCGCTGGTGTAAAAGCCATCGAGTGCAAATGGATCTTCAAGAAGAAGATTGACGTGGATGGAAATGTCCAGATTTACAAAGCCAGGTTGGTGGCAAAAGGTTTCAGACAAGTTCACGGTGTGGATTACGATGAAACCTATTCACCAGTGGCTATGATGAAATCTATTCGGATTCTACTAGCAACTGCAGCTTTTCATGATTATGAAATTTGGCAGATGGACGTGAAAACCGCCTTCCTAAATGGTATTCTGGAAGAGGATGTGTATATGACACAACCTGACGGTTACATAGATCCAAAGAATGCTGGGAAAGTATGCAAGCTTCATAAATCCATTTATGGATTGAAGCAAGCATCGAGGAGCTGGAATCTTCGTTTTGATGAAGCGATCAAGCAATTTGACTTCATCAGAAACGAAGAAGAACAATGCGTGTATAAGAAAACTAGTGGGAGCAAGATAGTATTTCTTATTCTGTATGTCGATGACATACTGCTTCTCGGAAACGACATTCCAATGCTGAAGTCCGTAAAGGACTGGCTTGGAAGTTGTTTTTCCATGAAAGACATGGGTGAAGCCGCATACGTTCTTGGAATCAGGATCTACCGGGATAGATCTAGAAGGCTGATAGGCTTGTGTCAAGATTCATACATTGACAAAGTCCTGCAAAGATTCAGCATGAAGGATTCCAAGAAGGGCTTCACGCCAATGGTACATGGCACAACGCTAAGCAAGAAGCAGAGCCCTACGATGGCTGCTGAGCTTGAGCGCATGAAGAATATTCCTTATGCATCTGCAATAGGATCTATCATGTATGCCATGATCTGTACTCGTCCTGATGTTGCTTATGCATTGAGCATGACGAGTAGATACCAGTCAAATCCAGGTGAAAACCATTGGATTGCCGTAAAGAATATCTTGAAGTATCTAAGACATACTAAGGATAAGTTCTTGGTGTACGGTGGAAGTGATGTGCTTAAAGTCAGTGGATTCACGGACGCAAGTTTCCAGACAGACCAAGATGATTTCCGGTCACAGTCCGGTTATATCTTTTGTCTGAATGGCGGTGCAATCAGTTGGAGAAGCTCCAAGCAAGACACCGTTGCTGATTCCACTACAGAAGCTGAATATATCGCCGCCTCAGAAGCTGCGAAGGAAGCTGTTTGGATACGAAAGTTCATTATTGAACTAGGTGTGATACCAGATGCGGCTGAGCCTCTGGCACTATTTTGTGACAACAATGGTGCTATAGCTCAGGCAAAGGAACCAAGATCACACCAGAAATCCAAGCATGTTCTAAGAAGATTTCACTTGATACGTGACATCATTAATAGAAAGGAAGTCAAGATCAGCCGAGTTCAGACAGATGATAACGTCGCTGATCCGTTGACAAAGCCACTCCCAAGGCCTAAGCTCGAGTTTCTGACTGAAGCTGTAGGCATTAGAGACATTGAAATGTAATCTAAATTTGAGTGGGAGTTTGAGGGCTTTTATTTAGTTATTTGATATGTTCTTGTAAAACATTCTTATGTTTAATGAAATTATTATTTCAAGATTATTTTAACTGTGATGAAATAATCGTTTCAAAGTGATATAAACCATTTTATAGGTCATCGAAGTAAGTGACTTGATCTTGAGTCATCAAAGTCATTTAGCTTGATCATGAGACCCTATATTTGATAGATGGATTATATCATCCTGTCCCTAGTCGAAGGTTGTTGAAATTGGAACACCAACAACCGTGAGAGACTGGATTGGTATGTGACTTATGACAAAGTCTCAGTGTGTCATAGATGCGCGGCATCAAAGTCAATACATAGGTGTATGTTGGGAACATACGACCGGACAAGACCCGATTATGAGAACTCTTCAGGATATTTATATCTGTGTCATAAGAGATTCTCACTACGACTATAGAGTATAGTCCTTAGACCTGAGTTCGCATGCATGTGACTGCACATGGACTGATGCACTTTGATCATTGTCTAACGCTATCGTTCTACGATAGTTATAAGGACCTTGTTTGGGTACATTATGAAATGAGTAGTTTACAGTGATGGAACAAGACGGAATTTGTCCCTCCAATATAAATGGAGTGAATATCTCTAGGCCAATCGGAGATTTGAATACTGGAAAATGCATGGCCATGCTCAAACGGACTGTCCCGAGTCGTTTGGATTGTCAGTATCGAATCAGAGTCCGATGAACAAGATTAGGCTTTATAAGGATGATACCAATCTTGCCTTATGACTAATCGAGATATTGAGACAAAAGGATTATGAATACAGAGATTCCAGTACAAGTGGGAGATTGTTGGAATTGTGTCCAGTAATCTCAGTACTGTCTCTAGAAAGTAAGAGTATGTCAATGATCAGACATAAGTCATATAATATTGGGGGTCATGATGGCTTGCTAGAGTCCGCTCATGATCTATAAGTCTTGGACTTATTGCCTCTATTATATGATCCCATATGGGTCACACGCCTAAGCTAACAGGAAAATGTGTAGGAATGGCTTAGCAGAAGTACGGTAAAAGTGCCAGGCATTTACTGTACTTAGAGAGAATAAAAGGTTTTAGCCACTGTGTGTCGATCGATGCACATGATGTGTCGATCGACACAGTGCGCGAATGGCCAAATGGCCCAAGAGGAACCGGACGAGTTTTATAAATAAAACTCGAGTCTGTTTTCTTCTTTAACCCTAGCCCCAGCCGCGAGCCTCCCCTCTCTCTCTGCGCCGATTTCCCGTGTGGTCTAGCAGCCTCTCTTCCTGCTTAGTGTGTGTGTGTGAACCTCTGGAGGAGTTATCACTCGGTGGCTCTCTGATCTCTGACCATACCATCCCTTTCCGCTGCATAAACAGGTATAAGGTGAGATCAACAATTGTTTCTAATCAAGAGAACCTAGATCCGCATGTTTAGGACTGTTGAATCTGAGAATTGAATCTGGATTAACCCCTAAACATTCCTTCAAAGACAACCCAACATCCGAGGCCATACCGCCTGAGATGGTTAGATTCAAGCACAAAAATCAGGATACATGAGCAAGTCCTGATTCAGTTCAAGATAGGGAAGTATGAGGATGAAGTTTTGTGCGATGTTGTCCCAATGCAAGTAGGCCATATGCTTCTAGGCCGACCATGGCAATTTGATAGAGAGGTCATACACAATGGACGCACCAACACTCATTCTTTCACGCATGACAAGCGCAAATTCCAGCTTGCTCCTTTATCTCCTCAAGAGGTACATGAGATGCAATCTAAATTTGCTGCTGAGGCCAAGGTAAGTAAAACTAACCTTTACATCACTCCTAGTACTGTCTATAAGGCTTTAGAACGTAAAGAAACGGTGCTACTAATGGTGTTTAGAGATGTGGTGATTACAGGTTCACAGGACAATTTACTTGTACCAGAGATTGTATCATTACTTGACAGGTACAAAGATGTGTTCCCTGAAGAGATACCAGCTGGATTACCACCCATCAGAGGAATAGAGCATCAGATTGATCTAGTTCCCGGTGTACCATTACCCAACCGTCCAGTTTACCGTATGAACCCAACATAACCTAAGGAGTTGGAGAAGCAGATTCGAGACTTAATGGAGAAAGGTTACATAAGAGAAAGCTTGAGTCTGTGTGTTGTACCAGTTCTCTTAGTGCCAAAGAAAGATGGAACTTGGAGGATGTGTGTAGACTGCAGAGCAATCAACAACATCACCATAAAATATCGACATCCAATTCCAAGGTTAGATGACATGCTTGATGAACTATCTGGATCTAATGTGTTTTCTAAGATTGATCTTAGGAGTGGATACCATCAAGTAAGAATGAAAGAAGGTGACGAATGGAAGACTGCTTTCAAGACTAAGCAGGGGCTCTATGAGTGGTTAGTCATGCCATTTGGCCTAACCAATGCACCCAGCACCTTCATGAGGCTAATGAACCAGGTTCTAAGAGCTTACATCAGTAAATTTGTAGTAGTTTATTTTGATGATATATTGGTTTATAGCAAATCGTTTGAGGATCACCAGAAATATCTTGAGTTAGTCCTTGACACACTTCGAAAGGAATGCCTATATGGGAACCTTAAGAAGTGCTCATTTTGTACTGATGAAGCGGTTTTTCTAGGTTTTGTTGTCAGTGCCAAAGGTTTACAGGTTGATCAAGAGAAGATCAAAGCCATCCAAGAGTGGCCAAGACCAAACAACATAGGACAAGTCAGGAGTTTCCACGGGTTGGCAAGCTTCTATAGGCGTTTTGTCAAAGATTTCAGTACTTTAGCCGCCCCTCTTACTGCTGTGATCAAGAAGGACGTGGCATTTCAGTGGGGATCAGCTCAAGAAGACGCGTTCAACAGACTCAAAGATCGTCTGACGCATGCACCGGTTTTGGTATTACCTGATTTTAACAAAACCTTTGAGGTTGAATGTGATGCTTCAGGCTTAGGTATTGGAGCTGTGCTAACTCAAGGAGGACGTCCAGTAGCCTACTTCAGTGAGAAACTAAGTGGAGCCAGCTTAAACTACCCAACGTACGACAAGGAACTCTACGCACTAGTGAGGTCGTTGGAAACATGGCAGCACTATCTTCTGTCCAAGGAGTTTGTCATACATACTGATCATGAGACTTTGAAGCACCTTAGAGGACAAACAACACTGAAGAGAAGACATGCTAAGTAGATGGAGTTTGTAGAAGCATTTCCATATGTGATAAAGTACAAGAAGGGCAAGGAGAATGTTGTGGCTGACGCATTATCAAGAAGACACATGCTGATCACGACTATGGAGGCTAAGGTCTTAGGGTTTGAGCACCTCAAAGATGCATATAAGGATGATCCAGACTTTGGTTCAGTCTATCAAGATTGTACCATTGCCGCAACAGGTTCCTTCTACTTACATAATGGCTATTTGTTTAGGGAAAAACGTTTGTGTGTTCCACAGGGTTCTATGCGAGACTTGTTGATCAAGGAATCACATGGTGGTGGACTCATGGGACATTTTGGAGTGGATAATACTCTAAGCGTTTTGGTAGAACACTTCTTTTGGCCTCACCTTAAGAAGGATGTGGAACGTTTCTGTTCCAAGTGTGTAACTTGTCTTAAAGCCAAATCCAGGTCACATCCACATGGTTTATATATGCAACTTCCTATTCCTAGTATGCCTTGGGTTGATATATCAATGGACTTTGTTTTAGGCTTACCCAAAATCCGAGGAAATGATTCTATTTTTGTTGTAGTGGACAGGTTCTCAAAGATGGCACATTTCATTTCTTGTGCCAAGACAAATGATGCCACTCAAACTGCGGAGCTATTCTTCAAAGAAGTAGTACGCTTGCATGGGATCCCAAGAACTATTGTTTCTGACCGAGAAACGAAGTTTCTAAGTCATTTCTGGAGAGTTCTTTGGAGGAAGTTAGGAACCAAGCTACTCTTCTCAACAACTTGTCATCCACAAACTGATGAACAAACTGAGGTTGTAAACAGAACTCTATCTACTCTCTTAAGAGCCACGGTTGGTAAGAACTTACGAAATTGGTTAGATTGTATTCCATATGTTGAGTTTGCTTATAATCATGCTAACCATTCTACTACTAAGTTGTCACCTTTTGAGATTGTCTATGGATTTCAGCCAGAAACCCCTTTAGATCTTGTTCCTTTGCCGCCATTAGATGTCACTAATCAGGATGGAGAGTCCAAGGCTGAGATGATCAAGAAACTGCATCAGAAGGTGAAGACCAACATAGAGGAGAAGACGGCCAAGTACAAGAAGGCTGCTGACAAAGGGAGAAAGGAGCTCATCTTCAATCCAGGAGATTGGGTGTGGGTTCACATGCGTACAGAGAGGTTCCCAAATCAGAGGAAATCCAAGCTAGCACCAAGAGGAGCTGGACCATTTCGAGTGCTGGAGAGAGTCAACAACAATGCCTACAAGCTGGATCTGCCAGGTGAGTTGACCATTTCGCCAGTGTTCAATGTTGCTGACTTGCTTCCTTATAATGCAGATGATGGAATTCTGAGGTCAGAATCTTCTCAAGAGGGAGGGAATGATGAGGACATTGACTCAAGCATAGAGATATGACAAGAAGACCTAGAAGAAGTACCTGCTGCTCAAGACATTACAACCATGAGAGATCCTCCAAGGACAAGATCAGGAACTAGAAGACTCAGAGCACTGTTCAATACATCAATTCAGAGTCTCCTAGCTCAAGACTATCAAGAGCAACCGGCCAGAATTCAAGTGGAGCGTCTAGAGGCCCAACAGAAGACAATTGAAGACTCAAGGATGATCTTCTCAATTCAGCCCACTTAGGCCCAACCATGGACGACCACACAGGCTCAATAAGGTATGATTTCATTTCAAATATTGTGTTTGTTCATTTTGCAGGTCCAAGCATTATATTAGTTGTCTGAGTCAAAGTCTGTATTAGTTGCATAAGTAAGTCAAGTTTCCCTGTATTACTTTTAATTTCGAACCATAGGATATTTTAGTACTTTAGTAGCCGTTGTATTAGGTTTCTGCCCTAGAAGGCAACAGCTGCACGATCCCCTTTATAAGGATCCTTAGCAGCCGTGTATCATTAACAAAGTATCAATAAAATAACGCAGTTCTTCTTCTTGAGAGAAAACACCTCGATTCTAAGCTTTCTTGTGAGTCATATCAAGCGACCTTAGATCAGTCTTATCACAAGATCACCCATCTCTTGTGTGGCGACATTCAATCCATCTTCTTTCCATTTAATCACTTCAACATCCATCCTAAGGAGTCTAGAGACCCACGGTTAGATCCATCTCACCACATCATCACCCACGATCTAGAAGAGAGAGACTTCAGTCCCTGTTCTACATCACCCACGCTTCCATCTTGCATCATATATATGTCCACATACAAGATGTTCCTCCTTGAGAGTGAAAAGCAAAAGGAGTTCAAGCAGACGACCCGTGATTGGGAGGAAAAGATAAAGGTCATAGAAGAGAGGGACTTTGTGGTACATACGGCTTTGCGGGCAGCGAAAAGAGAGCTCAACGAGAGATATCTCTATATTTTTGAGGACGTTAAGGTCAGATGGAAGAGAATGAAGGACGAAACAGGCGCGAAAATCCGCCTCCATGAAGTGATCACAAACATCAAACTCATAGAAGAGATCTTAAGAGGCGAGTTTACATGACACAAGAAGTCCTGAAATTGACCGAGAAAAAGTAGATAGCTGCGTAGAAGATGGATTTTGGAGCTCTTTCAGACTTCTCGATCAAAAATTTAGCCTTCCCATGGTGTTCGAAAATTCAGTATTTCTCGTTAACACAGCCACTAAGATCCTGGTTAGACTGGACAAATTTCAATGAAATCTCTCGAAGGAGCCTGGGAGCGTGGTGGTTCTAGGCGAAGAGACTCAAGGCGAGGGGATATCTGGGGTGAAGGACTTGGATGGCGAATAACAGATGGGCGATTGAGGCCAGTTCGTCGCACTTCTCCTTCTTCAGTCCTATTGCAAACTTATGTTTCCCGAAAGCTCTTTGATGGTGTGTTTTTGATTTTGTTATTTGATTCTGGTACCCGGGAGGATTCTAATCAATTGAATTTGTTTCCAACTTATGATCTCGAGTTATTTTAGCTTTCATTACTTCCTACAATGTATAAGGATAACTTTGATTTTGATATCGAAAAGAAAGGAGTTCGATAAATGTGACATTGACTTGTCTTTCAATGTTTTTGAAATGACTATGTGTGAATCTGAATTTAAGGTCGAAGAAAATAAGTTTGAATAGCGAGAGCTAAACTTAGTCATTGATCGAGCTCATACTGAAATACTTAATTTGGACTAAGAATATGGTGTAGATTACTCTGATGGATGATATATCATGGTTTTTCTAGGTTTTCAACCATGATATAATTGTATATATTGAATCTTTAACATGATTTTTCGAGTCTACCAAGTCTTTTACAGGTGCGCTTGCGTTTGGAGCGAAGAGCGGAGTTTTGGGACGTTTCTGGTGATTTGTGCAACAAGCTGAAGTGAGAGTCTCGACCACGGTGTGATGTCGACTGACACTCACCTTAGTGTCGGTCGACACTGAGCGCGACAGAAGACTTATGCGCTAGTTGAAGACATCTTTTGAAGAATTGCAAAGTTGCCCCAGAAGTTTCCCTAATTCTAATTTAGCCCCAAAACGTGTTTAGTGGTTTTTAATTAGGTTTTTGAGCAGAAACATATTATCTTGTTCTTTGTTCTTGCTTTTGTTCTGGAGATTGAGAGATTTGAGTTGGGGCTGATTCTTGCTACTTGTAACCTTTGAGAGAAGAATTTCGAACCTCTGTTTTTATCTATTCAGTCTTACTTTCTATTCATTCGTGTGTTATTCATTTGATATCATGTCTGAGTAGTAACCTTAGTTAGATTTAGGGATTCTCGTAAGGATTTCATGCTTGGTTAGATCACTGAATGATTAGGATTCTGAATCTATCTGTTCATCACCTAAGTTGAGTTTAATACTAAATTCTGGACTGATCACCTAGGGTTTAGATCTTATATTGTTAATTTGGCACGAGAGTGTGAATTATAATCTGAATATAATTAGTGTGAGCAATTTGATTAGATGCAAAGAGATTTGGTCTAGGAAAATTGTGAACTTATGAACTTGCTAAAAATGCTTGTCTAGAACTCTAAGATTGCAAAGATATTTGAATAATTAGGTTGCTAGACATAGATAACAGTTGCAGCGAGAGTTGAATTGTTTTACATTGTGATTCTAGTTCTTGAACATGTGCTTAACCTGAATCCTGATAGCTAAGTGTCTACCATTGTATGATTTCCTGAGAATACCCTGAGTCTAGCGTCTTTCTCTAATCGAAACAAACTTTTACTTTCTTGCATTGCTTTCTACTTTCTCGCCTAATTGATTTAGCTAAGTTCGAAGACATATAGTCTATTGCGTGAATCTTGAGTCCTTGTGGATACGATACCCTCAATACTACAATAGCATAATTGTGCACTTGCAGTAGAATAGGGAATAATCTTGACATATCAAGTTTTTGGCGCCGCTACCGGGGACTCATTTGAGTTCGCCAATAGATTTTGTTGTAGAATCTAGTCTAAGTCGTTTTATTTTCTTGTTTACTGATATTTTTCTCGGTCTTGCTTGTTTTGTTGCTGCAGGAATCGACAGGTAAAACCAGTGTCGACCGAAACCCCTCTAGTGTCGCTCGACATCGAGCTCGAGACCAGTTTTTGAGTTCAGTTTATGCCAAACCGTCACACCCAATGCAACCCGAACGAAGAACTTGTGAACCTCAGACTTGAGGAGCTTGCTAGACTTGAGAGAACGAACAGAAAGGCTCAGAGAACTTCAAGGATGGTGAATAACCGTTTGATTTTGATACTAGATGCTGAAGGAGTTCTGAGAGACCAACAGAACAATCCCTACAATGCTCAGGGACAAAGAATTGACGCCCAAGGGAATGTGATCCTTGAACCTGAGCAGCCTCAAGGTGAGAGGCATGTGGTTAATCCTTGAGCTAATCCGCAACCTAATCATCCACCGGAGAGGACTCTTGCTGACTACAACAGGCCTTATGAGTTATATGCCAACAGGTCTGCTATTGTGCCTCCTCCTTTTGAAAGGAACGAGTTCGAGCTTAAGACTGCTTACTATGCATTGGTGAGGCAGCATCCTTTCCATGGCCTTCCTCATTAGTAGCCAATGGATGACATTGAGGATTTTGAAGCCTTTGTCACTGGGATGAAGCACAATGGAGTTGGGTATGATATTCTGCATCTCAAGCTTTTCCCATATTCTCTCGCTGGAGAGGCTGTAGCTTGGCTTAGGCAACTTCCACCTGGGAAGTTAACCACTTGGGATGCAGTGAAGAGAGAGTTCTTGAGGCATTTCTATGATGATGCTCGCTCCGATCATCTCAGACAGGACCTTCTGACATTCACTCAGGGACCTACAGAACCTCTTAAAGCTGCTTGGGTGAGGTTTAAGATGTACCAACGAGATTGTCCTAATCATGGATTCTCTGAAGTTCAGCTGCTGGGCATTTTCTTCAGATGTGTGGATCTTTGGTACCAGTCTGCGTTGGATGCTTCAAGCAATGGCAAATTCAACACAAAGACTCCTGAGCAAGCCAGGGTATTGATTGAGAACTTGGTGAGCAGCAACAACACCAAGAATGCTGATAGGAAGAGGAAAGAGTCTGGTGGAAAAGTTGATAACTTCCAAATTGTTGAGATGAAGAATAAGTTGGACACTGTTCATAGCTTGCTGATTGGGAAGAAGGTTGTCCATTTTACTCAAGAGGTTGAGGAGATTGAACCTGAAGATGGCTGCCAAGAAGAGGATGTGAACTACATTAGTGGGTCTGTATTTCAAGGAAACAGGTTTGGAAATCAGCAAGGTAACAAGTTCTACGCTGGTGGTCAGAAGAGTGCTTTCACAAGCAATCAAAACTCTTCTGGATATGGTCAGAATGTTGGTTTTCGGAAACCTTTTCGGCAGAACAACTCCTATCAGAGGACCTATGGATCTTCTTCTTATAAGACTCCTCCTGCTGCTAATGCTCATGAGAGCAAGTTGGAAGCTATGATGGAGAAGATTCTTGAGGGGCAGACCAAGACTATTGTGGACTTCAACAAGAAGAATGATGCCATCTACACTGATCTAAATGGGAAGTTTGAGTCTTTGAGAACACATATGAAGCAGTTGGATAGTCAGGTTTCTCAAACTGCTGGAGCCATTAAGAGGCAAGCCGGATTCCTTCCTGGAAGTACAGATACCAACCCTAAGCATCACTCCAATGCAATATCACTAAGGAGTGGGAAAAGGCTGCAAACTATCCCCAACAGGCAAGTGAGTGTATGATTATGTTGGTTCATAGGTTTAATTATCAGATTACAACCTATCACATAATCAACTAGGATCTAGGTGATTTGCAGTTGAATCATAAACAGATCAGGATCATTACCTCTTTTAGAGTGCAGCGGATTGATTGGTAATATCGAGATCACTGAGAGCAGATGATTACCGGCTCCTCCTAGGTATCCAGACGCTTACAAGCTACTGGATCAGGCTGCTAGACCAAGCTGCTAGACCAAGCTGGAACAACAGAGAGAGAGGAGGACGGCCAGACCTAGAAATCGCAGACTGCTGGTCTTACTGGCGCCTCCTCTTCCCTTATATGGGTCCAAGTAATTAAACTAATGGCCTATTAGGCTTTTGGGCCCAAGACCCAAATCAGACAAAAGACTGTATTTTGTCTGGCCCAATTCTCTGTACAAATACAGTAAATGTCTTGCATCTTACTGTATTAGTTCCTTTTTAACTTTCCCGTTAGCTATGGTGTGTGACCCTTTGGGATCATACAATACTGGTAATAAGTACTTAACTTATAGATCAAGAGCGGGCTCTAGCAAGTCATCATGACCTCCCAGTATTTATGACATATGTCTGATCTCGACACTTATCATACTTTCTAGAGATAGCACAGTAGATTTCAGGACATTCCCAACAATCTCCCACTTGTACTGGAATCCTACATTCCCTAATCCTTTTGTCTCAATATCTCGATCTGGCATAAGGCAAGATGCGTGTCATCCTTATATAGCCAGACCATGTTCATCGGACCAGATTTGATACTGACAATTCAAACGACTTGGGCAAGTCCGTTTGGGAGTGTCCACTCTCTTACCAGCTATCAAGTCTCCGATTGGCCTAGAGATATTACCTCCGTTAAACGGCAGGGACAAATCCCATCTTGTTCCATCACTATGAACTACACACTTTATAATAAACCCAACCAAGGTCCTTATAGCTCTCAGTTACGAAACAGCGTTAGACAATGATTAAAGCGCATCAATCCATGTGCAGCCACATGCATGCGAACTCAGGTCTAAGAACTATACTCTATAGTCGTAAATGAGAACCTCTCATGACACATATATTAATATCTTGTAGAGTTCTCATCAGTGGGTCATGTCCGGTCATATGCTCCCCTACATATACCTATGTGTTGACTTTGATGCCGCGCATCCATGACCCCTCGAAACTTGGTCATAAGTCTCAACACACTCTAGTCTCAAATGGTTGTTGGTGTTCCAATTTCAACAACCTTCGACTATGGACACTATGATTTATGTCATTTCGTTAAGCATGGGGTTTCAGGATCAAGTCTACTCATGTACTTCGATGGCCCATATATAATGACATGAATCATTTTGGAACGATTATTTTATATCACAGTTAAAAATAATCCAGAAATAAAATTTTCATTAACATTTAAAATGTTTGCAGGAACCATTCAAAATAACTAAAATAAAGCCCTCATAACTCCCACTCAAAAAGAGATTACATTTGAATATCTCTAATTCCTACAGCAGCAGTATGCAACTCGTGCTTAGGGCTCGGGAGTGGCTTTGTCAACGGGTCAGCCACGTTCTCATCAGTGGGAACTCTGCTGACCATCACTTCACCTCTATTCACTATATCACGAATCAGGTGATACCTTCTCATAATATGTTTTGATTTCTGATGATGTCTCGGTTCCTTAGCTTGAGCAATTGCACCATTGTTGTCACAATACAGTGTTAGAGGCTCAGTGGCATTTGTGAATACACCGAGTTCAATCAAGAAGTTCCTTATCCAAACTCCTTCCTTCGCAGCTTCTGAAGCAGCGATGTATTCAGCTTCAGTTGTGGAATCTGCCACGGTGCTCTGCTTGGAGCTCTTCCAACTTACTGCACCGCCATTCAGACAGAAGATGTAACCAGACTGTGACTGGAAATCATCTTTATCTGTCTGAAAACTTGCATCCGTGAATCCACTCATTTCAAGCACTTCACTTCCTCTGTAAACCAAAAACTTATCCTTAGTATTCCTCAAATACTTCAGGATATTCTTTACGGCAATCCAGTGATTCTCACCTGGATTAGACTGGTACCTACTCGTCATGCTTAGTGCATAAGCAACATCAGGACGAGTACAGATCATGGCATACATGATAGATCCTATAGCCGAAGCATAAGGTATCCTACTCATGCGCTTAAGCTCATCAGGTGTTTTAGGACACTGAGTCTTGCTTAGTGTAGCACCATGTATCATTGGCGTGAATCCCTTCTTGAATTTATCCATTCCGAATCGATGCAGGATTTTGTCTATGTAAGAATAGATCTGTCTCTAAAGATTTGGATTCCAAGAACATACGCGGCTTCACCCATGTCCTTCATGGAAAAACAACTTCCCAGCCAGTCTTTAACAGACTTCAGCATTGGAATATCATTTCCAAGAAGCAATATGTCATCGACATATAGGATAAGAAACGCCACTTTGCTCCCACTAGTTTTCTTATACACACATTGTTCTTCCTTGTTTCTGATGAAGTCAAAATTCTTTATTGCTTCATCAAAACGAAGATTCCAACTCCTCGATGCTTGCTTCAATCCATAAATGGATTTGTGAAGCTTGCATACTTTCCCAGCATTCTTAGGATCAATGTAACCGTCAGGCTGTGTCATATACACATCCTCCTCCAAGATTCCATTCAGGAAGGCGGTTTTCACATCCATCTGCCAAATCTCATAATCATAATAAGCGGCAGTTGCTAGGAGAATCCGAATTGATTTCATCATGGCCACTGGTGAATAGGTTTCATCATAGTCTATACCATGAATTTGCTTGAAACCTTTTGCCACCAACCTGGCCTTGTAAATCTGGACATTTCCATCCACGTCAATCTTCTTCTTGAAGATCCATTTACACTCGATGGCTTTAGCACCAGCGGGTAAGTCAACCAGTGAAAACACTTGGTTGCTAGACATGGAGTCCATCTCGGATTCAGTGGCTTCACGCCACTTTAAGGAGTCAGGGCCCATCATGGATTCTGCAAAGTTCGAGGGTTCATCACCGTCAATGATCAAAAGATCATGGCAATTAGTCACGAGGAATCCCTGATATCTATCTGGTTCGTGACGGATCCTTCCGGATCTTCGAACTTCAGGTACTTCAGGTTCAGGTTCTATTACAACTTCATGTAATTCATCCTGCTGTTCTTCCTCATTAGGTTGAACAGGTTCCTGTCCTTCTTGAATTTCATCAAGTTGTACCTTACTCCCACTATCTTTCTTAGAGAGAAATTCCCTCTCAAGAAAAGTACAATCCCGAGCAACAAAGATCTTGTTCTCGGATCGCAGATAGAAGTAATAAGCCTTGGTATCCCTAGGATAACCAATGAAGTAGCATTTGTCAGATTTTGGTGTAAGCTTGTCTGAGATTAATCTTTTGACATAGGCTTCACAACCCCAAATTCTGAGAAAAGACATTGCTGGAGCTTTTCCAGTCCATAACTCATATGGTGTCTTTGCTACTGCTTTTGATGGCACTCTGTTCAGTGTGAACGTTGCGGTCAGCAAAGCATATCCCCAAAGGGATATAGGAAGGTCTGTGTGACTCATCATGGATCGGACCATATCTAACAATGTCCGATTCCTTCTCTCAGACACACCATTCCACTGAGGTGTTCCAGGAGGTGTGAGTTGGGAGATGATCCCACACTCACTCAGATGATCACGGAATTCCTGGCTCAAGTATTCTCCTCCTCGGTCCGACCGAAGAGCCTTAATACTTTTACCAAGCTGGTTCTGTACTTCATTCTGGAATTCTTTGAACTTCTCAAAGGTTTCCGACTTATGTTTCATCAAGTAGACATATCCATATCTACTGAAATCATCAGTGAATGTAATGAAGTACTGATAGTTTCCTCTAGCATTTGTGGACATTGGGCCACACACGTCAGTATGTATCAGGCCCAATAGTTCACTGGCCCTTTCTGTGGGTTTATTAAAAGGGGCCCTTGTCATTTTGCCCATTAGGCAAGATTCGCATTGCTCACAAGACTCAAAGTCAAATGAGCCCAAGAGTCCATTTGAATGGAGCCTCTTGACGCGTTTCTCACTAATGTGCCCCAAACGACAATGCCAGAGAAACGTTTCATTTTCTTCGTTAGATTTGAACCGTTTTGTATTAATGTTATATACTGGAGTAGATTGATCCAGCATGTACAGCCCATTAATAAGAGGGGCACAGCCATAGAACATATCATTGAGATTAAAGGAACACAATTTATTCTTAATAGAAAAATCAAATCCTTGTAAATCCAATAATGAAACTGAAATGATATTTCTGCTTATAGCAGGTACAAAATAACAATTCTCAAGTTCTAAAATCAATCCAGAAGGTAAAGATAACAAGTAAGTGCCAACGGCCAGTGCTGAAACCTTCGCTCCATTGCCAACCCGCAAATCTACTTGCCCTTGCTTCAACCTTCTACTGTTGCTGAGCGCCTGCACATTAGTACAAATATGAGCCCCACATCCAGTATCTAATACCCAAGTGGTATTATCAGAAGTAGTAGTATTTACTTCAATAACAAAAATACCTGAAGAAGTAGTCGCGAAGGACTTCTTCTTCTCCTTCAGACTTTCCTGGTATTTCTTACAGTCCCTGCGATAATGCCCTGCCTCTTTGCAAAAGTGGCAGATATCAGAAGGCCCAGCTTTAGACACGGGCTTGGGTTTGGCCTTTTCGTTGTAGACAGCCTTGCCCTTTCCCTTGTCTGCAGCAGATTTCTTGAAACCCTTGCCCTTCTGCACCATGAGTACAGACGGGTCCTTGGCCTTCTTCAGATTAGGTTCCGCAGTCTTGAGCATACCATGTAGCTCAGGCAAAGTCTTTGTCAACCCATGCATATTATAGTTCAAGACGAACTGGTCATATGCAGGAGTAAGAGACTGCAGAACGATATCACAAGCAAGCTCTTGGCTTATAGGACAGTCGAGTCTAGTCAAATGATCGAGATAACCCATCATTTTCAGAACATGTGGACTCACTGCTGCATCCTTAGCCATTTTACAGTCCAAGAGATTCTTTACAGTTTGGAATCTCTCTGTACGAGCCTGCTCCTGAAACAACGCTTTCAGGTTTGCCATCAGTTCCATGGGACAAGTCAGGCCTTCCCACTGAATCTGCAGATCGGGAGCCATTGTCGCCAACATTAGGCAAACCACGTCATTAGCATCTGAAGAATGCGTATCCCAAGCATTCTTCACAGCTTGTGCGGCATTATTCGCAGGTCTAGGGGGGAGAACTCTTTCAAGGACATAAGCCTTCTTCTCCTGCCTGAGCACAAGTCTCAGGTTCCTGGACCAGTTCAGGAAGTTTGATCCGTTCAGTTTGTCCTTCTCAAGGGCAGACCGGATCGAGAAAGTGTTTTGTGTTGTTGTGCTTGACATAGCTGAAATTATGAGATAATAGAGTTTTAGTTATTTAGTTCATAAAAGAGTAATCTTAATAACTTATAAGAAAACTCGCATTGCATTCAAAATTTCTTTGTTTAACCTCATAAGAATGCAATGATTCCGAGACCCATGTTCAACTAAAACCAAAGTGGGCCACTGGCCGTCACCTGGAATTAGCTTAACTTGGTAAGCATACACACAGCTAGTTATATCCATATAACTCTCGGTTGTGGATTGGGCCCAAGGCCCAATTCACCAGATGTCTCAAGGCCCGGGACTCCCGATGGCCCAGTCAAGGAAACCAATCTCTTACAGCCAAATAATCACTAAAGTCTGACTATATACTACTTTACTTACGCAAAAACAGACACCTCACACTGTAAGCCATATCTGTAATTGAATAAGCGTTAAGTAGCTGACAAGATTGGGCAAGACATCCAAGCTTGATATTGGTTTTGAGGATTTTAGGTTTTCTTTCCAAAAATAGAAGATTACTATTTTGGGAAACTTACTTATTTTAGAAACTTTCTAAATTTAGAAATATGCTAAAAATAGAAATTTCTAATTTAATATTTTATTAAAGTTTTTGGTTGTGTCACAAATTATAGGCCCAATTCTTGGCCCAAGACCACAGAATTCCAATTGGCCCAATAATTTGACATAACCGAGTCGGTTCATTAATTCTGGTCCAAGACCAAATTAACTACTAAATCCAACTGGTTATTTACTAAACCAGACCAGCTCTAAATTATTTGGTCCAACCAAATCAAACTTAGACCAGCCTTCGGTTTAGGTTAAAATTCAATTTTGAATTTAAATCCGGTTTAGCCAGAAATTAAATAATACCAATTGTATTAAATAATTTCCAGCAAACCGCGATTTGGGTTAACCGCTTGAACCACCAATTAAATTGGATCGGTTCGGTTAAGTCCAAAACCGGGAAGAAACACCTTGTGTTTTAGCCAATTTTGACCTAACTTGCGGTTTAAGCTAAAGCTGACAATGAACCACAATCTGTTAGATCGGTTCATTGTCGCGGGTTTGGGAAGAACGAACTGCGAAGTTCGGCTGAACCGATTGGCTACTCGCGGAACGTATGCCTCGCCAGTATATCGATCGATATGACGCTTACACGTCGATCGATACTCGCGTGCATCAGCTCGTTGCGATCGGGTCATCGGGACAGCGAGAAGCAATCGATCCGATCGATATCGATCGATATCACGCTCCCTCATCGATCGATACGGGCGTCCACTTCGCATACCGATGGGTTTCAATCGGATCATGCGATTTACATATTAGGGTTTTTCAAGTTTTCTAATCAAATTTTACTCATTAAAATCGATTCATCAAACTAATAAACAACCTAGTATGATCCAAAAAGCAAAAACCTAACGACCTAGGCTCTGATACCACTATAGAATTATGTTGGTTCATAGGTTTAATTATCAGATTACAACCTATCACATAATCAACTAGGATCTAGGTGATTTGCAGTTGAATCATAAACAAATCAGGATCATTACCTCTTTTAGAGTGCAGCGGATTGATTGGTAATATCGAGATCACTGAGAGCAGATGATTACCGGCTCCTCCTAGGTATCCACACGCTTACAAGCTACTGGATCAGGCTGCTAGACCAAGCTGGAACAACAGAGAGAGAAGAGGACGGCCAGACCTAGAAATCGCAGACTGCTGGTCTTACTGGCGCCTCCTCTTCCCTTATATGGGCCCAAGTAATTAAACTAATGGCCTATTAGGCTTTTGGGCCCAAGACCCAAATCAGAAAAAGACTGTATTTTGTCTGGCCCAATTCTCTGTACAAATACAGTAAATGTCTTGCATCTTACTGTATTAGTTCCTTTTTAACTTTCCCGTTAGCTATGGTGTGTGACCCTTTGGGATCATACAATACTGGTAATAAGTACTTAACTTATAGATCAAGAGCGGGCTCTAGCAAGTCATCATGACCTCCCAGTATTTATGACTTATGTCTGATCTCGACACTTATCATACTTTCTAGAGATAGCACAGTAGATTTCAGGACATTCCCAACAGTGAGTACTGAGGAAATCGAGGAGTTGGAAGAATTGGATGAAGAAATTGAAGCCGAAAGACGAGTGTCGACCGACGCTGACACCCAGTGTCGACCGACACCCAATCCTTCGAGTGCTCGTGATGAACAAAAATCGACTGAGATCGATTGTGAAGTCGAAAACAATGGAGAATCGACTGATGTCGACCGACACCATCCCGGTGTCGACCGACACCCTTCGCGGACAGAGTCTGAAACTTTGAAAAAAGCTCATGTTTCTGCTGGGAAGGTGTATAAACCCAAGGTACCTTTCCCGAGAAACCCGAAGCAGTCCAAGTTTGAACGGTTCAAAGCTAAATACATGGCTATGCTGAGCAAGCTCACTCTTCCAATGCCATTAATGGATGCTATCAACAACAACCCAGTAATGAAGAGGTGTTTGAAGAAGATGTTGACTTCTGACATGGGAGATGAAGAGTTTGTGATGATGATTACTGAGGTCTACAGTGCTGTCATTCTGAACAGAGTTCCAGAGAAGCAAAAGGATCCAGGAAGCTTTGTCTTGGACTGCACAATTTTCAGAGACAGATTTGAGAAATCATTGTGTGATTTGGGCTCAAGTGTTAATCTGATGCCGTATTCAGTTGCTAAGCAGATGGGGATGACAGATTTCACACCTACTAGGATCTCTTTGATTCTAGCTGATCGCTCCATAAGGATTCCTGAAGGTCTCTTGGAGGATGTACCGGTGAAGATTGGTGAATGTGTAATTCCCACAAACTTTGTTGTCTTGCAGTACAATGAAGAACCTAAGGATCCTCTTATCTTGGGCAGACCGTTCCTTGCTACAGCTGGTGCAATCATTGATGTTAAGCGAGGGAAGATTGGACTTAATGTGGGTGATTTGGTGATGGATTTTGACATTAACAAACTGATGAGTCACCCTATTATCGATGGGCAGACTTTCTATGTGGACACCTTGGATAATCTAGCTGCAGAATTTCTATCTCAGATGCATCCTGCTGACCCTTTAGAGCGAGCTTTGATGAGCTCTGAGCAGGATTTGGAGCTAGAGGATGCTGCTGCTGGTGGGTATTTGAGGCTGATGGATTCTGCTGAGCATGTGATGCAGGTAGTAGCTCAAGAGGAGCTGGTCAGCGTTTCGCAGAAGGCTGCCACACCTGGAGATTGGAGCGAGGAAAAGGCTCCAAAGATTAAGCTGAAGCAGCTTCCTGCAGAACTCACTTTACTGCTAAGCAAGTTGCGCAAGCATCGCAAGGCTCTTGGCTATTCTCTTGATGATATTTAAGATATCTCACCAGACTTGTTGATATATCATGGTTTTTACCCATTTTATGCCATGATATAGATGTGTTTTTAGTGTCTTTTGTGTTCGTTTAGAGTCTTTTACAGGTTTAATCAGGTTTGGAGCTAATTGGAGATATTTGGAGCATTTTGGGACTTTTGGGACGTTTTGGCCGAGAGCTTAACTCACTGTCCGATTTATTGATCATGCATCGACCGACACACATTGTGCATCGGTCGACACACTAGCGAGATGGGCCGTACGCGTCGGTTAAACAAGTTTTGAAGAATTGCAGAGAAGCCCAGAATAGTTCCAGTATTTACACAGAAGCCCCAGCCGAGATTATGCCTATATATTTAGAGTTTTGGCTTTTATTTTAGATACGCTTTCATACTTAGAGCTAAGAGATTTTAGAGCTTTCGGGGCTGATCTAATCCTGTACTTCAGTTATTTTGGAGAAGATTTCGAACCCCTTTATCTATTTAATTTCTTCTATGCAATCTATTATTTCTATGATTATGTTTTCATCAATCATGTCTGAGTAGATCCATAGTTAAGTTTAGGGTTTCTCATTAGGGTTTGATGACTTGCTAGACTTGTTTAATTCAGTTAAGGATTCATATGATTAGAATGTTCTTCAAACTAAATTGTGCTTAAAGCTAGTTCTAACCTGATCAATTAGAATCTAGATCTTAGGTTTCTAAATTCGACACGAGAGTGTGTTTTAGAATCTGAACTATTTAGGTTGAGCAATTAAATTATTCGCAAAGAGATTTGGTTTAGTTTAATTGTGAACATATCAAACTTGAACTGAATGCTAGTTTAATCTGTTAGTAATTGCAAAGAGATTTGGGTTACTGCACTTAGACTTAGAGGATTTTCGCAAAGAGATTTGGTTAATTCTATTTTCGTGATTTGAGTTCTAGAACTGAGTTTAATTTGATCCTGACTGATTAACTTGTCTGCTTGTCTGATTTCCTGAGAACACCCTAGGCTTGACGCTTTTAGTTTATTGCTTTCACAACCAACTTGCTACTGTTTACTTTCTTGCCTTGCTTTTAATTCATTCACCACTTGCTTTATTTCTAGTATTAATCTCTACGTTTCTGATTCTATTGAGACCAAGTGTCCATGTGGATTCGATAACCCTATATACTACTTTGACGATACTGTGCACTTGCAGTTTAGAATAGGGTAAAACTTAGAACCTATCAAGTTTTTGGCGCCGTTGCCGGGGACTCTTTGAGTCTTCGATAGGACCGAACTTAGGGTTTTTACTAGAAATTTTTCTTTTTATTTTTGTTTTTCGTTTTTATTTTTATAATCTGCTAACTTTTTCTCTGTTTCTTTCTGTCGCAGGTACGACTTTCGCCTTGCGTCGATCGTTGCATCCCTTGCGTCGATCGTCACTAGGCGATTCTGAGATTGAATCGATCGTTGCACTGATAGCATCGGTCGTTGCTGGACGATTACCGACAGTTTATGCAGACGCAGAAAACTAGAAGTAATCCGAACTTGGACCTAGTTAATCTCGATCTTGAAGAACTTGGACGTCTAGAGAGAACCAACAGAAGAGAAAGAAGAGAAAGGATGGTACGAGAGCGTTTGATTCTGGTACGTGATGCTGAAGGTACCCTGAGGGACCGAGATAACAACCCATACAATGCTGCTTGGCAAAGGGTTGATGCTGAAGGGAATGTCATCCCTGATCCTCCTAAGCAGCAGCAACAGGAGCAGAACCAGGGTCAAGGACATGCCCAAGGTCGACAGATGGTTGTCCATGAGAGGACTTTAGCTGACTACAACAGACCGGATGAGTTTCATAGAAACCGGTCAGCTTTAGTGCTTCCTGCTTTTGAGAGGAACGATTTTGAAATCAAAACCATCTACTACTCGCTGATGAGACATAATGCATTTCATGGTTACCCAACGGAGCAGCCTATGGATCACATTGATTCGTTTGAGGACGTAGTCACTGGCATGAAGTATGATGGAGTCTGCCCGGACTATCTGTTCCTTAAGCTCTTTCCGCACAGTCTTGCTGGAGACGCTAGTGCATGGCTAAAGCAGCTGGCACCTGCTCAGTACACTACTTGGGCAGCTTTAAAGAGTGAGTTCATGCGTCACTTCTATGATGATGCGCGCTCAGACCAGTCCAGACAGGACATACTCACCTTTTCCCAAGGAGCTGTGGAGCCTTTAAAGACTGCCTGGATGAGATTTAAGCAGTATCAGCGTGACTGCCCACACCATGGATTCACTGAAGTTCAGTTGATTGGCATTTTCTTCAGAGGCATAGATCTTCCATATCAGTCTGCACTGGACAATTCCAGTAATGCTAACTTCAACACCAGGACTCCTACGCAGGCTAAGCAGTTGATTGAGAATCTAATAGGCAGCAACAGCTGCAAGACCATGGATGAGAGGAGGAAGAAATCTGGTGGAAGTGTAGAGAATTCTGACATAGCTGATATTAGATCTAGGCTAGACACAGTTTACAATCTCCTAGCAGGTAAGAAAGCTGTCCATTTCGCTCAAGAAGTAGAAGTAATTCAGACTGAGGAGGACACTCAGGAAGAAGATGTGAATTACATCGGAGGATCTGGTTTCCAAGGAAACAGATTTGGATATCAATCTGGGAACAGATTTTCCGGTGGAGGACAGAAGGGTGCCTTCACAGGCAATCAGAACTCTTCAAGCTTTGGACAGACCAGTAATTTTCAGAAGCCTTATGGACAAAGTGCTCAGAGAACCTACGGATCTTCATCTTATCAGACACCTCCTGCACCCACTGCTTTCGAGACTAAGATGGAGACAATGATGGAACAGTTGCTGGAGAGTCAGATCAAGACTTCTGTGGACTGCAACAAGAAGATTGATGCTTTATATGAGGATCTCAATGGAAAATTTGAGTCTATGAACACTCACATGAAGCAGCTGGATACTCAGGTGAATCAGATTTCAGGTTCTATGAAGGGAAAAGGAGTCGCAGACACCCACATTAAAGCCTGGTCTGTGTACATTAATGATGGGTCTCACCAAGGTGAAAATTTTGAGCTAAGTACGGCTGAATTGGTAGAGGAGGAAGAATTTTCGGATTTTGGAGAAAAACTCTCGGGTGAAAGTTGTGAACACAGTGTTGCAACGATCGACACACCCTTAGTGTCGGTCGTTGCAGGGCGTGAACAGACAGACCTGTCGGATGAAAATGGCATAGATGCTGACTTGGAGCTTGATCGCCTATTCCCTGGAGTTACTGAGATTACTCAACATGAGGTCTATGCACAAATCATTAAACAACACTCCTCGGTGTCTGAAGTGATTAAACAGGAGATTGAAGAGCTCAAGAAGCTAGAGGAGATTGGTGAAGCCTTGGGAGAAATTCCACCGTCTGATGATCCACCTTATCATCCCTGTGTGCAGAGGTATTTAAACAGGATGCTGCCTTTAGATGAAGAGCTGAGAGACTGGGTGATTATAGTTCCCCAACACATTAGTGAGGTGCTACTGAACAAGATCCCGAAGAAGCTGCCTGACCCCGGAGTCTTTGTGCTTGATTTCTCTATCTTCGAGGACAGTTTTAGGCGCTCTCTTTGTGATTTAGGAGCTGCTGGAAGTATGATGCCTTATTCTGTGGCAGAGAAGCTGGGGATGCTGGATTTTTCTCCTACTAGGACCTCTCTTGTCCTAGCTGATCAGTCTATACGAGTTCCGGAAGGACTCTTAAAGGACATTCCAGTGAGAGTTGGAAACTACTTAGTTCCGACAGACTTCCTTGTGCTGAAGTATGACTGCGATCCTGATGAAGCATTGCTGCTTGGAAGACCATTCTTGGCTACAGCAGGAGCTGTGATTGATGTTAGACAGAGTCTAATAGACCTCCACCTGGGAGATGAGCCGCTGCGTTATGAGATGGATAAGCTGCGAAGACCATTGATAGATGGGCAGACATTTACAATCATGGAAGCAGATGACGAGCAGCCGGATGACACTGTGATTATAGATCATGGAGCGCATTTTACTCCATCTTTTCTTGGACGCGAGCATTCTACGACAGCCTACTCACCACCCTGGATGAGGAGACTTGAACAGAGACAGAAAAAGTCTCTGTCAGGTTCTCTTGGTACCTAAAAGATCTTGTTCGCCCGGTCAAGCTAATGACCTTAAACAAGCGCTGAGTGGTAGGCAACCCACTGTTTTCGTTTTTTGCATTTTGATTTTAGTATTTTCATAGGATTTTACGCTTGTTTCTGGTTTTGGTGAGATTTGTTTGCAGGTCTCGGATTAAAACGCAGTGCGTCGATCGACACACCATTGTGTCGATCGTCACAATACGAAAGAATCGCATTGCAGCGATCGTTGCGGTCCTGAGCAACGATCGATCCCCAACGAAAATTGCACAGCAACGGTCGGTGCACCTAGTGCAACGATCGATGCCTGACTGCGACAGAGGTAAAACCCGAGAGAACTAACCATTCCATTAACAAATTTTTATTTTCTTTCTTTTAATCGATCCTTTGCTTGACACTACTGGGGACAGTGTGTCTTAAGTGTGGGGGAGGTTCTACTAACTTCTTTCTTTTGTTTTCTTAGAGTCAGTTAAAAATTTTCGAAATTTTTGTTTTATTGAGTCAAAATTTGTTTAAGTAAGAAACAATGATTTTTTGAGAAGATTAGCAGCACTTGCAGGAACTTAAGTAACCATTGAGATGAAGCTGCAGATTATCTCTGACTATTAGAAAACCCAGACGCAGATCAACCTACTGAGGACACCCACATCACTTCAGGTATCAGAGGATCCTTTTACAGACTTCACCCTTAATACTGACTTAGATTTTCTCACCTAAGGGCTTGGTATACTTTGTGTCGGGTTCCTTTGCCAGTTCTGACACAGCTTGTAAACATGTCCTATCTAGTTCCCTTCTCCCCTTCCATAAAATAAAAAAAAAAAAATAAACTGCGGATGAGTTAGTAACTCCGAAGTGGTCATGGGAATGGTAGCAAACACTATTTTCTCTCATGTGATCCATGGAATGTGTCCAAAGTACACCCCTTAACGGGAAGAACACTGATAAAAAAAATAAAATGATACCCAGTGGGGAAAAATCAGTTGTTAAGGAAGGGAAAGAGAAGAAAGGGATTAGAGAAAGATAGTATGGTGGTCTAGAGCTGGTAAGGTAAGAACCCATGTGCCCTTTGATCGATACTCCTTAGGTGAGACCGCACTTAAATACTTGCAAAAGTCAGTAGGGAGAATTTGAATGCGTGAATGTGATTGTGGAGTTTACTTAGGACAGTTGCTAAGTGTGGGGGAAGTATATGTTGGTCTTGATATCTTGCAGGTGATTCTTTCAGTGGATTACTAAGGGGAATCTGAGTGTTGCTGCTTCTAGGATGAAAAGAGTTTCTGAAGAGTTTTCAAACCTCTTCACTACATTCTAGTTCTCTGTTTTGCTTGAGGGCAAGCAAAGGCTAAGTGTGGGGGAGTTGATATATCATGGTTTTTACCCATTTTATGCCATGATATAGATGTGTTTTTAGTGTCTTTTGTGTTCGTTTAGAGTCTTTTACAGGTTTAATCAGGTTTGGAGATAATTGGAGATATTTGGAGCATTTTGGGACTTTTGGGACGTTTTGGCCGAGAGCTTAACTCACTGTCCGATTTATTGATCATGCATCGACCGACACACATTGTGCATCGGTCGACACACTTGCGAGATGGGCCGTACGCGTCGGTTAAACAAGTTATGAAGAATTGCAGAGAAGCCCAGAATAGTTTCAGTATTTACACAGAAGCCCCAGCCGAGATTATGCCTATATATTTAGAGTTTTGGCTTTTATTTTAGATACGCTTTCATACTTAGAGCTAAGAGATTTTTAGAGCTTTCGGGGCTGATCTAATCCTGTACTTCAGTTATTTTGGAGAAGATTTCGAACCCCTTTATCTATTTAATTTCTTATATGCAATCTATTATTTCTATGATTATGTTTTCATCAATCATGTCTGAGTAGATCCATAGTTAAGTTTAGGGTTTCTCATTAGGGTTTGATGACTTGCTAGACTTGTTTAATTCAGTTAAGGATTCATATGATTAGAATGTTCTTCAAACTAAATTGTGCTTAAAGCTAGTTCTAACCTGATCAATTAGAATCTAGATCTTAGGTTGCTAAATTCGACACGAGAGTGTGTTTTAGAATCTGAACTATTTAGGTTGAGCAATTAAATTATTCGCAAAGAGATTTGCTTTAGTTTAATTGTGAACATATTAAACTTGAACTTAATGCTAGTTTAATCTGTTAGTAATTGCAAAGAGATTTGGGTTACTGCACTTAGACTTAGAGGATTTTCGCAAAGAGATTTGGTTAATTCTATTTTCATGATTTGAGTTCTAGAACTGAGTTTAATTTGATCCTGACTGATTAACTTGTCTGCTTGTCTGATTTCCTGAGAACACCCTAGGCTTGACGCTTTTAGTTTATTGCTTTCACAACCAACTTGCTACTGTTTACTTTCTTGCCTTGCTTTTAATTCATTCACCACTTGCTTTATTTCTAGTATTAATCTCTACGTTTCTGATTCTATTGAGACCAAGTGTCCCTGTGGATTCGATAACCCTATATACTACTTTGACGATACTGTGCACTTGCAGTTTAGAATAGGGTAAAACTTAGAACCTATCACTTGTGCATGCATAGGATACAACTTGAGGATGAGAACTTGTCGTCGATTGAAAATCAGAGGCGTTTGAATCGTAACCTGAAAGAGGTTGTGAAGAAGGAGATAATGAAGCTGTTGCAAGCTGGGATTATTTATCCTATCTCAGACAGTGATTGGGTCAGCCCAGTTCATGTGGTTCCTAAGAAAGGAGGAGACACAGTGGTGAAGAATGACAAGAATGAGCTGATTCCTACACGGCAATCACTGGTCACAGGATGTGCATAGACTACAGGAAGTTGAATGCAGCTACCAGAAAAGACCACTTTCCACTCAATTTCATTGATCAGATGTTGGAAAGGTTGGAAAATCATCCTTATTACTGCTTTTTGGATGGCTATTCTGGTAACTTTCAGATCCCTATCCACCCAGAGGACCAGGAGAAGACCACATTTACATGTCCTTATGGCACCTTTGCATACCGCAGAATGCCATTTGGACTGTGTAATGCTCCTGCGACGTTTCAGAGGTGCATTATGTCTATCTTCACAGACATGATAGAGGATTTTATGGAGGTTTTCATGGATGATTTTTCTGTCTACAGACCATCTTACCATGCTTGTCTGGATAATCTATGCAAGGTGCTAGCTAGATGTGAGGAAAAGCACATGGTCTTGAATTGGGAGAAGTGTCATTTTATGGTCAAAGATGGCATTGTACTTGGACATAGAGTATCTGAGGCAGGAATTGAGGTGGACAAGGCTAAGTTTGAGGTGATGACAGGGCTACAGGTGCCAGACTCGGTCAATTGAGTGAGGAGTTTTCTTGGGCCTGCTGGATTTTACATGAGGTTTATTAAAGATTTCAGCAAGATAGCTAGACCACTCACTGCCCTTCTCTGCAAAGATGTGAAGTTTGAGTTCACAGATGAGTGTCGTGCTGCATTCAAAGAGCTGAAACAGGCTTTGATTTCTGCTCCAATTGTACAAGCTCCAGACTGGTATCTGCCTTTTGAGGTGATGTGTGATGCTAGTGATTATGCAATAGGAGCTGTACTTAGTCAGAAAAAGGATAAGAAGCTTCATGCCATCTACTATGCTAGTAGAATTCTTGATGATGCGCAAAGAAATTATGCAACAACTGAGAAGGAGTTGCTAGCAGTTGTGTTTGCATTTGAGAAGTTCCGCCCATATCTGATTGGCTCTAAAGTAGTTGTGCACACTGAACATTCTGCGCTTAAGTATCTGATGCAGAAGAAAGATGCTAAGCCAAGGCTGCTGAGATGGATTTTTTTGCTCCAAGAATTTGACATAGAGGTGAGAGATAAGAAAGGAGTGGAAAATGGTGATGCTGACCATCTGTCACGGATTAGGATCGAAGAGGACGTTCCTATAGATGATTTTCTACCAGAAGATAACATCTATAAGGTTGAGACTGGATTTCAGGCCGTTCTTGCGAGTTCACTGCCTTCTACACGAGTTGCAGGGCAAGTGTCGGTCGACATTCAGTTCATGTCGGTCGACACTCCATTCGAAACGGCGGACGATAATCGATCAAACCCGACATCGATTGGCCGATTGGGAACGATGTCGATCAACACCAACACTAGTGTCGGTCGACACCAGTCGCAGATGCAGGAAGCTTCTCTGGATGATCAAGCTGACATGTTCATAGCTGAAATCGCCCAAGGTTCTCCCTCTACAAGACCTTGGTATGCCGATATAGCCAACTACCTTGCTGTAGAGGATGAGCCTGAAGTGTTTAAAGGTTATGCCAAGAAGAAATTCCTTAGGGAAGCCAGGCGCTATTATTGGGATGAACCCTACCTGTACAAGCACTGTTCTGATGGTATCTACAAACGTTGCATTGCGGAGTCTGAAGTTGATAGTGTGTTGTACCACTGCCATGGTTCGGAGTATGCAGGACACTTTGCTAAGTTCAAGAAAGTGTCCAAGGTTCTTCAAGCAGGCTTCTGGTGGCCTACGATGTTCAAGGATGCTCAGTTGTTTGTCTCGCAGTGTGATGTGTGTCAAAGGAGGGGGAAGATAAGCAAGAGATATGAGATTCCACAAAACTTCATCCTAGAGGTTGAAGTCTTTGACTGCTGGGGCATCGATTTCATGGGACCGTTTCCATCTTTTTATGGAAACATGTATATCTTGGTTGCTGAGGACTACGTCTCTAAGTGGGTTGAAGCGCTTGCTAGTCCGACCAATGACTCTTCGGTAGTTCTTAAGTTGTTTAAGACTATCATCTTCCCCAGATTTGGAGTACCTAGGATTGTGATAAGTGATGGCGGCTCTCACTTCATCAACAAGTCTTCGAGAAGTTGCTTAAGAAGCATGGTGTCAATCATCGTGTGGCCACTCCATATCACCCTCAGACTTAGGGACAGGTTGAGGTTTCAAACCGACATATCAAGGAGATTCTAGAGAAGACAGTGGGAAAGACTAGGAAGGACTGGTCTGTTAAGCTGGATGACGCGTTGTGGGCCTACAGGACTGCGTTCAAGACGCCACTTGGGACTACACCATTTCACTTACTCTATGGGAAAGCTTGTCACCTTCCAGTTGAGCTCGAGCACAAGGCTAGATGGGATGTCAAACAGATGAAATTTGATCTTAAGCCTTCAGCTGAGAGGCGTTTGATACAGCTTAATGAGTTAGATGAAATTCGCCACCATGCCTATGAGAACTCAAAGCTGTAAAGGAGCGTACAAAGGCGTATCATGATAAGAAGATCATCTCACGCAACTTCGAACCCAATGACCAGGTACTTCTCTATAACTCTCGCTTACAACTGTTTCCTAGCAAGTTGCGTTCTCGTTGGTCAGGATCATTCACCGTCAAGGAAGCTAGACCGCACGGAGCTGTTATCTTGATGTATTCCAAAGGCGAGGAGTTCACAGTCAATGGGCAATGTGTGAAACATTATTGGGCGAAAGCCACAATCCCAGAAGGTGACGTTGTCCATCTGGCTGATCCACCCACTGCCTGATCGCAGTACAGACAAGCTATTGACGTTAAACGAGCGCTGAGTGGGAGGCAACCCACTGTTGGGTCAGTTTTCTTTTCTTTTTGGTTTTTGTTCTTGAGTCTTTTGATTTTTCTGGTTTTTGGTCGATCAACGTTCCTTAGTGTCGACCAAACTCAAAAACGCGGACAGAAATCGAGCACACTCGATTCGGAGCAGATGATTGTCGACCAAAGCCATGTGTCGCTCGACATTGGCTGGGTGTCGGTCGACACTCACCACGCCAACAGGTAAGATTCCTGATTTTCCAAGTTTTCGGTTGACTTATACCTTGTTCTCCCGAATCCAAGCCGCGATTGCACTGGGGACAGTGCAGTTTAAGTGTAGGGGAGGTGGTTACTGACATTGTGTTCTGTTTTCTTAGTGTCAGTCCTTGTTTTTCTTTGGTTTTCAAAATTGTTTTATTGAGTCAAAATTGGTATGAAACTGTGATTTTTCGAGGAAATTTTTCGCAGGAACAGGAACTAAGTGACCATTGGACAGACTTTCAGTAGCTCTATGACTGTTAGAAAACCCAACACGGATCAACCTACGAAGGACACCCATATCTTCTCAGGTATTCAGAGGATCCATCACTAACTTCACCTCTAATCCTGACTGAATTTTCTCAATTAGGGGCTTGGTATCTCTGGATCGGATTCCTCTGATGTGTTTGACACAACCTATTATCATGTCTAAGTATGGTTTCTGATTTTCCCCTCCCTTGAAAGTAAAAAAAAAAAAGAGAGAGAGATTAAAACTGCGGATAAGCTAGTAGTTTCGAAGTGGTCACAGGAGTGGTAGAGACCCCTATTACCTCCTGTGCATCCATGGAAACATGTCCAAAGTTACACCCTGAATAAAAAGGGAAGAGCACTGATAGAAAAAATAAAATGATACCCAGTGGGGAAAAATCAGTGCTAAGGGAGAAAGAAAAAGTAAGGAACCAGAAACCGACAGTTTGGTGGTCAGATACTGACTGAGTTGAGTCCATGTGTCCTCTGATCGATACTCCTTCTTTGAGACCGCACCTAATTGTATACAGAGGTTAGTGTGGTGAACTTGAATGCTCTGTCTAGATTGTGGAGTTTACTTGGGACAGTTGCTAAGTGTGGGGGAAGTACATTGTGGTCTTGATCTCTGTAGGAATGTTTTCAGTGGTTTACTAATTGATTGTGAATGCGAATGTTCCTAAGACGAAATGAGTTTCTGAGTTTTCAAACCTCTTTCTCATTGCTTTAGTTCTTTATTTGCTTGAGGGCAAGCAATAGCTAAGTGTGGGGGAGTTGATATATCATGGTTTTTCTAGGTTTTCAACCATGATATAATTGTATATATTGAGTCTTTAACCTGGTTTTTCGAGTCTATCGAGTCTTTTACAGGTGAGCTTGCGTTTGGAGCGAAGAGCGGAGTTTTGGGACGTTTCTGGTGATTTGTGCAACAAGCTGAAGTGAGAGTCTTGACCAAGGTGTGATGTCGACCGACACTCACCTTAGTGTCGGTCGACACTGAGCGCGACAGAAGACTTATGCGCTAGTTGAAGACATCTTTTGAAGAATTGCATAGTTGCCCCAGAAGTTTCCCTAATTCTAATTTAGCCCCAAAACGTGTTTAGTGGTTTTTAATTAGGTTTTTGAGCAGAAACATATTATCTTGTTCTTTGTTCATGCTTTTGTTCTGGAGATTGAGAGATTTGAGTTGGTGCTGATTCTTGCTACTTGTAACCTTTGAGAGAAGAATTCCGAACCCCTGTTTTTATCTATTCAATCTTACTTTCTATTCATTCATGTGTTATTCATTTGATATCATGTCTGAGTAGTAACCTTAGTTATATTTAGGGATTCTCGTAAGGATTTCATGCTTGCTTAGATCACTGAATGATTAGGATTCTGAATCTATCTGTTCATCACCTAAGTTGAGTTTAATACTAAATTCTGGACTGATCACCTAGGGTTTAGATCTTAGATTGTTAATTTGGCACGAGAGTGTGAATTATAATCTGAATATACTTAGTGTGAGCAATTTGATTAGATGCAAAGAGATTTGGTCTAGGAAAATTGTGAACTTATGAACTTGCTAAAAATGCTTGTCTAGAACTCTAAGATTGCAAAGAGATTTGAATCATTAGGTTTACTAGACATAGATAACAATTGCAGCGAGAGTTGAATTGTTTTACATTGGGATTCTAGTTCTTGAACATGTGCTTAACCTAAATCATGATAGCTAAGTGTCTACCATTGTATGATTTCCTGAGAATACCCTGAGTCTAGCGTCTTTCTCTAATCGAAACACACTTTTACTTTCTTGCATTGCTTTCTACTTTCTCGCCTGATTGATTTAGCTAAGTTCGAAGACATATAGTCTATTGCATGAATCTTGAGTCCTTGTGGATACGATACCCTCAATACTACAATAGCATAACTGCGCACTTGCAGTAGAATAGGGAATAATCTTGACCTATCAATGGATTTCGGCGTTATCCAGATAAAGGGACATAGCCAATGTATGTTGGCCGGAGTCAAGAGTCGCTTAAGTATAGCTTGGCTCAAATTATTTGTGAGATTGGGTTTGAGTATGATCATCTATGTATCTCGAGTGAGATATCAGTGATGATTGTATTAGATATAACTCGAAAGTTTGAGATTATATACAATGAACTCGCATTTTAACTTAACCAAAATTTGACTAAGTATAGAGCTAAAGTCATCATCCCGTTTAGTTTTTTAATTTGATAGATTTATTGGCTCGATTTCGTGCTCATCAGTAATATTGAGTCAAATCGACTAGTAAGGGAAGTGCATAAGGTATATACTCCCCCCAGTTCAAACAACTGTAAGGGTGATTTATCTTCAAATTGTTTAGAGATTGTTAGAGAGGATTTCTTCTTCTATTCTGAGGTGAAGCTGTGGAAGGACTGTTTGGACATTGTATGTTTTGACTTTATCAATCATAATTTAGATCGTGACAGCATTGTGGGATCGTTTAGGGATTACTAAGAAGGGACCATTTTGAGGTCACTTGATTTTGGATCTTTTCGAGGTCGGTCGATTCTTGACCATTTTGAGGTCTCTTAATTTTGGACCATTTTAAGGTCGTTTAGTTTTGGACCGCGTAGAGGTTGCTAACTTTATGGATCGTTTCGAGATCGATTACTTAGGTCGTGTATAGGTTGCTAGGATTTTTCTTGAAGAACGAAAGATTTTATTATTAAAAATGAGTATTCGTACAAAGTAAAAATGAGTAAGATCGAGCTCGAATATTTAGTAACGCTTTGGTGTGGGGCAATAGTGCTCGCTGTCGATCTGCCTATGTACTCTGTTAAGGGATCAAGTCTTTATGTAGTTTGATTTTAATCGTAGTACTTAGTGGAAGTACTTTTAAGTATTATGATATTACAAGGTCGTAGTTTGGGATTATTGGTTTCTACCGACTTAATTCGATAGACACTGTCCCAGACTACATCGGTGACCTGGTAGGGGCCTTCCTACTTCGCACCTAATTTACCAGCGTGTTCATCCTTTTTATGGTCGAACACCTTCCAACCCTACTCTATTTATGACTTTAAACTCTATTATAGAGTAAATTATTCTCTACCCCCACTTGTTGGTGCAAGATTTTTCACACGAAATTTGGCACATAATAAGAATTATAAACCATAATTCAAAGTTTGGCCGAACATATTTTGAATCCCCTCAGGGCCAATCCGTTTCACTAAGAACACTTTTATAACATCCCGGTTTGTGGTATATGCGGAGAGACTTAAGAGATTTGATTTGGCTACCTATGTCACCAAAGTGCACTTATCTTTCCGGTCACTTGTCCAGAGAAAACTCCAGAGTTAAGTGTGCTTGAGCTGGAGTAGTCAAAGGATGGTGACCTACTGGGAAGTGACTCACGGTATCGTGCTAGTGAGGGCAAAACACGTGGAAAGATCAGATGCTGATTACAGGGACGGTAAATCAAGTCTGTAAAGCCTCCCAAAAATAACAAACCGGACATCAGACGATGGTGGGCCTGCAGGCCGAATGAGAGGGCATGGAGCTCATGGACGGGGGCGGTCGGGGCGTTACAAGTGGTATCAGAGCCGAATCCGAGGACGCGTGTGGTGTCAGTGAGGGCTCACATCGTCAAGGATAACGATCATGGTGCGCAACGAGGGCGTTGCGCTTTGTGAGAGGAGGTGAATTGCAACATCCCGTTTTGTGGTATATGCGGAGAGACTTAAGAGATTTGATTTGGCTACCTATGTAAACAAAGTGCACTTATCTTTACGGTCACTTGTCCAGAGAAAACTCCAGAGTTAAGTATGCTTGAGCTGGAGTAGTCAAAGGATGGGTGACCTACCAGGAAGTGACTCACGGTATCGTGCAAGTGAGCAAAAAACACGTGGAAAGATTGTGTGGTGACTGCAGGGATAGTAAATCAAGTCTTTAGAGCCTCCGAAAAATAACAAACCGGCTGTCGGACGAGGGTGAGCCCACGGGCCGAGTGAGCGGGCGTGGGGCCCACGGACGGGGGTGGTCGGGGCGTTACAGCTTCAATCACATTTAGAGTACGCATGTCGATCTGATAATGACTATCTAAGTGGAGAACAAGTGAAGCATAAGGAATGGACCGCATATACCGGGATCCGAGATGTGAGCTAACTAAGTAGTTGGTGATCAGCACAAAGATCAGAACAAAAAGGAGAGAGCACGAAGTACAAGAAGGAAGGGATTTGGTAAACTTCACTTTGCCTGTCAGTTTGATAGGATCCTTGCCGGCACGACGAGAGCTCACTCTTATCGACATCTTCTCTTGAGTGGGGATGCTAGCCGTCGAACTGGTAGTGCGAATTACTTGACCAAAATGTATAATAAGAACCGCTATATTAAAGGGAAAAGAAAGAAAAAGTGTGAACTCGAAAGAACAGTATTTACGTGGTACGCTCTGCTCTCCTATCTGAATTGGCCTCTCGACCCTAAATGTCACCTCTCTAGGAACCTGGGGAATTGTTGGAGGTCGTCAGGGAATCTGCGTGCCAAAGTCTGAATGTATGTGGCTGAAATTAAAGGAGTTCCAATCATCTTGACCCCTTCTAACATGCTTGATCAAACCTTTCCTTTTTGAATTCAACAACACAAAATCTGGAGTATCTACAAAAATAACGAACTAATCACCCATATAGCTTATGACATCAAGAGTCCAAGCAAAAAAAAAAATTTTTATATCTAACCAACACTGATCTCCCATCGTGTCAAAATGACCAAGAAGTCGAACACACCGACCGAGGCTTGGTTAACTATGAAGAAAAACACTCGCTCTCCCAGACATCCTTGAAGGACTCCTTCTAAAATTCCCCCATGAAGGGGTGAGAGATATTAGGTCTCTGGAGCCTTAATGTTGTATATAAAAAGACATAGAATCAATATTCGTTCGACATCCAAGTCGATTCCTTATTCCAGTGCTCGAACTCCAACCCCGATTACCTGACGAACAAAGCTCGGGCACATCTGAAGGAAAGATAGTTGGAGCTGCACCAACATCTCCAAAACGAGACGAGGGATTGGAAAGAATAGCACACTTTTTAGAATATGTGGAATATGAGGCACATAAACCCGATTGAACGGTATGCGGAGCTTTGTTCTCGCCCGTAAGAACCATTTCCATTGCTGTCGAAATATTACATTCTTATGAAGTTTATGTAGGTGATGAGCCGTAAGAGTTGATTTTTTATGAGAACCGTCAAGCTTCCGTGCCGTATTTCGTGTCCCAAATTTATCTCTGTAAGACATCAAAAGCCATAGACTCATCGGGGAAGTAAAAGAAAGAAAAAAATTTTTGAAAACAAAACCCTTAATGTGTTTAAGAACGGCGGCGAAAAGCTTTTTCTATTTCTTCATAAACGAGAAGTAAAAGAAAAACAGAATGAAGAAGGAGAAGTTAAGTGGGGAAGAAAGGATTTACCTCGATAAGTAGTGGCATGCAGAATAAGGGAAAACGTAGAGGTTAACCAGCTTTTTAAAGCAAATCAACGCAACTCTCCTCAAGATCGGAGGGATTCTTCGTCTCCCACGATCTTAACTATTCGTTTTGAAAAATATGATGATTGCATAGCTACTTGTTCAGGTAGCGAGCTCGAGAATATAGGGATCTCCCCTCCCCGCCCCCACACTGAACCGTAGGTTTTAATGATTACAAACGAGCGACACAAGATACAACGTCATCCTTGTGAATCAAGGTCGACAGAATCCGTTGAGATCTCGCATCTCAGCCGTCTGAGCTGGACCAGATAAACGGCAAGGATGAGATAATCATTAATCCCCAAGATCAAGGTCAGCGTGCAACGACCTGACGATTTCCGCCCATTAACTTTTAACTCTTACTTAATGGGTTGGGGAAATTGTTGGTGATGGATTTCTCACACAAAATCAGGCCCATAAAACAAAGGATTCGGCCCATAACTTGAAGTATGGCCCAACTCATGTTAAAGCACACCAAGGTTGATCAAGTTACTTGGAAATACTTCGATCGTATTCAGAGTTTGCAAGTCGACCTAAAAAATAATGAACTGAAGGAGGAACATGTCAAGCGTAAGGCGTGGTCCGCGTATCATGGATCTGGAATTCGAGCTAACGAGCTAGATCGTGATCGAAGCCAAGATAAAAAAAAAAAAATGGAGGAATTTGAAGTATAAAAGAGGAAAAAGTCACTCCGATAAAGGCATCTGAAACACAGTTGGCTAGACTAATTACTGAAAATATTTGATCTCTCTTTGTATACACTCTATCTCATCATTGTGTAAATTTAGTTCGACATTCAATCTTAAATACAACCTTGATTCATAGAAAGTATATTCTAATTACTTTTAAAGTCTAAGTCCACGATTATACAAATTTTGGTGTGAATCTTTGAACTCACAATCCCCTCACCCAATGTTCCGCTAGTACAAAAGTCGGTATTTGTACCCCAAAATCTCACCTACTTACATAAATAAATATATATATATATATATATATATATATATATATATATATATAACTAAATATAACAATCATTTAACATTTTAGCATGCAACGCAAACAATGGGTTGAATCATTTATATTCAAATATCCATTTAAATAGGAAATCCTAACTAGACTAGATTAAAGAGAGATCACATTCAGGTACCAAACTATCCATAAGAGGAGTTCTAGCCTAAATACACAAAGTTGCAGAATAGTTCTCACCTTATCCTAGATCTGCGAAGAAAAACCACTTCTTCTTTTCGACAGATCTGATGCTACTGCTGTGACAACACACTTTTCTATGGTCCAAAGATCCATATCAGTTCTCTTTCAACCAAGATCTATATCTATGAGTCCAGAAGATCCCTGCACATATTCAGATCAAATGGTCCATGTTTGCGTAAACAAAATACGACCTCAATAAACAGGTCACAGAGCAGCACATCACACACTTTGGAAGAACATGCATAACTTTCGACTCATACCTCAGATTCAGATGATCTTGAGAGCTTATAGTGATGACGCTATATAAAATTGGTTTATAGACCCAGGATGTACTCATAACATGATGTCTAAAAGGGATTGGTTTATTGACTTCAAGGAAATGGGAGCTACCAACATATTTCTTGGAGATTTTCATACATCTGAAACCTCATGAGTTGGAAGCATTAGAAAAGACTCACATGGAGGGTCTATGAAAATGATGCATAATGTGAGATATGTTCCATCATTGAGAAGGAACCTTATCTCGACCTGTACTCTTGATAAACTTGGTTTTGTTCAATCTGGTGGAAACACGAATAGTTTACTAAGAATAACAAAGTTTATTTGAAAGGGGTCTTAAAAAATGAATTATACAGGTAGACGGTGAGACGGTTACTGCAAAAGTTTGTCAGTTGAAAGGCAATGAGCAAATTTTCCTTGTGGCATAGTCGTTTAGGTCACATGAGCTTCAACAATCTGCAAGTTCTAGTTTGGGATGGATGTTTTCTTTGGACATTTCACCTTGGGCATACCAAGAAGTTAAGTTTCGACACATGTAAACATAATACTTCTCATGTTTTTGAATATGTTCATGGATGTAATCGGGCATCATGAAATGTTCATTATTCCCTTTCAGGTAACCAATATTTCCTTTCCATTATTGATGATCATTCCATAAAATTTTGGTTAGGGTTTATTAAGACTAAGGATGAGACGTTTACTAGGTTTTGTCAATGGAAGAATCTTGTTGAGAAACAAGTAGATAGAAAGTTCAAATGTCTAAGGACCGATAACGGTCTAGATTTTGCAAACCATGTATTTGATGAGTTTTTCATGAAAGAAGGTATAGAGAGGCACATAACATATACTTATACTCCTCAGCAGAACAGTGTGGCTGAATTTATGAATTGCACAATCATGGAGAAAGTGAGATTTCTTCTCAGTGAATCAGGTCTTGGTTAGGAGTTTTGGGAAAAAGGTTGCATCAGCTTCAGTTTACTTCATCAAATGGTCACCTTCAGCAGAATTCAGTTCAAATGTTCAAAAGGAAGTCTAGTTGGGTAAGAAACCTGGATACATAGACAAGAGGAAGTTTGGATCAGTTGCTTATGTCTACATTGATCAAGGAAATCTGAAACCGCGGGCTCTCAATGGAGTCTTCATATGCTATCCACATGGAACTAAAGGTTATTAGGTGTGGCTGATTGATGGTGAGAAATGTGTATTTAACAGAAATGTGAAGTTCTGTGAAGATCATGTGTTTAAAGGCATGGCAAAAGAGAGATATTCATCTAAATGTGGATCTCAAACAGATTTTAGTAGCACAATGAAAGAGTGTGGAGAGATTCTGTTAGGAAAGCTTTGTAAAGGAAAAGAAAAATCAGTACTGTTAAGGTGGAGTTATTCAAGAGCAGATTGTTGTTGAAGACAGTGTCTTAGGACATGATCAGTAGGAGCGTGTTTCAGAAGAAGGTTAAGGACGTACAAACTATCAGCTAGCTATTGATCGACCGAGAAGGATTACTGTTCCTCCAGTGAAGTTCAATGATCATGACTGTTCAGAAGTTGCATGTGCTCTATCAGTGTTTGAGACTATGAAAACAGAGGAGCCTCAAGATTATGCAGAAGCTAAATCAAGTAAGGATTGGGATAAATAGAATGTTGCTTCAGATCAAGTAATGAATTCTCTTATGAAGACGAAGAATTTACCTAAAGTATGAATGTTATTATATTTAAATGGCTTTACAAAATCAAACCGGGAATAAAAGAACTGGATCTTGACAGATACAAGACTCGTCTGGTTGTTTGCGGTTTCTGTCATAAAGATGAAAAAAAACTACAATGAAGTGTTTGCACCTGTTGTTAAACATGTGTCTATTCGTACTCTCTTGTCGTTGGGGTGAATCTTGACTTAGATTTGAGCAGATGGACGTCAAGACTGCATTTCTCCATGGAAATCTAAACTAAGACTTAAACATGTGTCAGCCTGAAGGTTATAAAGAAAATTCAAGGCCATATCAAGTCTGTCTGCTCAAGAAATAGCTATATGGACTTGAATAGTCTCCGAGATATTGGAACAAGCGATTTAACGAGTTTATGGTGTTGCAGGCCTATCGAACAAGTGGCTGTGATGCTTGTGCATACACTAAGGAGGTTATAGAGAATGGTTTTTGTATACTTATTATTGTATGTAGACGACATTCTTATTGCAGCCAAGGAAATGAATGAAATTCTAAAGATGAAAGGGACAACTTGAGTCTAACATTGAAATGAAAGACTTATGAGCTGCTCGCATGATACTTGAATGGTTATATTTAGATATATGAAGAATGTGGTATTGAGGTGATAATTGAGGTTATCTTAGTCGGAGTATGTAAATAAAGTCTTGAGAAACTTTAGGATGAATGATGCAAAGAGTGATTTAACTTTTATTCGCACTTCTTTCATGCTTGCATCAGTGAATACAAATAAAGAAATTATAGACATAGGGATCACACCTAACTTGTCTGCAGTAGGAAGCATAATGTATGCTATGGTGGAGTCTATACAAGACTTAGTTTATGCCATTGGTCTTGTTAGCCGGTTTATGAGCAAGCGTGGAGTTGTTCTTTGGGAAGTAGTCAAGTGGTTATTGAGATAGAAGAAGGGTACAGAGGATATGTAGTTGGTCTACACTCAAGAAAAGAGCTTATGATTAAAGGGTTTTGTGATTCAGATTTTGCTGTGGACGTAGACTGAAGAAGTTCTTTATAGATGTATGTTTTCACTATAGGTGGTAATGTGGTTAGCTGGAGGTCTAGTATTCAACATGTCGTGCCTTTATTGACCACACATTACAAGAAAACAGCGTTTTTACGTCTGCACTTTTAATCGCAGAATAGTCGTTAATCGGGGTTTTACGACAAACATACGACTAAATATGGTAGTCGTCAATCCATAGTCGCTAAATCTCATAGTCGTATTATTAGTCGGCGAGTTACGACTATTTATATGACCAATATAGGTAATCGTAAAATAGACATAGCGTTGTCGGAAGATATAGGGACTAATCTGCGACTACGGTAGCGACAATTGTGCGACTATAGAGGGAGTCCAGATATGGTCGGAGAAATGTTGTCATCAAATAGTCGTTAAATTAGGTGACCATGCGGCGATTAATATGCGACTGTATTGTATAGTCAAGAGTAGCTGTAAATATTAGCCACTATGGAGCGACTGGGTAACGACCATTTTAACTACTATCCCGCGACTAATCTGACCATATACGATTATAGTAATGATCTTGCTACTATGTGGCGACTGTTATGTGACTGACTAGTAAAGTCACGATTTAGTCGTAGACTATGGTGACGTTTTGGCGATGACTGTTTATTGACTAATTTACCGATTATATGACGACTAATTAGAGAATCCAAATACGAGTATGGTAAACATCTTGCTATTAAATATTGACTGTTAACCGACTATGCAACGTCGAAACGAAACATCCAGATTCGATTATGGTACAGCCTGGGCGACTAGTATATGGTTGTCTAATATAGTCACAACATAGTCGTAAATATTAAGCGACTATTCGGAAAATCCAGATTTGTTGATGGTAAATATTTAGCGACTAATTTGTGTGTGTAGTGCGAATAATTGACGACCGTTTATTGGCTTTTTCGTAAAATTAAGAATTTGGATTAATTTCATTTTCGATTTGGTAATGGGTCATACCGTAATTTAAATGGTACAACAAACGTAACAAACACTTGCATCAAAAATAACATTGGCAACATGTAGACACATACGACCTACATACGCAAACTCCAGCATTTAGGAGTTGCCAAATCATATACCAATAAATTAACAAGTGCAAGAGACAGTGATAAAGTAACCTACAAATCAGATAGTGTTGTTGTCTTACTTTTGGCTTCCTTCAGTTGCTCTTGGTGGGTGACACCGCTGAAAAGTGTCTGGGCTGCTTGTGCTTTCGCATTAAAAAATTAGCTGTCAGGCTTTCGACTCGATAAGGATTTACTCATCTATCCTTCTCAGTGGCATGTGACAATTACAGACAGTAAGAGAAAAACAATTAAATAAAGAACATGAGATGACTTTATAAATATGGATTGTGAAAAATGTTACTTTACCTGAGGACAGATGTTGTATATTCAACTGTTAATATCACACGAGGTCAAAGTTCTTTGCAGTGTTTCTGCAGTCCTTTGTGATGCTAACCATGTCTTTCATACGTAGTTGATAGATCTCCTCAACAAATGTTTCAGAAGAAAGTTATAAATGGTTTGACCATGTCTCAAATGATATAAAAATTATCTTGTAAGCGCTCAGACACTCGAACTTAGCAGAACAAATTAATGAGTTAAGCAGAGATTGGTGTCTTCAATTGCGTGCTAACTATAAGATTAACATCATAACCATCAGACTCTAACTCCTCAAACACTCATTAAAAAAAATAACCAACTTACCCAGACTGTGGATTATAGGAGTCGTTTGCAACCTGTAGAACCAAAATTAATTCTAAACAAATAATCAGATTCAGAGCCTGTCCCGTTTCAAAAGCAAAGCAAAGCAGAAGGAAACTAACGATAAATCTACCTGTACTCGTAGGCATCGATTCACGGAGTGTTTCGTGATTGAGATATTCAAGGAAGAATATGAGAGAGTCGATGGGGTTTCGGCCAAAGTTAGCTATGAAATGGAAAGCTTCGAATAAGAGATTTGAAGAAGAGATATCAGTTTGAGATGGGTTGGCGTAGAAGAGGAGATGATTCGAAGGAGATTTCTGAAAAGGGGAAGAACAAAACAAAATCAGGGTTTGACGTATTTGATGATTTCTCTGCACTTTTTCGAAAATTCTTGGAAATAGGCGGGTAATTAAATGTTTTGGGCTATAAAATTGGGTTTAGGTTTCCCGGATTAATTTGGAAAATATTTTGAAGTTTTGCCCACTTGTATGCGTAACGTGGTCCTAATATATTCATTTTTTGCCCACTTATTATAATCAGAACAAATTTGCTCACAATATAAAGAACGATTGAAGACAGGTTTTATGAAAACAAATTTGTGTTTTAAGTTCTTTGAAATAGTTGAGGAGATTTTGGTAACACTCAAATTAAAAATAGTACACAACAAAATTTAAGAAATAGTTTTTGGACTAGAATATTGAAGCGGAGACGAAACCCTATACCCTAAGAAATAATTTATTGAAATGTTTTGGGCTATAAAATTGGGTTTAGGTTTCCCGGATTAATTTGGCAAATATTTTGAATTTTTGCCCACTTGTATGCGTAACGTGGACTAGCATAGTTTTCGGGTTTAGGGTTCTTTTGGAGTGAACAAAACCATATACCCTAAAAAGGATCCGTAACACCTCATTATAAGGTTTCATTGTAGGGTTCAACAAACGTATTTCCGTGATACCCTCAAATTTGATCAATCAATGCATTTCGAAGTGATTAATGGTCAAAACTAATGAATACTCTTAAAAATTTGAGGTTTCGTCTTTTCTTTTACATCGAATGATCTTAATCAAACATACATAGCGAGATGAAGTGGTCATAAATTAAATTATGAATTTGTGAATCTTTCTAGATATATGTGATTTTTTGAGTATATACGAACTTATCATATTAAGGAAATTAAATAATATCGGTTGAGAGGAACATTGAATATTGTCCTTGTCTCTCATTTAGAGTTTAGGGTTTAGGGTTTAGGGTTTATGGTTTATAGTTTAGGGTTTAAGGTTTAGGCAGTTTGCTCCAAACATATAAATAGAAAATTAATTAAAAAGTTCTAACAACCCCCAAATTCAACGATTGCACTTAAAGAGACAAAATTTTCCGCGACTATTTTGCAAAAATAGGCAACCTGCAAAATCCAGTAACATTTATCACACATGTCGTCCCCCTTCGTCTTCTCCCACCATAGTTGACTTGGATCGTATATCGAACATTTGCACTCGGTGATCATATGAGGCTCGTTTTGGTCACGTTTCGCAATTAACCAATCTGGAATATTGCTTTCCCACCCATTCCCAATTATCTTAGGCAGTTTTCTTCGAAGATGAGTAGCACGTTCTCGAGTAAATTGATACTTACCGAAGACTCCTTCCTCCCAGTCGTCCCTGAACAATTTGCACATCATGTCGTAGATATACTCGCTCATGATGCATCCTTTTCCTGCAGCAACCTTGATTTGACCGAGTCCTTCATCCCGCTTGTTCTCGAATAACACATTTGAGATTCCTTTCAGGCAGATGGCGGTTCTGTTGCCTGCATCATAACACCTCTTATGGAATTTTGTCCAGTCAAAACCGAGAGCCCAAGCCCAACCACTCGTCATATTTAGATTAATAGAGGAGTAGAACTCGTCTGTTTGAGACATTCCATTCAGCCGAGTGCACGTAATCCTTGAGTGGTGGAGATCATGCACGTTATTTTCGCAGACACGAACAAGAATTTTCCTTATTAGATCTTCCGGCAAGCCGAGCAGGTTGAATGGTCTCGCTGCCTCCCTCCGCCTTCTTGTTACCGATCGTGTTTCGTAGGACGGGTCGTTGAAACGAGGGAATGGCCATTATACATGAGAGTTTGACATTTGAGATGGCTTTTGGGTTTCGTTCTGAATCGGTGGTGATTTTGAAGTGGAGATTTGAATGAATGGGTGTTATCGAGTAGTTTTTTTTAAAGAGGTATTTCCATATGTGTATATATATACAGTCTTGACTATTCAATTTCTCCACGTAATAATTAGGGTGTAAATGGATTACATAAAATGGAATGACTATTTCATTCTATTCCATTCCAAAAATTAGAATTTAAGGCAAATGGTAAAAATTTTATGAAATTAATGATCTTGGGTTCGATTACTTAAACAGAAGTTAAACCGAATCAAAAAAATCAATTTCGGAAAGGATATGTAAAAGGGAATATTGGGTTCAATTTCATTGTCTCAAATGAGTAAGGGATAATTAGGATTAGTGGAATTATGACTAGTTACGTTGGATTTTACATCCTCAAATGAGTAGAAGAACAAAACCCAACAGAACCATATTATTTTAACATAAAATGTGGGTCCCACATTTGTAGAAATTGTGGTAGATACAAAATACTAGATATTGAACCCAAGAAGTAAAAAACAGAATGCTAGAAATCTGTAGAAGTTGTGGTAGATACAAAATACTAGATCTTGGTACGTGTAAACATCTAACGTGAAAAAGGCAAAACATACATAAATACGACATCATCGATTACAAGGAAATTTGGAGAAGTTATTATCTATCAGTCTGCAGAAGAAAGCGGTCTGCATAATCCAGAAACATTGGTCGCAGTAGTCCTTAAACATTGGCCACCCAGAGCGACAAGGGTCGAAGATAGAACATCGGCAGTGTCGCACACGATCAATACTGTTTTCGTCACGTTTCGCATTGAACCAATCTGGAAGCCAACCTCCCCATGAATTATGATCCAGACGAGGTAGTTTTAATCGCAGTTGCGTTGCGTCTTCTCGAGTAAATTCATATCCACCGAAGAGTTCATCATCTATGTCTTCCCGAAGACTTTGTGTATGCATTCATACACATACTTTCTTAAGATGCATCCATCTTTTGCAGCTGCCTGTATGCGTGCAAGACCTTCATATCTCTTGTTATCGAAGAAGAAATCTGAGATTCCTTTGAGAAGGATGGCTGATGTGTTGCCTGCGTCGTAGCAGCTTTCATTGAATTTTTTCCAATCAAATCCCGGAGCCCAAATATTGTATGCCATCTGTAATAGATTGACCGAGTTGAAGAATTCCTGTGTTTCCGTCTTCTCCTTCAAGGCTTTGCAAACTATCTTCGAATGACGGAGATCTTGCATGTCCCGTTCGCAAACACGAGCGAGAATATTCGTTATCACATCATCAGGCAACGCCAAAAGGTTGAATGGGATGATTGCTCTACATTTTCTTGTTACTGAGCGGGTTTCGTAATAAGGCTGGCCGTATCGACGCCATGGCCAGTACGCATAAGCCATAGGCATGTTGTTGTAGTGTTGGTTAACGAAGAAGTTGCCTTTTACTGGTTTTGAATCGGTGGTTTCAAGATCTTAAGAATGGGTTTTTATTAATCCCTAATTTGATTGACTTAGTTTCTTCTACATAATAATCGTACATATAGACACGACTATTCACTTTCCCGCACAAGAATGATTAATAAAATAATTAAACGAAAAATCTACTTAACTTTAATAACCTAGATCATCATGTATTTGGCGTGCAATTCCCAACTACTTATACCACTAACCTAGATCATCGTGTAATGTCGGTTGCGTGTGTGCAGGAAGCCGACTGTAGACCCCTATATGTTAAGTAGTTGTAATTATTACTACTTTATGTCAAATCTTGCTAACATAGTCATTATGTCATGCAAGATTTTGTTAGCTATCAACATTGGTAATGCAATTTTGGTGTAACAGTATTCACAGTAGAACACTACACATTAATACAACACTAAACATTAAAATATTGTGGTTCAAAAATATACTAATCTGATAATTAATACGATGTATTTTTTTACAATTTGTAACTTCCCATTACTTGAAAAAGTGAATCCTACAATATGCTACTAAAACATAAATAAAATATCAAATGGATGATTGATTTGGAACTCGATATAACTAGCAACACGAACCCAAAGTTCTTTTGACATATAATTCAATAGTTACAAGTGTGAGGGCAAGTGTCAAAATGTAGTTCCTTAATATGTCATGTGTAACGCACTAGTTCATGAATAGCCATTATGACACAAATAAACAATTATGTGCACCGGGAATCGATAAGATATTTACATTGATTGAAACCAACGTTAACGTACTGATATATCTAATTAAAGCCTGCCAAACCCAATATATTTATGGAGCCTAAATTACCATAGACTGCCAATACCCTAACCATTATAACCTCTTTCAAATTAACTTCATCTCTCAAATTCCTTTCGTCTTACATTTATTTTCTTAACGGAAAAATTATTGCAAAAAGAACAATGGCACAAAGGCAATACCAATTCCTCCCAGAGATCAACAAGTCGACGACGAAATGGAGTTTGAGATTGAAGGTCCTTCGGTGTTGGATGTATCAACGGTTCTTTTCCGGAAAAACCATCAAACTACTTTTGGTGGATGAACATGTTATCTCTCTATCAGTCCATGTGCTGTATAAAGTTTTGATCTTACGCAGATAAATTTTTGTTCTTACGCTATTTGAAGTTTTAAGTCTTTCACTTTCTAACGATAGGGCCAAAGGATAGAAGGAGAAATTTGGGGTGATTTCATTGAAATCTTCGAGTGGTTGGTGGAATCTGAGGGCCAATGGGTACAATGGGATAACGTTCATATCCTTGATTGGCCAATGTTTGACCGCTTGATAGATAGTTTATTCTCTCTGTGTCGAACTAGTTCGAGTGTAATCTGGAAAATTCCATACCCTAATGGCCAGCACTACTTAGACTTGAAGCCTATATGTGGCGTTTCAGATGGCACTATAACTAACACATTTCCAATCGGTATAGTTTTTTGGACTTAATGTTACAAGTTATATGGGACATTACTGTTTTAATATGATTTTGTTATGGATTTGTTTGTTATGTTTATTGGTTTGTGATATAGATTTGATTGGTGTTGTGCTTGGAATTGATGGCTTCGTAAGAGATACAGTGGTTACTGCAAATGATCCTGAAACTTATTTCTGGAGGCGAGTTCAAGTAAAATTCAGAATCAGATATTTAGAGTAAGTATAACATTAATTTATTTCATGTACAATATTCTTAGAATGTCTGAAAGCTGATCTTCAGTAAATGTTGGCAGAAACGAGTCATTGGATTGTATGGCCAATGGTGATCTTGTTGTTAGGCTGGTTAGGGCATGGGGCAAAAGTCCGAATGGGATATTGTTCTGCTTAATCCAGTGCTTTAATATCGCCAACAACAGTGGTGGTATGATGAAACATCAAAGCTTTTTTATAAATTCATTCCAGTTAGTGTAAAATGACAAATAATTAAAATTTCTTTGTTGATTAGGGTTGGTGAGGTTGGAGGCAATTCAACGAGTTTCTAAGATACGCTTTGATGCGTATGAAGTTGAAGAGTTCCGTGAATTTGTCCAGAGGTATTTATCTCACAACTCATAATCATATAATATAGATTTTAGTGTATTTTTACGATCTTATGTGTTATTGTTTTAACCGTTGATTTTTTGGTTCAGGTACCCTTAGCATCCTCTATGTTAAGAATGTTGGGTATGGTTTGTTGGATTTGCGAAGTGAAGAACATACTTATGGTTTATAAATTTAAATTAAATTTGTATTTATAACCCGCACTTTGTTTATAGTTTTCTCTAGTATTTACTTTTTTGTCAATTTGGTTATCTTTAGTAACTTAGTATATTACTTGTATTCCATGATATCCAAAAAATTTCCAAAAAATAATGAATGAGTATTAAACATTGATTAAAATTTAGTACGTAAACTTATTAACCGATCGAGAACATGTTTCTTTTTGAAGAACAAATCAATGTATTTCGTTCAGCTGAGAGGATTATGAAGAATCAGTTTCTTATAGTAAACTCAACGCATAACAATTAGAGATTATGAAACAAAAGAAAACATGGGTCATTATCATGTAATCATTCGAGAAAAGCCCAAAACGAGTAAGTGGATTTAATGTAAAGTCGCAACTGTTGCGTATCGAGTTAAAATAGTTACCGGGTATTTATTTCAATAAACCTTAAAACTCTTCACTTTCTTCTTCTACCCATTCCCTATCATTCTCTAATCTTCAAAGAGATATCCACAAAATGAATCCCCTTATAACATGCGATTCTGAAAACTCACAATTTCACAAAATTGTTGATATTACTTTGAGGGATAATCGCTGGAATGTTAGAGGGAAGGTTTTGAAAAAGTGGTGTTTTACTCACTATGATGCTCCCCTGGAATTAATTTTATCCAATGAAACGGTATTCTTCTTCTACTTTTTTATCCCTTGGAATTATTTTACCCTTTTCATTTTATTGGGTATACATGGCCCCATAAATCCATTCATTTTTATTTGTGTACTTCCTTTTGGAACCTTTGGTTATAATCAATAGGTAAGTCGGATTCAGGCTCTAGCTTTCGAAAAAAACGCCCGGAAGTTCCTTTTTCTTTTATAGAAAGAAGGTTCCTGGTTTAATTTTTCTGATTTTAGGGTTTCGTTAGGGCCAAAGTTTGACAGAGTATGTCCAACGTATAATGATATTTTTATAACTGACGAGACAAATATCACTGAGAACTTCGATCCTCCAACTTTGGATGACCTCTTGAGCATCAAACCAATCCAAGGAATTAATGATGGGACAGTTTCAGATAAATATGCAATTGGTAAGTGTTGTTTACAATACATAATTATTAGATTAAGTGGAGAAATCTAACATCGGAATTGGAAGAATTGTGGTTGTTGTTTTTAGGGGATTAACTTATATTTAAAAGAAATTTTTCATATAGATGTTGTTGGTGCTATAACATGGGTTGGAGAGCTTGAATGGGTAGATGACTCTTCAAAGGTCTATTCGTATTCACGTACACGCGCTAAAGTCCAATTCACGCTAAGAGATGCCGAGTAAGTTTAAGTTTCAGAGTTTTATAATCACCTTATAATTAAACCTTACTGTTGACAAAAAAAAAATTTAATAAACCTTACTAAATAATGATGTTGGAATTGAAGGAAGAGGGCCATAGAATGCATTGCCTATGGACCACCCGCTGAGTAATTGTCGAAGCGTTTTAAACAAGTTCCAGACAAGCATTTGTTTGTTTTGCTCTGATTTTTCTGGATCGAAAGATTTTGCGGTATGTTGACATGTTTTCTAGAAAACATGCCTAAGACATTAATATAGAACAAAATTATGAGAATATATATTTTTTTTTACCTAGGGGTTACTTGGATTAGAGGAATAGATGGGCCTTCTACAAATGACTATCATCGAGTATCTTTGGATGAGTTGAACAGTTTGATGGAACAGTAGGAATATTTTGAAATTGTCATATTGAACATCTTATGATCATATAAATTATTAACAACATCTAACATATTTCCCTCTTTGATTTCGTGTAGGTACCGACTTGGTGTTGGGATAGTGTCCTGAAATCACACTTGTACTCACTCCTGATGATAGTTGTGTGTCGAGATCAGACATTCGTATAATACTGGGTGGTTGCAATGTTTTGCTAGAAGCCTCTTGCAGTCTGTAAGTTGTAGACTTACTGCCAGTATTATATGATCCTATAGGGTCACACACCTAAGCAAACTGGAAGCATGAAAGTGGGAATGATCATTATGGTAATGATCATACTTATGTGTATTGGATACACATTTACATAGAGTTTTACAATGTGTGTGTCGATCGATGCATGAGTGCGTCGATCGATGCAGGCTTTTCGTGGAGGTGTGTCGATCGAAACAGTAAGTGTGTCGATCGTTGCACATCGGGTTCCGAAACTGATGTTTCGGATTAATGACGTAACCGAGCCGGGATTGTCCGACGGTTTGGTGATGTCATTTCCAGGTCGATATATAAGGTCTTATATGGTCGACCTGAACCCTAGCCGTCTTCTCTTCTCTCTGACAGAAAAGCAGAAACACCAGAAACTCTTAGATCCCACAGATCCGGCACTAGCATCCCGTTTCCAGCTTGTGTGCGTGTGTACGTGGTAGAGGCAAGGCATCTGCGTTGCTCGCTGATCTCGTTCACCAATTCCGCTGCCAGTTCAAGGTAAGAACGAGGTTGGTAAATTCAATATATCAAACCCTAGATCCTAGGAGGATCCAACAGTGGTATCAGAGCATGTTAGGGTTTAGGCTATTGAATCTGATGAAATTAATTCGAAAACTGGGTTTGTTGAATTGATTATTGCCTGCTAAAATCGTTTTTCAAGTGTTAATCTCGGATTAAAAAGATTAAAAGCTTCTGCTGGAAATTCGATACATGTGTTTGTCGCAGCGTGTCGATCGGTGCAAAGCGTGCATCGATCGATGCAGAGCAAAAACACGTAAACCTTTTAGGGTTTGTCGCAGAGTGTCGATCGGTGCAAAGCGTGCATCGATCGACGCAGAGCGAAAACTCGTAAAATATTTTGGGTTGTTCGTATAGCGTCGATCGACACAAATCTTGTGTCGATCGATGCACCGCGAAAACTCGCACTGTATCGATCGACGCACTGGGTGGATCGATCGATTCAGTTGGTTGGTTTCGGTTCAATTGGATTGAACCGGAGACAAATTTTGATTGTGGTTAGGATGTGTCGATCGATGCAAGGATGCGTCGATCGACACACAACTCGCAGACTCAAAGGTTGGACCTATAGTTGCGATTACCAAATCGAATAAAACTAAACTTAATAAAACTGAATGTTTTGATTAAATTAATAACTTCTTGGATGTATATTGGATATGCACCAAGATTAAATAGTTCATTTCCTCAACTAAATATCAAGTGATCTTGATGTCTTGCCCGATCTGGTCTACTGCCAAGACTCGTGTCGTTTGTTGGATAATCTTGGAGTCCTCGGTATCCACTGCAACGCGAGTAAGGCAGGTGATCATTGACAGATTTGCAGTGCAACTATCAGTGATCACAAGGCAGATAATGGATTGGTTTTACTTGACTGGGCTACCAGAAGTTCTGGGCCCAGAGACATCAGAGTGGATTGGACATAGTTTATCTTATCCACGACCAAGAATTGTACCGAGTACAATTAGCAATGATTTGCTTACCTAGATAGCTAAAGTTTGAGTAACAGCGAGTCGCCCACTCGAATTTTAGTCATCTGAGGATCTTGGCTCATTGTATTCATCCGAGGAAACATAGTTTTGAATACAATGCGAGTTTTTCTTATTAGATAAGAATTCTCATTTCTTGAGCATTATAACTAAAATCTACCTCTTTTAAATTACAGCTATGTCTGTCTCAAATCACATCAACACTTTCTCACTAAGATCCGTCCTTGAGAAGGACAAGTTAAATGGATCTAATTTCTTGGAATGGTATCGGAACATGAGAATAGTTCTCAGGCAGGAGAACAAGGAATATGTCCTTGAAAGAGTTCTCACCGAGAGGCCACGTTCCAATGCCCCGCAGACAGAAAAAAATGCTTGGGATAAGCATTCAGCTGATGTCAAAGATGTAAATTATCTAATGCTGGTGACTATGAACTCTGAGCTGCATAAGCAATATGAGAACGTGATGTCACCCATTGAGATGATTAACAGCCTGAAAGCTTTGTTTCAGGAGCAAGCTCGCACAGAGAGATACCAGACGGTTAAATCTCTCGTGGATTGCAAGCTGGCTAAGGACAGTCCAGTAAGTCCTCATGTCCTTAAAATGATGGGTTACATTGATAACCTGGGGAAACTGGATTGTGCCATTAGCCAGGAGCTAGCCACTGGCATGATTCTGCAGTCTTTGCCGTCGTGTTTTGATCAGTTCATCATGAACTACAACATGCAAAACATGACTAAGACATTGACTGAGTTGCACGGCATGCTGAAGACAGCGGAGCCGAATCTCAAGAAGGCTACTCCCAGTGTCCTGATGGTACAAGGGGGTAAAAGGTTTAAGAAACCGAAGAAGGACAAGGGAAAGGCCCAGGTTGTCGAGACTGAAAGTCAAGACAAGCCCAAGCCCAAGCCCAAATCCGGGCCTTCTCCTGAGGATAAGTGCAACTACTGTAAGCAGTTGGGGCATTGGAAGAGAGACTGCAAGAAGTTCAAGGAAGATTACAAGAAGCTGAAAAAGACGTATGATGCGTCTAATTCAGGTATTTATGTTATCGAACTTAATGTTATGTCTTCTAGTTCTACTTCGTGGGTATTGGATACCGGCTGCGGTGCTCATATTTGTACTGATGTGCATGCACTAAGAAACAGTAGGACGCTGAAGAAAGGACAAGTGGAGCTACGGGTCGGGAATGGAGCTAAGGTTGCTGCACTGGCCGTAGGCACCTACGAGTTGTCCTTACCATCGGGCATGGTTTTAATTTTAAATAATTGCTACTTTGTACCTGCGATAAGCAGAAACATAATTTCAGTTTCCGTTTTGGATTTGGAAGGTTTTGATTTTGCTGTTAAGAATAAAGTTTGTTCTTTTAATCGTGATGGTACGTTTTATGGTAGCGCCCCATTAGATAATGGGTTATATATTTTAAACCAAGAAATGCCTGCCTTTAACATAAATACAAAGCGGTTTAAGTCCAATGACGAAAACCCGACTTTCTTATGGCATTGTCGTTTGGGCCACATAAATGAGAAACGCATCCAAAGGCTCCATAGAAATGGGCTTCTGGGCTCATTTGATTTTGAATCATGTGAGAAATGCGAATCTTGTTTGATAGGCAAAATTGCTAGAGCCCCTTTCAACAAACCAAATGAAAGGGCCAGTGACTTATTGGGCCTTGTTCATACTGATGTATGTGGGCCGATGAGTACTGTTGCCAGAGGAAATTACAAGTACTTCATTGCCTTCACTGATGATTTCAGTAGGTATGGCTATGTCTATTTGATGAGACATAAGTCAGAATCCTTTGATAGATTCAAGGAATTCAAGAATGAAGTACAGAATCAACTTGGCAAAAGTATCAAAGTTCTGCGATCGGATCGCAGAGGAGAATACTTGAGTCAAGAATTCAGCGACTATCTGAGCGAGTGTGGAATTATTTCACAACTCACTCCTCCTGGTACGCCCCAATGGAATGGAGTGTCGGAGAGGAGGAATCGAACCTTATTGGATATGGTTCGGTCTATGATGAGTCATTCAAATCTTCCATTATCCTTTTGGGGATACGCTCTAGAAACGTCTGCGTTTACACTAAATAGGGTACCATCTAAATCAGTGGAAAAGACACCACATGAACTGTGGACTGGGAATGTTCCTAGTCTGTCTTTCCTGAGGATTTGGGGTTGTGAAGCTTATGTTAAACGTTTAATCTCTGACAAGCTTGCACCCAAATCAGATAAATGCTACTTCGTTTGTTATCCTAGGGAAACCGAGGCATACTACTTTTACAACCAATCTGAGAACAAAGTATTTGTTGCTCGGGACTGTTCTTTTCTTGAGAGGGAGTTTCTCTCTAAGAAAAACAGTGGGAGTAAAGTACATCTTGAAGAAATTCGAGATGCACAGGAGACTGCTCAACCTGCTGAGGAGGAGCAGCAGTTGGATCCACAAAGTTCTGTGGAACCGGCGCCTGTGGAGCCTGAAGTTCGCAGATCCGGAAGGATCCGTCACGAACCCGAGAGATACTATGGATTTCTCGTGACCGATTCAAATGATCTGATGATCATTGATAGTGATGAACCAGCGACCTTCGCGGAAGCAATGATGGGCCCGGACTCCGAAAAATGGCTTGGAGCCTCTAAGTCCGAAATGGGATCCATGTCAAAAAACCAAGTATGGTCCTTGGTCGATTTACCTAATGGTGCAAAAGCCATTGAGTGTAAATGGATCTTCAAAAGGAAGATTGACGTGGATGGCAATGTACAGATTTACAAAGCGAGGTTGGTGACTAAAGGTTTCAAGCAAATTCATGGTATTGACTATGATGAAACCTATTCCCCAGTCGCTATGCTTAAATCCATTCGGATTCTTCTAGCAATTGCCGCTCATTATGATTATGAGATTTGGCAAATGGATGTCAAAACTGCATTCCTGAATGGTATTCTGGAAGAGGATGTGTATATGACACAGCCTGAAGGTTTTGTCGATCCTAAGAAAGCTGGGAAGGTATGCAAGCTTCATAAATCCATTTATGGATTGAAGCAAGCATCACGGAGTTGGAATCTTTGTTTTGATGAATCAGTTAAACAATTTGGTTTCATCAAGAACGAAGAAGAACCATGTGTTTACAAGAAGACTAGTGGGAGCAAAATTGCGTTTCTTGTATTGTATGTCGATGACATACTCCTCCTCGATAATGACGTTCCGTTGCTTCAGTCTGTCAAGACTTGGCTTGGAAGTTGTTTTTCCATGAAAGACATGGGAGAAGCCGCGTACATTCTTGGAATCAGAATCTACAGAGATAGATTGAATAGGCTGATTGGATTGTGCCAGGACACTTATATTGATAAGGTGTTGCACAGATTCAGGATGCAGGATTCCAAGAAGGGCTTCATACCGATGTCTCATGGCATGAGTCTCAGCAAGAAGCAGTGTCCGACGACACTTTCTGAGCGAGAGCGCATGAATAGGATTCCTTATGCTTCTGCAATAGGATCTATTATGTATGCCATGCTCTGCACTCGTCCAGATGTAGCTTACGCGTTAAGCATGACGAGTAGATACCAATCTGATCCAGGTGAAGTTCACTGGACAGCTGTCAAGAATATTCTCAAGTATTTGAGACATACTAAGGATAAATTCCTTGTGTATGGAGGAAGTGAAGAACTTGTGGTGAATGGATTCACCGATGCGAGTTTTCAGACAGACATAGACGATTTCCGATCACAATCTGGATATGTCTTCTGTCTAAATGGCGGTGCAGTGAGCTGGAAGAGCTCTAAGCAGAATACCGTAGCTGATTCCACAACGGAAGCTGAATATGTTGCTGCTTCAGAAGCGGCAAAGGAAGCTGTTTGGATCAAGAAGTTCATGACTGAACTTGGTGTGGTTCCTAGTATCTTGGAGCCAAAGGCTTTGTTTTGTGATAACAATGGAGCCATTGCTCAGGCAAAAGAACCAAGGTCACACCAGAAGTCAAAACACGTGGAGAGGAGATATCACCTGATTCGAGATATCGTCAATAGAGGTGATGTGAAGATCAGCCGAGTTCCGACAGACGAGAATGTCGCTGATCCTCTAACTAAGTCACTCCCAAGGCCTAAGCATGAGAGTCATACGACTGCTGTAGGCATTAGAGATCTTAAGATGTAATCTTGATTCTAGTGGGAGTTTTTGGTTTTATTTTAGTTATAATAAGATGCTCTTGTAAACATTCTTTTAGAAGGGCTTAATGAAATTTGATTTCAGCATTATTTATTGTGATCTAAATAATGGTCCCAAAATAAGTTTATGACATATTATAGGTCATCAAGTTGAGGATTTGATCATGAAACCCTATAAGTTAATAAATTATGTTTTGTCCCTAGTCGAGGTTGTAGAATTGGGACACTGACAACCGTTAGAGACTAGATTGTGAGGTGACTGTTGGCTAAGTTTCATGGAGCCAATGATATGATTATCGCAGTCAGTCACATAGATATATGTTAGTGAACATGTGATCGGACATGACCCGCTAATGAGAAGTCTACAAGATAGTTATATTTGTGTCATAAGAGGTTCTCATTACGACTATAGAGTATAGTCCTTAGACCTGAGTTCATCATGCTTTCTTGCATATGAATTGGTGCATTTTGACTTTGTCAAACGTCGACCCGTAACTGGCGACTATAACGGCACTGTTCAAGTGTATCATGAAATGTGCGTTGAAACAGGGATGGAACAAGATGGAATTTGTCCCTCCTGAATAACGGGAGATAAATATCTCAGGTCCTATCGAAGATTTAATACTGAGAAAATGTGTGGCCGCACTCAAACGAACTGTAGTTCAGTTGTTTGTAATGTTCAGTATGAGATCAGGAGTTCGATAAATACGATGTTGGCTTAATAAGTATGAGACCAATCTTGCCTTATGCCAAATCGAGATATAGAGACAAAAGGATTATAGGAATTGATGATTCCAGTACAAGTGGGAGATTGTTGGGATAGTGTCCTGAAATCACACTTGTAATCACTCCTGATGATAGTTGTGTGTCGAGATCAGACATTCGTATATAAATGGGTGGTTGCAATGTTTTGCTAGAAGCCTCTTGCAGTCTGTAAGTTGTAGACTTACTGCCAGTATTATATGATCCTATAGGGTCACACACCTAAGCAAACTGGAAGCATGAAAGTGGGAATGATCATTATGGTAATGATCATACTTATGTGTATTGGATACACATTTACATAGAGTTTTACAATGTGTGTGTCGATTGATGCATGAGTGCGTTGATCGATGCAGGCTTTTCGTGGAGGTGTGTCGATCGACACAGTAAGTGTGTCGATCGTTGCACATCGGGTTCCGAAACTGATGTTTCGGATTAATGACGTAACCGAGCCGGGATTGTCCGACGGTTTGGTGATGTCATTTCCAGGTCGATATATAAGGTCTTATATGGTCGACCTGAACCCTAGCCGTCTTCTCTTCTCTCTGACAGAAAAGCAGAAACACCAGAAACTCTTAGATCCCACAGATCCGGCACTAGCATCCCGTTTCCAGCTTGTGTGCGTGTGTACGTGGTAGAGGCAAGGCATCTGCGTTGCTCGCTGATCTCGTTCACCAATTCCGCTGCCTGTTCAAGGTAAGAACGAGGTTGGTAAATTCAATATATCAAACCCTAGATCCTAGGAGGATCCAACACATGGTACTCAAACGAGCACCAGACTCTCGATCGCTACTAACTCTCCTTCACTCTTATTCTACAACTATTAAGAACTTATGAATTTTTAATTTTTGATTCCTTAAAACCAGTGTAAAGATTGCTAAGAGTTTGGTTTCAATTTTAAGGGTTAATTAACTTTACAATAAATTTTAGTTAATATATAATCTTGCAACTTATACATGTTTATTAGAAGTTGGAAAAAGCGATTATACACTTTACATATTGCAAGTATAGATTAGCTTTGAAACCCGTACACCTACCACAAATAGGTAAAATATAACCAAACTATCTCATATTGCTTTCAAAAAATCCAAAAATACTATATGATACGACCCATACACGACTACCTTGCGACACGAATAATGAGTTGAATATTAGTCGTATCAATAGCGACAAATAAACGACTTGGTTAATACTATAACTGAAGTAGCGAATTAGTCGCCCATGTACTGACCAATTCGCGATTGTTCTACAACTCTACACATCAGATGCAAAAATAGTCGACATATCACCGACTAGCATGCGACTATTGATTCCGGTCTCGACAATGGTCGTTAATCAGTCGTAAATCGACGACTAAATTGGCGACAATCATTTTTGGTCGTATATAAGCGACTAATACACGTCCATATATCCGTTGTCGCAAAATACTAGCTATATTGTCCCCTAATAGTGGCCAAATGTTACGACTACAAGTATAGTCGCAAGGTCTAGTCGCAAAAACACTGTTTTCTTGTAGTGACATAGGCATAATATATTTCACTTACAGAGGCGGTTAAGGAGGCTTTGTGGCTTCGAGGGTTACTTGAAGATTTTAGGTTCAGGCATGGTCCGGTGAAGGTTTGGTGCAACTCTAAAAATGTAATATGATAATCAAAGAATAGTTTATTTCATGAACGCACTAAACACATAGCAGTTAAGTATTACTTCATCGGGGATGTGATTACATATGGTGAAGTGGAGGTGTTGAAGATTCACACCAGTAGGAATCCAGTTGACATATTGAGGAAAGTGGTTCATGTGAGAAAGTTCAGTGTTTAGTTGGACTTTATCAGAATAAATCAAGCTTAAGTGCTTGACCATTCCCAGTCAAGAGGGTGAATTCACATGAGGAAAACAAAGTCGACCTGTTTTGTGGTTGTTGTTGGTGATTGATTAGAATTTGTTCAAGGTATCTTATGCTCATGATCAAATCATGTTGCTTAGGCCACTCGAAGGTGATGATTCTTATCTATTTTTCGGATACATAACACTTTAGGCAGCTAAATCATTAATACTGAATATTGGTTTAGTGTCTTTAATTACTTCTGGTTATGTTCGGTTAAGTGTAAACCATTAGTATATAGAAGGGTAAAAGAGAGAATAAGGTTTGTCACAAGTTTTCAAATCATCATCTTCTCGTGATCTGATTTTTACAAGCGATCTGCTCTGAGTTTCAGCTCTCGATCTATTCGTTTTCAGTGAATTTGCTAGATATAGTTTGGCCCTAGTGGTAGTACTCCATATCGATGGCGAAAAATGGGTGGACAAATACTTGTGTATCTTTGTTCTTTCGTTTCTTTTTTTAATATGGTTGATCTGCATTTCTTATCATTGTGATCGTAAAACTAATGCGAGAGAGGAAGAGAATTCATCGTTCTTGCGGTTATAATCTTGAGAGTTGATTCGAAAGAAAAATTTAGTTGATCTTGATTGAATCATAGTTTTGGTTACAACATATTTATCTCCGCGCCAACCACTTAATTTGATTAAAGAGTTAATTTATATGGTCTTGGATTAGAGCTGTCATTTTCGTACGGTTTAGACTACCTGATAAAAAGTTTGGCCTGTTTTCAACCCAAACATTGTTGGTATTGCCGGTTCAGCTCACAAACCGGGCTTCAAGCCCAGTGAACTTCAAGTGATTCGTTCAGTAGTCACTACCTTTATTCAGTTACTTAAAGAAAGAACCCCCAAAAATTTTAATTAAACCGTCATTAGTTTAGAGAGTTATTAATTAATAAAAAAATTTAACTAAAATATAATTTAAGAACAAATATATTTATTAGTTAATCGAGTTATTAATTTATCAAATATTAATTTATTGAGTTTCTACTGTACATTGAAAATCTAAAGAATGAAATTCATAGAGCCAGGAAAATAAATACTAAAAAAAGAATACATAGATATAATAATGACATAAGAGGACAATGAGGCACAAAGATATAAGCAGGTTGAGTTTAGATGGTTAAATATTTGTCGAGAAGTTTGTCAACAATAACTTGATAAGCTTTTTCAGTCGGATGCTTTAGCCTTTAATAGGGGTTCTTTTGTATGTTAATAAGTATTTTATATCATATAAAGGAGTCTTCAAGTTTAATAAAGTGATGAGTAAAAATCGCATAATAATAATATATTGAAAATTTGAAGAATGTATACATTAGAGAGAAAAATTTTATTAAAAATAAAAGAATACATAGAGACAATAATAACATGAAGAAAGGCAATGAGACAAATATAAAAGTAGATTTAATTTAAATGATTAACATTAATAAATTTTTCTTAAATATTTATCGAGTAAATTGTCAACAATAACTTGATAAGCTCTTTCAGTCGGATGATAGCTATCCCAAAATATATAGGCTGAAGAATTAGAACATGTGAATGGATTGAGTGAGTTACACAAATAAGATATTGCGAGAGTGCCTTTACCGCAACATCCTCTGTCAGCTACCTCAAAACCTGAAACATAATGAGAAAACTTACTTATAATATTGAGTTAAGGTTATATAAATTCAAATGAAAAAATTACGTAGATGTATGGGTAAGATGAACTTACCGTATTTTTTAGGGTTTTGGATCATGTCGAAAAGAGTATCATAGACATCAATGTAGAGGATAACACCATCTAATTCTTTATCTAGTGCTGTAGAAAGTCTAGCGTTGAATTGTTTTGCCATATTGGTTAAAGGCTTAACACATCCTCTTGTTAACAGACCTCCAAACACTGTTCTTTGAAGTGGTACACATCCAACAGGAACTGCGCTAAACACTCCAATTTTTCGAGCTCCAAGCTTGTGTAATTCCTATATATTATAGAAGATATATATAAGTCTATTATCATTTGATATGTCTATATATATATATATATATATATATATATATATAAATCAATTTAAGATACTTACTCTTACAAATTTGACTGCTGGGTCAGCCAAAAAATTAGCATACGAAGTACGATCATATCTATGAGATTGAGCTAGAAAGGTGTGAGCAAGGTCATTGTTACTAGAAACAACGAGAAAAAAAGTTATGGTCCAAGATATTTTGGGCTCTTTCTTGTCCAAAATGTTGTTTGATCGTTGATATATATTGTTTGAAATATGTTAGTTGATCCCACACTGATATCACAGACTACAAAAGAACAAAATAATAGAAAATGTATCAATTATAATATGATGCTAATATATACAATAAACCTTCTATAAATTAATAACGTCGAACTATAATATTTTATTAATTTAGATATTAATTTATCAAGAGATTAAATTGTTAATAATAATTTAAGACTTGAAAATTTTATTAATTTATTGTATACTAGTTTATATAAGTTATGAAAAAATAACATACCATAATCTTAGCCTTTAGTGGATCATAACCAGTTCCTCCAAATGCAAATGTTACACCTTTAAGAAGATCTTCAGGTTTCAAATTCGGGTTCATATATGCTGGCAATGTCTTAGCCAATCCCAACTTTTCCGCTGAAAGAAAAAGTTGATTAAAAACAAATATATCATGATATAAAAAAAATTCTAGAAAAAATGTAAAAAAACTACCAATGAGATCAGAGGGAACTCTTCCATCATAAAAACTTCCGGTGGCGAAGCCGCCGGGAAAGTCCTTGCCGGAGGGAGGAAAGTTGCATTTTAGAAGAGTTGAGAGTCTGTTGTTGTTACCAGTATCCATTATTGAATCTCCAAAAACTATTAGTGCAGGGATTGTTGTATTATTTCCTTGCTTGGCTGCATTAGTTTCGACGGCTATTAATACCAAAGCGAGCCATAAGATGTGAAGCTTCATTGTCTTGTTTGGTTTTTCTCGAGATTTGATTGTGTTTTTTTCCTTGTTTTACAAATTTAAAGACATGCATGCCTTTATATATTTGTTTTAGATTGTTGGACTTCTAAAAATATATATTATGAACAATAGTTTGTTACACCCGAAGCTATCTCTAATTAGTTATTATTACTTTGATGATGGTTCGTTTCAAACAACAAAATTTAATTGCTTTCACAACTTGAATGCACTATGTTAAGAATTTACACAAAATTTCATAAATGTCACCGCCAATTATCAAGACACGAAAATATACTAAGAAACTTGAACATGCATGGAGTACAAAAGTATATAACAAAATATTCAATTAAGATCACTTAATTTTTTTTTTATTTTTTTTTTACTTTCTATTTTCAGCACTGTTTAATATATACTATTGCGAGCACAAACATTATTAACATACAAATTTCAAAAAAAATTAAAAAAATTTAAAATTTAATTTAACAACAATAATATTATAATTTTTTTTAATATCAAACATTATTATACTTAATCTCTTATTTAAACATTTTATAATTTATTCTAAAATAAAATTAATAGCAACAAAATAAATTATAGTTATATATCTATACAATATAAATACTTTATTAAAAATATTTTATAATTTATATATAAATTCAAAATTTATATAAATAATGCAAATTTACTATATAAATTGTATTATCTACAAAACCTATATTTATTCATATTTAAAAATCTTAAAATATTTTCATATTTTCATCTCACTTTTTATTTTTTATTTTTATTTAAAATTACATATATCTCATAAATAAAATTTTAAATAAAATATAATTATATATGTATGAATATTGTTTATTTTTTAAATATTTTATTGATTACATTTATCCAAATTTAAAATTCATATAACTAATAATAATTTACTATATAAATTTGTTTTATACACAATAGTCATAGTTATCAATATTAAAAACTCATAGTCCAAAAATATTTTTCATATTTATCGTCTTATCTTTTTTTTTTAATACGGATGATGTATATCTCTAAAATAAAAAATAATGTAATAAATACAAAATTATAAACATAAACTAAGGTTAATATCGTAAAAAGCTTGCTTTCATTAATGGTAATTTAGTAATCAACCAATTTGAGAGTGAATATAAAATTAAAAGCACTTCCCATTTAATATAAAGATATTTTTTTGTTAATTTGCATAACTGCTCTCTTTCTCTGTAGTGGCTCTTGAGATTAAAACATCGTTGCCAACACTCTCTTTTTTTGTCATCTTATGGAACATATTGAAATTCAAGGGTATATTATACAAGGCAGACAAAGATCCCAATCCTTCCTGAAACAAAGCAGGCGAGTTTACGGATCGAACATTCCGGACATAAAGATGAAATACAAAGATTACCCAAATAGAAGATGAAACCCGGCGGTGTACATAAACTACCCTGAAACTAGCGCGAATCGATAGGAGAAAATATAAATGATGGAAGCAATCAAATAGCACGAATAACGTCTTGGCATGGCTATCTACTATGGTGCTGTTCGTTTCTGCGACCAGATGTTGTATCCAGATTTTGCATCTAGATGCTGCTTTTAGATGATGCGTCCAGATGCTGCATCCAGATGCAAGTTTGTTCGTTTTTGAGTTTCTAATAGCATCCAGATGCGACTAATTTAAAAAGACTAAAAAGGACATGTTTTCATGTAATAGCTTTTTGAATAGTTTTTTGAAGTTCTAAATTATACTTTTACACTAAAATAATTAAAAAATACATTTTCTATAAAATAATATTTATTTTCTCTTATAATTAATTTTTTTTGCAAAACAATTTTAATTTCATAAAATAATCATCATAAATTTAATTATGTAAATGTTAACTATTACGGAAAATATATAGATTCATACTCATTTTCTTTCTTTGTATATTTAACTGAGATGAACTTATAATAAAAATATTTATATTTAAGTAACTGTTATCAATATATACACAACAAAAAAGCAATTGTACTGGAAACTATAATCGTGCAGGTTACAAAATTGGGCCGGTTTGTACATTGACCACATGTTGACAAAACATATATATACTGCCCCATTGTAAGAATATAATACAATGAATCGATAGTGCCAATGGTCTTGTGCTTCAGCTCATCCGACTAAACCCCTACTTTTGATGCAAAAATGTAAGGCCATGCCATGTAATGTTGCTGTTAATGTTGGAGAACCAAGAAAGATAATGGTATACCAAATCAAGACACAAGAGTAAGAAGCATTTTCCTGTCTTGCAGAGAAAAGCTACTTGAGACATCTCCTAACAGTAAGGTTCATAGCAACTAAGACAACCCATATACAACAGTAAGATAAACTATATTAGGTAAATAATTATGGACTAGATCATTGCTATTTCAACTATCTTGTTATTTAAAACAACAGGAAAAACTGCAGAACAGCTAAGACACCAGGAGGAAGCCTAGGAGCTCCAGTTACAGATTATAAACCCACAATAATCTAAACATTTCCACATAAGAAACACTGAACTAGACGAGTTCTCCTCCATATCGAGTTCTCCGATCACAGAGACTAGTATCCTCTTAGAAGATCATATCATATAATATAAGGTCTTCTTACCCTTAATGTACATAAATCTTCTCTAATCAGAATCCTCACTTCACGATAGAGTAAACAACCCCAATTAAGCACAAACCATCATTAACATCCCACAGTGAAAAGGACCAAACCAACTCTTATACATTAAAGACACTGACAAGTTTTTGACTTTTGATTGAAAGATTACATATTTCTGATTGAAGCCAACACTTGCAGAAAAGATAACGAAACAGGTCGAACACTAGAAGGTATCAAAGAAGTACGAACTGGTAAACATTTACCAATTATGCTCAGGATCTGTAACAAGGACTATGAGCTGGACTGTGGATCTAAACTCTTCCATTCTTGGTTCTCATAAGATCAACCAAAACACAGCTCATAAAACCTATTAAAACTCATTTTCAAGTAAAACCCAAGTCTACAAACACGAAATCCAACATAAACATCACGAAATCAAACCCAGGATTGATAAACCCGAACCCTAAAACAAGATCTGAAAACCCGAAGCCTAGAACAAGATCTGAAAATCCAAACCCTAGAACCTAGAACAGGATTGAGAAACAGAAAGAGGAGCTTACAGAAACGAAGAAGACGACGGAATGGATGATTTCTCCGGTGAAACTACCGGAGACGAAGGAGTTTTCTTCGATCCTGATCGAGGAAAGAGAGAGGCGAGGAGAGAGAGAGCTCGACGTTTCAGATGGAATTGGAATTAAAAAAAATTTGTGTTTTTTTTGTAAATTTTAGTAAGGGTATTTTAGTCTTTTACATAAATGAGATGCAGATTCTGCATCCAAACTCTTCATTTCTTTGAATCTAAAAATTCCAGATTTTTTAGATGTACAAGAATTTGCATCTAGAATCAGCATCCAAACTCAGAATTTAAATTGATCAAACGAACAACATCTATGTGTTTGCATCTAGATGTTGCACTTAGACGCATAAACGAACAACACCTATGTCTCATTATAATGCTTCCAATCTACTGAAACCACGAAAACAACTAATAGCACAGACCTCTCGGAAGCCGTTGTAACCCAAAAATGAAATTCATAATCCGCTTGCTAGACTTCTAAACATATCTAAACCAAAAGAAAAGCAGCTAAGACCAAATCTTAAACTAAATCAATTTCGCTAAAAAGAAACGTACGCAAACTCTAAGTACTATCAACCAAAATTTGGTTTAACCGTTGATGAATACCCAGAACCCAAGTCAAGCCAAACTCCTAAACGAAATTGGAAACTCTATAAACCACACACTTACAAGGAGTATGCAAGACTTTAGTCAAAAACAAAAGGCACGGAGAAATAAAACAATATAAACTAGATAAAACCAGATCTAAACCACGGTTTATAAACACCCTAAACCAACCCACCACCCATCGGCAACAAAAACACAGACTTTGTCTTAATCACGACAAAGAACAAAATGACCAGAGCACAACCACACCAAACACGGCCGATACGACCTCAAGACGCCAGAAAAGAACCGCTGTTATAGCTCACCAGATCCGCAACACCACCACCCACCAAGAAAACACAGCCACCGCCAAGAACAACCGGCGAAAACCAAAGATCGAAGTCGACAATAGGAAAAAGAGAGGTAAAAACGAAACCGGCCGCAAAACAAGAAAAACATAGACAGAACCATCTCTCCGACACCGGCTAAGATCTCCGACCACCGGGAGAGGCAAAGAAGAGGCAGATCTGAAGATTGGCCGCCGCCCTTGATTTATGTGCCTGAGAGAGATTTAGAAAGCTAGGGCGAACTTGAAAAATAAAATTGCCAACGTTGTCTCGTAAGTATAAAATCACAACTAAATAAACAAACCCATAAAGCAACAGAGGTTGAGTTAAATCAGTGTGATATATTACAAATGCAGTAATATATTACAGATGTATTGGGGTTAAATCAAATAGCTAAATACTATACAAACGAAACCAAAGCAGCCAACACATTCACCATAGAGTTAATGAAAATAAAGATGAGAAACCTAAAACCATTAAAAGGGTCCAAAGAATTTCTCTAAACTGTCATATGTACCATTGGGCAATGGCTTCCCCATGTTCCCTCCATTCATTCTCTTATAGGCTTTGACTCGGGACGCCAAGGTTCATATCTTCTAACCGAGGTAGTATCGCACCAGCTCCAGGCCATGGTACATCATTGAAGGCAGTAACGCTCAGACCCGAAAGATCAAACCCGTTCATGTAACAATAAGTGTTGGTGGGAGGAGGGCAGTAAAAACCGGTGGGTGGTGGCATAATCGGGTTGTTCCATGGAACGTTAGGCCCTTGAGCTGTGACTGAGTAACCATAAGGATAGTGAAAGCCTTGGACACCCTGATGATAACCAAAGACGGGAGGATACTGAACAAGCAGCCCGTATCCATTTCTCTCAGGGACATATGGTGTTGTTTGATAGCTGTTGTAGGTAAGAGGAAGGTTATGATTACCACCGTTATTGCTCTGGATTCCTTCTTTAGGTATTGCACGTTTCACCTCCACGCGCTTATTACTCAACTCATGGAAATTACTCTGCATAACGATCTCAACAGAGTCCTCTGAATCATATGTGACAAACCCGAAACCCCTTGGCCTGTTTGTCAAGCTGTCATGCATCACAACCACATCGGTCGTCCTGCCAAATCTCTCAAAGTAAGTCTTGAACTCTTCTTGGGTCGTCTCAGACGATAAACCCCCAACGAATAGTTTCTTGGTCCTATGGTTATTATTACCATTATTTAACATTTCATGGACACCACCGTTGTTCTGTTGAACTTCGCTCACGTATGGTTGCACGTTCAGTGGCTGATATCTCATCTGTTCTTGTTTTGGAATCGCCTTTTTCACATCAACCTGATATAAATATATGAAACAAAGATCAATCTACAAAGCAGAATCAATAAAAGTAACACTTAATATTCAAATCTCTCATCAATCAAGACACCAGCGACAAACCAACTCAACACATAGCACGAAAACTACAAAACCCAATTGAAACAAAAGCTGATCCCACTCCCATCCAGGTCTTTAACAGTGTAACTCACTGACATAAGTGACACAAGACAGGACATATAAGTGGAGAACAAAGGCGAAAAGTGTTAACTTACGGCACGACCGAGAATGAAATGGGAATCTCTGAGAGCTTTATCAACATCATAAGCACTGGCAAAACGAACAAACCCAAACCCTCTGGGGTGTCCAGTGGCTTTCTCCTTAGCCACAATAGCTCCCAATACAGCTCCGTATCTACTGAAATGCTGCTTCAGAGATTCTTCACTAGTCTCTCTTGGTATGCCTCCAACAAATAATTTGTATCGGTCACAATCCATATCCCCCAGAACCCTAATCTGCAGCTTATCACAAATATTTTTAAATTGAAAATTTTAGAGCCCTTTTAACTCAGAATTGATGAAGATACTTGCCCCAATTTCGCAATTTAAAGTCAAAAGATCAGAGCTATGAAATCAAGAGTACCTTTAACTGTCAAAAACAAAAAACCCAAAATCGAACAGTAACATGTAAGGAAACCCTAATGCGAAATTTTTTGAAACAGAAACTAAGAGCGAATCACGGATAAAAAAAACAAGCAACTGAGAATAGATAAAGCAAACCCAAATTTTCAGGAAGAGAACTGTAGAGAAAAAACCCTAGAAAAAAAACAACAAATTTCATGGCGAAGAGGAAAGTTTACCGAATAGGGGAGAGAGAGAGAAAACAGTAGTTTGATTTGACACTGCACAAGAAATCGAGGCGAGTTATTTTTTTATTTTTTATTTTCTCGAAGCGAGTTAAAAGGTAAAAAACTCTTCAGCTTTAGGTAAACTTAAAAAAATAAAAATGTTTCGATATTGTAGAACGGAACTAATGGGCTTTAAAAGACTGTTTAAATGATTTTAGGCCCAAATATATCGTATCGTTTTTAATTCAGTCTATTGTGTAATAAATGGAATTTTTGCGCCATTCATAAAGAGAGTTAATGGGTCTCTGTTACAACAGGTCCATATAAAGTTTTTTTTTAGCAACTTAATCTGCTAAAGTATTAGCAGCCCTATTGATATGCTGAAATCAACACAGTAATATAAGAAATATATCTTATGGTATTGACACATCAGTTTTTTAAAACCCTCTGAGGATGTCACGTCAATTAATAAAAAAATTTGAAAAATCAATCAAAATGTTTTGTTTGTACACGTTGAACACATAGAACTCCAACCGTACACGTTTTCTTTGTATCGTAAAGATATCTGTAACTTTAGTGGCGAAGAGTCGAAGACGATTCCAAATTCGGCGACTCAAAATCTTAGCTGCTTCTAAGAGAGAGAGAGAGAGAGAGAGAGAGAGAGAGAGAGGCTGTTTCAGTACGATTTGGTGAGAAGATTATCACATATTTCATGGGACATATCTCCCCCGCTCATGGATTCAGGTACACCACACTCTCGCTTTTGATTTGATTTTTTACTTTTATTCATCAATGACAAGTTGGATTCATTAGTTATAGGCTGCTGCAACGAGAAGTTCGCAGTACAGAATGTGAGGTTGGATAATTTGTGCTGGAGGATTTGGAATTTCGCTCGCGAGAAGAAATATGTGTTTCTCCCCAAGTGTTGTGGCATTACCCACCAGTGGATCTTATATCGTCATGGAGTTTACAGAGTTTGGATCAGTAAGACAAAATCAGGTGATAAATGATGAATACTATGGCCAATGTTTACAACTTATGTTTCATGGGTTCATGGTTCTTTAGTCATCAGGCTGAATTAGGAAGGAAGTTAGCAGAGATGCAAAAAACGGGGAAATCTCTGAAAGGGTTTGGTTTTGAGGTTGGCAACAGTATTAGCAGGTGAAAACCAAAACAAAAAAAGGAAATAAATCTTTTTTCTTTGAGTGAGTTTGTGTTTATGTCCTGTCAAAAACTTAGTGACGCAATGTGCCCCTTTTAGTACCCATGATCAATGCTTGGTCATCGGATTGGATTGAATTCTATGGTGATAAGAGACTAGGTTACCAGCTAATGCTAGCTAGGGGTCGATACGGTGACTCTGCAATTTACAAGAAAGTATTATTGTTTCTATCTTCTATGTCGTTACAAGAAAGCTAGGGTTGATACAGTGACTCGGTTCAGTAACATGTGAAGGAATTTGTGAACAGGTCATACACTGATACGGAACATGGTATCTCTATTTGAGAATGTTGTCATAGAACCTTGCTTGTTACATGGTGATCTCTGGAGCGGGAACATCGCATACGACGAGAAGAGAGAACCTGTCATTCTGATCCTACCTGTTACATACACTTTCTTTCTTACATAGTTTTTAATATATTAACCATTTGTTAAGCACATTCTGATCTCATTCATTCACAGACGGGCATAACAAGGCCGATTTTGGGATGCCGTGCAGATGTTTTGGAGAATTTCTACAATGCCTATTTCATTGTTCCACACACACACACTTACATACACTCTTCATTTTTTCTCAGTTTATGTATCAACTCAATCAATTTGATGATTCTTTGTGTATAATTACACATTTGTTGTTTTGTCTGTTTAACTTACTCCAAGATAATGCCAAAAGAAGCAGGATTTGAGAAGAGGAGGGAATTGTATTTGCTCTATCACTACTTAAATCATTAACATCTGTTTAAATATTTGATTTCATATTATTGGTTTAAAATGTTTTTCCTCCTTTTGACTCTTTTATCCTTATACATGATCTATGTTAATCACAAGCTATACATTGTGTTAGTAAGGTATACATACATATATGTTTTTATGCATTTGGGTGATGAAGAAACATCATTACACACATTTTTTGGTTTATGCTAAGGTTTTGTGTTTGTTTTTATCTGATGATGGATATTGTTCAAAAATCAGAGAATCTGTTTGTAGACTTCATATATCAAACATGTTTTTTTTTTCATCGGGAAAGTCTTTGTTTATGGTCCATTTTAGTACCTTAAATGCAATGCAGAACTGATAGTGAATGGTTTTAGTTTTGTGGCTTTTTTTTATCCACCCAAGTGTTTGATTTTTTTTTTTTGATTTTTTCTGGATTTGTTGCATAGGGACTTTGGCAAGTGGATGCTTAAGATCGTGAAAATATATTATGATACTGTGGTTGAAAGTTTTGGACAAGAATATTTGCCTGAAAACTGTGCTGGTAATAGTGTCAGCTGTATCTAATATCACATTTGTCCACATCATATATTGACGTAATGTTTTAAACTTAAAAGGTGCTTTTATTCTGTTTAAGCAACAAAGACAAGGGAAGAAAACGGTACACTCCACAAAGAAATTACGTTGCGCAGGTTACTTCAGTCTTCAGACATTTATTTTCTTCTCAATGTGCTTCTCTTTCCCTCTCCCATGTACTGAAGTAAGTGGGTTCTCACATGCTTTTGTTGCATATGGTTCAATCACGTTTCTAACCTCTAATATGTGGATTTTGATTATGTAACTATATCATGTCTCTGATTTATTCTTCCATGTTACTAGGCCAGGAAAAGGACAAAGAAAAGCAGAACATGGAAATTCTAAGAGGGAGTGGTATAGTGGATGGAGCTGCATAGCAACACTTATGCTTAAGGGATTAATGGTGAAATCTAGCAACCCAGCAAAGTAAAAACTTTGCCTAATTTATAACGTGCCTTTTGACTTGTATTATGTCTAGAGAAGTATACTTTTGTGACAGATGAAGGGCGGAAAGTAGCAAATGAATGTATCACACGATCTGGACTACCTACACTTGACATCATATCCGATGATGAAATAAATCCTGCACAGCTATGAAAGAAAACACATTATCAAATTACCTCCTCTTGTATTATGAGAGAATAACAAATATCCATTTCCTTTAATCAAAGTGACATCCCTCTCGACTTTATTCTACCTTCTATCTTCCTTAGTGTTTTCTATTTCATGACACTTCTTCGGCTCAGCCCATATCCCTTGTTCTTGAAAATGTTCATGGTTTTTCTTTGATTCATTGCAGTTCATGTATATTCAGATCGAACAAAAATACGTTCCAATGAAAAAATATAATTCAAATGCTGACTCTAACTGTGTTTTCTCCTATTAAAGAATGGACTTGTTATTGGAACAACTTTAATGGAGTAGAAGAAAAAAACGGAAAATCGAATAAATTAGAAATGAGAACATCTATTAAACTTCTCATCTCTATTTTGTTTTTAAGTTAAAACATATTAGAAAATATTGGATTAATGTTTTCTTTTTAATGTTTTAATCATCCGTTTTTTTAGCTCTTTAACTAATTGATTTTTTGTTTGCTTAAATTATAATAATGCAACTAAAATTAAACTCTTTAACTAATTCATTTTTGTTTACATAAATTATTATCATGCAACTTTAACTACAAAACAGTTAAAATATAATAAATATCACAAGTAAAACATATTTAAAAAAAAATTATTTAAATAAATCTTTCGGCGTAGCGCGGGTATATATCTAGTTAGAAGCAATAGAAGATAGAGTGTTGATGTCTTGGAGGACTTTGCACACCGAAACGATCAAAACACCATTGATTGAATTGATAAGTTGAAGAGAGTTCGAGAAAAATTTGATTCTTCTGATACTAATCTTGATGGCATTGGTTAGAGCAGCTCTAAGTGCAAGGGCTTCCGCCATTAGAGCTGAATCTACTGTAGGTACTGAGGAGGAGAGAGTGGATGGTTCCCCTGTAGAAAGATGGAAAATCCAACCCAGTCATGCTGATCTGTTCGCCGCAGTCCACGACGCATCCGTGAAGCAAGATATCGGTCTGGAAACGCAAAAGGGGCAGGAGGAGTTTTCTCAATCAGGTGAACTTGTGAGGTTTGAGACTGTTTGGGCGCGATTTGAGTATTCGAACATTCACTGGCATTCTGGATTGCTTTCAGGATGATTTCCACCACTGAGAAACTTCGATTCTCAAATATTTTCTCATTTCGAGCCAAGCATAGTGTCCATAAGATCCAAGAAGAGAGGGTAGAGGCATCAATACCTATTGGTGGAAGGACTGATCTCGATTTTGCCATGGTAATTCCCATATCGACAGTAGAGGCCTGAAAAGAGTCAAAAGGGTTGTGCGAAAGGTGCGCTCCCCCATGCATCTTTGAAAAATTCACAGTGAAATAAGAAATGGAGAGTGAACTCAGGATCATCGCACCTACAACATTTGGATGAGGCTAAAACACCTCTGTACTTCATGTTAGATTCCTCTGGTAAAGCACTTTGTTGAACAGGAAGATCCAAAGTTGCAGCATTAAAGTTTGAGGCCGTGATATAGCCAAAAATTGTTAGAGTATATTCTGGATGGGTGGGGAAGCCAACAGAATTTATCAGTTGCTACAAGGATGCTTGGTTTTAGCGAGATTATATGCTCTTTCCAATCCGGTAAGATGATTCTGATTTTTTAAAAATCAGAATCATTTTTTTAGTCTGTTGATTGATAAACGCAGAGACTTTGAGATCTTGGGAAGTCTAGGGAGGTGGACCAAAAGGTTGTAGTGGCTTAGAGGTAGATAACCACGAATCATACCAGACACTAATGTAGCTACCATCACAAACTGCCCATCCTAAATGTTCTTCTAGGAGACCTCTTCCCGCAATGATACCTCTCCACCCATGAGAGGCAGAAGAAGGGACTGAGCAATTCAGGAAGTTCTCATAAGTACAGTATTACCCTAAAAGGATTCTTGCTAGCAAGCTATTAGGATTTTCAAGGATGCGCCAACTAATTTTTGCTAGGAGAGCTATATTAAAAATGTTAATATCTTTAAAACCCAAACCTCCAACTCCTTTAGGTTTAGCGAGTTTGTCCAAAGAGAGCTAACACATATTCTTCTTCTCATATGATTTATCCCACAAAAATCTGGTCAGTGCTGATCGGATTCTCTTTTGCAGGGACTTTGGGAGCAGAAAACATGACACTGCGTAAGTAGGCACTGAAGCGAGAACACTCTTAAGCATAGTTATTTTCCTGCTCCAGACAGAAACCAAGAGGACAAACTGATGTTTTTTGTCTGATCTTGTTAACTATCGAGGTAAGCAAATCCTTCTTCTTTCTCCCAAAATGTTCGGGGAGCCCCAAATACTTCCTCACACCGCCTTCTTTACAAATATTTAAGATCTTCTTTGCTTGGTTCTTTATAAGCGTTGGAGATTTCTTGGAAAAAGTAATAGATGATTTCTGACAATTGATTTGTTGACCAAAGGCTGCTTCATACTGCATTAGGATGTTAGCTAGAGATAGGCAATTCTCCGTACTAGCTTTGCAGAAGAACATAGTGTCATCTGCAAAAAGTAGATGGTTGATTAGCGGGTATCCTCTAGCCACTCTAATCCCTTTCAAAACCCTTCCTATTGAGCCCTAGAAAATAGGTCCAAAATCACTTCACTACGCATAATGAATATGTATGGTGAAAGCGGATATCCTTGTCTAATTCCTCTGCTCGGGAGGACTCTTCCTATTGCTGATCCATTAACTATGAAAGAATAAGACGTAGTCTGGATACATTGCATGATCTCTATCAAAGTGTTTCTGAACCCTAGTCTTTCCAAAATAAGTCGAATAAATCTCCATTCTAGTCTGTCATAAGCCTTCAGTGCCATAGAAAAATGTTTTTCAGGTTTTGAATTCTTGAGATAATGTAGAATCTCGTGGGTAATTTTCTGAGATAACACGGTTAGGAACAAAGGCTGACTAATTTTCTGAAATAATTGTGTCTAAAATAGGTTTTAGGCGTTTAGATAGCAGTTTGGAGATGACCTAGTAGCCTACATTGCACAAGGCTATGTGGCATTAATCTGTAACTTCCTTGGGACATGTAATCTTTGGAATGATCCTCAAAAGAGTTTCATTCAATGATTTTGGCATACTATTTGTCCTGAAGAAATCTTGAATTTCCTTTATTAGATCCTTGCCCATAATATCCCAGTTTGTATGGAAGAAGCTTGCTGAGAATCCATTTGGTCTCGGGGCCTTATCCGTGTGGATGGATAATAGAGCCTCTTTCAATTCAGTTTCACTTGGGGGTTTGCAGAGCTGATCATTCATTTGTGTTAAGATGATTGGATGTAAAGCCTTATGCATTGTAAGTTCCATATCTTCTACTCGGGTATTCTGTAAAGTGAAAAGATTATGATAGTATTTGGAGATTACTTCTGCAATTTGATGCTCTTTGATCATTGGTATATTACTCTCATCTTCAATGACTGAATATATATTAATCGTTAAAATAACTTGTGTTTCTATCTCCCAACTGTAGCCCTAATTAACGGCTACGTTGTTTCCAGAATTCCTCCTCAGCCTTATAGTTGACTTCCAATTCAGAGTCGATTCTATTGATTTCCTATTCATCAGTTAAAGCTCGGACCATGGCCTCTTTCAACTCCAGTTTTAGTTTTTCATTCTTCAGCTGGCTGTTAAAATGTTTTTCTCTATTCCTCAAAAGAATTGTTTTCCTCACCATATCGATCTTCTGCTTTATGGATAATTGTTTCTCTTCATCCAGACATTTGATATGAGCAACTTTAATTCTTCATTAGCTCTTAATTTGCGGTTGTATCTAAAGATACCTTTTCTTTTCTTCTTTGTAGTATCCAAGTTAGTGATGATAGGTCGATAGTCAGACCCTTCCAGAATCAAATATTCGCAGCTTGCATTTGGAAACAAATCTTCCCATTCGCTGTTGGATAATGCTCTGTCCAGCCTGCATCTGATAATCATTTGGCTTATGATCCCTCGCCAAGACAGCATATCACCGGTGTATTGTAGATCATATAGGACATTCTCCGACAGGAAGTATCTAAACGTTCCAAAGGATCCTTTTGATCGCAAAACACCACCTTCCTTTTCAAAATTATCAAGGATATCATTAAAATCGTATGACTAATGCATCCTTTTTGTTCAGGGCTTTCGAGTTTAAATTTATAAAACCACGAGTCGGTAAGTGCACAAATGTGCATTGGAGTGCTTGAGGTATCGATCCACAGAGAAGTTATGTCTATCTGCAAAGTCAAGCAAGGTTATAGGAGAGCTAAGACAAAAAGGGATTGTGTGCGTGTCAAGCAAACTAATTTACTAATAGCAAAGAATATAAAACGAAAATGCAATTGTATGGAAAGGCATTGGGCATCCAAGGACCAACTAAGGAGGTTCATAATGATTCATACAAGTCTAACTTAGCTTCTAAACGTTTCCAGCAAGTTCTACAAACTCAAACACAAAAATATGTCTACTCTCATAGGACTAAACACCTAATCTCTTCAACTCGACCAGTCAATTCTCGCAGCTGGCTGCGAGGAAGATCATGCATTAATATCAAGTTCATCATAACGTTCATAGTGCCCTCCAAGTCAACTCTCGCAGCTTGCAACACAAATACTCTCCTAAGCTAATTTCGGTCAATAGATTCAGTACTTTCGTAGTTCTATCAATCCTAAGATCAGCTTCAAGTTAGATACTCTCTAATCATGCATTAAGAAAAAATTTAAAAGAAAAAACTCTAGAAATCAAGCATAAGTCTAGTACAAGTAATCCAGTCAAACCAATATCTTTCCTCCTAGATAACTACCATGTAAAACCTAATAAACAAACTACTTTGCCATGTAATAGCCGATCACGTCATAGGCTAACTACTTAGGCTAACAAGGACGAATTGTGTTTAGGGTCTGAGGTTTATGGTATGTTGTGGTAAATAGGTAAAATATGTCTTGAATGTATGAATCGTTGTTCTGCGTAAAGACTTTGATGAACAAATTGTAATTCAGATTATAGTAAAATAAAATAAAGCTAGTGTTCCTTCCAAAAGAGTCTCTATGGTTATATTCTTTTCAAAATGATGTCACAAGTACAAGTGCCTAGCTACCGCCTAGTCTAGTAAATAGCTAAAAGAGTTGCATCGAAGAGATAGCGGGAAAGTAAACAAGTCGAAATCATCCTAGTTTTTTACATGACTCCCATTGATTTTAAAAACCGAGTTGTTACCAAAACCATAGTAAAACCTTAATTTTTTTTATTTTTTTTTTTATTTTAAACAGAGCGAATGTGGTAAGATTCATGTAAGCAGATGTGGTTAGTAACAAATGAAATCCTTCCCCCAAGCTTAAATCATATTGTCCCCAATGTGAAAAAGAAGTAGGAAAGGATACAAATAATGATAAAAATGAACATTGCACTTACATGGGTCTTAGATGTGGAATGGCCGAGTGTTTGGTGGAATGGGTTCGACAAGTGGCTGGATGGATTGAGATGAGGCCAAGTTGGGGTCGGCCTTAGCTGCAGGAGGTTAAGGAGCGGACGATGAGTAATGGGCCGTGGGTGCGTAGGCTTTGGTCGGGGCCGGTTGTATGCGGCCCGTGACTGTTGTGTTTGATGACGCGGCTGCACGCGGCGGACTGCAGGTTGGTCGCGGCTACGTGGCTCGTAGTCGCGGCTGGACATATTTTTTTCTTTTTTTTGTAAAACCTTAAATAAATGGAAACTAAAACCAAAAATAAGAACGTTCGATATCCTAAAAACGAAAAAGAAGATACATAAATGGGTTGTCTCTCAAAAGCGTTTGTTTAAAGTCTTTTAGCTTGAATTTCCAATTATTATGGGTCTGAGATGGGTGTAGAGTGCCCTGGTTCGAGTAGTGACCAAGATCCAGAGACTGATCCATTGTTTCAGAAACCTAAACCAAGAAAAAAATATATGAAAAATGAGTAGAAAAGGGTGGTATTATAGTTAGATCACTAACCTCTCAAACTAGGTAGATGAGAACATATAGCTTCCCTGGCAACGACGCCAAAAAAATGATGCACCTTTTTTGCTCAGGGCTTTCGAGTTTTAAATTTATAAAACCCCGAATCTGCAAGTGCACAAATGTGCATTGTAGTACTTGAGGTATCGATCCACAGAGAAGCTATGTCTATTTGCAAAGTCAAGCAAAGTTAGAGGAGAGGTAAGACAAAGGGAGATTGTATGCGTGTTAAGCAAACTAATTTACTAATAGCAAAGAATATAAAACGAAACACAATTGTATGGGAAGGCATTGGGCGTCCAAGGAGAATCTAAGGAGGTTTGGAATGATTCATACAAGTCTAATTTGGCTTCTAAACATTTCAAGCAAGTTCCACAAACTCGAACACAAAAATATGTCTAACATACTCTCATACACTACACACTTAATCTCTTAAACTCGACCAGTCAACTCTCGCAGCTGCCGGCAATCTTTATCAAGTTCATCATAACGTTCATAATACCCTACAAGTCAACTCTCGCAGCTTTCAACACAACTACTTTCCTAAGCTTGTTCCGGTGAATAGATTCAATACTTTCGTAGTTCTATCAATCCCAAGATCAGCTTCGAGTGAGATATTCTCTAATCATGCATTAAGAACAAAATTAAAAAAGAACTCTAGAAATCAAGCATAAGTCTAGTACAAGTAATCTTAGTCAAACTGATCTTATTCCTCCTAGATAACTGATATATCATGGTTTTTAGGGTTTTTTACCATGATATAAGTCTTTCTTATTGAGTCTTTTATTGTGTTTTGGAGTCTTTTAGAGTGCTTTACAGGTTTATGTACGTTTGGAGCATATTTGGACATTATGGCGCATTCTGGAGCTATTTGGAGAGTTCGTGCGAGAAGGAAGAAATCATAGGCGATATCAGAGCTTAGTGTCAATCGACACAGCTATGGCATCGATCGACACAAACGCGGATCAGGCATATCTTGCCGATTTAATGAAGACTTTGGATATTTGCAGTTTGGTCTAGAAGTTTCTCATAATTACAAAGAACCCCAAAACGTGTTTAGACTATAATATTAGGGTTTTAAGCCATTTTTAGGCTACACTTTTACTTATGAGAGATTGAGAGATTTTGGGGCTGGTCTTGCACTTGAGAAAGAAGAGATTTCGAACCACTGTTTTTCTTTCCCTTTTATGTTATATGGATTTCTATTCATCATGTCTTGTGTTTCATCTGCCATGTCTGAGTAGTTCTCCAGTTAGGTTTAGGGATTCTCATTAGGGATTTCATGGAATATTAGGATAATTAATCTATAGGGATTCATACTTTCTAGTTCTTCATCAAGGGTTGATCTTAATGCTTAATCTGAATTAGCTACCCAGATTATTGATGTTAGGTTGATTCTTGCAACGACAGTTGGTTAATTAGCTAGAAAGAACCTAAATGAGCAATTTGTCTATTCGTAAATAAATTTGGCTTAGGGAAACTGTGAACGAACGAACCTGAGATTAATGCATGTCTAGAACTCTAGAACTCGCAACGAAAGTTTGTTTGCTAGGTTGCTAAATATAGTTAAGATTCACAATGAAAGTTGGTCTGTTATACATCTGTGATTCTAGTTCTAGAACCGTACTTAATTTGATCCCGATTGATTGATTAGCTTATATTCCTGATTTCCTGAGAATTCCCTTGACCTGACGCTTCGCTTGATTGATTTACACCCCGTTTGATTTACATTCTTGCATTATTTACTGCTTATTCTCTGCTGCTTAGCTTATTTCTAACCTCTATAGTCTATCGTAAGATTCTTGAGTCTCTGTGGATTCGATCCCTATATACTACCAGTCACGTCTGTGCACTTGCAGTTTAGCTCTAGGGATTAAAGTTTGAGCATATCAAGTTTTTGGTGCCGTTGCTGGGGACTCTTTTGAGTCTTCGATAGATTTGATTTTAGAATTTGGACTAGGCTTTTCGTTTTTATTTTACTAACTTTTCTTCTGTTTTCTCTTTTTTTTCTTGCATTTCAGGTTCGACGAAGAACACGTGAATTGATCGACACTCTTTTGCATCGATCGACATAGCCCCGACTCAGCATCGATCAACGCTCTGGTAGCCTCGATCGACACACTTCGCGTAAATCGGACAGTTCATGCCTGATCGCACACTAAGGAGTATAAAGAGCTCGTTTTTCTTCGAAATCAGGAGCTTACAAGGCTAGAGAGAAAGAACATGAAAGCTCAGAAGCCACTGAAGATGTTGAATCCCAACGTTGTAGTATTAACTCGGGATGAACATGGTGTTCTGAGGGATCTAGAGAACAATCCTTACAACAACCAAGGCAAGAGAGTTGATGCGGATGGAAATAGCATTGTCCAGCCAGTTGTTGAGGAACATGTTGTGTATGTGGGCGCATGACAACAAGGTGCGGCGTAGATGGTGGAAACCCACGGGTTTAAGTACCACCTAATGCACAACCTGATCCACCAGTTGGGAGGACACTTGCTGATTACAACAGACCTAATGAGTTCTATGCTAACAGATCTGCGATTATACCCCCTCCCATTGCACGGAATGACTTTGAGCTGAAGACTTCTTACTATACACTTGTGGGACAACACCTCTTTCATGAACACCCACATGATCACCCTATGGATCATATAGAGAAGTTTGAGTCTTTGGTTACTGGAATGAAGCATAATGGAGTGAGGTATGACTTCCGGCACTGTAAGCTTTTCGAACACTCTCTTGGAGGAGAATCTGCAAATTGGCTGAAGCAGATTCCACCTGGGACTCTGACTACTTGGGATGCAGTTAAGAGGAAATTACTTAGACACTTTTATAATGATGCTAGATCTGATTAGCTGAGAGAGGATCTTCTGCAGTTCAAACAGGGACCTACAGAGCCTTTGAAAGCGGTGTGGGTAAGGTTTAAGATTTACCAGAGAGATTGCCCTCATCATGGTTTCTCTGAAGTTTAGCTGCTGGGCATTTTCTTTAGAGGTGTTGATTTGTGGTATCAGATGGCTTTGGATGCTGCTAGCAATGGAAACTTCAACACTAAATCTCCAGAGCAAGCTAAGGAGCTTATTGAGAACTTGGTGTGTAGAAATAGCACTAAGAATTCTGATCTGGAGAGGAAGAAATCTGGTGGAAAGGTTGATAGTTCACAAATAGCAGAGATGAAGAACAAGATTGATTATTTCCATAGCATTTTACTTGGGAATAAGCAAGTCCATTTTGCTGCAGATGTGGATACTTTTGGACAGGTTGATGAGTCTGAGAACGTCAATTACATAGTTGGAACTGGTTATCATGGTCAGAGATATGGGAATCAGCAGGGTCAGACTTCTGGTTACCAAACAAAGTCTGCATTTCAGAGACCCATTCAGCAGACCAACTCATTCTCCAGAGACTATGGTTCTTCTTCATATCAGACTCCTCCTCCACAAAATGAGCTGTCTGATAAGATGATGGGTCTGTTGGAACAACTTTTGGAAGGTCAACAGAAGAGTACATTGGACTTCAATGGAAAGATAGATGCTTTGTACCTGGATTTGAATGGAAATATTGAGTTTCTGAGCACGCATATGAAGAAGCTAAATGTTCAGGTTAAACAAACTGCTGGAGCAGCGCAAAGGCAAAATGGAGCTGGAATAACTGAACAGAAGCAGTACATCAATGCTATCATTGTAGAATATGAAGTTGATCTAGTACATGAGGAAGAAGACATCATAGTTGTGTTTTTGGACGGATTATCGGTCTGCCGGAAGTGTCGATCGACACACCCTTGAGGTCGATTGTCACACACCCGACACAAAGGATGAATGTGCTTTTGAGAAGATAGCGTCGTCCAACACTCATTCTGCATCGATTGACGCTAATCGCAAATGGATCCAGAATCCTGCAACAGTCCTTGAGCGAGTCTATAAGCCTCCTTTACCCTATCCTAAGGCTCCTAAGAGGTCCAAATAGGAGTTAGATGAAGCTAATTGCATGGCAATGATGAATAAGAAGTTAATTCAGATTTCAGTAGCTGATGCTCTAAAGAAACACCCTTCTTTGCAGAGATATGCGAAGGAGATGATATCTACAAATGGAGATTTGAAAGAAGAGGTGTTGGTGCTATCTAAGCAAGTCAGTGCAGTGCTACAGAACCGGATTCCATAGAAGCTTCCAGACCCATGAGTCTTTGTGCTAGACTGTTCCATCTTTAAGGACAGCTTCAAGCGCTCTCTGTGTTATTTAAGATATGGTGTGAATCTCATGCCATACTCTGTGGCTGTGATATTGGGACTGATGGATTTCTAGCCTACTAAGATCTCTCTTATCTTAGCTGATCGATCGAAGAGGATTCCAGAAGGAGTCTTAGAGGACATTCCTATCAGAGTTGGAAATTAATTGATTCCAACAGACTTTGTGGTGCTGAAGTATGAGATTGAACTGGATGATCCTCTGATGCTTGGTAGATCGTTCTTAGCTACTGCTGGAGCAGTGATTGATGTGAGACATGGTCTGATTGATCTCCATCTGGGAGATAGGCCGCTGCCGTTCAAGATGGATAAGCTGCAGAAATCCACCATTGATGGACATAGCTTCACTGTTGAGGTGGAGCCAGAGATTCAGATTAGAGAATATAAGATGGTGGTTCTGTTGGAATTCCTAGCAGTTCCTAATCCGATTAGGCAACCCTAAGTCTGAATTCCGAGCCTAGGATCTCATGGTTTAAGTAATTGAATCATGGATCTCGCGTTTACCTTGTTCTGGCAGTGGAAGATGAATCAGGTAAGACAAGATCAGGAGCGATTCAGATGCCTCGCCTCTACCGTAGTCCACACGCACACAACCTGGAAAGTCGGGATGCTAGTGCCGGATCTGGGAATCGAAGAGAGAGTTTTTCTGTTTTTTCTGATCAAGAAAACTGACGTCCCCCTTTTGTTCAGGTCGACCATATAAGCCTATATATATGACATGTTATGACTAAACCATTTTCCGGGTTTAACCGAAAAATCTATGTCATAAACCGAAACATCAGTCTTGGAATCGACCCTGTGTCGATCGATACACCAACTGTGTCGATCGACACATCTCTCTTTAATCGATATTGATATGTTTTCAATACACATCATCTTGATCATCACCATGATGATCAATCCCATAACAAAGCTTCCAGGTTGCTTAGGTGTGTGACCCTATAGGATCATATGATACTGGCAGTAAGTCTACAACTTACAGATTGCAAGAGGCTTCTAGCAAAACATTGCAAACTCCCAGTATCATACAACATGTCTGATCTCGACATACAACTATCGTTAGAGTAAGTACAATGTGATTTCAGGACATAATCCCAACAATCTCCCACTTGTACTGGAATCACCTATTCCTATAATCCCTTCGTCTCTATATCTCGATATGGCATAAGGCAAGAGACTGTGTCATCCTTATTATAGCCAACATCATGTTCATCGAACTCCTGATCTATACTGATAAAACAAACGACTTACAATCACCTCGTTTGAGCACCCATGCATTTTCTCAGTATCAAATCTTCGATGGGCCCTGAGATATTTATCTCCCGTTATATGGGAGGGACAAATCCCATCTTGTTCCATCCCTGTTTCTACACATACTTCATGATACGCCTAAGCAATGCCGTTATAGCCGCCAGTTACGAAACGACGTTTGACAAGGTCAAAACGTACCAATTCATATGCTAGAAAGCATGATGAACTCAGGTCTAAGGACTATACTCTATAGTCGTAATGAGAAACTCTCATGACACAGATATAACTATCATGTAGAGTTCTCATTAGCGGGTCATGTCCGATCATATGTTCACCAACATATATCTATGTGTCTGACTGTGATACTCATATCATTGACTCCATGAAACTTAGTCAACAGTCACCTCACAAGCTAGTCTCTCGCGGTTGTCAGTGCCCCACTTTGACAATCTCGACTAGGGACAATAATAATTTATGTCATCTTTTACTTATAGGGTTTCATGATCAAGTCCTCAACTTGATGACCTATAAAATGAACATAAAACACTTTGGGACCATTACTTAATTATCCAATAATTAAATAATACCGATGTCAGTTTTAACTTACACAAACATTGCCATAGCATGTTTATATAAAGATTATAACATAACTAAAATAACTCCCACTGGAATCAAGATCATCTGTTCAGATATCTTATACCTACAGCAACAGAATAAATCTCGTGCTTAGGTTGTGGGAGAGACTGCGGTGTTTTTGCTTGAAACAATTCCAACAAACCACACCGCCATTCAGATAAAAGCACTATTCTACGGTCCACTGCTTGGAGCCCTTCCAACAGATAGCACCGCTATTCAGACAAAGAGACATGCCAGGTAGGAACCGGGAATCATCTTTGTCTGTCTAACTACTTTCAACTGGTCCGTCACTTCCTTTGTTCACCACAAACCTATCCTTAGTGTTTATCAAACATTTGGGATATTTCTGGCAACTGTTCCACGACTTTTACCGGAACATATTGGTATCTTCTCGTCATGCTTTATGCGTAAGCTGCATCTAGACGAGCGCAAAACACGGCATTCATGATGGATTCTATTGCAAAAGCATAAGGAATCACACTCATACATACTAGCTCAGCCAGTGTTCAAAACACTTCATCTTGCTAAGATTGTTACCAGCTCAGCCGGTGTCTAAGACACTTCATCTTGCTAAGATTATTGCCATAAGACCTCTGGTTTGAAGCCATTCTTGGAATACTGCATATTGGGACTTTCCAACACCTTATCTACATAAGGATTCTGACACGATCCAATTAGACTACCTAATCTATATCAATAGATTCTTATTCCGAGAATTCATGAGGCTACTCCCATGTCCTTTTGTTTATATTTGACTTCCGACCCAAGTCTCACAAGACTTAACCGACGGAACGTCGTTCATGAGATTAAGTACATTATGTACATACGGTGTGAGAATTGCAATTATGCTCCCACTAGTCTTCTTGTAAACGCATGGTTTCATTTCTTTTCTGATCAAGTCAAAACTTTTGACCACATTATCAGAATGTTGATTCCAACTCCAAGATGTTTGCTTCAATCCAGAAATGGATCAGTGAAGCTAACATGCATGCCCAGCCAATTTTCGGAGTTGGGGCTCACCATCGATTCTTTAATTTCGCATGCTCGTCACTTTTCAATGATCAGCAGATCACGACAATCGGCTACGAGAAATCACTCTCGAGTTAGTGACGGATCCTTTCGGATCTGTGAATTTCAGGCTCCACAGGTGTAGATCCTACAGCACTTTGTAGATCTCACCGATGTTCTCCCTCAACAGGTTGAGCAGCCTCCTGTGTTTATCGAATTTCTTCGATGTGTACTTTTACTCCCACTGTTCCTTTTGGAAAGTATAATCTTTCTCAAAAGACACAGTTCCGGACAACAAAAATTTGTTCTCGGATTGGTTATAAAAGTAGTAAGCCTCGGTTTCCCTAGGACAACCAGCGAGGTGGAACTTATCAGATTTGGGTTCAAGCTTGTTAGCTTTCATCCCCAAATGATCAGAAACAACTTACTTGAAAAACTTCCAGTCCACATCCAATGTGGTGTCTTTCAATTGATTCTGATTGAAACACAGACATTTCTAGAGCGTGTTTCCAAAAAGATAATGGAAGATTCGTGTGACTCATCATTAATCGGAGCATATCCAACATGGTCCGATTACGTCTCTTAAAACCACCATTGAGGTTTTCATGAGAATTGAGTCGTGAAACAACTTCACATTCACTCAGATGATCACGAAAATTCTTGACTTAAGTATTCTCCTCCGCGATCTAATCGGGGATCTCAATACTTCTGTCAAATCAAATCTATACTTCATTCACATCCATACTTACTGAAGTCATCAATAAAGGTAATGAAGTACAGAAGATTTCCTCTGGCATTAACGCTCATCGGGCCGCATACATCAGTATGTGTAAGGCCCAATAATCTTCTGGCCCGTTTTGTCTTAGCTCTGCTAAAAGGCCTTAGTCATTTGGCCCAGTGAGCAGAATTCATATCTCATATGATTTAAAATCAAATGAGCCCAAAAGCCCATAGCTATGGAACTTTTGAATCCGCTCCACTCTGTGTGGTTGAAACGACTATGCCAAGGAAAGACTGGTTCGAGTCATCAGACTCAAACCTTTTAGTATTTATGTTATATTCAAACTCACGTTGGTTTAAGATATAAAACCCATTCTAAACGGGGTGCTACCATATTATATTTCATTAAGATCTAAAGAATAAAGCTTGCCTTTTATCAAAAATGAAAAACATTCAAATTCTTACAAGAAAATGAAAGACATCTCTGCACAAGGCAAGAAAATGAAAGACATCTCTGCACAAAGCAATTACTTAATTTCTAAAACCAAGTATGAAAGGCTCCTACAAGTGGAGAGTCTCTACGGCTCATGCAGCAACCATTGCTTCATACCAGACACGCAGTTCCACTTGTCCTTTCTTCAACGTTCTACTGTCGCTTAGGTCCTGCATATTTCAAAATATCAGTACCACAACTAGTATCCAATACTCACGTAGAACTTGAAATAATAACACAATACCTGAAGAAGAAGTACCATACATCTTCTCCATCTCTTGTGAATCTTCCAAGAATTTAATGCAATTTCTCTTCCAATGCCCAAAGTCTCTACAGTAGCAGCATTTATCAACATCAGATGGGCCTGACTTGGGCTTAAAAGATGACACAAGCTTATTCTGATTCCAAACCTGAACGGCCTTGCCTTCACCCTTGTCTATACAAGATTTCTCAAATCTTTTACCCTTTTTGATGTTTTGCTCTGCTGTCTTGAGCATGCCATGCAGCTCAGTCAACGTCTTCGTCAAGCCTTTCTTGATATAGTTCTCAACGAACTTATCATAACTTGACGGCAGTGACTGCAAAATGATGTCAGTTGCCAACTCTAAGTTGACAGGACAATCCAGTTTCCCCAGGTTATCAATGTAACCCATCATTTTAATGACATGAGGACTTACTGGACCATCCTCTGGTAGCTTGCACCCAGTGAGAGACTTCACCATCTGGAATCTCTCAACTCGTGCCAGATCCTGAAACTTCAGTTTCAGGCTGGTGATCATCTCCAATGGCGACTCCGTGTTCTCGTATTGACTCTTCAAATCCGAGTTCATGGTAGCCAACATCAGACCACGCACATCTACCACATCAATATAATGCTTATTCCAAGCATCATATACTGCATTCGAGCGATTGGTCCCAAGCCTTTCTGGAAGAGCTTTCTCAAGGACATAGTCCTTGCTCTCCTGCTTGAGGATTAATCTCAAATTCCGATACCAATCCAGGAAATTTGATCCATTTAACTTGTCCTTCTCAAGGACGGATCGCAATGAGAAAGTAGTCTCAGACATAAGCTGAAATCCAAGAAAAACAAAGATTTAGTTATGTATTCCATGAGAAGTCTTATCTAATAAGAAAACTCGCATTATATTCAAACAATGTTTCCTCTATGAATATAATGATCCAAGATCCATACTTTACCAAAATCTGAGTGGACGACTCGCCATCACCCAAAATTTAGTTATCTAGGTAAGCAAATCATTGCTAATTGCACCCAGTACAACTCTTGGTCGCAGATAAAACAATCCATGTCTCATCTACTCTGACGTCTCTGGGCCCAAAACTTCTGATGGCCCAGTCAAGTAAACCAATCTCTTTAGTCCTGTGATCATTGACAGTCGCACTGCAAGTCTATCAATGATCACCTGCCTTACTCATGTAGTAGTGGATACCAAGGACTCCAAGGCTATCCAACAAACGACACAAGTCTTGTCAGTAGACAAGATTTGGGCAAAACATCAAGGTTACTTGATATTTAGTTGAGGAAACTAAACTCTGAAAGGTTAGCAAATCAATCTCTTAGGTCATGTAATTGTTGATGTCAAGCACTGCAAGTCCATCAACATAATTACTTGCCTTACTCACGTAATTGTAGACACCAAGCTCTTGGCTAGACCATCACACAATGAAATGAGTCTTGACAGTTGACCATATTGAAGCTAAGCTTTGATCAAGGTTTAAGTCTAGTTTGGTTTCTGCAAATTCAAGGTTCAATAACCAGAATTGCGAGCACTGTGTCGATCGACGCAGACCATGTCTGTCGATCGACACCACCAAATGAAACCAGACTTCAATAACCGGTCATGTCGATCGACACAACCCATGTGTGACGGTCGACATAGACCTAAACCGGATACAATTTTGATAATTGGTCCAATCCAATTGAACCGACTTATCAGATCAAACTGATCTTTACTATTTAAATCGGTTTATACTAATTGAGATAACTGGTTCAATCCAATTGAATCAATTCATCCAATTCAAACCATTTCAACCAGTTTCAACTAATTGTGATAATCGGTCCAATTCAATTGAACCGTTTTATCCAATCAAACTGATTTTAACCAATCGGTTTATGCTAATTGAGATAATCAGTTCAATCCAATTGAACCAATTCATCCAATTTAAACCGATCTGTTCGGATTTAACCAAGCATGATAACCGGTCCAATCCAATTGAACCGATTAACCAATCGCAAGGTCTGTGTCGACCGACACTCAACCTGTGTCGATCGACACAGCAGGCTTTTTTTTTTTCTTCGCGAAAAACCCTAGCCGCCGAGTCTGTCGATTTCACCATTTTGTGTCGACCGACACACCTAGTGTGTCGATCGACACTCTGCGAAAACACAGAATCGTTTTCGATCTGAATCGATCTAACCTGTTCTTATTCATACTATCTTATGAACGAATTTAAATAATCAAATTCTACTAAACAGGCTGATTCAATGATAAAACCCTAAGGCTCTGATACCACTGTTGGAATTCCTAGCAGTTCCTAATCCGATTAGGCAACCCTAAGTCTGAATTCTGAGCCTAGGATCTCAGGGTTTAAGTAATTGAATCATGGATCTCGCGTTTACCTTGTTCTGGCAGCGGAAGATGAATCAGGTAAGACAAGATCAGGAGTGATTCAGATGCCTCGCCTCTACCGTAGTCCACACGCACACAACCTGGAAAGTCGGGATGCTAGTGCCGGATCTGGGAATCGAAGAGAGAGTTTTTCTGTTTTTTCTGATCACGAAAACTGACGGCCCCCTTTTGTTCAGGTCGACCATATAAGCCTATATATATGACCTGTTATGACTAAACCATTTTCCGGGTTTAACCGAAAAATCTATGTCATAAACCGAAACATCAGTCTCGGAATCGACCATGTGTGGATCGATACACCAACTATGTCGATCGACACATCTCTCTTTAATCGATATTGATATGTATCCAATACATATCATCTTGATCATCACCATGATGATCAATCCCATAACAAAGCTTCCAGGTTACTTAGGTGTGTGACCCTATAGGATCATATGATACTGGCAGTAAGTCTACAACTTACAGATTGCAAGAGGCTTCTAGCAAAACATTGCAAACGCCCAGTATCATACAACATGTCTGATCTCGACATACAACTATCGTTAGAGTAAGTACAATGTGATTTCAGGACATAATCCCAACAGGTTCATCACGAGCCTGCTCTAACATCTTCAGAGCCTACAACTGTTGCTAAGCAGAAAGCTCCAGACATCTCTCCTCCATCTAAGAAAAGGTATGATTTCTCTAGACTTAAACCTCTTAGTCCATTTGTTGTGAATGCAGGAAAACGCAGTATCCCACCCACGCTTCGATCCCACCCTGATTCTATTCCCTCATTCCTTGGGACATCTCATGCTCCTATTGCTTATACACCACCTTGGATGCAGAGACATTCACAGAGGCACTCAATGTCTCTGTTGAATCCACCATGAGTCTAATCTCCTTCCCATAATCAAGCTAGTGACTTAAAACAAGCTATGAGTGGGAGGCAGCCCACTGGTTAGTATGTTCTTACTTTATTTTTTGTTTTGGTTTTGGTTACTTTGATTTTTCTTGTTTTGGTGTGTTCAAGGCGTGAGAACAGGTCAGCACGACCAGCATCGATCGACGTAGTCCTGTGTGTTGGTCGATGCAGGTGTCAGATGCGGTAGAAACGTGACCGCTGGAGATTGAGAATTTTATATCGTATGGATTGGGATTCAGGCAGCGGTTCATTTCAAACCGCGCGAAAGCTCATGATCAATATCGATCGATGCGGTTCTGAGCATCGATCGACACACATCCGCGACAGGTAAGTGTTTTGAATTTTTCAATCTGTTTAATCTGATTATTTGTTCTTCTGAGCCCAAGCTTCGATTCCACTGAGGACATTGTGTTTCAAGTGTGGGGGAGGTAGCTGTTGACGCACCGTTTTCTGTTCTCTTAGAGTGAGTTGAGTCTGTTTTATTGAGTCAAATTTGAGTAGGAAACAAGGACTTTTGAGGAGATCGCTACACTTGCAAGAAATTAAGTGACCATTGGATGAACTTGCAGATGATCTCTTACTATTAGAAAACCACACACAGATCAGCCTACTGAGGACACCCATATCACTTCAGGTATTCAGAGAATCCATTACTGACTTCACCTTTAACTTGACTTAATTTTTCTCACCTAGGGGTTTGGTATACTTTGAGTCGGATTCCTCTGTTAGTTCTGACACAGCTTGTAAACTTCTCTAAGTATGGTTCCCTTCTCCCCTTCCTTAAAGTAAAAAAAGAGATAAAACTGCGGATAAGCTAGTAGCTTCGAAGTGATCACGGGAGTGGTAGAGACCCCTATTACCTCCTGTGCATTCATGGAATATGTACAAAGTACATCCCAATGGGGGAAGAGCACTGATAAAATAAATAAAATGATACCCAAATGGGAAAAATCAGATGTTAAGGAAGGAAAAGGAGAAGAAAGGAACCATAAAATGATAGTATGGTGGTTAAATGCTAACAGTGTAAGAGTCCATGTGTTCTTTGATAAATACTCCCTAGGTGAGACCGCACCTATTAGATTATATAAGTCAGTATGGTGAATTTGAATGCTCTCAATGTGATTGTGGAGTTTACTTAGGACAAATGCTAAGTGTGGGGGAAGTACATGTTGGTCTTGATGTCTGCAGGTTCATTTTTCTTGTGGATTACTAAGGGGAATCTGAGTGTAGTACTTCATCTGCCATGTCTGAGTAGTTCTCCAGTTAGGTTTAGGGATTCTCATTAGGGATTTCATGAAATATTAGGTTAATTAATATATAGGGATTCATACTTTCTAGTTCTTCGTCTAGAGTTGATCTTAATGCTTAATCTGAATTAGCTACCCAGATTATTGATGTTAGGTTGATTCTCACAATGACAGTTGGTTAATTAGCTAGAAAGAACCTAGATGAGCAATGTTGGGAATGTCCTGAAATCACACTTGTAATCACTCTAGAGATAGTTGTGTTGTCGAGATTAGACATTCATATAATACTGGGCAATCATAATGCTTTGCTAGAAGCCACTTATGATCAATGAATTTAGAACTCATTGCTAGTATTATATGATCCTACAGGGTCACACACCTAAGCAAACTGGATATAGAATATGGGGTTGATCATTAGTGTAATGATCTGATGAATGTATATATGATATGCATTCGATAACAAGTTTCTGAAGCAGTGTCGATCGATACAACATGTGCATCGATCGACACAGATCGCGGACCAAAATAGCGATTTTGGTTTATGACTTAATTAACCACGGTTTGAGTCTTGGTTAATCAGGTCATGGTAAAAGTCAATATATATATGATATATGGTCGACTTTTACAGTGATTAGACCTAATTCACAGCCACCAGAAAGAAACTGAAACCCTCTGAGAGATCCGATCTCTAAACGGCACTAGCATCCCGTCCGTTCCAGTTTGTGTGCGTGTGGATACCAGTAGAGGCGCAGCACTTGAGGCGCTCTAAGATCTCGGTTACTTGCAAATCTTCCGCTGCTAATCTCCAGGTAATTCCGAGATCTGTAATGATTCAATACACATGAACCCTAGATCCTAGGCTTGCAATTTATACCTAGGGTTGCTAATCTGATTAGGAACTGCTAGAAATTCCTTCAGTGGTATCAGAGCCTTAGGGTTCTATTGAATCAGTAGCATGTTGATTATATTAGTTGAATCTGATCTCTGTATAATTGATACAAGCATGCTAAAACTCGTTTTAATCAAAGTAATCTAGTTTAGGTTTTTTGCTTGAAAACGTTTTAGGGTTTATCGCACTGTGTCGATCGATGCCAATCCGGTGTCAATCGACACACATGGATAACCCGAATATAATTTAGGTTTAACCTTACTGTGACGATCGACACAAGAGTTGTGTCGGTCGACAAAGACCTTACGGTCAGGTTAATCGGTTCAATTGGATTGGACCGGTTATCTAGCTTGGTTAAACCGCTAAAACGGTTTATTGCGATTGTTTTGATAAGGTTGATGTCAACCGACACTAATGTAGTGTCGATCGACACTGACCGGTTATCGAAAACCGGATCAATTGGATTGATCGGTTATCGCAAATTGGTTTTGGTAAATATGTATCGATCGACACTAAAGTAGAGTCGGTCGACACAGAGTCCGCTGGTTTCGGTTATTGAACCTGAAATCACAGAACCAAACCAAGATAAATCCTTTTATTAGAATAATTAAAACATAATAAGATTAAACGTTTTAAATCAGTTCCATTCCTCAGCTAAATATCAAGTATATTTAGATGTCTTTCCAATCTTGTCAACTGTCAAGACTCTTTTGATTGTGCGGTAGACTTGCAGTGCGAGGTGTACACAATTACATGAGTAAGGCAGTAGGTAATCGTGTTGATGGTTTTGCAGTGCAAGACATCAACAATTACATGACTTAAGAGATTGGTTTACTTGACTAGGCCATCAAAATCGTTTTGGGCTCAGAGACATCAGGTGGATTGGACATGAGATGTCAATCCACAACCAAGAGTTATATTGGATATAACTAGCAAAGTTGTTGCTTACCTAGATAGCTAAAATTTGGGTGATAGCCAGTGGCTCACTCAAGTTTAGTGAAGTATGGGTCTTGGATCATTATATTCATTTGAGGAAACATTGTTTTGAATATAATGCGAGTCTTCTTAATAGTTAAGATTTCTCATTTCTTGAACATCATAACTAAACCTCTCTTGTTTTCAGCTATGTCTAGCACAAACCATCATAACAATTTCTCCCTGCGATCCGTCCTTGAGAAGGACAAGTTAAATGGATCCAACTTTCTTGAATGGTATCGGAACTTGAGAATTGTTCTCAAACAGGAGAAGAAGGACTATGTCCTTGAGAAATTTCTCCCCAAGAAGTACCGAGCCAATGCCTGGCAGTCAGATAAGGATGCTTGGGATAATCATTCTAATGATGTGGTCGATGTGTGTTGTCTCATGTTGGCTACCATGAACTCGGACTTGCAGAAGCAATATGAGTACGTGGAGTCGCCAATAGAGATGATCACTGGCCTGAAAAGCATGTTTCAGGAGCAGGCACGAACTCAGAGATACCAGACGGTTAAGTCTCTGATTGAGTGCAAGCTACCAAAGGACGGACCAGTTAGTCCTCATGTCATTAAGATGATGGGTTATATTGATAACCTGGGGAAACTGGATTGTCCCATTAGCCAAGAGTTGGCTACTGACATCATTTTACAGTCACTGCCGTCAAGCTATGATCAGTTTGTTATGAACTATAACATGAACAACTTGACAAAGACTTTGACTGAGTTGCATGGGATGCTCAAAACTGATGAACCTAACATCAAGAAGGACACCCCAAATGTCCTTATGGTACAGAAGGGTAAAATGTTTAAGAAACTTGGTAAGACCAAAGGTGATGGCAAGACGAGCTCGATTGTGAATCCAAGCGAGTCTAACCATGCTCCTAAGGTTAAGTCTGGTCCTTCTAAAGATGATAAGTGCCATTATTGTAATGGTTATGAGCATTTGAAAAGAAATTACAAGAAATTCCTGGAAGATTATGAGAAGCTGAAGAAGACGTACGAGACTTCTTCTTCAGGTATTTATGTTATAGAAGTAAAAGTTACTTCTTATGGTTCTACTTATTGGGTATTGAATACCGGCTGTGGTGCTCATATTTTGTGAAAATATGCAGGGCCTGAGCAACAGTAGGACTATGGAGAAAGGACAAGTGGACCTGCGCGTAGAAATGGAGCAAGAGTTGCTGTATTGGCCGTAGGAACATTTATTTGTCTTTACCTTCTAGCATAGTTTTAGAACTTAACAATTGCTACTATGTACCTGCTATAAGCAGAAATATTATTTATATTCCTTGTTTTGGATATGAAAGGATATCAGTTTTCAAATTAAGAATAAGTGTTATTCAATTGATTACCATGATATGTTTTATAGTAGCAGTCCATTAGAGAATGGACCTTATGTTCTAAACCAAAACATGACTAACTATAACATTAGTACCAAGAGATTCAAATCAAATGATACGAATCAAACTTTTCTCTGGCATTGTCGTTTGGGCCATATAAATGAGAACGGATTCAGAAGCTCCATAGTGATGGACTTTTGGGCTCATTTGATTATGAATCATGTAAGAAATGCGAATCTTGTCTTATTGGATAAAATGACAAAGGCCCCTTCAACAAAGGGAGTGTCGATCGACAAAAAATGTGTATCGATCGACACAGGTTGCGAACGAACAAAATGAAAGGGCCAGAGGCTTATTGGGCTTTGCACATACGGATGTGTGATATATCATGGTTTTTACTAGTTTTAGACCATGATATAAGTGTGTTTTAGTGTCTTTTGTGTTCTTTTAGAGTCTTTTACATGTATAATCAGGTTTGGAGCATATTTGGTGATTATGGCACTTTTTCGAGATTTTTGGAGTGTTTGGCCGAGAGATAGAGTTCACTGTCCGAAACAGAGAAATGCGTCGATCGTTGCACCAGCGAGATGGGCCCAAAACTCGGCGGTTTATGAAGAGTCAAGATATTGCACTCTGATCCAGAAGTTCCTGATATTTACAAAGAAGCCCTTGGTCGAGATTAGACCTATATAATTAAGTTTTTGGTGTTTTAATTAGATACGCTTTTATAATTAGGAGCAGAGGATTTTTAGAGCTTTTGGGGCTGATCTGAACCTTTACTTCATCTGTATTTGGAGAAGATTTCGAACCCCTTTAATTCTTTATCTTTTATGCAATTTATTCTTCATATGATTATGTTTTCATTATCTATGTCTGAGTAGATTCCTTGTTAGGTTTAGGGTTTCTCACATAGGATTTCATGACTTGCTAGACTTGTTTAATTCAGTTAAGGATTCATAACTATCTCTGTTCTTCAATTTAATTGTGCTTAAAGCTAGTTCTAACCTGATCAATTAGAATCTAGATCTTAGGTTGCTAAATACGACACGGAAGTGTGGTTTAGGAATCTGAACTAATTAGGTTGAGCAATTAAACTTCTCGCAAACGAAAGTTTGGTTTATGATAATTGTGAACATATCAAACTTGGAATTAATGCTAGTTTAATCTGTTAGTTCTCGCAAACGAAAGTTTGGTTTGCTGCACTTAGACTTAGAGAATTATCGCGAAGGAATTTGGTTAATTCTATATCTGTGTTTTGAGTTTTAGAACTGTGCTTAATTAGATCCTTGCTGAATGAACTGTCTGCTTGTCTGATTTCCTGAGAACGCCTTAGACTTAGCGCTCTTAATAACTTGTTTTCACAACCAACAATCTCTGCTTTCTGTTTACTTTCTCGCATTGCTTTTAATTCAATCACATTGCTTTCTTCCTAGTTTATTTCCTGTTCTTGAGCTATTGAATACCAGAGTCCCTGTGGATTCGATACCTATATACTACAACTACTGAACTGTGCACTTGCAGTTAGATATAGGATTAAAACCTGACCCTATCAAGTTTTTGGCGCCGTTGCCGGGGACTCTTAGAGTCTTCGATAGCTTAGAACCTAGGGTTTTACTAGGATTTTTCGTTTTCTTTTCGTTTTTGTTTTTGTTTTTTTTTTAGTTACTGATTTTTGTCTGTTTTTCTCTCTATCGCAGGTACCAATTTCGCACTGCGTCGATCGTTGCACCCTTGCACCGATCGTCACTAGGCGATTCTGAGATTGAACCGATCGTTGCACTGATAGCATCGATCGTTGCTGGACGATTACAGACAGTTTATGCAGACGCAGAAAACTAGAAGTAATCCGAACTCGAGCTTAGTTAATCTCGGACTTGAAGAACTTGGACGTCTAGAGAGAACCAACAGAAGAGAAAGAAGAGAAAGGATGGTGCGAGAACGTTTGATTCTAGAACGCGATGCTCAAGGTACTCTGAGGGACCGAGATAATAACCCATACAATGCTGCTTTTCAAAGGGTTGATGCTGAAGGGAATGTCATCCCTGATCCTCCTGAGCAACAGCAACAGGAGCAGAACCAGGGTCAAGGACGGGCCCAAGGTAGAGAGATGGTTGTACGTGAGAGGACTTTAGCTGACTACAACAGACCGGATGAGTTTCATGCAAACCGGTCAGCTTTAGTGCTTCCTGCTTTTGAAAGAAATGATTTTGAGATCAAAACCATCTACTACTCGCTGATGAGACAGAATGCATTTCATGGTTACCCAACGGAGCAGCCTATGGATCACATTGATTCGTTTGAGGACATAGTCACTGGCATGAAGTATGATGGAGTCTGCCCGGACTATCTGTTCCTTAAGCTCTTTCCGCACAGTCTTGCTGGAGACGCTAGTGCATGGCTAAAGCAGCTGGCACCTGCTCAGTATACTACTTGGGCAGCCTTGAAGAGTGAGTTCCTGCGTCACTTCTATGATGATGCGCGCTCAGACCAGTCCAGACAGGACATACTCACCTTTTCCCAAGGAGCTGTGGAGCCTTTAAAGACTGCCTGGATGAGATTTAAGCAGTATCAGCGTGACTGCTCACACCATGGATTCACTGAGGTTCAGTTGATTGGTATCTTCTTCAGAGGCATAGATCTTCCATATCAGTCTGCACTGGATAATTCCAGTAATGCTAACTTCAACACCAGGACTCCTACACAGGCTAAGCAGTTGATTGAGAATCTAATAGGCAGCAACAGTTGCAAGACTATGGATGAGAGGAGGAAGAAATCTGGTGGAAATGTAGAGAATTCTGACATAGCTGATATTAGATCTAGGCTGGACACAGTTTGCAATCTCCTAGCAGGTAAGAAAGCTGTCCACTTTGCCCAAGATGTAGAGGTAATTCAAACTGAGGAGGACACTCAGGAGGAAGATGTGAATTACATAGGAGGTTCTGGATTCCAAGGTAATAGATTTGGTAATCAACAGGGAAACAGATTCTTCAATGGAGGACAGAAAAGTGGTTTTCAAAAGACCTTTGGACAAGGTACTCAGAGAACCAATGGATCTGAGAGTAGAGTGGAGACGATGCTGAAACAGATGATGGAGAGTCAGACTAAGAATGCAGCAGATGTCAACGAGAAGATGGAAACAATCTACAGGGAGCTGAACGGGAAGTTTGAATATCTGAGCACACACATGAATGAGCTTGATGCTAGAGTTGCAAGAACTGCTGGATATGCTCAAAGGGAAGATTGATATCTCCCAGGACGGACTGATGTCAATCCCAAGTACCAATGCAATGCAGTGACGTTGAGAAGTGGTAAGGAGCTGTCATCTGGCCAGAAAAAGCAGTTAAGTGTTGAAGAACTCGAGGAAATTGAAGAACTGGAAGATGAGATCCGTGATATTCGCAATGCGTCGATCGATGCATCTAAGCAACGATCGATGCAGAGTGAAATCAGGGAACCGGAAGTCGTAACACAGTCGCCTAGCATCGATCGATGCGATAGGAGTAACGATCGACACAAGGTGACTGCAGAGAGTTCGAAACCAGAGAAACCGAAACAGCCGACCGAAAGGGTATACAAGCCTAAGGTACCTTATCCCAAGAATCCCAGAAAGGCTAAGAATGATAGGCAGTATGCAAAGTGGAAGGAGTTCATAAAAAAGGTGAAAGTTGAAGTACCTTTTTTGGACTCCATGGAAACTTCTCCTATGATGAAAAGATGCCTTAAGGATATGATTGCTGGAAAATGGTCTGATGAGGAGAGTATAATGATGCTCAATGAGGTGTGCAGTGCAGTGGTTCAGGGCAGAATTCCCGAGAAGTTAAAGGATCCAGGAAGCTTCGTGTTAGATTGTGCTATCTACAAGGAGAGGTTCGAAAGGTCTCTATGTGATCTTGGTTCCAGTGTAAATCTTATGCCCCTCTCAGTTGCTAAAAGGCTCGGAATGACAGACTTTATACCCACTAGGATATCACTGGTTCTGGCAGATAGATCAATCAGGATTCCCGAAGGAGTAATAGAGGATGTGCCTATAATGGTTGGCAAATGTGTGATCCCTACTGATTTTGTGGTTCTACAATATGGACAGGAGCCAAAAGATCCATTGATTCTGGGAAGGTCTTTCTTAGCTACAGCTGGTGCAATGATTGACTGTCAGGGAGGTAAAATAGTTCTGAATGTGGGGAATCTAAAGATGAGTTTTGATATGAACAAGCTGGTAAAGAGACCAACCATCGACGGGCAGACCTTCTATGTGGACACATTGGGTGATTTGGCTGCCGAGTACTTTTACCAATCACATGCTGAAGACCCACTAGAAAGGGCTTTACTGAGCTCTATATTGGAGTTGGAGGACCTGCAGGACGAACCAGCAATGTGCTATACGAGGATGATGGATTCTGTTGAGGTTGCAATGCAGGTAGAAGTGTCTGACGCGACATTGCAACGATCGACACTACCTAAGCATCGATCGTTGCAAGTCGACAGAGACTGGGCAGAGGAAAAAGCTCCGAAAATAGAACTGAAACAACTTCCATCCGGGCTAAGGTACGCATTTCTTGGACCCAATTCAACTTATCCAGTGATTGTTAATGCTAGTCTGAACAACGCAGAGCTCACTTTACTGCTAAGCAAGCTGCGCAAGCATCGCAAGGCTCTTGGCTATTCTCTTGCTGATATTTCAGGTATCTCACCGGAGCTGTGCATGCATCGGATACATCTTGAGGATGAATCCAAGACATCTATCGAGCATCAGAGAAGACTTAATCCTAATCTGCAGGAAGTGGTTAAAAAAGAAGATTATGAAACTCCTTGATGCTGGGATTATCTATCCTATCTCTGACAGTGATTGGGTGAGTCCAGTCCATGTAGTACCTAAGAAGGGTGGAGTTACAGTTGTGAAGAATGAGAAGAACGAGCTGATACCCACTAGGACTGTGACAGGACACAAGATGTGTATAGATTACAGGAAGCTGAATGCTGCTACCAGGAAGGATCATTTTCCCTTGCCTTTTATTGATCAGATGCTTGAGAGGTTAGCCAATCATCCTTACTATTGCTTCCTCGATGGATACTCGGGTTTCTTTCAGATTCCCATCCATCCAGAGGATCAGGGAAAGACCACTTTCACTTGTCCATATGGCACATTTGCTTACCGTAGGATGCCTTTTGGACTCTGCAATGCACCAGCCACTTTCCAGAGATGCATGATGTCCATATTCACAGACATGATTGAGGACTTTATGGAGGTATTCATGGATGATTTCTCAGTATATGGATCATCCTATAATGAATGCTTAGATAATCTGTGTAAGGTTCTGACAAGATGTGAAGAAAAGCACTTAGTTCTTAATTGGGAGAAGTGTCATTTCATGGTCAGAGATGGCATTGTACTTGGACATAAAGTGTCTGAAGCAGGAATAGAGGTGGACCGCGCTAAGATTGAGGTAATGACCAACCTTCAGGCGCCTGATTCTTGACAGTTGACCATATTGAAGCTAAGCTTTGATCAAGGTTTAAGTCTAGTTTGGTTTCTGCAAATTCAAGGTTCAATAACCAGAATTGCGAGCACTGTGTCGATCGACGCAGACCATGTCTGTCGATCGACACCACCAAATGAAACCGGACTTCAATAACCGGTTAATCCAATTAACTCGGTTCATTGAACCGGTCATGTCGATCGACACAACCCATGTGTGACGGTCGACATAGACCTAAACCCGATACAGTTTTGATAATTGGTCCAATCCAATTGAACCGACTTATCAGATCAAACTGATCTTTACTATTTAAATCGGTTTATACTAATTGAGATAACTGGTTCAATCCAATTGAATCAATTCATCCAATTCAAACCGTTTCAACCAGTTTCAACTAATTGTGATAATCGGTCCAATTCAATTGAACCGTTTTATCCAATCAAACTGATTTTAACCAATCGGTTTATGCTAATTGAGATAATCAGTTCAATCCAATTGAACCAATTCATCCAATTTAAACCGATCTGTTCGGATTTAACCAAGCATGATAACCGGTCCAATCCAATTGAACCGATTAACCAATCGCAAGGTCTGTGTCGACCGACACTCAACCTGTGTCGATCGACACAGCAAACTTTCTTTTTTCTTCGCGAAAAACCCTAGCCGCCGAGTCTGTCGATTTCACCATTTTGTGTCGACCGACACACCTAGTGTGTCGATCGACACTCTGCGAAAACACAGAATCGTTTTCGATCTGAATCGATCTAACCTGTTCTTATTCATACTATCTTATGAACGAATTTAAATAATCAAATTCTACTAAACAGGCTGATTCAATGATAAAACCCTAAGGCTCTGATACCACTGTTGGAATTCCTAGCAGTTCCTAATCCGATTAGGCAACCCTAAGTCTGAATTCTGAGCCTAGGATCTCAGGGTTTAAGTAATTGAATCATGGATCTCGCGTTTACCTTGTTCTGGCAGCGGAAGATGAATCAGGTAAGACAAGATCAGGAGTGATTCAGATGCCTCGCCTCTACCGTAGTCCACACGCACACAACCTGGAAAGTCGGGATGCTAGTGCCGGATCTGGGAATCGAAGAGAGAGTTTTTCTGTTTTTTCTGATCACGAAAACTGACGGCCCCCTTTTGTTCAGGTCGACCATATAAGCCTATATATATGACCTGTTATGACTAAACCATTTTCCGGGTTTAACCGAAAAATCTATGTCATAAACCGAAACATCAGTCTCGGAATCGACCATGTGTGGATCGATACACCAACTATGTCGATCGACACATCTCTCTTTAATCGATATTGATATGTATCCAATACATATCATCTTGATCATCACCATGATGATCAATCCCATAACAAAGCTTCCAGGTTACTTAGGTGTGTGACCCTATAGGATCATATGATACTGGCAGTAAGTCTACAACTTACAGATTGCAAGAGGCTTCTAGCAAAACATTGCAAACGCCCAGTATCATACAACATGTCTGATCTCGACATACAACTATCGTTAGAGTAAGTACAATGTGATTTCAGGACATAATCCCAACAGGTTCATCACGAGCCTGCTCTAACATCTTCAGAGCCTACAACTGTTGCTAAGCAGAAAGCTCCAGACATCTCTCCTCCATCTAAGAAAAGGTATGATTTCTCTAGACTTAAACCTCTTAGTCCATTTGTTGTGAATGCAGGAAAACGCAGTATCCCACCCACGCTTCGATCCCACCCTGATTCTATTCCCTCATTCCTTGGGACATCTCATGCTCCTATTGCTTATACACCACCTTGGATGCGGAGACATTCACAGAGGCACTCAATGTCTCTGTTGAATCCACCATGAGTCTAATCTCCTTCCCATAATCAAGCTAGTGACTTAAAACAAGCTATGAGTGGGAGGCAGCCCACTGGTTAGTATGTTCTTACTTTATTTTTTGTTTTGGTTTTGGTTGCTTTGATTTTTCTTGTTTTGGTGTGTTCAAGGCGTGAGAACAGGTCAGCACGACCAGCATCGATCGACGTAGTCCTGTGTGTCGGTCGATGCAGGTGTCAGATGCGGTAAAAACGTGACCGCTGGAGATTGAGAATTTTATATCGTATGGATTGGGATTCAGGCAGCGGTTCATTTCAAACCGCGCGAAAGCTCATGATCAGTATCGATCGATGCGGTCCTGAGCATCGATCGACACACATCCGCGACAGGTAAGTGTTTTGAATTTTTCAATCTGTTTAATCTGATTATTTGTTCTTCTGAGCCCAAGCTTCGATTCCACTGAGGACAGTGTGTTTCAAGTGTGGGGGAGGTAGCTGTTGACGCACCGTTTTCTGTTCTCTTAGAGTGAGTTGAGTCTGTTTTATTGAGTCAAATTTGAGTAGGAAACAAGGACTTTTGAGGAGATCGCTACACTTGCAAGAAATTAAGTGACCATTGGATGAACTTGCAGATGATCTCTTACTATTAGAAAACCACACACAGATCAGCCTACTGAGGACACCCATATCACTTCAGGTATTCAGAGAATCCATTACTGACTTCACCTTTAACTTGACTTAATTTTTCTCACCTAGGGGTTTGGTATACTTTGAGTCGGATTCCTCTGTTAGTTCTGACACAGCTTGTAAACTTCTCTAAGTATGGTTCCCTTCTCCCCTTCCTTAAAGTAAAAAAAGAGATAAAACTGCGGATAAGCTAGTAGCTTCGAAGTGATCACGGGAGTGGTAGAGACCCCTATTACCTCCTGTGCATTCATGGAATATGTACAAAGTACATCCCAATGGGGGAAGATCACTGATAAAATAAATAAAATGATACCCAAATGGGAAAAATCAGATGTTAAGGAAGGAAAAGGAGAAGAAAGGAACCATAAAATGATAGTATGGTGGTTAAATGCTAACAGTGTAAGAGTCCATGTGTTCTTTGATAAATACTCCCTAGGTGAGACCGCACCTATTAGATTATATAAGTCAGTATGGTGAATTTGAATGCTCTCAATGTGATTGTGGAGTTTACTTAGGACAAATGCTAAGTGTGGGGGAAGTACATGTTGGTCTTGATGTCTGCAGGTTCATTTTTCTTGTGGATTACTAAGGGGAATCTGAGTGTAGTACTTCATCTGCCATGTCTGAGTAGTTCTCCAGTTAGGTTTAGGGATTCTCATTAGGGATTTCATGAAATATTAGGTTAATTAATATATAGGGATTCATACTTTCTAGTTCTTCGTCTAGAGTTGATCTTAATGCTTAATCTGAATTAGCTACCCAGATTATTGATGTTAGGTTGATTCTCACAATGACAGTTGGTTAATTAGCTAGAAAGAACCTAGATGAGCAATGTTGGGAATGTCCTGAAATCACACTTGTAATCACTCTAGAGATAGTTGTGTTGTCGAGATTAGACATTCATATAATACTGGGCAATCATAATGCTTTGCTAGAAGCCACTTATGATCAATGAATTTAGAACTCATTGCTAGTATTATATGATCCTACAGGGTCACACACCTAAGCAAACTGGATATAGAATATGGGGTTGATCATTAGTGTAATGATCTGATGAATGTATATATGATATGCATTCGATAACAAGTTTCTGAAGCAGTGTCGATCGATACAACATGTGCATCGATCGACACAGATCGCGGACCAAAATAGCGATTTTGGTTTATGACTTAATTAACCACGGTTTGAGTCTTGGTTAATCAGGTCATGGTAAAAGTCAATATATATATATGATATATGGTCGACTTTTACAGTGATTAGACCTAATTCACAGCCACCAGAAAGAAACTGAAACCCTCTGAGAGATCCGATCTCTAAACGGCACTAGCATCCCGTCCGTTCCAGTTTGTGTGCGTGTGGATACCAGTAGAGGCGCAGCACTTGAGGCGCTCTAAGATCTCGGTTACTTGCAAATCTTCCGCTGCTAATCTCCAGGTAATTCCGAGATCTGTAATGATTCAATACACATGAACCCTAGATCCTAGGCTTGCAATTTATACCTAGGGTTGCTAATCTGATTAGGAACTGCTAGAAATTCCTTCAGTGGTATCAGAGCCTTAGGGTTCTATTGAATCAGTAGCATGTTGATTATATTAGTTGAATCTGATCTCTGTATAATTGATACAAGCATGCTAAAACTCGTTTTAATCAAAGTAATCTAGTTTAGGTTTTTTGCTTGAAAACGTTTTAGGGTTTATCGCACTGTGTCGATCGATGCCAATCCGGTGTCAATCGACACACATGGATAACCCAAATATAATTTAGGTTTAACCTTACTGTGACGATCGACACAAGAGTTGTGTCGGTCGACACAGACCTTACGGTCAGGTTAATCGGTTCAATTGGATTGGACCGGTTATCTAGCTTGGTTAAACCGCTAAAACGGTTTATTGCGATTGTTTTGATAAGGTTGATGTCAACCGACACTAATGTAGTGTCGATCGACACTGACCGGTTATCGAAAACCGGATCAATTGGATTGATCGGTTATCGCAAATTGGTTTTGGTAAATATGTATCGATCGACACTAAAGTAGAGTCGGTCGACACAGAGTCCGCTGGTTTCGGTTATTGAACCTGAAATCACAGAACCAAACCAAGATAAATCCTTTTATTAGAATAATTAAAACATAATAAGATTAAACGTTTTAAATCAGTTCCATTCCTCAGCTAAATATCAAGTATATTTAGATGTCTTTCCAATCTTGTCAACTGTCAAGACTCTTTTGATTGTGCGGTAGACTTGCAGTGCGAGGTGTACACAATTACATGAGTAAGGCAGTAGGTAATCGTGTTGATGGTTTTGCAGTGCAAGACATCAACAATTACATGACTTAAGAGATTGGTTTACTTGACTGGGCCATCAAAATCGTTTTGGGCTCATAGACATCAGGTGGATTGGACATGAGATGTCAATCCACAACCAAGAGTTATATTGGATATAACTAGCAAAGTTGTTGCTTACCTAGATAGCTAAAATTTGGGTGATAGCCAGTGGCTCACTCAAGTTTAGTGAAGTATGGGTCTTGGATCATTATATTCATTTGAGGAAACATTGTTTTGAATATAATGCGAGTCTTCTTAATAGTTAAGATTTCTCATTTCTTGAACATCATAACTAAACCTCTCTTGTTTTCAGCTATGTCTAGCACAAACCATCATAACAATTTCTCCATGCGATCCGTCCTTGAGAAGGACAAGTTAAATGGATCCAACTTTCTTGAATGGTATCGGAACTTGAGAATTGTTCTCAAACAGGAGAAGAAGGACTATGTCCTTGAGAAAGTTCTCCCCAAGAAGTACCGAGCCAATGCCTGGCAGTCAGATAAGGATGCTTGGGATAATCATTCTAATGATGTGGTCGATGTGTGTTGTCTCATGTTGGCTACCATGAACTCGGACTTGCAGAAGCAATATGAGTACGTGGAGTCGCCAATAGAGATGATCACTGGCCTGAAAAGCATGTTTCAGGAGCAGGCACGAACTCAGAGATACCAGACGGTTAAGTCTCTGATTGAGTGCAAGCTACCAAAGGACGGACCAGTTAGTCCTCATGTCATTAAGATGATGGGTTATATTGATAACCTGGGAAACTGGATTGTCCCATTAGCCAAGAGTTGGCTACTGACATCATTTTACAGTCACTGCCGTCAAGCTATGATCAGTTTGTTATGAACTATAACATGAACAACTTGACAAAGACTTTGACTGAGTTGCATGGGATGCTCAAAACTGATGAACCTAACATCAAGAAGGACACCCCAAATGTCCTAATGGTACAGAAGGGTAAAAAGTTTAAGAAACTTGGTAAGACCAAAGGTGATGGCAAGACGAGCTCGATTGTGAATCCAAGCGAGTCTAACCATGCTCCTAAGGTTAAGTCTGGTCCTTCTAAAGATGATAAGTGCCATTATTGTAATGGTTATGAGCATTTGAAAAGAAATTACAAGAAATTCCTGGAAGATTATGAGAAGCTGAAGAAGACGTACGAGACTTCTTCTTCAGGTATTTATGTTATAGAAGTAAAAGTTACTTCTTATGGTTCTACTTATTGGGTATTGAATACCGGCTGTGGTGCTCATATTTTGTGAAAATATGCAGGGCCTGAGCAACAGTAGGACTATGGAGAAAGGACAAGTGGACCTGCGCGTAGAAATGGAGCAAGAGTTGCTGTATTGGCCGTAGGAACATTTATTTGTCTTTACCTTCTGGCATAGTTTTAGAACTTAACAATTGCTACTATGTACCTGCTATAAGCAGAAATATTATTTATATTCCTTGTTTTGGATATGAAAGGATATCAGTTTTCAAATTAAGAATAAGTGTTATTCAATTGATTACAATGATATGTTTTATAGTAGCAGTCCATTAGAGAATGGACCTTATGTTCTAAACCAAAACATGACTAACTATAACATTAGTACCAAGAGATTCAAATCAAATGATACGAATCAAACTTTTCTCTGGCATTGTCGTTTGGGCCATATAAATGAGAACGGATTCAGAAGCTCCATAGTGATGGACTTTTGGGCTCATTTGATTATGAATCATGTAAGAAATGCGAATCTTGTTTTATTGGATAAAATGACAAAGGCCCCTTCAACAAAGGGAGTGTCGATCGACAAAAAATGTGTATCGATCGACACAGGTTGCGAACGAACAAAATGAAAGGGCCAGAGGCTTATTGGGCTTTGCACATACGGATGTGTGATATATCATGGTTTTTACTAGTTTTAGACCATGATATAAGTGTGTTTTAGTGTCTTTTGTGTTCTTTTAGAGTCTTTTACATGTATAATCAGGTTTGGATCATATTTGGTGATTATGGCACTTTTTCGAGATTTTTGGAGTGTTTGGCCGAGAGATAGAGTTCACTGTCCGAAACAGAGAAATGCGTCGATCGTTGCACCAGCGAGATGGGCCCAAAACTCGGCGGTTTATGAAGAGTCAAGATATTGCACTCTGATCCAGAAGTTCCTGATATTTACAAAGAAGCCCTTGGTCGAGATTAGACCTATATAATTAAGTTTTTGGTGTTTTAATTAGATACGCTTTTATAATTAGGAGCAGAGGATTTTTAGAGCTTTTGGGGCTGATCTGAACCTTTACTTCATCTGTATTTGGAGAAGATTTCGAACCCCTTTAATTCTTTATCTTTTATGCAATTTATTCTTCATATGATTATGTTTTCATTATCTATGTCTGAGTAGATTCCTTGTTAGGTTTAGGGTTTCTCACATAGGATTTCATGACTTGCTAGACTTGTTTAATTCAGTTAAGGATTCATAACTATCTCTGTTCTTCAATTTAATTGTGCTTAAAGCTAGTTCTAACCTGATCAATTAGAATCTAGATCTTACGTTGCTAAATACGACACGGAAGTGTGGTTTTGGAATCTGAACTAATTAGGTTGAGCAATTAAACTTCTCGCAAACGAAAGTTTGGTTTAGGATAATTGTGAACATATCAAACTTGAAATTAATGCTAGTTTAATCTGTTAGTTCTCGCAAACGAAAGTTTGGTTTGCTGCACTTAGACTTAGAGAATTATCGCGAAGGAATTTGGTTAATTCTATATCTGTGTTTTGAGTTCTAGAACTGTGCTTAATTAGATCCTTGCTGAATGAACTGTCTGCTTGTCTGATTTCCTGAGAACGCCCTAGACTTAGCGCTCTTAATAACTTGTTTTCACAACCAACAATCTCTGCTTTCTGTTTACTTTCTCGCATTGCTTTTAATTCAATCACATTGCTTTATTCCTAGTTTATTTCCTGTTCTTGAGCTATTGAATACCAGAGTCCCTGTGGATTCGATACCTATATACTACAACTACTGAACTGTGCACTTGCAGTTAGATATAGGATTAAAACCTGACCCTATCAAGTTTTTGGCGCCGTTGCCGGGGACTCTTAGAGTCTTCGATAGCTTAGAACCTAGGGTTTTACTAGGATTTTTCGTTTTCTTTTCGTTTTTGTTTTTGTTTTTTTTTTAGTTACTGATTTTTGTCTGTTTTTCTCTCTATCGCAGGTACCAATTTCGCACTGCGTCGATCGTTGCACCCTTGCACCGATCGTCACTAGGCGATTCTGAGATTGAACCGATCGTTGCACTGATAGCATCGATCGTTGTTGGACGATTACAGACAGTTTATGCAGACGCAGAAAACTAGAAGTAATCCGAACTCGAGCTTAGTTAATCTCGGACTTGAAGAACTTGGACGTCTAGAGAGAACCAACAGAAGAGAAAGAAGAGAAAGGATGGTGCGAGAACGTTTGATTCTAGAACGCGATGCTCAAGGTACTCTGAGGGACCGAGATAATAACCCATACAATGCTGCTTTTCAAAGGGTTGATGCTGAAGGGAATGTCATCCCTGATCCTCCTGAGCAACAGCAACAGGAGCAGAACCAGGGTCAAGGACGGGCCCAAGGTAGAGAGATGGTTGTACGTGAGAGGACTTTAGCTGACTACAACAGACCGGATGAGTTTCATACAAACCGGTCAGCTTTAGTGCTTCCTGCTTTTGAAAGAAATGATTTTGAGATCAAAACCATCTACTACTCGCTGATGAGACAAAATGCATTTCATGGTTACCCAACGGAGCAGCCTATGGATCACATTGATTCGTTTGAGGACATAGTCACTGGCATGAAGTATGATGGAGTCTGCCCGGACTATCTGTTCCTTAAGCTCTTTCCGCACAGTCTTGCTGGAGACGCTAGTGCATGGCTAAAGCAGCTGGCACCTGCTCAGTATACTACTTGGGCAGCCTTGAAGAGTGAGTTCCTGCGTCACTTCTATGATGATGCGCGCTCAGACCAGTCCAGACAGGACATACTCACCTTTTCCCAAGGAGCTGTGGAGCCTTTAAAGACTGCCTGGATGAGATTTAAGCAGTATCAGCGTGACTGCTCACACCATGGATTCACTGAGGTTCAGTTGATTGGTATCTTCTTCAGAGGCATAGATCTTCCATATCAGTCTGCACTGGATAATTCCAGTAATGCTAACTTCAACACCAGGACTCCTACACAGGCTAAGCAGTTGATTGAGAATCTAATAGGCAGCAACAGTTGCAAGACTATGGATGAGAGGAGGAAGAAATCTGGTGGAAATGTAGAGAATTCTGACATAGCTGATATTAGATCTAGGCTGGACACAGTTTGCAATCTTCTAGCAGGTAAGAAAGCTGTCCACTTTGCCCAAGATGTAGAGGTAATTCAAACTGAGGAGGACACTCAGGAGGAAGATGTGAATTACATAGGAGGTTCTGGATTCCAAGGTAATAGATTTGGTAATCAACAGGGAAACAGATTCTTCAATGGAGGACAGAAAAGTGGTTTTCAAAAGACCTTTGGACAAGGTACTCAGAGAACCAATGGATCTGAGAGTAGAGTGGAGACGATGCTGAAACAGATGATGGAGAGTCAGACTAAGAATGCAGCAGATGTCAACGAGAAGATGGAAACAATCTACAGGGAGCTGAACGGGAAGTTTGAATATCTGAGCACACACATGAAGGAGCTTGATGCTAGAGTTGCAAGAACTGCTGGATATGCTCAAAGGGAAGATGGATATCTCCCAGGACGGACTGATGTCAATCCCAAGTACCAATGCAATGCAGTGACGTTGAGAAGTGGTAAGGAGCTGTCATCTGGCCAGAAAAAGCAGTTAAGTGTTGAAGAACTCGAGGAAATTGAAGAGCTAGAAGATGAGATCCGCGATATTCGCAATGCGTCGATCGATGCATCTAAGCAACGATCGATGCAGAGTGAAATCAGGGAACCGGAAGTCGTAACACAGTCGCCTAGCATCGATCGATGCGATAGGAGTAACGATCGACACAAGGTGACTGCAGAGAGTTCGAAACCAGAGAAACCGAAACAGCCGACCGAAAGGGTATACAAGCCTAAGGTACCTTATCCCAAGAATCCCAGAAAGGCTAAGAATGATAGGCAGTATGCAAAGTGGAAGGAGTTCATAAAAAAGGTGAAAGTTGAAGTACCTTTGTTGGACTCCATGGAAACTTCTCCTATGATGAAAAGATGCCTTAAGGATATGATTGCTGGAAAATGGTCTGATGAGGAGAGTATAATGATGCTCAATGAGGTGTGCAGTGCAGTGGTTCAGGGCAGAATTCCCGAGAAGTTAAAGGATCCAGGAAGCTTCGTGTTAGATTGTGCTATCTACAAGGAGAGGTTCGAAAGGTCTCTATGTGATCTTGGTTCCAGTGTAAATTTTATGCCCCTCTCAGTTGCTAAAAGGCTCGGAATGACAGACTTTATACCCACTAGGATATCACTGGTTCTAGCAGATAGATCAATCAGGATTCCCGAAGGAGTAATAGAGGATGTGCCTATAATGGTTGGCAAATGTGTGATCCCTACTGATTTTGTGGTTCTACAATATGGACAGGAGCCAAAAGATCCATTGATTCTGGGAAGGTCTTTCTTAGCTACAGCTGGTGCAATGATTGACTGTCAGGGAGGTAAAATAGTTCTGAATGTTGGGAATCTAAAGATGAGTTTTGATATGAACAAGCTGGTAAAGAGACCAACCATCGACGGGCAGACCTTCTATGTGGACACATTGGGTGATTTGGCTGCCGAGTACTTTTACCAATCACATGCTGAAGACCCACTAGAAAGGGCTTTACTGAGCTCTATATTGGAGTTGGAGTACCTGCAAGACGAACCAGCAATGTGCTATACGAGGATGATGGATTCTGTTGAGGTTGCAATGCAGGTAGAAGTGTCTGACGCGACATTGCAACGATCGACAATACCTAAGCATCGATCGTTGCAAGTCGACAGAGACTGGGCAGAGGAAAAAGCTCCGAAAATAGAACTGAAACAACTTCCATCCGGGCTAAGGTACGCATTTCTTGGACCCAATTCAACTTATCCAGTGATTGTTAATGCTAGTCTGAACAACGCAGAGCTCACTTTACTGCTAAGCAAGCTGCGCAAGCATCGCAAGGCTCTTGGCTATTCTCTTGCTGATATTTCAGGTATCTCACCGGAGCTGTGCATGCATCAGATACATCTTGAGGATGAATCCAAGACATCTATCGAGCATCAGAGAAGACTTAATCCTAATCTGCAGGAAGTGGTTAAAAAGGAGATTATGAAACTCCTTGATGCTGGGATTATCTATCCTATCTCTGACAGTGATTGGGTGAGTCCAGTCCATGTAGTACCTAAGAAGGGTGGAGTTACAGTTGTGAAGAATGAGAAGAACGAGCTGATACCTACTAGGACTGTGACAGGACACAAGATGTGTATAGATTACAGGAAGCTGAATGCTGCTACCAGGAAGGATCATTTTCCCTTGCCTTTTATTGATCAGATGCTTGAGAGGTTAGCCAATCATCCTTACTATTGCTTCCTCGATGGATACTCGGGTTTCTTTCAGATTCCCATCCATCCAGAGGATCAGGGAAAGACCACTTTCACTTGTCCATATGGCACATTTGCTTACCGTAGGATGCCTTTTGGACTCTGCAATGCACCAGCCACTTTCCAGAGATGCATGATGTCCATATTCACAGACATGATTGAGGACTTTATGGAGGTATTCATGGATGATTTCTCAGTATATGGATCATCCTATAATGAATGCTTAGATAATCTGTGTAAGGTCCTGACAAGATGTGAAGAAAAGCACTTAGTTCTTAATTGGGAGAAGTGTCATTTCATGGTCAGAGATGGCATTGTACTTGGACATAAAGTGTCTGAAGCAGGAATAGAGGTGGACCGCGCTAAGATTGAGGTAATGACCAACCTTCAGGCGCCTGATTCTGTTAAGTCTATTAGAAGCTTTCTTGGACATGCTGGCTTCTATAGACGGTTCATCAAAGATTTCAGCAAGATCGCTAGGCCACTAACTGCTTTGTTGTGTAAGGATACCAAATTTGAGTTCACTGCAGATTGTCAAACTGCATTTGAACAGATCAAGCAGGCATTAGTGAGTGCTCCGATAGTTCAGCCACCGGATTGGGATCTGCCTTTTGAGGTTATGTGCGATGCAAGTGATTATGCTGTGGGAGCTGTTCTTGGGCAGAAGAAGGATAGAAAGCTTCATGCTATCTATTATGCCAGTAGGACACTGGATGATGCACAAAGGAACTATGCCACTACAAAGAAGGAGTTGTTGGCAGTTGTCTTTGCATTTGAGAAATTCCGCCCTTATCTTGTTGGCTCAAAGGTGATTGTACACACTGATCATTCAGCCCTGAAATATCTGATGCAGAAGAAAGATGCTAAGCCAAGATTGTTGAGATGGATTCTGTTGCTTCAGGAGTTTGACATTGAAGTGAGGGATAAGAAAGGGACTAGAGAAAGATAGTATGGTGGTCTAGAGTTGATAAGGTAAGAATCCATGTGCCCTTTGATCGATACTCCTTAGGTGAGACCGCACTTAAATACTTGCAGAAGTCAGTAGGGAGAATTTGAATGCTTGAATGTGATTGTGGAGTTTACTTAGGACAGTTGCTAAGTGTGGGAGAAGTACATGTTGGTCTTGATATCCTGTGATTGATTCTTTCAGTGGTTTACTAAGGGGAATCTGAGTATTGTAGCTTCTAGGATGAAATGAGTTTCTGAAGAGTTTTCAAACCTCTTCACCAAGCTTTAGTTCTCTGTTTTGCTTGAGGGCAAGCAAAGGCTAAGTGTGGGGGGAGTTGATATATCATGGTTTTTACTAGTTTTAGACCATGATATAAGTGTGTTTTAGTGTCTTTTTGTGTTCTTTTAGAGTCTTTTACAGGTATAATCAGGTTTGGAGCATATTTGGTGATTATGGCACTTTTTGTAGATTTTTGGAGTGTTTGGCCGAGAGATAGAGTTCACTGTCCGAAACAGAGAAATATGTCGATCGTTGCACACTAGCACCGATCGTTGCACCAGCGAGATGGGCCCAAAACTCGGCGGTTTATGAAGAGTCAAGATATTGCACTCTGATCCAGAAGTTCCTGATATTTACAAAGAAGCCCTTGGCCGAGATTAGACCTATATAATTAAGTTTTTGGTGTTTTAATTAGATACGCTTTTATAATTAAGAGCAGAGGATTTTTAGAGGTTTTGGGGCTGATCTGAACCTTTACTTCATCTGTATTTCGAGAAGATTTCGAACCCCTTTAATTCTTTATCTTTTATGCAATTTATTCTTCATATGATTATGTTTTCATTATCTATGTCTGAGTAGATTCCTTGTTAGGTTTAGGGTTTCTCACATAGGATTTCATGACTTGCTAGACTTGTTTAATTCAGTTAAGGATTCATAACTATATCTGTTCTTCAATTTAATTGTGCTTAAAGCTAGTTCTAACCTGATCAATTAGAATCTAGATCTTAGGTTGCTAAATACGACACGGAAGTGTGGTTTAGGAATCTGAACTAATTAGGTTGAGCAATTAAACTTCTCGCAAACGAAAGTTTGGTTTAGGATAATTGTGAACATATCAAACTTGGAATTAATGCTAGTTTAATCTGTTAGTTCTCGCAAACGAAAGTTTGGTTTGCTGCACTTAGACTTAGAGAATTATCGCGAAGGAATTTGGTTAATTCTATATCTGTGTTTTGAGTTCTAGAACTGTGCTTAATTAGATCCTTGCTGAATGAACTGTCCGCTTGTCTGATTTCCTGAGAACGCCCTAGACTTAGCGCTCTTAATAACTTGTTTTCACAACCAACAATCTCTGCTTTCTGTTTACTTTCTCGCATTGCTTTTAATTCAATCACATTGCTTTCTTCCTAGTTTAATTTCCTGTTCTTGAGCTATTGAATACCAGAGTCCCTGTGGATTCGATACCTATATACTACAACTACTGAACTGTGCACTTGCAGTTAGATATAGGATTAAAACCTGACCCTATCAATGTGTACGGACCGATGAGCACTAGTGCTAGAGGAAACTTTCAGTACTTCATTACCTTTACTGATATTTCAGTAGGTACGATTATATCTAATTAATGAGACATAAGTCGGAATCTTTTGAAAAGTTCAAAGAAGTTCCAGAATTAAGTACATAATCAACTTGGGAGTAAAGTATCAAAGCTCTACGATGAGATCGTGGAGGTGAATACTTAAGTCAAGAATTTAGTGATCATCTGAGAGATTGTGGAATTGTTTCACGACTCACTCCTCATGAATCGGACTTTATTAGATATGGTTCGATCAATGATAAGTCACTTAGATCTTCCATTATCCTTCTGGGAATACGCTCTAGAAATGTCTGCGTTTAAACTAAATAGGGTTCCATCAAAATCAGTTACAAAGAGACTACATGAGATGTGGACTGGAGATGTTCCTGATTTGTTTTTCATGAAGATTTGGGGTTGTGAGGCTTATGTAAAACGTTTAATCTCTGATAAGCTCACATCCAAGTCTGATGAATGCTACTTAATTGGTTATCCTAAGGAGACCAAGGCATGTTACTTTTACTCCCATCGATCAAATTAATGGGTATTTGATACACATTAATATACGTGTTTAGAGGGTGTGTCGATGGACGCAAGTGTTGTGTCGATCGATGCAATGCGAAGAACGACACAATTGACTGTGTTTTTCCTGAGAAAGATTTTCTTTCCAGGAAGAACAGTGGGAGTAAAGTACAACTCGAAGAAATTCGAAAAAAATCACAGGAGACTGATTAACCTGATGAGGAAGAGCAGCAGTTGGATCTACAAAGAGTTGTAGAACCCACACCTGTGGTGCCTGAAGTTCCCAAATCCGAGAGGATTCGTCACGAACCCGAGAAATTTGGATTTCTCATGACCAATTGCCATGATCTGTTGATCATAGACAGTGACGAGTATGCGACTTTGAAGAAGCAATGATGGGCCTTGACTCCGAAAAGTGGCTGAAAGCCGCTGAATCCGAAATGGAATCTATGTCACAGAACCAAGTATGGACTTTGGTTGATTTTCCCGATGGTGTAAAAACCATTAAGAGTAAATGGATTTTCAAGAAGAAAATTGACGTAGATGGTAATATTCAGATATACAAAGCTGGGTTGGTGGCAAAAGGTTTCAAACAAATTCATGGTATTGACTATGAAGAAACCTATTCCCCAGTCACCATGCTTAAGTCCATTCGGATTCTCCCAGCAACCGCCACTCATAATGGTTATGAGATCTGGCAGATGGATGTGAAAATAGTTTTCCTTAATGGAATTCTGGAAAAGGATGTGTACATGACACAACCTGAAGTTATTCATTGATCCTAATGAAGCTAGGAAGGTATGCAAGCTTCATCGGTCCATTTGTGGATTGAAGCAAGCACCTCAGAGTTAGAATCTTCGTTTTGATGAAGCAGTCAAAAGGTTTGACTTCATCAGGAACGAAGAGGAACCGTGTGTTTACAAGATGACTAGTGGGAGCGCAGTTGCATTTCTAGCATTGTATGTTGATAACGTACTGCTTCTCGGAAATGAAGTTCCATTGTTTCAGTCTGTTAAGACTTGACTCGAAAGTTGTTTTTCGATCAATAACATGGTAGAAGCCGTATACATTTTTGGAATATGAATCTATAGAGATAGATTGAACAAGCTAATTGGATTGTGTCAAGATACTTATAAGGATAAGGTCTTGCACATGCCCAGTATGCATGATTTCAAGAAGGGCTTCATGCCAATGACTCATGGTATTACTCTGAGCAAGACGCAGTGTTTTTCGACGCATGCTGAGCGAGAGTGCATGAGGGTCAGACTACTACTAAAGGCATTGGAAGTCTTAAGATGTGATCTTAATTTTAGTGGGAGTTGTTGTTGTTGAGTTTAGTTATGATATGATGTTCATGTAAAAGTGGGACATTAACAACCGCGTGAGACTAGTATGTGAGGTGACTGATGACTAAGTTTCATGGAGTCATTAATAAGAGTATTAAAGTCAATCACATAGATCTGTGTTGGAGAACACAGGATCGGACATGACCCACTAATGAGAACTCTACGGGATAGTTATATAAGTGTCATGAGAGTTTTCATTACGACTATAGAGTATAGTCCTTAGACCTGAGTTCATCATGTTTTCTTACATATGAATTGGTCCGCTTTAACCTTGTCAAACGTCAGCCTTAACTGGTGACTATAAAGGCATTGATTGGGCGTATCATGAAGTGTGTGAAGGAACAGGGATGGAACAATATGGGATTTGTCCCTCCTATATAACAGGAGATAAGTATCACAAGGCCCATCGAAGATTTGATACTGAGAAATATGTAGCCGCACTCAAACGAGGTGATTGTCAGTCGTTTGTCTTGTCAGTATAAATCAGAGTTCGATGAACATGATTTTGGCTTAATAAGGATGACACGGATCTTGCCTTATGCCAGATCGAGATATAGAGACGAAGGGATTATGGGAATAGATGATTCCAGTACAAGTGGGAGATTGTTGTGAATGTCCTGAAATCACACTTGTAATCACTCTAGAGATAGTTGTGTTGTCGAGATTAGACATTCATATAATACTGGGCAATCATAATGCTTTGCTAGAAGCCACTTATGATCAATGAATTTAGAACTCATTGCTAGTATATGATCCTACAGGGTCACACACCTAAGCAAACTGGATATAGAATATGGGGTTGATCATTAGTGTAATGATCTGATGAATGTATATATGATATGCATTCGATAACAAGTTTCTGAGGCAGTGTCGATCGATACAACATGTGCATCGATCGACACAGATCGCGGACCAAAATAGCGATTTTGGTTTATGACTTAATTAACCACGGTTTGAGTCTTAGTTAATTAGGTCATGGTAAAAGTCAATATATATATATATATATATATGATATATGGTCGACTTTTACAGTGATTAGACCTAATTCACAGCCACCAGAAAGAAACTGAAACCCTCCGAGAGATCCGATCTCTAAACGGCACTAGCATCCCGTCCGTTCCAGTTTGTATGTGTGTGAATACCAGTAGAGGCGCAACACTTGAGGCGCTCTAAGATCTCGGTTACTTGCAAATCTTCCGCTGCTAATCTCCAGGTAATTCCGAGATCTGTAATGATTCAATACATATGAACCCTAGATCCCAGGCTTGGAATTTATACCTAGGGTTGCTAATCTGATTAGGAACTGCTAGAAATTCCTTCAAGCAATTTGTCTATTCACGAAGAAATTTGGCTTAGGGAAATTGTGAATAAACGAACCTGAGATTAATGCATGTCTAGAACTCTAGAATTCGCAACGAAAGTTGGTTTGCTAGGTTGCTAGATATAGTTAAGATTTGCAACGAAAGTTGGTCTGTTATACATCGGTGATTCTAGTTCTAGAACCGTACTTAATTTGATCCCGATTGATTGATTAGCTTATATTCCTGATTTCCTGAGAACTCCCTTGACCTGACTCTTCGCTTGATTGATTTACAACCCATTTGCTAAACTTCCATGCATTATTTACTGCTTATTCTCTGCTGCTACTTAGCTTAATTCGAACCTCTATAGTCTATCGTAAGATTCTTGAGTCTCTGTGGATTCTACCTCTATATACTACCAGTCATGTCTGTGCACTTGCAGTGTAGCTCTAGGGAATAAACTTTGAGCATATCAATTACTACCATGTAAAACCTAATAAACAAACTATTCAGCCTTGTAATGGCTAATCACGGCCATAGGCTAACTACTTAGACTAATTAGGACGAATTATGTTTAGGGTTAGAGGTTTATGGTAAGTTGTGGTAAATAGGTAAAATATGTCTTGAATGTATGGTTCGTTGTTTTGCCTAGAAACTTTGATGAGAAAATTGTAAGTCAGGTTATAGTCAAATAAAATAGAGCTAGTGTTCCTTCCAAAAGAATCTCTATAGTTATATTCTTTTCAAAATTATGTTGCATGTACAAGTGACTAGCTACTGCTGAGTCTAGTACATATCCAAAAGAGTTACATAGAAGAGATAGTGGGAAAGTACACATGTCAAAATCATCCTAGTTTTTGACATTACTCCCATTGATTTTAAAAACCGAGTTGTTACAAAAACATAATAAAACCTTATTTTTTTTTAAAGAGAGCAAATGTGGTAAGACTCAAGTAAGCATATTGTCCCCAGTGTGAAAAAGAAGTAGGAAAGGATGGAAATAATGATCGAAATGGTATACGACACTTAAATGTGGAATGGCTGAGTGTTTGGTGGAAATGAGTGACCATGGGCTGGATGGATCGAGATGGGGCTGTGTTGGGATCGGCCTTAGCTACGGGAGGTGAAGGAGCGGACGATGAGTGATGGGCCGTGGGTGTGTTGGCTTTGGTCGGGGCCGGTTGTATGTGTCCCGCGGCTGTTGTGGTTGAGGATGCGACCAAGTGAGGCTCGGCCTCGGTTAGAGTTGGGCTGCTTGCGGCAGACAGTAGGTTGGCCGCGGCTGCGTGGCTCGTGGTCGCGGCCGGACATATATATATATATATATATATATATATATATATATATATATTTATTTATTTATTTATTTTTTGTAAACCCTTAAACAAATGGAAACTAAAACCAAATATAAGAACATTAGATATCCTAAAAACAAAAAAAGATACCTAAGTTGGTTGTCTCTCAAAAGCGCTTATTTAAAGTCTTTTAGCTTAACTTTCCAATTATTATGGGTCTGAGATGGGTGTAGAGTGCCCTGGTTCAAGTAGCAACCAAGATCCAAAGGCTGATCCATTGTTTCAGAAACCTAAAGCCAAAAACAAAAACAAAAATGATTAGAAAAGGGTGGTATTATAGTCAGATCACTAACCTCCGAGACTAGGCAGATGAGAACATACATCATCCCTGGCAACGACACCAAAACTTGATGCACCTTTTTTGTTCAAGGCTTTTGAGTTTAAATTTATAAAACCCTGAATCAGGAAGTGTACAGATGTGCATTGTAGTACTTGATGTATCGAGCCACAGAGAAGCTATGTCTATTTGCAAAGTCAAGCAAAGTTAGATGAGAGGTAAGACAAAGGGGGATTGAGTGCGTATCAAACAAACTAATTTACTAATAGCAAAGAATATAAAACGAAAAATGCAATTTTATGGGAAGGCATTGGGCATCCAAGGAGCATCTGAGGAGGTTCCAAACGATTCATACAAGTCTAATTTAGCATATAAACGTTTCAAGAAAGTTCCACAAACTCGAACACGAAAATATGTCTAACATACTCTCATATGACTACACACCTAATCTCTTCAACTTGACTAGTCAACTCTCGCAACTGGCCATGATCTTTATAAGGTTCATCATAACGTTCATAGTGCCCTACAAGTGAACTATCGCAGCTTTCAGCACAACTACTCTCCTAAGCTAGTTCTGGTCAATAGATTCAATAGTTTCTTAGTTCTATCAATCCTAAGATCAGCTTCGAGTTAGCTACTTTCTAATAATGCTTTAAGAAAAAATTAAAAGAAAGAACTCTAGAAATCAAGTGTAAGTGTAGTACAAGTAATCCTAATCAAACTGATATCATTCCTCCTAGATAATTACCAATTAAATCCTAATAAACAAACTACTTAGCCCTGGAATAGCCGATCACAGACACATGCTAAGTACTTAGACTAACTAGGACGAATTAGGTTTAGGTCCAAGGTTTAGGGTCTCTATTGAGCACCCTAGAACTTCTAAAGCATAAACCTAAGAAACTAAAGACTAAAAGAACTAAAACTCTAAATAAAAACTAATATAAGGTAAATTTCTTGGTTTCTGAATGAATTACAAGGAGAGAGGGTCTTCCCCTTATATAATGTTCAAAAACTCATGAAAACTCTCAAGTTTTCGATGTGGGACAAGTGAAAACATATAAAATGGGCTGGAGATCGACAAATGACCCTAATGGTCCATATGGTGAGGAGGCCGCGACCCCGTGGCTCCAAAACGTGGCCAGAGTGGTCTAGGCCGCGACCTATGTTGTGCTCGGCAGCTTCTTGGGCTATCTTGCTCCGGATGTATCTTGAGATCTAACCGTTGGACTGTCTTGAAACCAATTGCAAATGAAATTTGGAAGATCTCTCTATCTTTTATCCAAATTTGAACTTGATCAGACGGTGAGAAAGTCTTTATTTGATGCTGAACTTCTGACGGAATGAATTAGTACCGAATAGTGTACTTTTGCTCCATTTAACTTGAATTACGCTTGAGTTTCCTGAAAAGAGTCTTGATACTATAAATAGGTGAACACATATTGAAAACCATTTAAAGACACTTGGATCACTCATAAAAGTTTCCTAAAATATGCGATAAAACTGGTAAACACTCGGTTATATCAATGACACAAACCAAGGAGCGTTCCTCTCAGATGCCAGGTTAGTAAGGATTTCCCACATTTGTCTTCTTTCAGCTTGGTTTGTCTTTCCATAAACAAATGTGGAGTAAAATGTGTTTCCTTCATATGTAATTTTAGTATCGATGAAGTTACTACATGAGCTGATTACTTCAAGGTTTGTACCTTGTTTCCAAAGGATCAGAAGTCCACCAACATCAACAGAAACAGGTGGGACTATTGAGATATGTTCATAGTTTAAGACTTCAAGATTCTTGGTAACAACTTCAATGGGATTTTTGGACTCCGATAGAAAGATAATATCTGGGTTGTTCTTTCTAGATATCTCTCGGAGGCGATGAACTGTCTGGGAATTTCCTAACCCTGATAGTCCAACACATAATCTTAAAGGAAGAGGATTGGATGGATTTTCAAAATCCATCTTCTTCTTCAGGGTTGAGGGGATAATCTGCATAGTATTTAAAGGGTCCATGTCTAGTGATTTGGAAGAGATAGAGTTACCTCCTGTTTTACCAACTATTGCAGACGATTGAACTTTTTCAGGCTCTCTAAGGGTACCCTTAAAGAATCTTTTACGAGGGGAAGCAACAACACCATATACTTTTCTCTTTTTTTTGTAACCTGACCCACACAAATTTTAGTTATGTCACCATTGTTTTTTTTCTTGGTGCTCGTCCAGGTTTCCTCTTCTCTTTATGGTTTGACAGCTCCGGGAGGTATTAAACTTCATGGTTTAGAACATGGCCTAGTCGCAATGTCACATGGATTTTTTCCTGTCGGAGAGTTTCTAGTTCACTTTCCTAGTTGAGGTTCGGACCTAGTCGCAGAGTAGCATGGATTCTCTTAGGCTGTGTAGGTAATGATGTTTGCTCAGAATGAGGGTGAGATGTATGTGTGTTAGCTCTTATCATTTAGACAGTCGCTTCTTCAAACTATCCTTGCTCATAAGCGAGGCGTACCCTTTCTTTTCTGGCGCTTTCTTATGGATCCACACAGTTAACATATTGGATCATTACTTCACAAAGCTCTCCCATAGCCTTTGAGATAGCCTGAACCGGGCCATCATATAGGGTTTTATTAACTGCAGCATCATGGATCTGATTAGGGGACTGAGCCCTCGATGTAGTAGATGGTGAGTGATGCTTAGACTAAGAGGGTCTTCTTGATCCAGTTGTTCGATTTTTTTAAACCTACATGTGATGGCTTGAAGATTGTGGATTGTGCTGGTGGTAAGGGTATCGAGCTGGAGGTCTTGACTTATGATCAGAGACTGGCATGTAATCCTTGCTGTCAAAAGACGGGAGGCTGATCTGGATTTGGACTGATATAAAGATGTTAAAATGGGCCCAAAATAAAGGGCCTAAACGAGCATGTTTTGTAAAATGAGCCCGTTTAGGCCCGTTTAACAAACAAATTTGAACGGGTTTAAACGGGTTTTCGTACTTAAACGGGTAGCCCGTTTAGCCCGTTAAAATTTAAAAAAAAAAAATATTTTCCTAATTTTTTCAGTTTCAAATGGTAAATTTTTTAAAAAAAATTTTCATTTTTTAAGAAAAAAATAAAAACGGGCCTAAACGGACTGCCCGTTAATTTAACGGCCCTAAACGGACTGCCCGTTAATTTAACGGACCTAAACGGGCGGACCTTAACGGGTCTAAATATAAACGATCCTAAACAGATACAGCTCTAAACGGGTACATGTCTAAACGGGTCGGGCCCGCCCGTTTTAACATCCCTAGACTGATATGATGGAGAGATAGCTCTTCTATGATTACTTTGGTATTTGCTATCGTTTATGTGACCCAGCTTATCTTCTCTCATATGCAGTCCAACAAGGTTACGTGGCATCCTTGGAGCTCTACTGAGTTATTCTTGTGAGGTATTGTGGGCAGGGGTACCTCTTTTGATCGGTTAAGGTGGCAGTCTTTGACCTCATGGTCAAACATCAGACATAAGGTACAATGGTTTTCTAAATTTTCATACACCAACTTAGCTTCAACCTCGTCTCCGTTATCAAACTCGATGATTGTTGAGGTAATGAGTGGTTTTAGTCCATCAATCTGAACTTTGACTCTTGCAACTTTCTTAGAGATGTCCAGCTCTTCAAATTGTCCAATATTTGCTGAGAAGAGTGGGTTCAGACCATATATGCAGTGATGCCTTGAACATTGATCCAAAAGAGGATCAAATATGGCAAGAACTTGGCCGTTGAGGGTTCCCACCTCTGCAATAACCCCATCCAATGGGAAAAGTAGTAAGGCCGGTTTGCCAGGAATTTTTGAATATCGTCTTCATTTGCAAACTGAAACTGGAGTAGTCCCTGCCCCAGATCATATTCGATGGGGGGGGGGATTGAGACTTTCCGATTCTCCGCAACGAAAGGAATAAGAGACCAGAGCCTCTGAACTTTTGGATTAGTTACTCTTCCCACCAAGGTTAGTTCATGCTTCTTTATAAGTTCATTATTGTCAAAGGATGGAAGTCTGATTTTGCTTGCTCTAGGAGGATCAAAAGGAGTAGCGAGACCTTTGCTATTATCTGAATAAGATAGTCTGTGATTCATTCTGACTAAGGAGATCCAGGAGCTCAGTTGTACTGCATATTATGTCGAAAGGTCTCGGAGTATATGAAAGGATCTTCACTCAAAGGTGAGAAAGTTCTACCTCGTTGAAAACAACATAGATGAGTGTTCACTACTAAAACTCTGCAAGAGATTAGTCAACGATTCAAAGCAAGGATAAAGGTATGCTAACAGAGGGAGATACAACCATTGCTAAGAAGATAAGAAAAAGTAGCAAGAAGGAAGATCTACCCTTTCATATGTGAGTAGAGAAGTTCCAGAACAGTGGTTTTGAAGCTGAAGCTAGTGACCGGAAAACAGAGTAGAGAGAGCTTACTGCAGTAGAGAAGCTTCAAGAAGGGCTTAATGGCTGTCTGGACAGACCCTCTGAGTGGCGTCAGGGGTAGGAACTACGGTGTCACGGTGCCCAAGATAGTTTAACTAAGTCAATTTTCTATTTTGAGGTTTAAAACAAGGTAGATGTAAACCAAATTTCAAAAGAAGTGGATTAGTTTGAAAATTTTAATAAAAGAGGTAATCTAAAACCTCTTTTGGAAGTAGAGCCTGGGAGCTTTTTGATGCAAGTTTTTTTGTATTATTCTTTAAGTCATTTTAGGTATATGTGCGATAGCTACAACCCTCATTCTTCATGTTATTTTTTTCCAGCTAACATCCTTTCTAGCATTGTTTTTTCTTTTTCAATTAGGTTTTCATTCTTGAAATAAAACTATATCCATGATTTCAAAATTTCAGTGTCAAAATCTAGTTTTATATCTCTCTCTAGAAGGATTCTTTCCCACGATATAATTTAGCAATGTCAAAGAGTATCTGTGTTGGCTTAACTCTTTTGAGGATTTCTTAACCGCTGCACCTTTGAAATGGTTCAACTTTATCACCAAAATTTAGTGAATTTGATTTGAACCTTTTCAACTAAAGAAGAGAATTTCAAGCATGGATGATCAAGTGATAAAACGGTTCGGGTGTTAAAGACTTTCCGATCAAGAGAAAACAGTTATGGTCAAATTTCACTAATATAATGAAAGAACAAAATATGGTTTGTATCTTTGACTACCACCATATTCCGAGGATATGGTATTTTGTGTCCCTTCTCGGTCATACGAAATCAACACATCCTCCAACTTGAACACATAGATCTCTTGGGAAAATGATCAAGTATTTTGATTCTAACGAGGAGACAAGGTTCACATTAATCATCAAATATATTTAAATTAATATTTTTAGTCAATGTATTGCTAAGTGTATTTTGGAGTTTAGTCAAAAAGATGATAGTCAATGAAATGTAATGAAAAGAGGACATAACATATTTTGTATATTCGCGTATAGACTTCCAAAAGGAAAGCTGGTAACTCTCCACTCATTCATCGATATTTTTCAATTTCATTTATTTGTGTTAATAGTAGTCTTGTGAATGTTTATGTATCTTGAAAACTTCAAATGATGTCAATATATTTGATTTGCAAAAAGCTTAAGAAAAAAGAGAGGTAACATGAGTTATGGCTTGTTAGTTTTTAATAACAAATTTCATATATTAAATCAAGTTGAAGCGGCAAGGTAATTGCCTCAAAGGATAAACTATATCGGCTCAATATGATTTACATGGAAAGGGTAACCTCTTGCTTGCATTTCTTCCACAAAAGAGTTGGTACAGACATTAGAACTACGAGGTAATAAGGTCAAGTTAAAATCCTCAAAAGAAAATCATTTAAATTACAAAGATAATCTAATTTTGACTGGAAATATGGCCAATCAACTGAAATTATAATCCTTTTTAGAAAATCTTAACAATTAAACAATCAAGCTTATGGGCATTTTAGCCTTTTAATTTATTTTCATATTGTGATTAAAATTCTTTTTGTAGCTACTATTAATGTGTTTTTGAAGTCTATTCTCCACGGTTTTATTCTTATACAAGGTTTTGTTATCTCTTCTTCGGAGGCAGCTTTTGATCATTAATAAACAAAATTCTCTTAAGTCCTTGTTCTTGGTTCGATTAGATTCATCAAAACAAGAAGCATGTATCAAGTAGGGGTGAGCATATTTCCCGAACCCGAAACCCGAACCTGGATCCAACCCGAAAAAGCCGGTTCGGTACGGGTTTGGATCCTTTACAATAACCGATTGGAACATAGGTTATAATACTTTGGGTTATGGACTGGTTCGAGTTAAATCTGAAACCCGATTGGATAACCCATATAAACCGAAATTCATATAAACCGAATTATGTATATGGTTCGGTTGCTGTTTACATTATATTAGTGTAAAGATGTTGCAAATGGACTTATGGTGGGACGATACTGAACGTTTCCCCACCACACAGAACCATGACCGTCGATGGTGCCGCCTCTGGTGACAACTACACCGTTGACACTGTCGAAACTAATCCATGCTGGGTAATTTCCCGTGTACCAAGTCTAACCCGTTGCAACAAGATTACCTCTTATCTATGCAATCAAACCAGCAAAATCGTTAACTTTAAGTCAGGACTATTAAAATAAATTTTAGTAAGAATTTATAATGTAATTTGTTACTAAGAAAGAGTAAAGTATATATACACCAGAAAAGAGATGGACGAAGACTTGCATGGACCTGCGAATGTAAGAGGTTTAAGCATGGAATTTTTTCATCGAGGCACAAGAAGTTTTGTTTTTGCCACTACTTCCTCCGTGACTTACAGCTTCCCATGCCTTAAGAAAAGCCTGAAATATATTAACACAGATACAAATGTATAAGAGTATAACCATGTGAGTATATATGCATATTTTACATCAAAGCAAAGATCTTAGTATATGATTAAACCTTAGTATTCTCGGTATATGTTTGACAATTTTTTTGCTGCTCTGAGACTAGCTCATCCCGAGGTACATGAGTTTTGCAAACCTGGTTTGTTCATTGTCCAACAAGGGGAGTATATGTTAAAATCTCGACAGAACCCCCATACCATCAACCGTATTTTAAACACTTTGAAGTTCAAAATTTGGTCGTTGAACATTTATGCACAATAGATAATAGTACGGTTATTATCCGAACCCGTTCAAAACCGATCGGATTATGGGTTTCCAGTCATTAACCCGAACCGACCCGAACCCGGTCAGAACCGAACCGAACCCAACCCGTTTATGCTACATATCCGAATGGGACTAATGAGCCTAAACCCGGATACCCGAAAACCCGAATAACCCGAACCGAACCCATTTGGATACCCGAACGCCCACCCCTAGGATCAAGTGATTCTTTGAATCCTTTGACTGAGTCAAGAGATTTTCTATAGATTCATAACATCCCTGATTGACTCTAGTTTGTAAATCAATTGACAAATACTGACACGGATGGACATGTTACACTATAAGATCTCGGAGGCATCTTAGGCGTAAACATGGAAGGTGTTGGATATGAGTTTAGTACCCATCCAAAGCCTATTGGAAATCTTATCTAAATCAATCACATTTCATAACTGGCCCGCAAAGACAAGCCCGATAAGGAGTCAACGGCCCAGATGGAAGTCAGCGCATAAGCACTATAAATAGGACGTCAAGCAATCTTTAGGGAGCACGTCATTTGACGGACTCCCACCTCGTACCATCTTGTTCATAGCTCGGCTTCGGCCTTAAGATCAATAAAGAACAGTTTCGACCTCAATTTTAATTTATATCTCACCTCGTAGTTCGGACATTTCAGATCGTAGCCCGTAATATTGACTAGGTCGACCTTCCGTAACACCAGAAGGGTACAAACGAACAAACAACATGATCATAGGAGGACTCCCGACCTGCAACGACTCCGTGCGATCGATAAAAGAGTACAAACGAAGAGTAGAAACGTATCGACGTCACTGGCCGAGCACGAACAGCGAGCTCGCAAGCAGGGACGGGGTAGAATTCACCGAAGACGAGGAGATAGGGTTGTACAAACAGCACAACGACCCCACTTGTCGTCGAGGTGCAGATCGGCGACTGCGAAGTGACAAGAATCCTGATCGACACGGGAAGCACGGTCGACCTCATATACGAAGAAACCCTGAAAAGGATGGAGCTGCACGAATACGAAATAAAGCGTTCAGAAAGACCACTAACCGACTTCACTGGATGCACAACCACAACCGTCGGAACCATCAAGTTACCGGTTCGCGTCGGACGAATGACGGTAGTGACTAAATTCGTGACCGTCGACCGACCGGCAATCTATAACGCCATCCTGGGCACACCATGGATCCATGCCATGAGAGCAGTCCCATCGACCTACTACCAATGCGTCAAATTTCCCCCCCCCCCAAGTGGAACATTTACACTCCGTGGAAGCCAAAAATTCTCCAGCACTTGCTTCCTCGTCGAGCACAAACTACGCAAAAAGTTCCGAGCCTGCCTGCTCGCCGAATCCAAAATAGAACTACCACCTCCGTAAGGACCCAATCGCGACGTCATCGAGCAAGTCAACATCGATATCAGAGACCCAGGACGATGTGTGGGCATAGGCGCAGACCTAAGAAAAGAGTTGAAGGACCGGCTCATCGAATTTCTTTGCCGAAACGCTTCGACCTTCGCCTGGTCGACCAACGACATGAAGGGAATCGATCCCACTGTAACATGCCATGAACTCCACGTCGATCCAGTGTTCAAGCCTGTCAAACAAAAGAGAAGAAATTTGGGGCCAAAACGGTCTCAAGCCGTAAACGAAGAGGTAGAAAGATTATCCAAAGGTGGCTTGATAAACGAGGTAAAATACCCGGACTGGCTTGCAAATCCGGTGGTCGTCAAGAAAAAGAACGGAAAGTGGCGAGTATGCATCGACTTCACAGATTTCAACAAAGCCTGCCCGAAAGATAGTTTTCCGCTCCCGCACATCGACATACTCGTCGAAGCTACCGCGGGCAACGAGCTCTTGTCATTCATGGACGCCTTCGCCGGATGCAACCAAATAATGATGCACCCTGATGACCGGGAGAAAACGTCATTAATCACCGATCGAGGAACATACTGCTACAAGGTCATGCTATTCGGCTTAAAGAACGCCGGAGAAATATACCAAAGGCTCGTCAACAAAATGTTTGCCGACCAAATTGGACAAAAAATGGAGGTGTATATCGACGACATGCTGGTAAAATCGGCCTCGGCTGAAGACCATATTTCCCACCTCACGGCCTGTTTAACAGCTTGAACAAATACGGGATGAAACTAAACCCAGCAAAGTGCACATTCGGAGTCACTTCGTGGGAATTCCTTGGATACATAGTCAACAAAAGAGGGATAGAGGCGAACCCACAAACGATCGTGGCACTCACAGAGCTCCCTTCACCAAGGAACACGCGCGAGGTGCAAAAACTCATCTGACGAATCGCCGCGCTAAGCCGATTCATCTTGAAATCAACAGACAGGTGCCTGCCGTTCTACCAACTCCTCCGAGGAAACAAGCAGTTCGAATGGGACGACAGATGCGAAGACGCCTTTCAACAATTGAAAAAAATACATATCCACACCTCTCATCTTATCCAAACCAAAAGAAGGAGAAACCTTGTACCTTTACATATCAGTGTCGAGTTCCGCAGTAAGCGGTGTCCTCGTCAGATAAGATAGGGGAGACCATAAACCGATCTTCTACATCAGCAAAAGCCTCGACGACGCCGAAACTCGATACTCCACCCTGGAAAAGCTCGCCCTCGCAACCGTTACCTCGGCAAGGAAACTCCGGCCATACTTTCAGTCTCACTCAGTGACCGCCCTCACAAACCAACCACTACGAACCATAATCCACAGCCCAAATCAATTAGGACGAATGGCAAAATGGATAGTAGAACTAAGTGAATACGATATCGATTACAAACCGCGAACAAGTGCAAAATCACAAGTCCTGGCGGATTTCCTGATCGAGTTACCACCAGAATTAACCCGCGATGGGGGCCAAGTCGCGATCGAAAAATGGACCCTCCATGTCGACGGATCATCTTCCCGCAATGGATCAGGAATCGGCATCAGACTGACCTCTCCAACCTGAGAAATATTGGAGCAGTCGTTTCGACTAGCCTTCCCTGCATCCAACAACGAAGCAGAATACGAAGCCCTGATAGCAGGACTGCGGCTGGCAAAGGCAATTGGAGCAAGGCATATCAACGCATTCTGCGATTCGCAGGTCGCCCCCAGCCAATACAACGGCGAGTACGAAGCAAAGAACGACTGAATGGGAGCATACTTACAGGTAGTTCAGAAGCTAGCCAGGGAATTCGGCGTCTTCTCGCTCACCAAAATCCCGTGAAGCGATAACTCACCAGCTGACGCACTAGCAGCCCTCGCCTCTACGTCCGACCCCGACTTACGACGGGTCATACCTGTCGAGTGCATCGAAAAACCGAGCATAGGCCAAGCCAAAAACCTGTTCGCGATTTCTGAGCCCGAAGATAGGATGGATGACTCCGACGAAACAGATTGTTCCGCCACAAAGGAAACCTCTGCACAAGCGAATGATTGGAGGGACGAGATCACAGCCTACATCCTGGAAGGAACCACCCCGGAAAATAGGTGGGCGGCCCAACGTCTTAAAGCAAGATGCGCTCACTACGTAATAAACGTTGGAAAACTATACCGCGTAAGCACATCAAAGGCCCTGTTGAGCTGCATCAATGGAGATAAAATCAAATGGGCAATGGATATATTGGGTCCCATGCCGGCCTCCAGGAAGAAGAAATTCATCATCATAATGACGGACTATTTCACCAAGTGGGTAGAGGCCGAATCATACGCCAGCATACGAGACCTCGGCGTACAGAAATTCGTATGGAAATATATCATCTGCCGCCACGGCCTGCCATACGAGATCGTGACGGACAATGGATCGCAGTTCATATCGAGTGTCTTTGAAGGCTTCTGCGCAAGATGGAATATTCGCCTGAGAAAATCAACACCTCGCAATCCTCAGGGAAACGGACAAGCCGAAGCCACGAACAAAATAATCATCGACGGGCTCAAAAAATGCCTCGAAAGCAAAAAAGGAGTCTGGGCTGATGAGCTGGACGGAGTGCTATTATCGCACAGAACGACCTCACGACGAGCAACGGGTCAAACCCCTTTCTCATTATCACACGGGATGGAAGCGATGGCACCAGCCGAAGCCAGCATACCTACAATCAGACGAAAACTCGCACCGGAACACGAAGATCTCAACAACCACATGATCATCGACCACCTCGATCACGCCGAAGAAAAACATGATCAGGCTCTCCTAAGAATCCAAAACTACCAGCAGCAAGCCACGCGCTATTATAACAAAAAGGTTAAAGTAAGACATTTCAACGACGGAGATCTCGTCTTACGAAAGGTGTTCGAAAACACCAGAAAGTATCGAGCAGGTAAACTCGGCGCGAACAGGGAAGGCCCATATATCATCTCAAAAGTCGTAAAACCAGGAGTATACGAGCTCGTCACCATGCATGGCGAAGCAATACCCAGATCGTGGAACGTAAACACACTCAAGCGATATTATTATTTAAAAAAAGGGGGGGGGGGAAGCAGATATATATATATATATATATATATATATATATATATATATATATATATATATATATATATATATATATGTGTGTGTGTGTGTGTGTGTGTCCATGTAAAAAAGAACTATGATCGGCTTGATCCCTCCTCGGAAGGTACGTAGGCAGCCTTTTTAAAGAGTTCCAGCTACTTCAATAAAAAAAATCTAAAAAAAAATCCTTCTCTACAAAACTGCTTGCATTGCCTTACGCTCACCGACGTTCTGGCCAAACGATCGGCGAGAACAATGCATCGCCCAAAGAAGTGACCAACACGCGTCGCGGACCAAGCCGGGCCCAGACCCCAAAAAGTCACACCTGAACGAATCGTGTAAGTCGAACACCCGCTCGCACATCCTGTTCAAACAAGACTTCCACATGATAATCCGAGCACGTACTCGCACCTAAAAATATAAATACACGGGATAAGCTGAGCCCGAGCTCGCCCTCAAAAAAGAACCACCAGATAAGCCGACATCAGATCCGCACCTCCAATAGAACACAGGATAAGCTGAGCACGTACTTGCCCCTCCGAGTCAAGCACAGGATAAGCCGAATTCGCCCCTAAAAATCAGATACAGGATAAGCCGGCAACAACACCGCACCTAAAAACGACCACATGATAAGCCAAGCACGTACTTGCACCTAAAAGTTATCATAGGATAAGCCGACAGTCGCCCGCACCCCAAAAACAAATAGGCTACATGATAAACCGAGCACGTACTCTCCCCTAAAAGCCATTAACAGGATAAGCCGGCAACAAGACCCGCTCCTACAGACGCATAAAAACAGCTAAGAACAAAGAACATAACCGTTCGCATTCATTGATAAAAGAAAAACGGAGTACAAACATGTTCACAACGGACCAAACAAAAACAAAATTAAGCCCTAACACTCCTCCACAGGAACAAGCCCTTCACCACGAAGCCTCGTGATATCAGCAGCAGTAATGATCCCCTTGTTCGAACCATGCACGTCCCACACAAAACGACCCGCTAAAATGTCTCTTCGGCGATCTCGGCTACCTAAAGAAGTCATACGAAGGTCCCTTTCGGAGAGCTCGGTATAGTCCATTGAATAAAGCTCCTCCCTGAGAATCTTCTCGTCAGCAATCAGTCGCTCAATCTTCGACGCCGGAACATCCAAACCACCATCAGCTAAGAGCCATTATGACGCTAAAACTGAGACAACCTGGTTCAGTTCTAGAAATTTATCCTGGGAACGCGCATCTTCCTCCCCGTCCCTCCTAATTTTCGCCAAACGAGCCTTCGCTTTACCAAAAACCTCGGCCCTTGATCGAACGACCTCACTAGCACAAGACATACGCAATTTATCGCTCTGGCCGATGAGAAACTTGGGCAGCAAGTAACACGTCCTTCTCCCGCAGAGAATCAACAACCCGTAGCTCGAGACCCTAAACCCTCCTCTTCTCACGACGAAGAACATCGCTAACTCCCTCAAGCTCGCGAACCCTCGCACGCGCCTCAAGCAGCTTTGACCCAAGCCTTTCCTTCTCAAGACTGAGCGCCCTGATCTCTTGCTCATAAGCATCTGTCAGTCGATTCTCATCCAAAAGAGCCTGAAATCGAAACAAAAACTCACAACAAAGAAAGGCAGAAAAGTAGAAGCACAAAGACATATAAAAGAAGAAGAAAAACCTTACCCGAATGCGAGAACATCAGACCTTACGATGGAGGTCAGATCAAAAGGACGCGGAAACAGGAAGGCGGTTGTTCGACGGACTCGACCTTACCGATAGAAGAAATCGAACACACGCGTCAGAATCATTTACAATCTCCTTGGAACCAGAATATTCAAAGCGAACCGAAAAATCAACCGCTTTAGCACGTACCAACGGCTCGGTCTTAGGCGCAGAGGCCAGACAACCCCTATATGTTTTCACCCTCTTCACCCTCGACGAAGAGCAATCACCATCAACAACCCCTTCCCGGACACCGGCCGATGTATTCCTGGACGACCGCTCTTCCTTGAGTTCCCACTTAGCAGCCCCGACATCTATATGGGAAAAACACCTTCGGATCCTCTCCATGTGAACATCGGGCCACATCAGGGTAAGGAAAAATCCGTCGGATAAGGAGCGATGAACGTACGACGATCTGAAAGAAGAACCCTCAAAAAAGGGAGAAAGGAAGAAGAAGAAGTAAACAAAAGGAGAGAGTAGGAACTATACCATGAGCATGATTCCACGATGACCGGAACAACCTGTTGCTATTAGGAACCGAGGCATCATTAACCTTCGTGAAAAAATACCTATCCTGCCTGTCAGATATTTTACTCACCGCACCGGAAACAAGCTTAAGCACATACCAAATCCTTGCCGAGACATAACCCGTGCCGGTGATCGTCTTGTTTGTAGAAATCCTCATCACTTCCTCGAAAAATCGAAGAGTCATGTCGACCCTTCCCTTAGCACCAAGCAATAAGGCGGCCACCATATTACGAACTGCGGCCGGGTAAAGCTGGGAGAGAGCGATTCGACGTTGTTCACAATAACCTATCAGAAGTTTAGGAAGAGGGAACCAAAGGTGGCATTTCACAAACCAGCAATCATAGAGACAAATCCACCCATCAGGAACTGACCACGGTCGCTCGTCCATGGCCGGAGACGAAGCACAAGACCCGAAACACGCGCATGGACCCTCACGATCTCGTCCAAGGTTTCTTGCTTTCATAAAGACCTCCGAATCTCGCGAGTCACCAAAACCTTTTTCGCCCGAGGCACCTCACAAACGGCGTTCAAATCAGAGCTCTTGGCCTGAAACTCCAGGACATCAAAACGTAGACGATGACGCACGCAATACGAACTCCTCCCACGATCATGCGACCCCTCTTCTTCAACAGACACCTTCAAAAAAGGGGAATCCGTCCCCAAGGAGACAAACGAACCTTCGTCATCACTATCACTGCTAGAAGAAAAGGAATCAGACGAAGAACTCATCAATGAAAACCAACCGAAAGAAGAAACAAAAGCAGAAAAGAGCAGAGAGAAACCCTCCTTCGGAAGATACTTATACTAGAGACCTTCAGCAGACATCCGGGGAACATCATCATTACCTTTACACAGATCCCAAGGCTCGACGGTTGCCCATATGACGTTGCAGGCGATATGCAACAACCCCTCCTCCGTACAACCGTTAGCACTTTCCTGTCCCCCCAGTGATATCACGACACGTGCGCTAAAATAGAGAAGGCAAAAAGGACACGAAAATCGAAAAAATGACTTTAACCAGATTTCCGCCTGACTTAAATGCTCAAAGAAATCTGCTGAACTCAGCATCGCAGCTCGACGAACTGGGGGGGACTAATTGTTAGATATGGGTTTAGCACCCATCTAAAGCCCAATTGAAATATTGTCTAAATCAATCACATTTTATAATTGGCCCGCAAAGACAAGCCCGCTAAGGAGTCAACGACCCAGATGGAAGTCAGCGCATAAGCACTATAAATAGGACCCTTCACTCTTCATTTTAGGTACATTGTAACTTGCAAGAGTGCCGAGCTACTTCTATAAAGCTCCGACCTCAAGAAATCTTTAGGGAGCACGTCATTTGACGGACTCCCACCTCGTACCATCCTGTTCATAGCTCGACTTCAGCCTTAAGATCAATAAAGAACAGTTTCGACCTCACTATTAATTTATATCTCACCTCGTAGTTCAGACATTTCAGATTGTAGCCCGTAATATTGACTAGATCGAACTTCCATAACAACAGAACGTTCACACCAGATACTCAAGTTTTGATACTAACTTATTATATAAATATGAATGATAGGAGGGGTGAGACGAAGAAAATCAACTCATGGGGTAGATTGTCAACCATCCTCCCTATAAATAGGGAAGAATAAGCTGAGAGCGAGTTAGTGGTTTTCCACCACATTTGTCTATGCCCAAACCTACAATATATGGCCCGAAGGAGATTTCTAACCTCACTCCCACCGATACATAATTGCTTCCGAGTCATTGTTGGAAACATACAATAGATTTTGTGGAAACAAAGTGATAGAAAAAACTTTACTGTTGAAAAATTCGGTTAGAAAGCTTGTGTAATGAAGCATGTGAAAGTGTTATCGATCTCAATGATATCAAAAGAATGGTGGTGGACTTCTATAGGTACTTTCTTCAACCTTCAGAACATAGAGTTGGAAAATCTCTCAGAACTGCTAGATTACTGTTTCTCATCATCGACAACAGAGGAGTTGACTGCTGCAGTTTCTGAAGAGGAGGTTAAACGAGTCTTGCTCTCAATGCATTTAAGTAAAACTCTGGGTACGAATGATTACATAAGGGAATGCCTTGTGTTTTCAAGGTCTATAGTAGGTTCAGATTTTGTTAATGCAATCCAATCATTTTCATGAATAGATACATGCCAAATGGAGTGAATGCAACAATACTGACACTCGTTCCCAATAGGACTGATGCACAAGTGATGAGAGACTATTGGCCAATGGTTTGCTGCAATGTTGTATATAAATTGATATCAGAGATCTTTTTCCAAACGTCTTAAAAGGGTTCTACCTGAAGCAATGTTACCTAATCATAGTGCATTCATCAAGAGCCGGCTTCTTTTTGAAAATGTTCTGCTAGCAACAAAGTTGGTTACACTGTGAGATGGGAATTCATCCTAAAAATGTTACATGCTATGGTTTTTCTGGAGATCTTCATTACTAGGTTAAGAGCTGCATAACAACAACTTTGTTCTCAATATATATAATGGAGAAATTGATGGATTTTTCATTAGTATCAAAGGTCTTTGACAAGACTTTTTGCTTTATGCACTTCTTTTTTGTCATGGCTATCAATGTCTTATCCCATCGTCTAAATGAGGCTGCGAGAGGGAGGGAAGGTAGGTTATCATCGTAAGTGCAAAGATTTGAAGGTCATACATCTGAGTTTTGTAGAACACATGATCATTCACCAAATGTGCATTTGATTCGATCAGAGGGATTCCAGAAATTCATAATCAATTTGAAAAAGATCATTGTCTAGACATTAATATAAGAAAGTCATCACTTTATATGGCTGGAAAATAGTTAATAATCTTCAAGAGACAGACACTTCCTTTGTCATTCTGATTGAGCAACTCCCGATCTGGTATTTTGGTTTACATCTTCCCACTAATAAAAGCATGAAGAAGCTGGACTATGAGCCATTAATATATAAAATTGTTTCAGATTACTCTCCTGGTCGTGTAAGATACTCTCGTACTCATGACGTCTTCAACTCATACAATTTTTAAAAATCAATACAATCAATTTTTGGTGTTCCCGTGTTTATACTTCCCACATGATGCTTGGAAATCATTTGAGTGCATGTGTGCTGCCTTCTTATGGTCAAGATCGCCTAAGACAACGAGGAAGGCTCGAGTAGCTTGGGATGATGTTTGTTCTCCAAAAGATGAATGGGGATTGGGAAAACGAAGGCTTATAGACTCTTCTCGGGTTTTGTGCTTAATCTTATTTAGCGCATTTTTGAAAACTCAAGATCTATTTGGTTTGCATGGACAAGACGCTATATCATTTGAGATATATAATTTTGGGATATCTCTGAGAAAACGACAAGAGACTCATGGATTTGGAAAGATTTTGCAACCTGACCTTTGGTTGCCACGTTCATGAGGTTTGATGTTTGGATGGCTATGTCTCTTCGTTCTTGTTTGGAAATTGGTTAAGTTGTGGATCTATGTACGGCAATGTAGGGGATGATAATATAAGATGGGAATTGGTAGAAAAGCAAAATTTTCAGATGTTGTTGAGGGTAGTGATTAAAGACTTCGACAAAAATGTGGAATTAGATTTCTCAAGCTCCACAATTTCTTTCGATGTGCTCCGGTTCCCAATCATGAAGATGGGCCTGATTTTTACCTTTGGAAACAGGAGTTGGATATATACATGAAATTAAGTTTTTATCAAAAAATTGGCAGCAAGTAGACATTTGAAGCAAAAAGGAAATTGGCATCGACTGGTCTGGTTTCGTCACACAATACCAAGACATGCATTTATTACTTGGCTCACGTTTCACAATTGGTTTCCAACGGGAGATCATACTAAGCATTGGAGTCATTTCCAATCTTTCATGTTATGATGGACTTATCAAGCTCAAATTAATCTTGATTGGATACGCACAATCACCTCCCTCATGCAAAATAGGCTCACAAAGTTAGATCTATGCTCACAAAAAGGGTCTTACAGTATGTTGTTTACTGGGTTTGGAAAGATGTGAATGGTCGGATTCAAGGCCGTCTCAACATTTCTATAGACCCTAGAGAAAACAAATAAAATTAGGGTCTCTTTTTTGAGCAAATAACCATTCACTTAAATCAGTTTGGGCCAGACATATAAAACCTAAAGGCTTGTTTACATATATAGTCTGGTAGAGAATTATGTTTTCTAGGAATGTTTCTGAAAATTACGCGATCAAACAAAAATGCGATTAAATATATGTCGGCTAAAATACCATGAAGATCATATAAGGTGAGGCGTCTTTCGATCGCCTGAATTAACTGCTTGGAATCAGACTCGACAACGACGCTCCTAAGACCATGATCGTGCACCAATTCCAAGACAGTAAGAAGCGCAAGGCTTTCTTGTTGGGATAGTGTCCTGAAATCACACTTGTACTCACTCCTGATGATAGTTGTGTGTCGAGATCAGACATTCGTATAATACTGGGCGGTTGCAATGTTTTGCTAGAAGCCTCTTGCAATCTGTAAGTCGTAGACTTACTGCCAGTATTATATGATCCTATAGGGTCACACGCCTAAGCAAACTGGAAGCTTAAACATGGGAATGATCATTATGGTAATGATCATGTTAATGTGTATTGGATACATATTAATATCGAGTATATGGTGGTGTGTCGATCGACACAGTATGTGTGTCGGTCGACACAGATCGGGTTTTCGAAACAGTCGTTTCGATTTGTGACTTAAACAAGTTGGCCCGTTAAGAATGATTCTAGGTCTTAATAAAACCTAAGAGTTTCGACCTGGACGAGGAGCCGTCGTCTTTTTCTTGATAGAGAAATCAGAAACACCAAAAAAACTCAGTGATCCCAAAGATCCGGCACTAGCATCCCGGTTTCCAGGTTTGTGTGCGTGTGTATCTGGTAGAGGCGAAGCATCTGAGTCGCTTACTGATCTCGTTCACCAATCATTCCGCTGCCAGTTCAAGGTAAGAACGAGGTTGGTATTTTCAATATAATGAACCCTAGATCCTAGGCGATCCAACAGTGGTATCAGAGCTATTAGGGTTTAGTCTATTGAATCTGAGGCATTTAAATCGAATACTGATGAATTTGATTAGTTAATTGCATGTTGAATCGTGTTTTATAAAAATTAATCTCGGATTAAAGTCTCTGTTGAAAACGACGAACTACTGTTGTCGCACTGTGTCGATTGACGCTAAGCTTGTGTCGGTCGACACGCCGCGAAACGTATAATAAAATTTGTAGGGTTTGTCGCATGATGTCGATGGACACTAATCTTGTGTCGGTCGACACACCACGAAAACTCGTAAAAGATTTTGAGGTTTGTCGCATAGTATCGATCGACACTAATCTTGTGACGGTCGACACACCGCGAAAACGCTCACTCGGTCTTGGAGATCGTTCTGTGTCGGCCAATACACTGGGTGTGTCGGTCGACGCAGACTATGCGAATCGATAGATCGGTTCAATTGGATTGAATCAATTATCTCGCTTGGTTAAGTTTGTTAACCAATTTGGTTCTGGTTGGGTAATGTCGATCGACATAGAGTTGTGTGACGATCGACATGGACCATTAAACCGGACCGGTTCAATTAGATTGTATCGGTTAAGAAAATTCGATCCGGTTTGACCGTTTATCGAAGACCGGTTTAAATTGGGTTGTGTCGACCGATGCCAATGGTTGGCATCGAGCGACACACCAATCGCAAACTTGATGGTTGGACCTCAAATTTGTAAATATCAGACCAAATTTAATCCTAAAGTTCTAGATGAATTTAAAACTTAATAAATCTGAATGTTTTAATTAACTTAATAACTTCTTGGATGTATATTGGATATACATCAAGATTAAATAGTTCTTTTCCTCAACTAAATATCAAGTGATCTTGATGTCTTTCCTGATCTTGTCTACTGTCAAGACTTGTTTCGTTGTTGGATAGCCTTGGAGTCCTTGGTATCCACAACTACATGAGTAAGGCATGTAATCATTGATAGACTTGCAGTGCGACTGTCAATGATCACAAGACAGAAGAGATTGGTTTTACTTGACTGGGCTATCAGAAGTTCTGGGCCCAGGGACATCAGAGTGGATTAGACATAGTTTGTCTCATCTGCGACCAAGAGTTGTACTGGGTACAATTAGCAATGATTTGCTTACCTAGATAACTAAAGTTTGGGTGATGGCGAGTCGCCCATTCAGATTTTGGTGAAGTATGAATCTTGGCTCATTGTATTCATCTGAGGAAACATAGTTTTGAATACAATGAGAGTTTTCTTATTAGATAAGAATTCTCATTTCCTTGAGCATTATAACTAAAATCTCTACCTCTTTTAATTACAGCTATGTCTGTCTCAACTCACATCAACACTTTCTCGCTAAGATCCGTCCTTGAGAAGGACAAGTTAAATGGATCTAATTTCTTGGAATGGTATCGGAACCTGAGAATAGTTCTCAGGCAGGAGAACAAGGAATATGTCCTTGAAAGAGTTCTCCCCGAGAGGCCACGTTCCAATGTCACGCAGGCAGATAAGAATGCTTATGATAAGAATTCAGCTGATGTCAAAGACGTTAATTGTCTAATGCTGGTGACTATGAACTCTGAGCTGCAAAAGCAATATGAGAACGTGATGTCAACAATTGAGATGATTAACAGCCTGAAAGCTTTGTTTCAGGAGCAGGCTCGCACAGAGAGATACCAGACGGTTAAATCTCTCATGGATTTCAAGCTGGCTAAGGACAGTCCAGTAAGTCCTCATGTCCTTAAAATGATAGGTTACATTGATAACCTGGGGAAACTGGACTGTGCCATTAGCCAGGAGCTAGCCACTGACATGATTCTGCAGTCTTTGCCGTCGTGTTTTGATCAGTTCATCATGAACTACAACATGCAAAACATGACTAAGACATTGACTGAGTTGCACGGCATGCTGAAAACAGCAGAGCCGAATCTCAAGAAGGCAACTCCCAGTGTACTGATGGTACAAAGGGGTAAAAGGTTTAAGAAACCTAAGAAGGATAAGGGAAAGGCCCAAGTTGTCCAGACTGAGAGTCAGGACAAGCCCAAGCCAAAGCCCAAATCCGGGCCTTCTCCTGAGGACAAATGCAACTACTGCAAGCAGTTAGGGCATTGGAAGAGAGACTGCAAGAAGTTCATGGAAGATTACAATAAGCTGAAGAAGACGTATGATGCGTCTGACTCAGGTATTTATGTTATCGAACTTAATGTTATGTCTTCTAGTTCTACTTCGTGGGTATTGGATACCGGCTGCGGTGCTCATATTTGTAAAAATATGCAGGCACTAAGAAACAGTAGAACACTGAAGAAAGGACAAGTGGAGCTACGGGTCGGGAATGGAGCTAAGGTTGCTGCACTGGCCGTAGGCACTTACGATTTTTCTTTACCTTCGGGCATGGTTTTAGCTTTGAATAATTGCTACTTTGTACCTGCGATTAGCAGAAACATAATTTCAGTTTCCGTTTTGGATTTGGAAGGTTTTGATTTTGCTATTAAGAATAAAGTTTATTCTTTTAATCGTGATGGTACGTTTTATGGTAGCGCCCCATTAGATAATGGGTTATATGTCTTAAACCAAGAAATGCTTGTATTTAACATAAATACAAAGCGGTTTAAGTCAAATGACGAAAACACGACTTTCTTATGGCATTGTCGTTTGGGCCGAATCAATGAGAAACGCATCTAGAGACTCCATCGAAATGGGCTTCTGGGCTCATTTGATTTTGAATCATGTGAGAAATGCGAATCTTGCTTGATGGGCAAAATGGCTAGGGCCCCTTTCAACAAAGCAAATGAAAGGGCCAGTGACTTATTGGGCCTTGTTCATACTGGTGTATGTGGGCCGATGAGCACTGTTGCCAGAGGAAATTACAAGTACTTCATTACCTTTACTGATGACTTCAGTAGGTATGGCTACGTCTATTTGATGAGACACAAGTCATAATCCTTTGATAGATTCAAGGAATTTAAGAATGAAGTACAGAACCAACTTGGCAAAAGTATCAAAGTTCTGCGGTGGGATCGCGGAGGAGAATACTTGAGCCAAGAGTTCAGTGACTATCTGAGCGAGTGTGGAATTGTTTCACAACTCACTCCTCCTGGAACACCTCAATGGAATGGAGTGTCAGAGAGGAGGAATCAAACCTTATTGGATATGGTTCGGTCTATGATGAGTCATTCAAATCTTCCATTATCCTTTTGGGGATACACTCTAGAAACGTCTGCGTTTACACTAAATGGGGTGCCGTCTAAATCAGTGGAAAAGACACCACATGAATTGTGGACTGGGAACATTCCTAGTATGTCTTTCCTGAAGATTTGGGGTTGTGAGGCTTATGTCAAACGTTTAATCTCTGACAAGCTCGCACCCAAATCAGATAAATGCTACTTCGTTGGTTATCCTAGGGAAACCAAGGCATACTACTTTTACAACCAATCTGAGAACAAAGTATTTGTTGCTCGGGACTGTTCTTTTCTTGAGAGGGAATTTCTTTCTAAGAAAAACAGTGGGAGTAAAGTACATCTCGAAGAAATTCAAGATGCACAGGAGACTGCTCAACCTGCTGAGGAAGAGCAGCAGTTGGATCCACAACGTTCTGTGGAGCCCACGCCTGTGGAGCCTGAAGTTCGCAGATCCGGAGGGATCCGTCACGAACCCGAGAGATACTATGGATTTATCGTGACCAATTCCAATGATCTGATGATCATTGAAAGTGACGAACCTGCAAACTTCGCGGAAGCAATGATGGGCCCGGACTCCGAAAAGTGGCTTGGAGCCTCTAAATCTGAAATGGGATCCATGTCAGAAAACCAAGTATGGACCTTGGTCGATTTACCTAATGGTGCAAAAGCCATTGAGTGTAAATGGATCTTCAAGAAGAAGATTGACGTGGATGGTAATGTGCAAATTTACAAAGCTAGGTTGGTGGCTAAAGGTTTCAAGCAAATACATGGTATTGACTATGATGAAACCTATTCCCCAGTCGCTATGCTTAAATCCATTCGGATTCTTCTAGCAACTGCCGCTTATTATGATTATGAGATTTGGCAGATGGATGTCAAAACCGCATTCCTGAATGGAATTCTGGAAGAGGATGTGTATATGACACAGCCTGAGGGTTTTGTAGATCCTAAGAATGCTAGAAAGGTATGCAAGCTTCATAAATCCATTTATGGATTGAAGCAAGCATCACGGAGTTGGAATCTTCGCTTTGATGAAGCAGTAAAACAATTTGGTTTCATCAAGAACGAGGAAGAACCATGTGTATACAAGAAGACCAGTGGGAGCGGAATTGCGTTTCTTGTACTGTATGTCGATGACATACTTCTTCTCGGTAATGACGTTCCGTTGCTTCAGTCTATTAAGACTTGGCTCGGAAGTTGTTTTTCCATGAAAGACATGGGAGAAGCAGCATACATCCTTGGAATCAGAATCTATAGAGATAGAGCGAACAGGCTGATTGGATTGTGCCAGGACACTTATATTGATAAGGTGTTGCACAGATTCAAGATGCATGATTCCAAGATGGGCTTCATACCAATGTCTCATGGCATTAGTCTCAGCAAGAAGCAGTGTCCAGCGACACATGCTGAGCGAGAGCGCATGGATAGGATTCCTTATGCTTCTGCAATAGGATCTATCATGTATGCCATGCTCTGCACTCATCCAGATGTAGCTTACGCACTAAGCATGACGAGTAGATACCAATCTGATCCAGGAGAAGTTCATTGGACAGCTGTCAAGAATATTCTCAAGTATTTGAGACATACCAAGGATAAGTTCTTGGTATATGGAGGAAGTGAGGAACTTGTGGTGAATGGATTCACCGATGCGAGTTTTCAGACGGACATAGACGATTTCCGATCACAGTCTGGATATGTCTTCTGTCATGGCGGTGCAGTGAGCTGGAAGAGCTCTAAGCAGAATACCGTAGCTGATTCCACGACGGAAGCTGAATATGTTGCTGCTTCAGAAGCGGCAAAGGAAGCTGTTTGGATCAAGAAGTTCATGTCTGAACTTGGTGTGGTTCTTAGTATCTTGGAGCCAGTGGCTTTGTTTTGTGATAACAATGGAGCCATTGCTCAGGCAAAAGAACCCAGGTCACACCAGAAGTCCAAACACGTAGAGAGGAGATATCACCTGATTCGTGATATCGTCAATAGATGTGATGTGAAGATCAACCGAGTTCCGACGGACGAGAATGTCGCTGATCCTCTGACTAAGCCACTCCCAAGGCCCAAGCATGAGTTCCATACTACTACTGTGGGCATTAGAGATCTTAAGATGTAATCTTGATTCTAGTGGGAGTTTTAGTTTTATTTTAGTTATAATAAGATGCTCTTGTAAACATACTTTTGGAAATGTGTAATGAAATTTGATTTCAGCATTATTTATTGTAATCTAAATAATGGTCCCAAAATAAGTTTATGTCATGTTATAGGTCATCAAGTTGAGGACTTGATCATGAAACCCTATAAGTTGTAGATGACATAAATTATGTTTTGTCCCTAGTCAAGGTTGTCAAAATGGGACACTGACAACTGCGAGAGACTAGCTTGTGAGGTGACTGTTGACTAAGTTTCATGGAGTCAATGATATGAGTATCACAGTCAGTCACATAGATATATGTTGGTGAACATATGATCGGACATGACCCGCTAATGAGAAGTCTACAAGATAGTTATATCTGTGTCATTAGAGATTCTCATTACGACTATAGAGTATAGTCCTCAGACCTGAATTCATCAGGCTTTCTTGCATATGAATTGGTACACTTTGACCTTGTCAAACGTCGACCCGTAACTATCGGCTATAACGGCATTGTTCAGGTGTATCATGAAGTATGTATAGGAACAGGGATGGAACAAGATGGGATTTGTCCCTTCTGAATAACAGGAGATAAATATCTCAGGGCCTATCGAAGATTTGACACTGAGAAAATGTGTGGCCGCATACAAACGAACTGTAGTTCAGTTGTTTGTAATGTTCAGTATAAGATCAGGAGTTCGATAAACACGATGTTGGCTTAATAAGGATGACACTAATCTTGCCTTATGCCAAATCGAGATATAGAGACAAAAGGATTATAGGAATTGATGATTCCAGTACAAGTGGGAGATTGTTGGGATAGTGTCCTGAAATCACACTTGTACTCACTCCTGATGATATTTGTGTGTCGAGATCAGACATTCGTATAATACTGGGCGGTTGCAATGTTTTGCTAGAAGCCTCTTGCAATCTGTAAGTCGTAGACTTACTGCCAGTATTATATGATCCTATAGGGTCACACACCTAAGCAAACTGGAAGCTTAAACATGGGAATGATCATTATGGTAATGATCATGTTAATGTGTATTGGATACATATTAATATCGAGTATATGGTGGTGTGTCGATCGACACAGATCGGGTTTTCGAAACATTCGTTTCGATTTGTGACTTAAACAAGTTGGCCCGTTAAGAATGATTCTAGGTCTTAATAAAACCTAAGAGTTTCGACCTGGACGAGGAGCCGTCGTCTTTTTCTTGATAGAGAAAGCAGAAACACCAAAAAAACTCAGTGATCCCAAAGATCCGGCACTAGCATCCCGGTTTCCAGGTTTGTGTGCGTGTGTATCTGGTAGAGGCGAAGCTTCTGAGTCGCTTACTGATCTCGTTCACCAATCATTCCGCTGCCAGTTCAAGGTAAGAACGAGGTTGGTATTTTCAATATAACGAACCCTAGATCCTAGGCGATCCAACATTTCTGCCATTAACATCGACTTGGTTAAAGGGATCGTTCTAGAAAAAGTAGAATTCAGACTCTCTCATGGATTCTCAAAGATACATCCCAACCCAGCTGATATGTGCTCGTCACTCCAGGAAGCATCAGCTTTAATTAGGGTAAACACGGGTTCGATTGAAACTACGGTTAGAGAGATTTTCTTCTTTGTGGAGGTCGATTTGGTTGGTTGAGCATGTATTCATTCCCTGGCTGAGGTAATTTCCTTGATAATGACCCCTGAGACCGAAATTACTTAGTGTTAAACACTAAAGTGTTCCTTGCTGTCCAGATAGTCCAGCAGATCCTAGCTGCAAGCGGCGATGTAGTGACACATGTAGGCGGCAAACTTTTAAGCATTTCTCGTTTCCATCTTGCAGCGAAATTTTTCAGGTCGAATATTGGAGGATTTGGAATTATTGGCGCTTCGGACCATACCTGAAAAGAAAAAGAACACTGAAATAGAATATGGGCAATAGTCTCTCGCTGTCCACACCGAATGAAAGAGGGATCGGATAATGTGCCTTGCTTCCAGCCTATCGCCAAGTGGCAGAGCACCCTTTTCTGCCTTCCAAGCTTTGGGGCAATTTGGAGATGCCAGATTTTCGGATTCAAGTTCGTTTATGTTGTCTCAATTACCGGTACTTGGTACTTTGCAAACTCCTCTCTAGTAGTATAATAGCTGATCGTGTAGAGTAGATAACTGAGGAATGTTTGAGCCATATTCTCTGATATGGACATTGTGATTTGCTTGGCTTGATCTCTAGGATGTGCTCTTTATACTGTGGTAGGATTAGTCGAATTTTATCTATGTCCCAGTCAGATTAATTAGGGATTAAAGGTCTGAAACTGTTATGTCTTGAGATTCCTTAGTGGGTGGACCTATATGGGCGATGGGTTCAGATGTGGAAAGCCAGGGCTCTTCCCAAATCACCAATGATGAACCATTCCCTATCGCCCATTTTTTTCCAAAATACACATGCCATTTTTTATTTTCTGGATTTGAGTTCCACCAAAATCTAGTGAGCGCAGTCTGAATTTGTTTACACAAAGAGAGTTGGGTAGCTTGAAAGTGGACATAGCATATGTTGGCATGGAAGATATGACACTCTTTAGCATGATCATCTTTCTTGCAGGGTTTAGAAACATGTTCTTCCAACTCCTTGATTTTTGGTGAATCTTATCAACTATACCAGCGTCTTTTTCCTTCTCCCAAAACGTTCTAGTAGGCCTAGATACTTCCCGACTCCCCCTTCTTTGGATATGTTTAGATCTTGTTTCATTTGCGCTCTAATGGTGGAAGGAGTTTTCCGTGAGAAGGTGATGGCCGACTTCTCTCTGTTGATGCACTGACCTGAAGTAGCTTCGTAATTCGAGAGGATGCTTTGAAGGGTCTTGCTATTTTTCTAGCTCGTTTTGGAGAAGAACATAGTATCATCTGCGAATAGTAGATGGTTGATGATAGAAAGGCTATATCGAGCAACTTTGATTCCTTTTAGTGTGCCATTCGCTTGTGCTCTGTTGCAAAGACCCGATAGCACCTCACTACAGAGGATGAAGATATAGGGAGAAAGAGGGTCGTCCTGCCGTGTACCTCTCTCCAGAATGACAGAGCCTCGAGGTGTTTCATTCACCAGGAAGGATAGGTAATAGTAGTAATACATTGCATGATCAGATTGACCCATTTCCTATGGAAGCCCATCTTTCCCAAAACTGATTTGATGAAGTCTCATTCAAGCCGGTTGTATGCCTTGCTCATATCAGTTTTGACAGTCAAAGAACAGTGTTCGTCCAACAATAAACGCTGATTGATTTTCTAAACTAGGTGCGTTAGAACCGGTTGCAGCCTTCTAGTAAGCAATTTAGAGATTTTTTGTAATAGACATTATTGCATAAAGAAATGGGTCTATAATCTACCACTTTCCTCTGCCCATGCACTTTTGGTATTAGACGCACATGAGTTTCATTAACCGATTTTGATAATATTCCAGAACTGAAGAAGGATTTAACCTCTCAGACTATTTATGGTCCAATCACTGTCCAATTGGTATGGAAGAAGCTCGCAGAAAAGCCATTCGGGTCTGGTGCTATGTTTGCATGAATTGAGAATAATGCCTCTTTAATTTCCTCATGAGAGTGCTCCGCAATCAAAACTTGGTTTGTTAGCTCGTTGACCCTTACTTGGAAAACCTTCTCAACTATAGCAGAGCAATTTACTGATGACGAGGTGAAGATACACAGGAAATAATCGGCAATAACTTATGTGATCTTCCCTTCCTCATAGACAGCCACTCCTTCATCATCCACCAAAACCGAAAATGTGTTTAGCGCTTTCCGTCCTCGGGCTAATGCATGAAAGTAACATTTATTTCCTCACCTAGGCATAGCCACAAAAGTCTACTCCTCTGTCTCCTGTTTTCCTCCTCTTCCTTGTAGGCTTCTTTCAACTTAGCAACAATTTTGGAGATAAGGAGCTCATTACCTTGAGGACTTACCATTGCCTCTTCTAGAGCTTCTCTGTTTTCTTCAATCAGGATATTTTTCTTAAGTTTCTGAGTTTTATGCAACTTGATGATGGCTCTTCTTACACAAGTAATCTGATATTTGATTGGGGAATTTCTATATTCCATCCAAATTTTTTTGACCAGGTCCTTAACCTCATGATTATCCCTCAAGCTTCTGCCGTATCAAAATATTCCTCTGCGCCTCTTTATGTTGGGTTCCAAGTACATGATGATAGGTTTATGGTCACTGCCCTCAAAACGTAAATATTCACTTCTTGCAGAAGGAAATTCTTCAGTCAAGATATTGTTTACCATGGCTTGATCTAAACGGCATCTCACTGTGTAGGAGGAGCGGGAGACTCTCCAAGATAGGGGTTATCCTAAGTGCGGAAGATCATAAAGATCATTTGGATAGGAAAGTTTTAAAATCCACAAAGGCTCTCTGCTCTAGTGACTCCTCCAAATTTTCAGCATTGTTAATAATATCATTGAAATCTCCTGAAATAAACCAGGGAGTTTCACGAGTTGCATGGAGATCCGTTAGCTGTTGTCAGAGTTGTTTACGCTTACTATGATCAGGTTCTCCATATAGGAAAGCAAAAAATATTTTTCCATCATACTTGATTGTAGTATCAATAAAATTCTTACAAGATGAAAGCACTTCTAGTTCAACATCATGGTTCCAAAATAAAGCTAGGCCTCCAGCACACTGTCTATGCGCTGATACTTGGAGGTATTAGCATAATTCATCCAAGAAAAAGTATGGAGCACGAAATCATCAGGATTTTTCGTCTCTGTGAGGAAGAAATATCAGGGAAAATGTTGAGGTGAATGTCCTGAAGCCTTTGAACTGTCCAGGGATTCTCCAGCCCTTGACAGTTCCAGAACGATATCCTTAAGGAAGAAGATTGGATGGATTTTAACAATCAATCCGTACGTGCCCTTGAGATGGCTGGAATGATGTTTGCACTTGAAGGCAATGAAGCAGTACGGTTCTCCTCTTGGCGAGGGATTCTTCTGATGGTAGAAGAAGAGGGTCAATTAGAAGTATTCTCCTCATGATGAGGGATAGTTTTTGAAATTATGCGCCTTTTGGGTGAGGCTTTAACTTGTTTTACTTTCCTTTTCCTTGAATTAGCTCCTAGGAGATTTAGGTGGTTAGTATGCCTTGATGTTAGTTGCTTACGACCAGGGGGTCTACCAGGTTTCCTCTTAAGGACATGTCGCTTTGATGAAGCATCCTTAGATTTCCCTTTTGCACTAACATCTTGCGTTTTGTTTGCAGGTCCAAGGCATAGAATAGCTGGGATTCTCTTGGTGGGGTTTTGAGGTGGGAGAAGATTGTCCTTAATAGGCAGTTGATTTTTTTGGTAGAATTCTGAATGGAGATGAGATTCCTTTGTCTGAGCCAGGTTAGATATTACCATTGAGATGTTGTTTCTTCAACTTGGCATTGTTCCCGGCTAATCTCATACGTTATTTCCGAGCTGCACTTTCTGAAGAGTTTGCGCTGTTGACATACTGGAACATGACTTCTCGGAGTTCCTCACGAGCTTCTGCGAGGGCAACATGAGGAAGTTCCAAAGGGCTAGATCGAGGTGGATCATCATATGTTGGCAGAGCATTGGGCCTTGCTGGTGGGGGAGGAGGTAATCTCCTAACTTCCGTCCAAATTTCTTTGTGCGATGTTGACGGCTGGCCCGTAAATTTTGATTGACTTTGATGCATTCTAGAGTTTCTGCCTAGACGGGATCGACTAAACTGCCTCGACACAGTGTGGGGTGGTGAAGATGCTCTTTCTGGATAATGCATACGATAATTTCGATGGTAAGAGCTCTCTCTGGAAGTTGTTAGCGCATGTCTAAGGTCTTTAGATCGAGAATGAATTGATCCCCTATCATTACAGTAATGGGAATTTATGGAACAATTTTACCTATCATTATCCCTGCCCGAGTAGTTATGATGAGCGGTAGTTTTGTGCATGCTTTAGGCCTTTTCTTTATCAGCAATCTTGTATGATATACTTGATGGAACGCTTGTAGAACTAGTCCTTTGGTTATGCTTAGATGATATAGCCTCTGATGGACGTAAGGTAGGACAATCAGTCTTTTCATTATCCAAACTAAGAAAAATAGAATAGTATTTTTCCAAGCTCTCATAGATCAATTTGGTTTCTACTTCTTCACCATTTGGAAACTCAACAACCGAGGTTGTGATCAGCAAAAAAGCCATTGAGGTGGACTCTCATTTTTGCAGCTGAAGGGGTGATGTCTGAACATTCAAAAGTACCAATATTATCTCGAATGGTCCTGATAGTGGTCTCTGTCCAAAGGTGGACATGAAGGCCTTGCACAAAGATCCAAAAACGAATTGTACACAAAACAACACAAATTCATGTTTTTGCAATTTTTCAAAAGTGAATATTATAAAAATAAATACTTATATTAAAATTAATTAACTTTTAACTAATAAAATAAATATTTCAAAAATTAGAATTTTAAAATTATATCTATAACTAATTTTTAGAGTTGTTATTACAAATAGTAAAATATATAATATATAGAAGACTTTCAAATTTAACATCAGCAAATATATTTTTATACTAAATTTAAAATCAAATGATATATAATTAAATTTATAAATACATCATTTATTTTATAAATACTAAAGACAAATTTTGGTAAATATACACAAAATTAACATAAATAAATAAATTTTGAATACATTTCAAACAATAAAAATATATAAAAAATGAAAATTGAATTGTAATATTAATAACTTTTAATTTAATAAATGTAAATTATAAATTTTTAAAAGAAAAAAGAAAATTTAAAAATTAAGTCAATATAATTTTAACTTGATAAAACTAAAATACTAAAATATAATTTAATATATATATATATATATTATTCTATCATATAGTGAGATAAATTGATGTTTTTATAATTACGGATTTTTATAGTTTCTTTTATCCAAATATATAAAACATTTAGACAATTATAAAATGGGCTATAAAGACTAATTAATATATTTTGATTATAAAAACAATAAAATAACTAATAGAAGATAATTTCAATAAACTGATTATAAAAATTATAACTTTCATAAATATATTTTATATAAAATAAAAAAATAAAAACCAAATCAGTTAAAATATCATCCTTAGAACATATTAGAACTATATAATATACTTATACAAAATAAAACATTACTTTCATAAGGTTACAATTAAATATAGATTATTCAAAAAATAAACCCAAACAATTTTGTCCTTAATAAAACTAATTATATGATAAATAAACACAATTAAATAGTATAATTTAGTAAATAATTATGATTCAAATATAAATTTTAAAATTTTAAATTTAAAATAGTAGATAAAAACAAATTGATTAAAACCTAATTCGAAATATTTTTAAGAAAAATGAAACAAAAAAACAATCCAAATAAAGAAAATAAACAAAATGTCTCACACATATTATTCAAATTTTAAAATCAAAACCAAATCAAAGATAACAAATTTCTAATATAGTAAAATTGATAAAATTATAAAATTTAATTTCTAAAATATAAAATTTTAAATAAAAAATATATGTGCCTAGTTTTATTCTTTATTATCAAGTAAAATAGACTACATGTTGATTCACAGGACCACAACAATCAATTCAATAAACTAATCTAAAATTTAGAGACTTGAATAGTATGAATCAAAGGACTAAAAGGTAATAACAAAAGGAGACCGAAGAATCTAGTCTGTATTGATTGAGAGTCAAAATCGAGATGATCTCTTAGTCTAACGTTTGAGTATAATGTGTAAACTTAGTCTTTTCCCACGCATGGGACGACTATTTATATAAGGAGAATTAGGGTTTATTTCCTAGATTCTGTTTGATACGATATTGTAAAATCCGAACGACATAGATTTTCTTTCCATTTAGGAGACTTGTATTCATCTTCTTCCATTTTGTAAATATGTTAATTTGCCTATTAATATATTTATCCTATTTGGTGCAGGTCTACCAAGACGTCGTTGCCGAGCTACTCCTTGTTGGGTAGACTTCTTCATGCTTGGGCTGGATCTTTGATGGGCCGTTCAGCTATTGGGTCGGGCTAAAGAGGGGTGCTAAACCCACCTCCAACAGTAAGCCCTCCATAGTTCGGCGTGCTGAGTGGAATTTATGTTGGCGAAATTAATTGTGGTTTGTCTCAATAGCTAGGTCGGCTCATCCATCATTCGTCGGTTTATCTTCAATATTTGCCTTTGACCGGAAAAATCTTCGCGTATCTCGGAGTCATTTAAGGCGCCTCTTCTTTCACCAATGAATGCATTCCGCATGCATGGAATGTCGTGTCGCTTTAAATCCGCATTGGTGACCGTCACATCGCTTCGAAAACCGTTGCTTCTTCTGCTATAAATATAGCCCCTTCTTTCGTCATTCTTCTTCATCTCCACTTCCTTCTTCTTCTTTTGCTTCTGCCGAATCTCCGGTTCCTTCTTTTTCTTTCGTCTTCTTTTCTTCCTTCAAGGTGATGATAAGCCTTTCGTCTCTCCAGTGTTCGGATTTATGCCGTCTTGCAAAATTACGTCTGATCGAGCTCGTCGATGAGCTTATGCTCTTTTTGCTAAAAGTTAGCTCGTCGGTACATGGATTTATGCCGATGGTTACTTCCATTTTTTGCCCTTCCAAACTTAAGAGTGGCGCTCAAGTCCTTCATTTGGATTAATCTGATGCGTCGTTAATTTCAGTAACGTGCTATGTTCTACTACTTCTGGGATACGTTGCTTTCCGCGTAAGTCACATCCTTCCCTTCGTTTTTATTTTGAATGTTTGTAGCTCGGAGCCTTGTTTCTGTTTAATTTTGTGTATAGCAACTGATAGTACATCGCAGCGGACCCGTCCCGGAAGAAGCGGGCGGACTGCTCTTTTGAGCAAGCCATTCAGCGGAGCTTGGTTGGCGGCGAGATGGGCTTTCTGGAACGGTTAGGTCGGCGCTTTGGAATTTTTTCACCCCAAGAATATCCACTGTCCGACCTTGATTTCATCACGGTTCGCATATGTGCAGCTGACTATCAGGGATGAGCCTTGCATGAGACAAACGACGAAATCGTCTTTCAAGAAAAGTATCTAGCCCACCAGATGACTATTTGAATTGGTTCTTTGGATTTCTTAATCTTCAGGAGAACAGTGGTTCCAGTGTTGATTTCATAACAGTTTCTTTCTCATCGGCGGCCTTGCTGGGAGAAGATGACGCAATCATCTTGTTGAGAAACCGGTTCAATTTCTGGCGGGAAGAATTCGATTCTTCAATGCGAGCTTCGGCTTGGAAAAAACTGTCTTTCAAGAAATTAGTTTAGCTTTCTTTTCTTTTGTAGCTCGACTTGTAATAAAACGAAGAATTTTCTCTTTTCACTTTATTGCTTTCTTTATTGTTGTAATTCGGCTTATGTCCTCATTTTAAATAAAACAAAGAAATTTCCCTTTTGTTTATGAGACGGTTGATATCGATCTAACATATTCCCTTTGAGGAAATTCAATCTATATGCTTTCGGAGTAATAATCCTACCGATTTCATGAAATTTTGATGCGGCCTATTGTCTTATCGACATAATTTAGACTTGTCGACGTAATTAAAGGTTTTTGATTTCATTCGTTTAACGAATTATTTTGGGACGGGTTATGCATCGGCGTGATTATAACCCTCTTGTGGACAACGCTTGCGGAGTTAGTTTCATTTTGTTGTGAAAGAGGAGGGGGGGGGGGTTCCGAGGTGTGCTGGTACCCTTTGTGATTCGAGTGGACGTAAATGCCGACTTCATATCATAGCTATCGCTTAGTCCGAGGTCGATTATGCGAGGCATGTCGGCATATTTGTCTTGACTAGACCTAAGCGAGCGGGGGCGATCTCGGCTTATCCTTTCAGCAATATGGATAGAGTTAGCACTTTTGGCACATATGATGAAGGCATGGATTATTTCACCACGGCACTCGAGGAGCGCGTTTGGGTTGGTTATCTGGCCAGGATGCCAACGTAGAAGACATATATTTTTGCAAGATGTGATTTTATTAAAGGTATACGAGAATCCATAAGGACTGCCTATGTACCCTGTTAAAAAGGGTATCAAACCATTCGTAGTTCGTTTTACATAAATGGTAGCTCGGTGAGCGTTCTTTTTTTTCGAGACCGGAAAAACTAGTACATGAAGCGCTTGAGGTGCACTGAGATCCATGAGTAATCGACGGGTGTTCCATTCAACTTGGAGAGCTCATAGACCCCGAGCTTGACGACCTTTGTGATTTGGTAAGGTCCTTTCCAATGTATGCTGAGTTTGTGCGTTCTTCTCTTTTTTCCTTTATGAACTTTGTGCAGGACGAGATACCCTTTCCTTATATGTCGACCTTTAGTCTTTTTGTTATAATACCGAGCCGCTAAGTGCTGATAGTTATGAATCCGTAAGAGGGCCTTGTCCCTCTGCTCTTCGAGTGAGTAAAGGTTGTCGAGGAGCATTTTGTCATTTAGTTGAGGGTTCCGGATAAGCATGGATCGCCAAACGGTTGGTAAGCTTATTTCAGCTGGTGACATTGCTTCCACTTCATGAGCTAACCAGAATGGATTTTTATTCAAAGGACGACTCGGGATGGTTTGATGTGACCACAAGACTCCGTCTAGCTCATCGGCCCAGTTTCCTTTGTGCTTTGTCGAGCCACTTCTTAAGCCCCGCAACGATCATTTTATTTGTGGCTTTTGCCTGAACATTTCCTTGCGGATAGTACGGAGTCGACTTGCACAGTCTGATGTTCCATTTTTTTACAGAACTGAGTTAATAAAATCGAAGTAAACTGTTTTCCGTTGTCGGTAACGATCTCGTATTGTAGCATGTTTCTGCAGATGATGTATTTCCACAGAATTGTGACATCCCGAGCTGTTACCGTAGGGTATGCTTTGGCTTCCACTCATTTAGTGAAGTAGTTGGTTAGAATCACGATGTGTTCATTTTGCCGAAACTTGTGCATTGGTCCGACTATGTCCTTTGACCATCACATGAATGGATATGGTGTTGTAGAGGACTGCAACTCTTCTGTAGGCGCATGTATGGTCGGGGCATGTTTTTGGCATGGCTCACACCCCGCGGCATACTTTCGTAATCTTTTATCATAGTTGGCCAAAAGAAACCGAGTTTCTTAATCTTCAATGCAAGCGATCGCCCTCCAGCATGATTTCCTCCCTCTCCTTCGTGGGTTTTCTTAATCACTCCCTCGATCTCCCTTTCTTCTACATATCGCAACATTGCTCCGGCATCGTTATAGCGGAAGAGCCCATCTTCCATCATGATGTATTGGGTGCTTTTTCTTTGAGTTTACGAGCTTCTCAACTATCCTTGGGTAGCTCTCCGTCCGATATATATATTCCTTTATTTCTTTTGTCCAGTCATCTCTTTGTACTTAACTAGCATGAAATTGATCCTCCGTGATATCTTCGTCGTTTATGTCTACGTTGATAACGTTGCAGATATCGAGAGGACTTATACTTGGTTTGTCCATGAGTTCCACCGAAATTGTTCATCTTAGGTGTGCGTCTGAACTCGAGGCTAATGTTGTGAGGGCATCTGCCGAAGTATTTTCCTTCCTTGGGATTCTTGTCAAGTTGAACAGACTGAAGTCGTCCGTCAGTTGCTTGGCTATGCCGAGTTAGGCGTCCATTCTTTCATTTTTAGCTTCATATTCTTCGTTGAACTGGTTTACAACCAGTTGTGAGTCGCAATAGGCTTGGATGCGCTCTGCATCGACTGCTTTGGCCAATCATAATTCGGCGATTAAGGGTTCGTACTCGTCTTCGTTTTTTGAAGCTGAAAATCCTAGCCTGAAAGATTGCTCGAGTACTTCGCATGTCGGTGATTCGAGCCAAATTCTGATTCCCGAGCCAGCCTTCGATGATGACCCGTCTATGTGAAGGCTCCAAATCTTTTCCTCCGATTGATCATCTTGTGTTAATTCGTGGGGGATCTCGCCGATGAAATATGCCAAGGCTTGAGCTTTTACGCTGGTATTGTTTTTGAATTCGATGTTGTATTCGCTTAACTCGACTGCCCATTTGGCTAATCTGCTGGACTGAGTCGGGCTGTGTAAGATCGAACACAGGGGCATGGTTGTTAGGACGGTGACTAGGTGTGATTGTAAGTAAGGTATAAGCTTTCTTGCCGATTTCACAACCACCATAACCAAGACCCTGCTTACGGCCGCACTCGACACTGCTATATAGGTAAAGAATCTCTCCTTCTTTTCGCTTCGCTAATATCGGCGGTGTTGTGAGATATTCTTTAACTGTTGAAAAGCTTCCTCACACTTTTCATCCCACACGAACTTCTTGTTTCCTCTTAGGAGTTGATAGAACGGAAGGCACTTGTCGGTTGATCTGGAAGAGTAACGATTGAGCGCGGCAATCCTGCCAGTTAGTCTTTGTACCTCGCAAGTTTTGGTCAGGGAAGGCAAGTTCATTATCGACGTAATCTGCTTTGTGTTAGCCTCGATTCCACGTTCGGTTACAATGTATCCTAGAATTCTCCCGAGTTGACGCCAAAAGTACACTTCGCTGGATTTAAATTCATGTTGTAGTTGTTCAGAATGTCGAAGCATGTCTTAGGTTCATGACATGATCCGCTGCTACCAATGATTTTACGAGCATGTCGTCTATATAGACTTCCATAATGCGACCGAGGTGTTCAGCGAACATCCTATTGACGAGGCGCTGGAAAGTTGCTCCTGCGTTTTTCAGTCCGAATTGCATGACCTTGTAGCAGAAGGTTCCTCAGTCTGTTATGAATGATATCTTTTCTCTATCATCTGGGTGCATCAGGATTTAGTTGTATCCATAGAATCCTTCCATGAATGAAAGGAGCTCGTTAACGGCCGGTGCTTCGACTGGGAGATCGATATGCGGTAGTGGGAAACAATCCTTGGGACATGCTTTGTTTAGATCCGTGAAATCCACGCAGACTCTCCAGTTTCCGTTCTTCTTCTTGACTACCACTGGATTGGCGAGCCACTCCGGGTATTTTGCTTCCGTAATGGACCCAACTCCTAGCAGTTTTTCTACTTCTTCGTTTACCGCCTTTGCTCTCTTTGTTCCGAGCTTTCTTATTTGTTTGATAGGTTTGAATGTCCTATCGACGTTGAGTTCGTGACACATGATGTTCGGGTCAATTCCTATTATGTCTTTTACCGACCATGCGAACGTTGATACGTTTTTCTTGAGGAAGTCTATCAGCCCGCCTCTGATGGCGGGAACGAGGTCGTCTCCGATTTCCACGCTTCGCTTGGGATGTTGCTCGTCGATCTTGACGTGTTCAATCAGCTCTAATCGGGGATTATCTCGATCGAACTCTTTCGGGGGAATCTCCTTCTTTTTTTGCCATAGCCGGTCTTTATTCGTGACTTGGGGGTCGATCTACTGGTCGTGCCATCGCGGTTGCGGTTTGCTGGGATGAGTAGGATCGGATTCGTTCTCCTCCCATTGCGTTGTCAGCGTTGGTGATGTCGCATGCGCTGCTCGCTCCTCATGTCGCCTGCAACGAGAGTGGTGTTTCTGTCATTTGCGATCCTCCCTTTAATGGTACGAATGTATCCAAAGTCCCCATAGACGGCGCCAATTGTTGATTCAGAGAACCACAACGATCAATTCAATAAACTGATCTAAAATTTAGGGACTTGAATAGTACGAATCAAAGGACTAAAATCCAATAACAAAATGAGACTGAAGAATATAATCTGTATTGATTGAGAGTCGAAATCGAGATAATCTCTTGTTCTAGGATTTGAGTACAATGTGTCAACTTAGTCTTTTTCGCGCAGGGAAAAAATATTTATATCAGGAGAATTAAGGTTTATTCCCTCGATTCTCTCTGATACGATAATGTAAAATCCGAACAACATAGATTTTCTTTCCATTTAGGAGACTTGTATTTATCTTCTTCAGTTTTGTAAATATGTTAATTTGCCTATTTGGTGCAGGTCGGTCAAGACGTCGTTGCCGAGCTACTCCTTGTTGGGTCGATTTCTTCATACTTGGGCTAGATCCTTGATGTGTCGCTTTGCTATTGGACCGGGCTAAAGAGAGGTGATAAACTCACCTCCAACACTACATAATACAAACTCACATAATAACCCAAATAGAAAGATTAGTTCTATAATAAATAAGCAAATTTATATAGTATAGTTCAATAAAATAATCTTGATCCAAATTTAAAATTTAAAATTTTAATTATAAAATCATAAATAATACCCAATCGACTAAAATCTAAACTTGGAATATTTAGAAAAAAATAAAATCTAAAGTAAAAACAATAAAAAATAAATCAAATATGTAAACTATAGTATTTAAATTTTTAAAATCAAATCAAAACTAAACTAAATATAATAAATTTCTAATACTATAAAACTAATAAAATCGTGATTGAAATCAAAACCAGAAGAAGAAAAACTAAATACATCCTAAAAAAAATTCAAACTCAAATCAAATATTTACGGTATAACATAAAAAATATACACAAAACAAAAAGTGTAATATAAATTTTGGATTTATAAATGAAAATATCTGCGCTAAGCGCCGATAAGACACTAGTACACATGAAATATAATGACAGAAGCGATGGGGTGTACCTATAAACGCAGATTACGGACGATAGACTGGCAAAAGGGCCACTAGCCACTAACCAATTTGCCATGTGAACATGAAATTTCACTTCCTACGGGACCATTTTCATTATTACAGATTTTATAAATTCATTCATTTACAAACATACATTTATAGTCTCATATGCATACACGTACATGCGTGCATGTGTATACGCATCCAGGAAAAGTTGAACTGATGAATATAAACTTATAGGAAATGCTCACGCTTGATTTTTCCACCGGTTTAGTTTGTAAACACCATTTACTGATGGTAAAAGAAGAACCAATCAACTTCCTAATATATTTTTAAAGCTTTTCTTCCTTAGTTCAGTATCTGGGTTGGATTTGAATTCTCTATATAAGTAATCACATAGTTTTTTACTGACCTTAGACATAATCAGAAATACGAGCGAACACATGGTAGAAATTTCATCTTCTATGCAGGCCCGGCTTTGGGACAGTGCACAAGGTGCAAATGTACTAAGTCCAAAGTAAATTTCCAAATTTTATTAAAGATTTAAGTCTAAATTTTTCTTTAGAAAAATAGTAAAAAATGGTCCAAAATTATTAAAAGTTTTACAAAAACTTTCACAATTTTTAATTTGGTACGTTGCTCAAAATATTTTTTTTAACCGGACCTGCTTGCATGAACGAATTGTCATTGCAAAGCTGATCTTATGAGAAAACTTTGCAAATAATGCTAATGAGACAATGTACTTACAACATGGTTAGGGTGATATCAAATACGTGGTGACCTAGTGGTAATATAAGATGACAGGTTCTCTTATATTGTGGGTTCAAACCTCTTTGATACAGAAGATTAATCTTCAAATAAAAATATCTAAAGACTGACTCTGAGCTCGTGGAAGATTACTGATATAATGCCCAGAACTTCCTTGGTGTTGAAAAAACATCGTTAAGGTGGTCTCAGTGGAAACAGATTTTTTATTAAAGATTTTTTGATGCCACAGTTAAGCAACTACCAAAAAGAGTTAATATTTATCGAAAAGTGAATTGTGTTTAAGTATGATACCTCGGTAAAAATCAATATGCAAATATTTTTTGGGTGTTTTTAAGAGAGAAGACATGATTCCTTAAGAAGTCACCATGTTTAAACCTTCCAATAAGAAGTCACCATGTTTGATCTCTCACCCCTAAATCGTACCATAAGGATCCTCCGATAACTGCTTACTTGACAAATGCCTTTATTTCTCGCCAGCACTCACCCTCTACTTGGTGAAAGTCCTAGAGCCCTCACTTGTGTTCTCCTCCTCCCATTTTTCATGATTAGGAGAAGTACTTAAATGATCATACATAAGAACTTTCGCCTAAGGTAAGCCTATGAAATTGTTATATAAGTGTTTCCCCATCATAGGGGGTTAGTAATTAGGCCATTGTCGTATATTTTTGTGATACTCATGGGTGCCACCAGAAAAGTGTCAGCCTACCCATCATGGTAGGGGAAGATGCGATAATGTCAACATGGTGACTTCTTATTGGAAGGTTTAAATCTCCTCTAAATATTGTATATGATTCTCTGGTTTGTTCTTGATGAAAAAGGTGGAGAGTAAACTTTATTGGTTTTGGTATGGTCGATGCTCCATTTTCTTGGGAAATATTTTTTATAGGATAAAGGTTAAGCTCTTTTATCCTAAAAGGATTTGAAATGATAAGGCTCTCTTGGGGGATTTCTCGACCATACCAACGGGTTACTGGCTTTGGTCGGGGTGCATTTTTCTAAGTTCAGTTTACCCAGCTCATCACCTAAATAGTTGTTTGTCAATCAAGTACAACCCATATATCCAAGGTGGAGTTCTAGGTTAATGGCATTTTTATCCAAATAATAGTTTTCTATGAGGATGACATATTCCCTATCTCAGAGGGTGACATGTTCTCTGGAAGGATTGGTCGATCCTACTTCGCTCGTCACTTAGTAGGTTAGGATGTGTCGTCTTCTACCCTACTAAATATGGGAACCGAGATACGCATTGATTCTTAACTCGGTGTACACTCCTCCATGGACTATTAGGGTGTTGTAAGAGGGAGAAAAGGTCCCCATAACATGGGTTAGTAGTATAAGAGTAATACTTTTGACGTATCATGTGCGTACCAGAATATGGCAAGTAGGATGTTTCTTGAGGGTGTGATCCCTGCCCCTATAACTGCTTGGAAAACCTTTATGTGTTTACACTTGAGAAGTATGTACCCAAGAGAAGCATAAAAGTGTTTTTTATTACTTCCAATATTCTATGCAAAGAGAATACTAGGGGGCCAGAAAAGTACAAAGAGGAATATTAAAGTGAGTATGATTTAAGTCTCTAGAGAGTTAGTATTTGCAAAGTATGCTAAGTTGGATACACTGGCAAAACGGTGATAGATTATGATGTCTAAGAGGAGCGTGAAGTTTTATTTTTAAGATTTTTGAATTTTTGGATTGCTTAGACTTGTTAAATGATCAAGTATATACCTCAAATGAATGTGTAAAAGCAAGTAAGTGATAACATAGTATCAATGTAAGCAATAAGGAAATACGGGAACGAGGATGCAATCAATCGTGAGGTTTGACTCCGGAGGGATGCAAGTAAACAATAAGCAGAGAAACAAAATCCATGAGGATATGCAAGTAATCAAGCCCATGAAAGATGGAAACAATTAAGGCGTAACGAAACAAAAACGCTAGGGTGATGCAAGAGATCAAGTAAAATGACCCTGGAGAGATGCAAACAGTCAAGAAACATAACCTTGAGAGGATGCAAACAAAAAAAATATGACATTTTGGGGATGTCAAAATTAAAATTAGAGAAAAGGAATCTCGAGAGATGTAAATAATCAAGGAGAAGAGAAATAAGAACTTAAGGGGATACAAACAATCAATGATTTTCTTCCATACCGATATAAAGAATTTACACATATATCCATCAGTCCCTGATGACTTATTCTTTGGCATATAAAATAATACCTCACGTATTTATTCATCAGTAACACCAACGATCAATCTATTATTTTCTGCATATGTACTATTGAGCTGCAGAATCTTCCTCAGTTCTTTTCTGAAACATCTTATAGATGATTCAGTGTTGATGTTAGAAATTCTTCAAACAAAAACCTTTTGGCCTCAGCTTTGATCTCCTCTTTATCCGTAACTATTCTACCGTCCCTGAATTTTATCTCTTTGATGGAATTTCTCAACTCCCTTGACTTTTTTGCATTATAGAAAGGCTCGTTATTTCCATCTCCAACCCGAAGCCAGAACAGTTTAGACTTCTAGCGTAGATATTTCTCCTCCAATTCTACAATAGTTTGCCACTGCTTATCTGCTTCTCTTTCTTTTTTCATGTTGTCTGGACTGGGTTTGCGTAGTGTTTCTTCCTCACATTCACAAATCTTTTCATATTCACCTTTTGTTCTGCTCGGTTAGTCCCCCCGCAAGTTTCTGCGCAACAATTTTAAAATCGGTTTTTGTCCTTTGAGATTTTTTGTCAGTCGATGGAGAGCTGATGTTGATTCAAACAGAGGACTTGTGTTACTCCAATATTTATCTACTTCTTCCTGAAATCGTGGATGCGTGGTAATAGCATTAACTAACTTAAACATCTTCCTCAACCGGACATCCTCTTCCTTTATGTAGAATCAACATCTAAGAAGATCTGAGAATCCTGCTGGATCAAAGACACATTATGATTGATTGTATTTCTGAATCTAAGCATCAATTACCAAGGTTGTATCCAACTTTTTACAGATAAGCCCTTCATCTCGCTTGTTACTTCAGGTAAATGATGGACCATGGAAGCATAAATCCGTTAGACCAAAGTAACTGGTCAATTGTTGGAAGTCTATTATTCCCTTAGGAGTAGTTCCAGTATTTTCATAAAGTGAATGTTCCTCGCCCTCGAGAATTTAATTAAAATATCCTTTGATTATCCACGGTTTTTCCTTCATCAATCTAGAATCATGATGTACTCTCAAGTCCTCCCAGAGTCGTTTCCGATCCTCCATACAATTCGATGCATAGAAAAACGAGGAAAATAATTCCTACCTGCCCCCATAAAGAGAAAGAACTATAGTGATAAGCTTTGCTGATTTATACACTGGTATAACCTGAACATTCGATCTCCAAAAGATCCATGTACGACTTAACCGATGATCTTGATAATTAGAAATAAAACTACAATCCTTAAACCCTGAGTGTGCAATTCTTGAAGCTTTATCTTCCTTTACTTCTATTTCTAACAAACCTCCAAAATCAAAATTGTTTTTTTTATTACCAATTTCTCACAACAACATATTTTTCCTCCTTATTAAACCCACAAATATTCTAAAAACAAAAACATATATATTAATGAGTTTTTTAGTATTACCCTTCCTTTGAGCTCCGGTTTGAGGAAAGCTCATCTTTTGACCATCCGTTATGGCTTTGTGTGCATCTTTCGATGCACACTTTAGAGGCTGACGAGTTCCTCATTGTGATACCCCGTATCAAAAATACGGTCAACGGGCAGCAGAAAGCCAACCGAAGGCAAAATTGTCATTTTGGCCGAGTGAGGGGCAAAATGGTAATTTTGCCAAAGTTCGAGACAGAAGTCGAGACCGGCCAAATATTCTTATGTTTTAACATAAAGAATGTTTAGAAGATCAGAATTGGAAGAAACGGGGCAGAAATGTGTTTTTCGGCTAGTCGGGAATGGAAACAGACAAACCCGAAGAAACTTCAAAAATTCATATCCGGAACTACGTAAGCCCGAACGGAGTGATTCAAAATGCTAAATTCATCAAATAGCATGGAGAATCTTATTGTGGAGGTTTTAGGATTTATGGGATCATCCGGAGAGGTTCTAAAATATTAAACCCGAAAACCGTCAAAACCGAGCAATGGAAGAAAAGGAGATTAGTGACTGATTAATGATGATTAAGCAGAGTTTTTGGACAACAAAATCACCCAGAGAGACAGGTGTTCACTCCCCAGGCCTCCACCTGACTATGTGTGCATGCATGCATGAAAATATTCATGAACCTAATTGCATGAAAATGGCTATCTAATCAATTCAATGCATCTAACCACTCTCTCCTTAGCCTCCTAGGTCTCTCTCTCTCGACACTCTCTCTCCCTCTCTCCAGATTCATCAACCCAAACCCAGAAACTCATCCCAAAGCTTTGAATCTTCATAGAAAGTTCAAGAACCCTAACTTGTTCTTCATGACTTGTAGAACAAGAAAGCTCATAACTCTTTCATCCCAAACCCAAATCATGATCTACAAAGTGCTATAGCTTCACTTCACCCTCCTCTATCTTCTCCAGCCAACCGCCGCCGTCGTTATTACCGGAGTTTGCCAGAATCCGGCCAAGAAGCAGTCGCCGATTAGGTTTTGGGGAAAATCTCTTCTTTCTTCATCAGTTCTGAGTATTCTAGTGTTATAAGTGGTTGGATCTTGTGTTTCTGAGCAGATTGGTGGGTGTTTCATCATCGGAAGTCGCCGGAAAAGTAGCCTCCGCCGCGGTCAACCCACCTCCACCGCCGGTCAAGGCCGGAGTGTTGCCGCCGGGAAGCCTCTCCGCCACCAAAATGCAGCCGGTTCTTCAGGGAGTCTAGTGGTATGGTTTGATTTAGAATTAGAGTTGGTTTGGAGTTGATTAAACCGGGTCAAAGATGAGTTGAACCGGTCAACAGTTCAATCTCAAACAGGTTTAATCAAACCGGTTCAATTGGGATAATTTGGTTCAGTTTACTTCAGTGGTTCAGTGGTTCAGGTGGTCAACGGTTTAGGTGGTCAAAGGTCAACTCTCGGGTCAGTGGTCAACCGCCAGTCAACGCGGTCAACCGCCGGTCAACGCGGTCAACCACCGGTCAACGCCGGAAACCAAGCCGGTCAATGCTTGGTTCACGGCCATTCTGAGGTTTTGGGTGTATTCGAGGTTCAGGAGTTCGGGGTTCGTGTCGGATATCTCGGGATTCACACTCATCGAGCCGTCATTCCGCGACTACTTCACTGTGAGTCGGCTCACAAACCCTTAGTTACATATAGACCGGGAATTACTAAACCGTAGTATTAAGTTGCATACCCGTTAATTAAAATGAATAGTAATTATTAAATAATTGGACGTTTATCGATAAACCGGTTAGGACTGAATAAGCATGTTAGGGTTTTAAAGAATTAAATGGATAACCGATTGTGTGCCGCTAGGTTGTTAGAATCGATTGATTATTGCATTCATATAGACCGTTGTTTAGGACCGTATATGCATATATAATGTATAAGAACGATAATTAATGAATCTATATACGGGAATTAAGACAATATTAAAATACGAGTTAACCCTCAACCAATGTATAAAATATTATAACGGGATTCGAGGTTTAGGTTTAAAGGCGGGAAAGAGTAATGAATAAAGTTAATTAATAATGAGACGTCGGGGAGTTAGTAAGTTTACTAACTCTAAACCGACGGATCGAGGATTTGATAAAAGATATCTAGAACGGGTTAAATAAGGAAGTGGTGTGCGTTGAAAGTCGTCTACGGGTTAGCAATCCGCTAAGCCAAGGTAGCGGATAAGAAATGATTAAAAGACTTAGAAACTCTAATAGGCATGCTTGTGGCGATTGTGTGATTGATTGCGATTGTGTGTTTGATCGTTATGCTTGTGCGGTGTTGAGCTTTGTGTGCAGGCTTGTTAGACTGCTCGGTGTTGGGCCGAGCAGTTGTCGTGGACACTTACTCCGGTCTCAGGACTGGGTAAGTTAGTGGTGCTGACTAGGTATCTTACCTAGTCAGAGCGGTGATACAGATAGTGTAGTGGCTTGCGGAATGGTTGGGATTATTATTGTTGTGATTAATTGCTTTATCTGTGTTAGAGTCCCAGCAAGTCTGCGTGTTTACGTTTCTGCACTAGGACTCTAGGGTGCGTTAGATTCCGCAAGCCTAGGTTTTGTTTATGTTCCGGTACTTCTGACCCGATTGGATCCTCGGGTTTTACCTAACCGAATCACGGTGATTCCGGTTATGGTGTTAACCTATCGGGTGACGCCGGTAGGTGTGTGATTCGGAGAATACGGGGTCATGTCCTAGGGCCGAATCACATGGAAACTCTAGCTATCTAGGGGTAGTCCGAGTCACCGCGTATCGATGGACGGAGAATGGTGTCCTACTCGTGGGACCTTGTGTACACGTGTAGGAGTCGTGGGTTAGTTACCATATAGGTGACGATGTTAAACCCGTGGAAGTTACCGAGATCGTAGGGCCCAATGTTGTTTTGTTATTTCCTTTCTGCGCGATAGGTATATCGAGTCCAATCGAGGACATGTGCCGCAGTGCCTTCGATTTCCCTAACTCTCTTTATCTTGGCTTGATTGTGTGTGTTTGGGTTTATCACGACGTGGTAGTGCGTGATCGACCATTTATTCGTATTCATTGTTATTTTGGGTTTTGGGCGGAGATTTGTAGAATCTAGATAGATTAGAAGCCGTTAGTGGGGAGCCGATTCACTGGGTGATCTTAGATCGCTCATTAGACTCTTTTGTGTTTTTCAGGTTTAGCAGCGACAGACGCGGGAGGTCCTCGGGGTGGTTTCGGGTTGCTTGTGACGGGATTTGATTCGGGTTTTGGTGGTTTTATTTTGGTTCGGCAGCTGCGCTATTTTGTGTTTTGATTGCTTACGTGTTTATATCGATGATTGTTTGTAAAACCCGATAAAAGTTGTATTCAACGTTTGATTACTTACAAATAAAATTGTTTCCCTGATATGAGGTTTTAGTCCGAATCGACACAACTCATTGAAGTAGTGCAAATAGTACTGCTTGTATTACGGATATGAGGATAGCGGAGTCGAAGATTGATCGGTGCGAGCCTTTTGTCTCAAACCGAACTAACTTTGGCTTCGTCCTGTGACGAACTTTTCCCGTTCGACTTGCTCGGGTTCGATCGGTCATGTTCTTGTTTGATTGTTGACCGGTCAGCTTGACGGTCAGTGGAGAATGGGAAAGGGGCGTTACAGAAAGGTGGTATAAGAGCATGGTTCTGTATGGGTTTCGAAACATTTCATTTTTGAGTGTTTTTCGTGTTTTATCGAGTCAAAAGTGTCACACAAGCATCCATTAGGAAACCGAGCCGCGTCCGTCAAACCCGAGGTTGGGAGGGGAAAGTAGAATATTCGTATTATTTGTACTAACTTGTTTTTGCGTTTTGATTGCAGTCTTACAGCAGTGTGTCCTGGGTGGTGGAGTGGAGGGGTGTGTGTGTGCGCGTCGAGTAGCTTCAGAAGATCAGTATGAGTCAGCAGGGATCAGCAGGATCAGAGCAGGTTCAGTTGGTTCAGTTCCAGGGATACCCAGCTTCGCCAGGTCATTCGCGGGGATCTCGTACGACGAATCATCCGCCAGTTCCGTTGCGACAGATGCAGGGTGCTAGAGCAGCTCAGGTAGATTGGTCGCCTCTTCCAGAGCCTTTACCTCCAGCGATGATGGATGATGCAGGCAGCCGAGACCCTTACGCAGACATGATGGGTTATCTGGGAGGAGCAGATGCAGAGTTTCAGTTGCCGCCACAGTGGCCAGAGCCGGATGTGCCACAGATTCTTGCAGCATCAGATGCACCACTGATGTATCAGGCACCGTTTATGGAGGCACCCGAGTTTCCCCCGCCGCTACGAGTGGAGGATTATCTGATGAGCCCGCTACCATTTGGTTTTGACTTGGATATGGAGCCTGTAGACCCGGAGCAGCGTCAGCAGTGGGAGCAGCAGGTGGATGAGCAGGTAGCGATACTTCAGGATGTGTTAGAGCAGCAGGTTGGGCCCCATCATCAGTTAGACCCACAACCCGGATCACCTCGTACGCCGTTTGATATGGTTACGTCGCCAACATCTACTGAGTCAGAGTTCGAGTCGGTTTCACCACCAGCTGAGGCGATAGGGGCACCACCAGCGGTACCAGAGAGGAGACCATGCAACGGATGTGGGGTATGTGAGTTTCATTTGTATTGGTGTACTCGAGCAGTAGACCCGCAGCTGCGAGAGCCGTACCATCCACTACATGGACCAGACGGTTGTCCGCTTTGTGGACATGAGGGTCACGGAGCACTAACTTGCCCTACCATCAGCTCAGGTGAGTATATCCCCGGTGGAGAGCCATACCGAGTACCAGTACCAGAGGACTATCTTGCGGGACCCAGCCGCAGATATCCCAAGCCCAGTCAGCCACCCTTTGATCCGTTGCCAGTTGTTCAGCCGACTAGACCCGAGCGAGTGAGGACGTGCCAGTTGTGCAGAGGTCAGGGACATCTCACACCGGATTGCTTTATGGATCCTCCGTCAGCGCCGACAGAGCCGACTTCTCCCTGCCAGTTGTGTGGAGGTTATGGTCATCATGCATCCGCGTGTTACCGTGGACCGCACTCAGCAGCTACTCCGGTTTGTCAGGTTTGTGGCCGCGCAGGTCACGATGCTTACCTCTGTCTGATAGCCGAGCCGCAGCATGTCAGAGCGCCATCTCGAGAGGCACACCTGCCACACCCTCCCAGCGCACTGCCAGCGGATACTTCAACGAGCCGTTTTGCCAGTGATGTTGGGCATTTCGGTCTTGCTGGAGGCGTTAGGTTAGGATAGGTGTAGTTAGGCCAGGTAAGTTGGGGGTACTAACTCTATTTTTGTCTTGTAGATAGATCGGCGGATAGGCGACTTTGCGTGTCGTCTTTGACATATCTGATGTACAGCGGCGTCGTATGGGTTTTTGGGGATATGATGACGGCTTTATGTACAGTCTGATCGTAACCATGTACTAAAAACTTTATTATGTATGATATATCGTTTTATGTATATAGTGGATGCAGAGTGTTCAGCAAATCATTTTGAGTAGCGTAGTACCTATTTGCCGATTGAGATGGTTATGAAAGCAAGTAGATTACTACGTGAAACTAAATGATGGGCGGAACTGACGACCGTTCATCATGACCTGAACCCGGACTGACGACGCATCCGACCGATCATTAGATTGCGTGATTTTGTGCGTGGTAATTGCTTGTTTTCATTTCTGTTGATTGTCTGTTTGATTGATTTATTTGTGCGGTAGTTTGCGTAAGTGTTGGCATGCGTGGTTTTGATAGATTGATCGTTTTGGGTCTTAGTGACTGTTGGATTATTGGTAGTTCGAAAGTTTGAATAGTGATGGATCGCTTTTCTTCGGTTTTGTTAGAAAGGTAAAGTGTGATTTTATTTTGATTTTATTTCGAGTTTTTGAGCTGACTTGCGAACGGTTGAGTTCAACCGTCAATTCACGAGGGAACGGACTTATAGTGTATTGTTATTTAATCACGAGTAACCGTCGGGTACGTGATTAAGTAACCATATTCCTATGGGAAAGTGATATCGAGGATAGATCGGGATGAAACTAATTGTTTCAGTGAGTTGTTGTATCGATTGTAGGACGGAATGACGACGCGATGTGAATCCGAGACCGAACCCGAACCCGAAAGCGAGATGAAGAGTCAAGACGTTGCGAGACCAGTAGACCAGACCGTGAAGCAGTGGTAGACATCGTCAGTGGAAAATGTAGCAGCTTACCAAGCAACCGACAGAAAGAAGCCGAGAGGTATGATGAGTTAGCAAAGAGATTTGAGAAAGAAGAATAAGTGATATTGTTGGAATCAGTCAGACGGAAGCGGATGATCAGATTTTTGAAGAGTATCCTAGAAAGAAAGAAAGAAGTCACAATTCAAAGGAATGTGGAGGTCGAGGCAAAGTGGGGAAGACGAAAGTGGGAATCAGAGCAGAGAAGGCAACCAGAGTTAAGTTAAGGATCGAGACCGATGAAGACAGTTAAGAGTGGAACAGGTCAGGGTACACAAGGTTGAGATGTCAGATTGGATTCGAGTAAAGGTCAAGGGTATGCAGCAGTAATTGAGTATAGAAGCATCAGAATGAAGTGATGAAGCAACTTGCAGGGTTCAGAACCGATTTGAAGTATGTCCGTGACGGAGAATTTGGGGACCGAATTCCTGTAAGTGGGGAAGAATGTGATACCCCGTATCAAAAATACGGTCAACGGGCAGCAGAAAGCCAACCGAGGGCAAAATTGTCATTTTTGCCGAGTGAGGGGCAAAATGGTAATTTTGCCAAAGTTTGAGACGGAAGTCGAGACGGGCCAAATATTCTTATGTTTTAACATAAAGAATGTTTAGAAGATCAGAATTGGAAGAAACAGGGCAGAAATGTGTTTTTCGGCTTGTCGGGAATGGAAACCGACAAACCCGAAGAAATTTCAAAAATTCATATCCGGAACTATGTAAGCCCGAACGGAGTGATTCAAAATGCTAAATTCATAAAATAGCATGGAGAATCTTATTATGGAGGTTTGAGGATTTATGGGATCATCCGGAGAGGTTCTAAAATATTAAACCCGAAAACCGTTAAAACTGAGCAATGGAAGAAAGGGAGATTAGTGACTGATTAATGATGATTAAGCAGAGTTTTTGGACAACAAAATCACCCAGAGAGACAGGTGTTCACTCCCCAGGCCGCCACCTGCCCATGTGTGCATGCATGCATGAAAATATTCATGAACCTAATTGCATGCAAATGGCTATCTAATCAATTCAATGCATCTAACCACTCTCTCCCTAGCCTCCTAGCTCTCTCTCTCGACACTCTCTCTCCCTCTATCCATATTCATCAACCCAAACTCAGTAACTCATCCCAAAGCTTTGAATCTTCATAGAAAGTTCAAGAACCCTAACTTGTTCTTCATGACTTGAAGAACAAGAAAGCTCATAACTCTTTCATCCCAAACCCAAATCATGATCTACAAAGTGCTATAGCTTCACTTCACCCTCCTCTATCTTCTCCAGCCAACCGTCGCCGTCGTTATCGCAGGAGTTCGCCGGAATCCGGCCAAGAAGCAGTCGCCGGTTAGGTTTTGGGGGAAATCTCTTCTTTCTTCATCAGATCTGAGTATTCTAGTGTTATAAGTGGTTGGATATTGTGTTTCTGAGAAGATTGGTGGGTGTTTCATCATCGGAAGTCGCCGGAAAAGTAGCCTCCGCCGCGGTCAACCCACCTCCGCCGCCGGTCAACGCCGGAGTGTTGCCGCCGGGAAGCCTCTCCGCCACCAAAATGCAGCCGGTTCTTCAGGGAGTCGAGTGGTATGGTTTGATTAAGAATTGGAGTTGGTTTAGAGTTGATTAAACCGGGTCAAAGATGAGTTGAACCGGTCAATGGTTCAATCTCAAACCGGTTTAATCAAACCGGTTCAATTGGGATAATTTGGTTCGGTTTACTTCAGTGGTTCAGTGGTTCAGGTGGTCAACGGTTTAGGTGGTCAAAGGCCAACTCCCGGGTCAACGGTCAACCGCCGGTCAACGCGGTCAACCGCCAGTCAACGCCGGAAACCAAGCCGGTCAACGCTTGGTTCACGGCCATTCTGAGGTTTCGGGTGTATTCAAGGTTCGGGAGTTCAGGGTTCGTGTCGGATATCTCGGGATTCACATTCATCGAGCCGTCATTCCGCGACTACTTCACTGTGAGTCGGCTCACAAACCCTTAGTTACATATAGACCGGGAATTACTAAACCGTAGTAATAGGTTGCATACCCGTTAATTAAAATGAATAGTAATTATTAAATAATTGGACATTTATTGATAAACCGGTTAGGACTGAATAAGCCTATTAGGTTTTTAAAGAATTAAATGGATAATCGATTGTGTGCCGATAGGTTGTTAGAATTGATTGATTGTTGCATTCATATAGACCGTTGTTTAGGACCGTATATGCATATATATATATATTGTATAAGAACGATAATTAATGAATCTATATACGGGAATTAAGACAACGTTAAAATACGAGTTAACCCTAAACCAATGTATAGAATATTATAACGGGATTCGAGGTTTAGGTTTAAAGGCGGGAAAGAGTAATGAATAAAGTTAATTAATAATGAGACGTCGGGGAGTTAGTAAGTTTACTAACTCTAAACCGACGGATCGAGGATTTAATAAAAGATATGTAGAACGGGTTAAATAAGGAAGTGGTGTGCGTTGAAAGCCGTCTACGGGTTAGCAATCCGCTAACCCAAGGTAGCGGATAAGAAATGATTAAAAGACTTAGAAACTCTAATAGGCCTGCTTGTGGCGATTGTGTGATTGATTGCGATTGTGTGTTTGATTGTTATGCTTGTGCGGTGTTGAGCTTTGTGTGCAGGCTTGTTAGACTGCTCGGTGTTGGTCCGAGCAGTTGTCGTGGACACTTACTCCGGTCTCAGGACCAGGTAAGTTAGTGGTGTTGACTAGGTATCTTACCTAGTCAGAGCGGTGATACGGATAGTGTAGTGGCTTGCGGAATGGTTGGGATTATTATTGCTGTTATTGATTACGTGATCTGTGTTAGAGTCCCAGCGAGTCTGCGTGTTTACGTTTCTGCACTAGGACTCTAGGGTGCGTTAGATTCCGCAAGCCTAGGTTTTGTTTACGTTCCAAAACTTCTGACCCGATTGGATCCTCGGGTTTTACCTAACCGAATCACGGTGATTCTGGTTATGGTGTTAACCTATCGGGTGACGCCGGTAGGTGTGTGATTCGGAGAATACGGGGTCATGTCCTAGGGACGAATCACATGGAAACTCTGGCTATCTAGGGGTAGTCCGAGTCACCGCGTATCGATGGACGGAGAACGGTGTCCTACTCGTGGGACCTCGTGTACACGTGTAGGAGTCGTGGGTTAGTTACCATATAGGTGACGATGTTAAACCCGTGGAAGTTACCGAGATCGTAGGGCCCAGTGTTGTTTTGTTATTTCCTTTCTGCGCGATAGGTAGATCGAGTCCAATCGAGGAAATGTGCCGCAGTGCCTTCGATTTCCCTAACTCTCTTTATCTTGGCTTGATTGTGTGTGTTTGGGTTTATCCCGACGTGGTAGTACGTGATCGACCATTTATTCGTACTGATTGTTATTTTGGGTTTTGGGCGGGGATTTGTAGAATCTAGATAGATTAGAAGCCGTTAGTGGGGAGCTGATTCACTGGGTGATCTTAGATCGCTCATTAGACTCTTTTGTGTTTTTCAGGTTTAGCAGCGACGGACGCGGGAGGTCCTCGGTGTGGTTTCGGGTTGCTTGTGACGGGATTTGATTCGGGTTTTGGTGGTTTTATTTCGGTTCGGCAGCTGCGCTATTTTGTGTTTTGATTGCTTACGTGTTTATATCGATGATTGTTTGTAAAACCCGATAAACGTTGTATTCAACGTTTGATTACTTAAAAATGAAATTGTTTCCCTGATATGAGGTTTTAGTCCGAACCGACACAACTCATTGAAGTAGTGCAAGTAGTACTGCTTGTATTACGGATATGAGGATAGCGGAGTCGAAGATGGATCGGTGCGAGCCTTTTGTCTCAAACCGAACTAACTTTGGCTTCGTCCTGTGACAAACTTTCCCCTTCGACTTGCTCGGGTTCGATCGGTCATGTTCTTATTTGATTGTTGACCGGTCAGCTCAACGGTCAGCGGAGAATGGGAAAGGGGCGTTACACTCATGCTCCCCCATTTTCTTCTATTTGTGTATTGTTACAAACATCTTGAGTTACCACAGTGTTTGTTTCTATTCCTCCAAAGCACTCTCCTTCTTGTTTTATACTCTCTTCAATTTCCGAAAATTCTCGTTAAACTGTTTCCTCCTCTGATTATTCAATATCCAGACCATCCATCCCATTTATCACTTAATGCTGAAAACCGAGATATAGCAAAGAGACTTACATTACCGTATTTCAGATTCACCTTGTCCTTTTCAGGTGTTTTGCGACTTTCGGTGGAGTAGTCCATCCTTTATCATCTTTTTTCATGTCCCATTGCCTTCTAAAATTCTTTATCATTTTGTTCATCTCCCCATGTTTTCCTCTGTTCGTGAGCACACTATGATTTCCCAACGTTCCTTGAAACATGTTTAGGCGAATAACAACTGCTTCTTTATCACTTTCGTCTGAACTCTTGAAATTTAAATCTGTCCTTACACACCCGTCCTCCGTGTGTCCCCAAGTTTAACATCCATTGAATCTCGGTGGAAGCCTACATATATGCACATGTAACCGAAACTTTTTCCCCATTCTTTAATTGAAAGTTGTTTTGAGTTGGCAGAGATTTTGTGAGGTTAAATTCCACAAATACACGAGACTCGTCAAAACATTTGCACAATTCAATGTATGAATGTAAGACTATCGTTTCCCAATTGGACTTGTTAAGCACGATAACCCTTTCCTTGCAAACATTTAGGCTGGAACATTTTTTACTATCACCCATAGCGGAATTGATTTCATTGCAGGTTTCATATCTTCCACATTGTGTGACCATTTAGTAACTATCATCGTATAACACATAAGTTCCACATTCCCCTCCGAAGAACCATGCCTCTTACCACTTTATCAGTTATTCACATTTTCACTGTCGTTTACCTTAATTTATTTGTCTCCTAAGGTCCTGATCTTTGTTAACAATGTTTCCAACGTATGGAGCATTGGAAAGGAATTTTTAATGAGAAGGTCCTCCCACAACGGTGAGGAATCCTCAAACACATATGTTGGAACCTTAATGTTTGAATACCATCCACTTCGACAACATGCAATTCGTATTGCTCTAATTTTTCCTTGTTTTGAACCACCGAAACCCATGAACCATCTCCCATATTTCTCACATCCTTCTTAGCCTGTTCGCTTGTTGATTGTTTTGTTTGTGGAGACCTATTCCCCATATCCTCTTTTTCCACCAAACTTATCTCTTCTTTTCCTTCCAATCCAACCCTCAATTCTTCCACAGCTATCCTCTTGTCACCTCCCGTTTTCTTAACCTCCAGACTAGGGGGAGATTCTGCCGGCGGCGTCATGCCGAATACAAAAACCGGAAAATCTTAAGGTATTGTGCGATCGTCAAAAATTACCTTCATAGCTTAAACACTACAGATTTTTTTTAGTAATTAAATGTTTTGGAATAAAAAAATTAACAAAAAATTAACAAAAATTAATTAATGAAATCGCATGCTTTATATAAAAATAAATAAATGTGAGCACTAATACACATAAAGGTGTACAATAATGAGAAGGGCCCATGACCAGCTGTGTAGGAATGTACAAGAAGAAATGGACGTACAAAACTTAAAGTAGTAAATAAGTAGAAATGGTAGCTATATGTTTACATGTTCAATCAATGTACTTACGCTTCTTCTGTGGTTAACTATATTTCTCGCTATTTGTACATAATCATCAATATTCATCTAATGTCAATACTCAAATCTTCCTAGGTGTTTTACGAATTACGAAGAAACATATACTTGTACTAATTATACGCAGTAAGGACTGGACAATCTAAATCTCTAACCTAGACTAGACTGACATCGCAAATTATTGACATATAGTCATTATTAGTATTAAAAGTTAAAACGTTGTTATATGCAATGCAAACTTATTTCTCTTGCTATAAAATAATCCAAAGATTAATCCAAATTCGCACTCTTCTTAGACTTTTTTTGTTGTCCAGTTTTTTTGCGTCGATGCTTGATGAACTCGGCAAACAAAACAAAATAATAATAAAAAGGATCTCAGAAGACTTGTTGCGTTCTTCTTTATGAAAAAAGACTTGTTGCGTTCAATGATTTTTGGTTCCAAACATTAATACTTTTTTTTTAATTTGTTGTGGAAATATTAATAACTGGATAGTATATAATATCAAGAACAGAATGGTTTTCTTAAAGACAATGTATGATATATATAGCCAATACACTCAAGGAAGAGAAGGTGTTCCCTCTGTTCGAGAGATGAAAAAAAAATTGATATTCATCCTCTTCTCTTTCTCTGGTTACTGCCATCTGCAAATAAACACATTGTCAAGCTAAGAATTCATTTTAATTGCACACGATCATACATGCATGATACATCATTGATTGTGTATACATCATATATATATTTATTTTTTTGACTGCCAAAATATTTTATTGACTACTATCATTTGTAAAAAGAGTTTAAAAAAATTGTGGACATGAATGGTATAATTCATATTGAACATGAGAGGACACTGCTTTTCGAGCTTAACAATCCGCAACCTTATTGGCATCTCTGAAATGATATCCGAACGGACATTGTGAAACATGGAACGCCAACAACATGGAACGCCAACGCAGTCTTGAGGTAATGTTGTTGCTTCATATTTGATAAGTTGCGGATTGTTTATAAGACCATCTCCAATGGGACTGTATTTCTACTACCAAACTCTATTTTGGAGTAAATTTTCTCAAATAGAACTGCATTTTCAACTTCAAAATAGAGTAAAAAATGGGATTACTCTAAATATGTAGTAATACTCCATTTTTTAAGTCATCACTCAATTTTTTACTCCAAAATGGAGTAGGGTTGGAATAAAACTCAACTCCATTTTAGAGTAAAAAATTAAGTAATATATTGGAGATGCCCTAAGGTTAGTGGGGACCAAACAGTCACATATATATATATATATATATATATATATGTGTGAATAATTACATAGTGATGACGTTATAATTTAGAATAAAGCTTTTTTAAGAGCATTTCTAAAAAAAACTTCAAAACCTCATTTTTGATGTTTTGCTAACTTTATTTTTTCTTTTACATTTCAATCATTATAATTATATGTTTCATTAGTTTTAATTTTTAATAATTTTATATTTATGAAAATGTCCGATTTGAAAATTTTTTATTTCATAATCTTCAGATAAAAAACAAAGAGACTCATTTTCACTTCATAACGCATTAATTGATCTTATTTGTGAGAATAAAATAAGCTTATTGAATAATTCAAAAATTTAGTTATAAATTAAGATTCAACTTGTATGTTTTATTATCTTTTATATAATTTAATATTTTAATGTAATATGTTATGGATTATTATTTTTGTAATATTTTGGGGTTACGTTTTATAGTTACTTAAAAGTTTTATGATATAATTTAATTAATCTTAATAATAAGGACTTTAATTCAATATTCAAAATAAATTTGAGGGTTTTTTTTTTAAAGAAAAACATCTTGAAACCTCAAAAATAAGATTTGTTTTGGAGATGAAGATGTTTACCATATATATACACACATATGTTTCGACGAGAACCAAGTAAATTGACTAATGTATGCGATTTTTATGCATTATGTTATATAATGTCTATTTATGTATCACATGGTTATACTAATTAATGACCATTGAGAAATAAAAGTGGACATATCATAACCTTGATGATCCAATGCTAATTTCTTAACCGGGAAAGCTTGTTGTAGGAAACCCGACTCATATTTTCCCTGCAATAGAAACATAAACTTTCAGACTATTTGTTGCACGAATTTTTTAGACGCGCCAAAGTGATAAGATAATTTAATTTCTGGTCGTTAAAATTTATGTTTCATTTGTGAACATGACGCAATAAAATTATAATATGTTGAAACCTTGATTATTCTTGTGGAGTAGCTTTGGGAGAAATCATCTAGCCGTTGATATTGATCTCGATGTTGCTTATGTGCTGATGCTTCTTCTTCAGCCGGCTAATATACGTATATTTACAAAAATTGAGAATAAAATGATGTAACCGTGGAATCATTTTTTTTTTAATTATAAAAAGTGGCTTAAGAATTGAGAAAATTAGAAGAATAGATATGGCAAGTCTGTAAAACAATACCAATGAACTAGCTGTGTCATCAAGGCAAGAATTAAATCTTTCAATGTATCCTTGTTCTTCATGAACTTTCTTCTTGTTCTTGTTCTTGATTTTGCTCTTGCACCAATATCGTGTGTTTTGTTGGAGGAGATCTCCAGGAACAGCCTCTTCACAGTAATAGGGAGGACCGGAAGATGCATCCGACACCATTGACGAATCTTCATCATGTTCTTGTTTTGTTTCTCTATTATCATCGTTATCAATATGATGCAATGACACAGATGAAGAATGGTTTAAGTACATTGTCCAACCTGATTCTCCCGCATCGCTGTATTCGAAATCCGACAAATCCATTCGCCTTTGGTATGTCCCAAAACACTTTTATATAGTTATTTGTTTTCTTTCTCTCTAGGCTTCAAAGCATTTATGAAGAAGATATACTCTTTTGAAGCAGCCATTGTAGTAGTTATAATAAGGGTATTGTTTGGAAGAAAAAAAGATATGTACATATTTCTTGATTATTTATTTATCTTCTCAAAATTTAAAATAAATATATGATTGTGAAAGAAAAAAACAAGTTGGATATTTTAATCACTATTTTTTGTCGATTACCTATTTTTCTAAATCAAATTTTGCCGGATGAAAAAGGTTGATCCGCGAAATTCCTTCCACTGATATTCTAGTCACTATTTAATAATCTAAAATCATCACATAGGCAAACTAATTATGAGCAATACAAAACCGAAAAGGAAAAAGATTTTCATGAAATTTAAAGCGTTTAATTTTGTTTAAAGACTGTTTATAGTGAGATGATTCTTTTATTTGTTTGTTCGTCCACCTATAGAAAACTAATCCAATATATCATTAGAGTTTGAAATGATGTGATATTTTTTTGACCTTTTGTATGAGAACAAACAAAATTATTTTATTCTTGTCGTTTTGTCTCCAAAACTCAAAAAGACAAGAAAAATAATATAATTTAAGAAAGGTTTTGTCCTATAGCGCAGAGCTCGTTTTGACACTCTTAGCTTGCAGGCAGTAGATAATTGACAGTTGGCTTACTGATTCTGGACGTTGGGCCATGAAATGGCAATAGGTTAGTGGTGGTGGCAATAGATGTTACGTACTATTCATTTATATCCCATACTTATACTTTTTCACTTTACACCTACACCCTGCACCATCCATTTTAGGTGGCTATCTCAAATAATTACAATTACATTTTTCATATCGGGCGTATTTGAATGGATAATATTATATTGTATTACTTGTCTCGAAAAACATGAGTAGGTTAATCCAGTTCCTTAAAAAATCTTATTATATCTGGTATTAATTACTTTGGACTGTCAAGTATTTTGGATCATTTCTGGTATTGATGCAATTTAAATCATGCATTTGGATATCTGAGTAATTAGAACAATAAACTTTTGAGTATTCGGATAGTGATGTCTTAGTTTTAATTCATTCTTATGTATCAACCGAATTTTGTAGATTACATTTGGATTTGTTTGGTGTTTTTGTTTTTGAAAATGAATAAAATTCTTATAAAATATGACTTCTATTTTTTATTTAATTAGCAAATACTTGATTTATTTTTTTATTTATTTTTTTGATTTATTTTTTTGATTTTTTTTTGGCAACAAATAATACTATATTTACAAAGTTTTTGTCGTCCACAACGGTTTTTCTGAACTAACATGGAAAGCGTAGGATGTTTGGACGCGCACATTTCTTGCTAGTTTGTCCGCCTTCATGTTTCTTGTTCGTGGTATACATGTTAACTCAAAAGGATCGAAATAACCCTTTCTACTCTCAACTCCTCGATGTGTATTGCAAACACTGGTCACTTCTCTGGTTCAGACACCAACTTCACCAACTCAGAATAGTCTGTTACAAAAATAATTTTCTTTTGATTGCAAGCTTTCATACGTTCCATAGTCCACATCAGAGCCTCAAACTCCGCGTGTAGTGTAGATAGACTTCCCCGTATGTTCATAGCCACCATCATCTCATTCCTATTATCTTCATAACAGCTGTACCAACCTTGTCCTGTGAACATTTCTCCCTCCTTCCATGATCCATCTATGTAACACCACTGACCATGTTGGACCCGCTCTACATGCCCTTAATTCTCATATCCTAGATGGTGTGGTTCTTGTGTTATCTCCAATTGTGCTCCTTCCCATGTTAATGCTTCCGCTTCTGCTTGTTTTAGTATTTTCTGTGCATTCCTATCTTTGTTTTTGAACAACTTATCATTCTTACTTTTCCATAAATACTATAATATCCACGGGAAACTAACGTTTCTATTATCTTTGGTAACCTCCAAATAGATAATCTATATTTACGAAAACCGACATTCTTATTTTGATTAATAATAATTTCTTAAGTTTTTATAATTTTTTCTTTTTCGAGGACTAATAATTCACAGTAAAGAACATGTACTAACATGCATATTTTGTTTAATTTAGATTATAACTAATATTATTTTATATATTTATTTGATTATAAATATTTTCTTATGGTTTTAATTAATTTGTTTTGTTCACTTTTGTGTGTGTGGACATCCTTTTAACATTTTATATACATAATTTTATACATATTCACGTATATTACAATAGTTTTTATTTTTATTTTTATCATTTTTAATTTCACATTTATTTTATTTATTTGATTTTTATATTTTCAAAATTTATATATTTAATTTATTATCTTCTTTATTTTCTCTATTTTATCATAGTTTTCTTTTGATACCTATCACTTCAAATATTTATTAAATATATTTTTGTATCCTATATATATATATTATTTTTTAATTCTATGGTTTTCTTCAATTGTTTAAAAACCCTTTTAACATAATATTTTTATTTTTAGTTTCGTAATTAGCATTTTCACTGGTATTAAAATATAATTATTTTTGTTAGATATGAAATGATGATCAAGGTATACATAATTAATATGAAAAGATATATTTAAATATTATGTTATATGATATATCTATGTTTATGATATTTTAAATTAAATTTTGATTTCATCTATTTCATACTTATCATTTAATAATTTTCTAATTATTGAATTAAAAGTAAATAATTTTTAAACTAAATAGTTAATATGACGACAACAAATAATTATAGATACGTGTTAATTTATTCTTTGTTCAACAATGCTGATGTGTCAGGTTTAGAAAACTCCAATCGCCTACTCCCTCCGTTTCATATTAAGTGTCATTTTAGGATTAAATTTTTGTTTCAAAATAAGTGTCGTTTTACATTTTCAATGCAGCTTTTAGCAAAATTCTCCGTTTTATCCCTACCCTTTAACTTATTAACTTATTAATAAGTGTGAACACATTATATAAAGTAATTAATAAAGGATAAAATAGAAATTTGATTTTTTTCTTAATATGTGTAAAAAAACCTAGAATGACACTTAAATTGAAACGGAAGGAGTATTATATTATAGGTCGTTATAAAAATGAATTCTATAATGACCCAATAAAGACTCTCATAGCTCTAGCTAAAAAATTGGACCTTAATATGTTCAACTTGGGAAAACTACTTTTGTTTTCCGAATGTATGGCAGATAAAAATTTCAAAAAAATATATGGTGTATATAAACAACTTGTTATCTGAGAATTTTCTGTAGTTAAAAAATCTATGGTACTAGTAACTACCAAAACATATGGTGTAGGAAAAACTAACTAATTTCCTAAATGAATACAATATAATAACAATTAAAAGCAAGTCTTTGAGAGGCTTTCTCTTTCTCTCGTCTCTACTCGGTTTGCAATCTCCTTTTCTAGGGTGTGGTGTCTCTTACAGCCACCGAAAAAGGGATATCTTGGATCCTTTGTTCTCTATCGACTTCCTCTCTATAAGATTTCAAGTCCTCGGTAGTATATTAGGTTTTTGAGTCACTCGATTTGTGGTGGTTGCTGCCAGTTTTGATGGTCCTCTGGTTTTTGAGGCCTGACTATGCATTTCTCCATCCGGTTGGTGTATGTCGACGTCATATCCTCCGGTTTGGTTTAAGGTCTCTCCTTGTTCTTTGGTCTTCCCCCTTGCCGGCATCGCATGGTTGGTTCCGGCTTTTGTGTAGTTCATCGTTTTGGTCGACGGAGCTCCGAGTTTTCTCTTCTTTGGTGTTTGAGGGCAGCTCTGTCGATTTGATTTTGCCTAGTCTCCCTCTTCTGAGCTGGTCTCTGTGCCTAGTCCACCTTTCTTCGGTATTCCTTTTTCCGGTTGCTCTCCCCTTCTTTCGGTTGCTTTTTAGGTTTAAATTGGGTCTTCTCAGTGTATATATCTTCTGGATTTTGGCTTGGTTTGGCTCTAGTTTCTTAGTTGAGCCTTAGTTGTGTGGTTGTTGGTACCTTGGGATTTTGGCTGTCGATTGAGTCCGGTGTTCTGTGATTCTTGCCTCTCGGTGCTTTTTTCTGTCCAAGTTTAGTTATGGTTGTCTCCTCTGCGTCTCCTGGAGGCAATGTAGTTCGTGTCTCATATCGCTAGCTCCTCCTTTCCTCTTTCACTTTTGGTAGTTGTAATCTACTGAATCACTTTCCACGGCGTTTAAGCACTACAAGAAAACAACATTTTTGCGACTACAACTTGCGATTATACTTGTAGTCGTAACATTTTGCGACTATTTAGAGACATGATTGTGACTCGTTTGCGGCTACAAATATATGGTCGTCTATTAGTCGCTAATTTTTTTTTACCAAAAATGGTAGTCGCCAATTTAGTCGCCGATTTAGGACTGATTAACGACTATTTTCGAGAACGGAAACATTAGTTGCAAAGTAGTCACTAAATTTTTGACTACTTTGCGACCAATATTGAGAATTGTGTAGAAGTCGCAAATTATTCGCAATGTTAGCGACTGTGTTGCGACTCTGTCGGCGCGTCTCAAAGTAGTCAGATACCAGTCGTATTTTTCCTATTTGTGGTAGGTGTACCAGTTTCATGAGACATACATTTATGACCATAAATGGTAGTGGCCAATTATGTCTACTTAATCGAAATTCAGCCTTATCTTCTTTTTTATTTGTAGAAACATAAATAATTTGTAAAATTAGTTTCATGGCGGGAAGTTACAGTTATAGCTACCATCGGGAGTGGATGTATATGAGGTTTGATGAAGCCACAATAATTTCTCGATAGCCTTCAAAACAGGGGTGGAACAATTCATGCAATTTGCAAAAAAACCAGACCTTAGCGCATAGCAAAGGTGGTAAGTTTCACTGCCCTTGTAATGTTTGCAAGAATGAAAAACGGTAACCTCGGAAAAAGGAATTTTGAGTCATTTGTATAGTAGAGGATTTATGCATGTTTATTATGTTTAGTATAAGCATGGAGAATAAATCGGTTTGGATTTAGGAACGAGTTATGTTGATACACATGATGTTCGTATTGTAGTAGAAGATAAATATGTGGATATGATGAATTATGTATCTCGTGATAACGTGAGTAATGTTGAAAAACTTGTATGTAATCATTCAAAAACGTTTTATGACCTGTTACAAGGAGCCAAAAATCCATTATATGATGGTTGTCGTGAAGGTCACTCCCAGTTATCCTTGGCTGCTCAGGTCTTGCAAAATAAGGCAAATCATAATATGAGTGAAAGGTTAGTAGATTCGATATGTGAAATGATGACATAGTATTTACCAGAAGGAAACTATACAACAAGTTTACATTACGAGACAAAGAAACTGATGCGCAATTTGGGCCTCCCCTATCATAAATTGATGTTTACATAAAAAATTGTATGATCTTCTGGAAAGAAGACGAAAAAGGAAGAAGTGTCTATTTTGTGAGGCACCAAGATATATGGAAGCCTAACAAGAGACAACATAGAACCAAATTACCTTATCGTCGTATGTGGTATCACCAACTGTTGATAGAGTGAAGATAATGTATCAAAGCGAGAAGACTGTAGCAGCAATAAGATGTCATGCCGAGCACCAAGCGAAGGAGGGTGAATGTGTCATCCATCTTATGCGGCGGAATGGAAATATTTTCAAGATCAACATCCTCTGTTTGCCCAAGAACCCCATAATGTTTATCTTGGATTAAGTACAGATGGGTTCAATCCATTTGACATGTCTCGTATTCATTCGTTGTGGCATGTGATATTGACTCCATATAATTTACCCCCTGATATGTGCATGAATACACAATATTTGTTTCTTACAATTTTGAATTTTGGGCCAAATCATCCGAGCGCTAGTCAGGATATCTTCCTCCAACCTCTTATTGAGGAATTAAAATAATTCTAGAGTCGATGCATACAATGTGTCCTTGAATGAAATTTTAATCTAAAAGCAGTGCTTTTGTGGACGATAAGAGACTTCCCGGCGTATAGGATGTTATCAGGATAGAGGACCATGGTAAATTGTCTTGTCCAATTAGCATAGAAGAAACAAAATCTTTTTATCTGCCAAACGAAAGGAAGATATGTTGGTTTGTTTGTCACTGAAGATTTCTTCTACATGGTCATCCACTAAGGAGAATAAAAAAGACTTTTTGAAGGGAAACGACGCCTCGAAAGAGCATCTACCTCAGTATTTGACAGGTCAGCAAGTTTATTGCGAGTGGTTGGCAGGTGTAAATCCACCAAAAACAAAGGACTGCAGTTGAAAAGGTGACGAAAAAGGAGCTTGCCTATGGAAAGTGGCATAAATGGAACAAGGAAAATATATTCTAGGAGATTCCGTACTGGATGGACCTCATTCTCCGAAATAATCTTGATTTGATGCATGTAGAGAAGAATTTTTTTTGAAAACATCATGAATACTCTTATGAGTGTGAAGGGTAAATCAAAAGACACCATCATGTCAATATTTGATATATAACGATTATGTTCTCAGCCACACTTACATATTGATAGTGAGGATAAAGCTCCTTTCCCTGCTTACAGATTGACAGACGATGCCAAAACAAGTTTATTGGAATGTCTGAAACATGCGGTCAAATTTCAAGATGGTTATGCGGCCGACTTACCTAGTTTTGCTCATATGGAGAACAATAAGTTTTAAGGGATGAAGAGTCGTGACTACCACGTTTTTATGGAGCGGCTACTTCCATTTATCTTTGCTGAACTCTTAGACCGGAACGTCTACCTTTCGTTATCAGGTGCTAATTAATTTTACTTGTAATAATAGGAATATTTGATAAGTAAATATGCGTATAATATTTTATAGTTACCATGAGCAGTTTCAAAATATATATTGTAGGGGTTGGAGGATTTTTTCCGTGACTTATGCTCGATGACTTTACAAAAAAAGTCAAGTCCAAATTCTTAAAAAAAACATAATTTTAATCATATTCAATTTGGAAAAGATCTTTCCACCATCATTTTTTGACGTGATGGAGCACTTGCCGATACATCTCCCCTACATAGCTGAATTAGGAAGACCTATGCAATATACAAGTTACTTATTGGAATAAACAAAAATATCATTTTCCTCCTTGAGTGCTAGAAATAGTGCATGGACCCGTGCATAAGGATAAATATTGGTCCATCTATTTATAAGAGGATATTTGTTTCATACGGATAATCACAACAAGAGACGGAAGACATGTAACTATGCTATACATGTTAAATGAGAGAATTATGTTGATGGATATGATGATGCTGATTTCCACGTGATCTTAATGCTATCATACAGCTCGAGTATAAGGGAATTGTAAATTTCAGAATCACACTTTTTAAGTGTAACTGGTACCCTATTCTCGGTAGAGGCACTCGGAGGAGTGATGCTGGCATTGTAGATGTTTTTTCATCAAGAAAATACAATAAAGACTAACCATTTGATTTAGGTATGTGTGTTCCTTACCTGTAAATCTTATTGCCTTTAAATATATGTATGTATATATAACTTCATTCAATACATACATATTGCACAATCTCGCAAGCGGATCACATTTATTATTTCTCCTATCCATACACAAAGAAACCAAAGCAGTTGTGGCTAATACTGACTTAATTTTCTCACCTAAGGGCTTGGTATACTTTGTGTCAGATTCCCTTGTTAGTTCTGACACAGCCTGTAAACCTGTCCTATTTGGTTCCCTTCTCCCCTTCCATAAAAAAAAAGATAATAAACTGAGGATGAGTTAGTAACTCCGAAGTGGTCTCTGGGAGTGGTAGCTACAACTATCATATCCTGTGCATCCACGGAATGTGTCCAAAGTACACCCCTTAACGGGAAGAGCACTGATAAAAAAAATAAAATGATACCCAATGGGGAAAAATCAGAATGCCAAGGAAGGGAAAAGAGAAGAAAGGGACCAAAGAAAGATAGTATGGTGGTCTAGAGCTGACAAGGTAAGAATCCATGTGCCTTTGATCGATATTCCTTAGGTGATACCGCACTTAAATACTTGCAGAAGTCAGTAGAGAGAATTTGAATGCGTGAATGTGATTGTGGAGTTTACTTAGGACATTTGCTAAGTGTGGGGGAAGTATATGTTGGTCTTGATATCTTGTGATTGATTCTTTCAGTGGATTACTAAGGGGAATCTAAGTGTTGTTGCTTCTAGGACAAAAAGAGTTTCTGAAAGTTTTCAAACCTCTTCACCATGTTTTAGTTCTCTGTTTTGCTTGAGGGCAAGCAAAGGCTAAGTGTGGGGGAGTTGATATATCATGGTTTTTACTAGCTTTAGACCATGATATAAGTCTGCTTTAGAGTCTATTTGTGTTTCTTTAGAGTCTTTTACAGGTTTTATTGAGTACACACACGTTTGGAGCTAATGTGGTGATTATGGAGCTTATTGGAGTAATTTGGAGATTTGGTCTGAGAGAGAGAACTCACTGTCCAGTTTTGGGATCTGCATCGATCGACGCACACATGCATCGGTCGATGCACTACGCGAATGGGCCAGACTCGGCGGTTTAATGAAGAATGCTGATATTGCAGAAAAGCCCAGAAGTTCCAGAAATTTTACACAGAAGCCCAAAACGTGTTTTAGCTATTTAATTAGGTTTTTAGATCAGTTTTTAGATACGTTTACATACGCTATCATAACTTAGAGCAGAGAGTTTTTAGAGCTTTTGGGGCTGATCTGATCCTGTACTACATTCGTTTTGGATAAGTTTTCGAACCCCTTTATTATTCTAATCTCTTTTATGATTGCTATTTATTCATTGATTATATTTACATCATCCATGTCTGAGTAGTTTCATCACTACAAGAAATATGGGTATTGATAGCACCACGAAAACGCTATCATATGTCTATTGTAGCGTTTCCATAAACGCTATGTTTGCCGCTGCCATCTTAGGTCAACCATCTACAATAGCACTAATTTGACATGCTATCATATATCTGTCTACGATAGCGCTAATTTTGATGTGATTATATAGTTTTCAGTAGCATTGGTTTATCGCCATTTTATAAATTAATGCAGCATATTATTCGTGCAATAATATATATTGTGGTGGCAATATTTTAGGGTTGTATTATACTTTATACTAGCACTTTTGTTGTTGCTGTATTATAATTTATAATAGCCAATCTTTATGGCTGTTGTATATCTTATGAACACTTTTATATTTTGCCATATTTAATATTAATTGGAGCTATAAAAATTTTATTATATAATTATATTTTGAATTCTGGTTTTGAATTATTATTTGAAAATCAATTAGAATTGCATAAATATATTTAGAATTTATAAATGTATAATTACAAACAATTAATTTATTTCAACTTAAACATAAACATCCACATCCACAAACAAAAACAAGCAATAGTTGTAATGTCTTAAGATAGAAGAGGCATTAGAAAGAAGCTTTACACTTTTATGACGCTTTTCTCACTGTTGGAGTGACGTGGAACCATGTGCAAGGATTAGAAGGAAGCTTTACCCATGGAAGATTCTCGGATAAGTGATGGCTGTCCAAGTATCCAGTTAATATAACCCCATGTAATCCTAGTGAACACACTTGAGCCACATATCCGTTATAAATCTCTCCAAGTTCCTCTCCAATCTAGATGTCAAACACAGTAGCAAGAAGCACTGGGCTGCTTCCCCGGTGGCCCACCATCAGGACCTCCACCTCGACCCCTTCCACGGCCACCAGCCCCCATGCTGCCACCAGATGCACCAGCTGGTCTGGCAGTTCCACAGCGGTTACAAACCCCACACAAACCCCACGGAACGCAAAATTCACATTTGTACAACTGCCAAGTGCCAAGAAAGGAGTGTGAGAACACTACCACTAAAAATTATGACATATAAAAACGTAAAACCAACGGAAACAAGAGCTAGAAGAAGCTCTCACCGATATCACATCACAGACCTTGTATTTGGGCACATCCAGTCACCGTCTTGCTGCCATGGCTTGGCGGAAGAATCAGCCTGACCTCTCCCCCTTCCAACACCTCCATTTGATTCCTTAGTAACACCTCCATCAAATCCAACAAAGTCACTCGGATCTCCTGCACTTTTGTTCTTCGACTCTGCCATACAAACTCCAATGGTGCTTCCATGGAAATCTTTGTTATTGAACCATTCAACAGCAGCCAAAGCAGCATGCGGGTCCTCATAGGTAACAGTAGCATCTCCCTTGGGCTCACCAGTCTCTTTGTCTCGGTACAGCCATACCTTGGGGGTACCGGTTCGTTTGTCCCTCTAAAAGACAATGTAGGAAAAAAGTAAGAAACTCGGAATCTTGTGGATAAAAGATTGCAAGGACGTCAAAAATAGAAGTAACAATTAGTACCTGGCCAATACCATACCTTTAGTAACCGGATAAGTGATGGCTGTCCAAGTATCCGGTTAATATAACCCCATGGAAGCTTGACTGAAGCGTCTCTGCTCTGTCGATTGCATACACCCTTGCATCGTCTGAGGCATATACACGGTTCAGCAAGTCTCTTCTCTGATAGCTCCTGCAAACCACACGATACACAAATAAATCAATTGATAAATCACATGAAATAGTTACGGAGAAGTATGTGTTTGAGGTATAGAGCGTGGAACTGGTCAACCTTCTTGGCCTTTCCAGAGTTTCTAGCCCAATCTGCAAATAAGGATCAAAGTGAGTGATGATGAACTAAGATTTTGATTCGAGATTCTCAGAATCCCCAGAAGATTGTCATACTATTATTAAAAGCTAACAACAAGATCAAACAGACTTACTCACTAAACTTTCGAATCTGCTCGTAGCATTTGTCCTTGTAGCCTTTCCCTTGGACTTTTAACTTCTGTTGTGCAAGAGCCTTCTGACGGATTTGTGACAAAACAAGCATGCCAGAATTAGAACAAAGGAGACAAATGAAATCAATTCATTTGTGCTTCGTAATGAGCCTGGACAAATAATGGAAGAAAATAGCAACTAATTTACCTTTCTGATCTCATGATTCTAGTTCCTTTAGAAGCCAATCCATATTTATGCACGTCCACCAAAATTGAAGTAAATCCTTGCACAGAAAAATCAAAAGCTGGGATCTGGTACCTGGGAACAGTGAGAAAAACGAAAATAAGAATCGACAGATGAAATCATTCTCTTCGAATGCAAGAGTTAAAAAAACGAAATCGCCTTAGGGTTTTTGGGTGGAGGCGGATTTCTATATAAGATTCACAAACCTCGTTATCTATAATATGGGCCAATCATCTTCCGCAATTTAAGCTAGGGAGAAGAAGATTATCAACAAAGACTAGGAGAAGATAGTTCGATAGTTTAGGAGAAGATGGGAAGGGAGAGGAAGAGGAAGAGGAAGAGAGTGGAGAGTTAGAAACTGGGAAACTAAATTTTTCAACAAAAATTTACCCGGGACTTGATATTTTCAAGGCCATTTTTTTTTTAGTATACCCAATATGCTACAAAATATTTGTGGCTAAATGAAGTTAGATTGTTAATATTTTTATTCCAAAATTAAACTATATAATATTATTGATATATAAATAAAAATTTAAACAATTATGATTAGTTATATTATCTTTATGTGCATGATTATATTTTAGATTGTTTAAGTATAAAATTTATATTTGATATTTATTGCAGTTTAGGGTTTAGGATGAATCCTAAACACTAAATCTTAAACTTATACTACAATATCCTACACTCTAAATAAAATGTTTAAACTTGAAATTTGTTATAAAGATTAAATTTTTGTTATAATATTTGATGTTTCAATTTGTAGTGTTTATTATAAGTTATGAGGGGTTTATAAGTTTAGGGTTTAGTATTGTGTTTAGGGTGTGGAGTTAAGCTTTTAGAAATTTTTATAAGTGTATATTATATAATGTTTATGTTTAATAATATACAATTAGAAATCTAATACCCTACTTATATACCCTAACTCTCCAATACCCTAAATCCTAAATTTATTGTAAAAATAATATATATTGCATGCCTAAACCCTATACATATACCCAATACCCTAACCCTATACCCTAATTCTCCAATACCCTAAACCCTATACACAAACCCTAAAACATTTTATACTAAATATATCTTTTATATCAAACAATAATTATAATGCAACTAAATAAAAAATATTGTGAATCCTAAATCCTTATTTTCTAGTACCCTAACCTAACCCTCCAATACTTAAACCTTAAATCAAATGTTTTTAATAAATTTTTGTACTTAATATATTATTATATGAAACAATAAATTGTACTACAAATAAATAGAAAAATATATATTACAAATCCTAAACTTTTGTTCTCCAATACCCTAACCCCAAACTTCCAATACCCTAAATTCTAAATCAAATACTTGTGAGGGTTCAAATTTATTATTAGTTGAAAGTTTGTTTTTAGAGATTATACTATTAAACCCTATATATACCCTAAACTAAAACTAACACTAAAATTGTTGTTTATAGCTTTTACTTACATAATTTTTTTTGTTTAATTTGGTATTCAATTCATTTTATTAATTTGTTTCATCTAGTATTTATAATAAATAAAGAAAATTATTAACAAAAATAAAGACATTACATTATCATAAGTATACATGATCAATTCAAGTCTACAAAAGCTAATGGTAAATAATCTAAGAAGGTTTATCTTGTAATCTTCTCCTCCTCCATAGTTTCTAATGGAGATCTCCACAGCTTTCCTGTAATCATCTAATGGGTCTGAAACATTTGCACCAACAATTAGTAGTTACCTTTCGCATCTCTAATGAAACTTGTTCAGACCGAACCTTCCTTAGATTAAAAAAGATCACGGTAAAGATCAACGAGTTTGTGAGTTTCTGCTACTAGATAAAGCCTAATGGTCTCATTGTGGTGACATAAAAAAGATCACGGTAATAAGCCTATTAACCACTGCAATACGCCTAGTAAACAAAACCGAAATGATCGCATACCGCAACAACAAACTTCTGCCGAGTGCCGACATGAAACCCATGGAAACTTGCTGGATGCTATTTTCTTCCGAGGACTTACCCGTGTTTGAAGAGCCAATCATAAGATGAAGCACCTGCATATTTTCATTGATGAATGTGTTAGATACACAACATACCAAGTAACAGGAACTATACCATTACAACAGTGAAGAAGATCAAAGAGTTTACTTTTTGCCGTGTCCATCCAACTCGTTTATCCCGCCAGTGAAACCGATATAATTGAAAGCAGTAGGCAGCCAAGATAAATCTTAAAAGCCCAAACCAACAAAACAAAACAAACAGATTCATACTTTTTATTACTTTCAATGTCTATCAACAACAACGACAGACACAACACTAAAGACTATAATCGCCCAATTATTCACACAATCTAGCATTCAGAAAACAAAAAACGAAACCTTTGAAATCAAATTGACCTAGAACCGTAATTCTCGTAAGAAGAAAGAACCTGAAGGAATGTGATATAAAATTGACTAGTTATCATCAAGGCATTAAGTAACAGATCCAACCTGCAGGGTTGAAATGGTTTCGGCCGCTTTGTCCCTCTCAGATAGAGCATCTATGACCTGTGCTTCCACACTCTCTAAGTTCTGTCAAAAAGGTGGAGAAGAGAAGAGCTTGTATAAAATTAGCGAGCAATGAAAAAGGCAATGGTGTCTCATAGGATATAAGAAGCAACACAGTTAGGCTGATGCTGACTACCTTTTGATGTTTGGCTGACAACTCAGTAACTGCAGTTTGCTTTCTTCCAAGGCTTGTAATTGATTTTTCAGGTCCTCAAGCACCTAAAACAAAAGCAAGCAAGCATGTGAAGCAGAGTATACAGAGCCATACATACCTCTCTCCGTGTCTTTTGTTTCTTTGACACTCTCAGCATTTCTATTGATTGCAGGAAAGGAAACGGATCAGACCTGGTCCTTATCAAGAAGTGACTGTTGCAATGTCTCTATCTTATTATCTTTAGGCTGCAATGAGCCACGTAGTTCCTCGATAGTATCCCTGAGCCTGTGAATGGGAAGATAAGAGAAAACTCAAGTACTCAACTTCTGAGAAAGAGCTGGAGACGCGTGGGAAAGAAGACATTCGTTTCATACAGTTCTGTTTCAAAAGCATGAGCATAAGAAAATTTAAAAGGCTGTCTTTATAAACTATCTTCATGTTATTTACTTGTTATTGGCACTCCTTAGTTGTTGCCTCTCCGCATCCATTGCTTTTAGTGCTTCATTCGCCTGTTGCCTAGTGCATTCCAGCTCTTGCTGCATGGATGACTGCTGCGACGATGCTCGTTCAGCTGTTTCACTCACTTCCCGGAAACGAGCGTCAAGATCATCTTTTTCCTGAAGATAGTAAGATATACTGTTAAAGATTTAGACTGCAAAAGCATATGAAATTCATTGACAGTGTAGCAATAGATAGGTAGAGGTGGTTTTGGATACTCAGAAGGATATAACTAGTCAATTATACAGCATCAGAGGCCAAGAAACACCTCTACTCGTGTCAGGACACAGCTTATCTATCTTAGCATTATCACGAAGGATTTACAATTACAGATTTTAGATCTTTAATAATCCCCGCCTCAGATGAATCAAACAGATTCATGGATTCCAATCAATTTGATAATCAACATATTGATTCCACAAATCCCAAGTCAAACACACATGAAAACAATAAGAAGAGAGGAACAATAGATTACCCATTTGCTCAATCGAAACGAGGAGAGTCGAGAGACACTTGCTCTTCTTCATCGTCCAAAACCTTAATAGAATGGAGCAGGCGAATCTGGGGAGGAGAGGGATTAGAGGTGATCTCGAGAAGAGATGCACATAATCAGGAAGAGATAGAGAGAGAGAGAGAGAGAGAGAGAGAGAGAGAGAGAGAGAGAGAGAGAGAGAGAGAGAGAGAGAGAGAGAGAGAGAGAGAGAGAGAGAGAGAGAGAGAGAGAGAGAGAGAGAGAGAGAGAGAGAGAGAGAGAGAGAGAGAGAGAGAGAGAGAGAGAGAGAGAGAGAGAGAGAGAGAGAGAGAGAGAGAGAGAGAGAGAGAGATGATGATGCAGAGAGGCCGTCGGGAGGTAGAAGAGAATTACCTCTGAATCGACGATGGAGATTTTGTTTTATTTTTTTTTTTTGATCAAAGGAGATTTTGTTTTCTTATTTTGTAAATTAGAGTGTCGTTTAAAAAAAACAAGAATATATGAAACCTATAAAAACCAGTAGAGGAAAAAAAGTAACTAGGGTAACTTTAATATTTTGCTAAGTGTTTGAGAGGGAAACCAAATACATAGCAAAAATAAGCTCCAAAACTCATTTTTACTTCCCGCTAAAGTGAAATTACGGGACAGCATTGATATAATATTGTAATAGAGTACCCCAGCCCAACATATCTCCTATAATAGCACTTAACGAAATCGTGCTATCCTCATATGCTATCAATACGTAGTTTTCTTGTAGTGCATAGTTAGGTTTAGGGTTTCTCATAGGGATTTCATGACTCGCTAGATATAATTAATTCAGTTAAGGATTCACATCAATAGATGTTCTTCAAACTAAATTGTGTTTAATGCTAGTTCTAACCTGATCAATGAGAATCTAGATCTTAGGTTGCTAAATACGACACGACAGTGTGGTTTAGAATCTGAACTATTTAGGTTGAGCAATTTAATTACTCGCAAAGGAATTTGGTTTAATTAGATTGTGAACATATCAAACTTGGAATTAAAGCTGGTTTAATCTGTTAGTAATTGCAAAGGAATTTGGATTACTGCACTTAGACTTAGAGAATTCTCGCAAAGGAATTTGGTTAATTCTATATCTGTGTTTTGAGTTCTAGAACTGAGTTTAATTAGATCCTGACTGATTGATTTATCTGCTTGTCTGATTTCCTGAGAACGCCCTAGACTTAGCGCTTTTAGTTTATTGATTTCAAACAATAACCTGCTACTGATTTACTTTCCTGCTTGCTTTTAGTTAATAGAATATAATTTGCTTTTTGCTTTCTCCTAGTTTTTAATCTCTTTAAGTTCTTGATTTTATCGTTGCCTAGAGTCCTCGTGGATTCGATCCCTAAGTACTACAATTGATTTACTGTGCACTTGCAGTTAGTATAGGGTAAAACTCGAGACCTATCAGCATGTACATGGAATTTAAATCTCCAAAGTACTTGAATATTAAAACTTCTCTGACTTGGAAATAGTGTCTCTCGGCGAACTCTTTCCAGCCTTCAGTTATTCTTTCACCAACACGTTTCACAAGAAATGTTAGGTTATATGCATTTGAAGTGAGCTCACCAGTTGTAAGATTAGTTTTTCCATCTATGTGGTCTCTGTAGAACTTTTTGGGATATTCTGCAACACCAAAAAAATACAACTAAGAAGAAGTAAGGATTAAATATAGAGAGAAAGAGATAGGAATCACTAAGATTACATACCACATAAAGGAATTCGGTAAGGAGAAGCTTGAAGAAATGAGCGTTTCCCATTAGTGAAGCCTTTAGTAGTGTGAAGTTAATATACCAACATGAATCACCCAAAAATCAGGATACATATAAAAAAATAAAGGAAACTTTAGAAAATTACCATAAATCAGTCAAAGTTGATAACACAGACATGCACTCAGTTGTAAATCCACCAAAAATTACGAATCTAACTATTGAAGACTTATAGACATAAATCATGTATATAATGAGAGGAAATACCTAAGACAGATTCCTTGTCACAGCGGATGAATAACACGATGGGGGAAAGAAGGAGATTGTATGAATTTTAGAGAGGTTATAATGAGGATGGTTATAATAAATCAGGGTATTTTGGTTTATGATAAACTAGGGTATTTTATGATAAATTACCTAAATATTTAGTTGAGGCGCGATAATGTTTTTTGGTTTGTCGGGTCTTATAAGATTAATATTTTATTTTCATATGAAATGATGAAATTGTGTTTTATTCTAATGGATATACAATATCTATTCTGAAAGTTAAGTGTAATGAGTAAATTTCGACCAAAATTGTAATTAGTAAAATGTAGAGTGGATCCTAAAACCCACACTCAGTTTTTAGAGTGTATGAACGAGCTGATTTATAAAGAAGGTGGGCTAGATTCTTGGTTAAACGTAATCAACGAGCTAACAACAGTGAAAAAGTGGATTTATATTGATTTGAAGTGTGTGAACACTAAGAACTCGAGCTACAGAGTGATTGTGAGTCTTAATGCTAGGTCTAAGTATGAGAATGAATAATCGGATCCCTTTTCGAGCCGTCGAAGCCTCCTTTTGTAGCCTTGATCTTCCCAACTGCTTTCCCTGATTTCCGGAGTTAGCTTCAACCACTCGCAAGATTCCCGGGATCGTGTGCTCAACCCGTCTCCTCCTTCTTAGCCGGCTTGTTGCTAACGGTTCAGCTCGTCATCTGCCGAGCTCTACTCTGAAGTCGGAGCTTCCTTTGTCGAGTTGGGCTTGGGCGCGAGTGCATATGGGCCTGGTCGTCAAAGCTGGATGAAGCCTTATCCAGCCAATTCTCTTGGGAGTGAATTTGGGCCCAAACATTTGCCCCCCAGCTCTTTAAGCGGACTCCCGAGCTTGAAGGGCGAGATCTTCTTGGGAAGGCCCACAGTCTTCTCGGATAAGGCTGAATCTGACAGTTTGAACCGCGCCAGAGATATTTGGACGATTTGGCTTCTCGCATGCACCGTCGGATGGAGCGCAGAAAGTAATCCCGCCAAAACGGGTGGCTGGGATGAGAGCGTGATGCCAGTCGCGCGCGTATGCAGCGCGTAAGAAGATGCTCGCGTGATTTGACGGTTGCGATACGCGAGATTTGAAAAGATTTTCGGAGTCCCGAGGTTGCGTCATTATGACGTCTTTATAATCCACCTCCTCGTGAACCCACTCTCCAATACACAACCGCCGTCTACAAGGTAACTTCTCCACTTCTTCTTTATAGCGCTTGTTCTTTTTATTTTTATCTTTACGCTTCTATCTCTCTCTCTTTTGCGGTTTTCTCTCACCTGTTTGCGAAAAGGAAACTGCTTTCTTGAGATCTTTAGACGATGTCAAAATCGAATCTAGCTGTGGTCAAAAAGGAAAAGCAGGTGGTCGAAGAAGAGGAGTACGAGCACCCCATTCCGACTACGAAGGCGGAGGATATTGAGGGTTTGTACTCATCGTGTGGCGTGCCAAGGTCGGTGAAACTGAAGCTTCTTGATCCCGGAGAAACACCGGAATCGGCCAGGCCGGGTTATTGCTGTGCCTATAAGGCCTATTTCGAGAAATGCAACCTGGTCTTTCCGATTCCTCGTCTTCTGTTGGATGTACTAGGCGAACTTGGGATGGCGCTTCCGCAGCTAACCCCAAACTTCATCCGCTACCTCATCGGCCTGTTGGTTAGGGCCCGAGAGGAGGGAGTTCCGTTCGATTTGTTTGTTCTTCACGATTTGTGCTCGATCAAACATAACTCGGCGACGGGACTCTTCTACCTCTCTCCTCGGAGGAGTTTGGCGGTCTTGGTGGCGGTGCCGAACCGGGAGGATCGTTGGAGAGAGCGGCCCATCAAGTTCAAGCTCGACCGTCATTCAATCGGGGATTACGATCCCTCTAAAATCGCGACCGCGTGGTCGGAGTCTGTTGGTTAGAGATAGTGTTTAGCTAGGGTTTCTTCTATTGCATGTCGGTTTTGGCCTTATCCGAAGATATCTGAGCGTTTATTTTTCAATGTTTGCAGAGATCCCAGAGAGGTTTGGAATAACTCCCGCGATCAGGAGATTAGCAGGCGTTCTCGGCTCCAGAGACGTGCTCTGGACCTCTTTTAATTTCGACAGAGTAAAGCGCGCACTCGAGCTTCCGGAGGCAATAGAGCCATTGGAGACTCGTCCTGCTCCGGCCCTTATCGGTGAGTGTATACACGCTCTTTTCTTTTATAGCCTGGGTGCGAGTCTCAACCTTCTTTTTTTTTGTTTTACAGCTTCCCGAGAACACTCGCTTTCCGAAGCCGCTTCGTCGAGTACGACTCAACCGAAGAAGAAGATGAGGAGACGTCCCACCGTTCGCGAGTCATCCAAGAGGCCTGCCGAGAAGGCGACGTCCGGAGGCTATGCGCCCATCCGTGCTGGTCAGTTAAGTGAAGCCCTGGCCGGCGCCATCAACGACGGGAGGTCCGGAGGTGTTCTTCCTCCGCCTCCGCGTCGGGACACGGAGTCCGGGAAGGGACCGGAAGCTGTACGCCCTGACCAAGTGATTCATTTGAGTTCCAAGGCCACCGGAAGTGATTCCTCGGTGCAGCCTTTGAACAAGAAGCCTCGATATGAAAAGGAGGCAGCTGCTGGGTCGGGCTCGTCGCATGCTCCGGGGTCCAAACCGTTTCACTGGAAGTTTGACCATACGAAGGATTTCCCGATCACGGATGATCCTGAAGGACTCGCTCACTTGCTCCGTCATTGCAAGGCCGCTGGGTGTTCTCTCCCTTCGGTGAAGAACCTGATAGGCCGGGAGTTGTATGTCAAAGCAATGACTGCTAAGGGAAAGGTAGCTCTTCGGGCTTTCGCTTCTTTTTTCTGGTTTCTAATGCTGGCCCTCTGTTTCAGGCTTTGGAGGCGGATAACCAGCTCGCGGCCTTTTATGAGCAGAGTCTCAGGTGTGTCCCTCGTCAAGAGGAGCTCGAGCAAGCTCAGAGCGTTGTGCACCAGTTGACCATGAGCCTCAAGAGTTGCCAAGAGGAGATGAAGCGTTGCGGGCCCACCTTAACGTTGTGAAGTCCGAGCGCTCGGTTGCTGTGGAGAGGACGGTCACTCTGGAGAAGAAAACCAAGGAGCTCCTTGAGAAGGCAGAGACTGCGATCCACTCGGCCAGGCACGACGGAATGAGGATAAGGGACGGCCATTACTTCGACATGTTCGAGGCGCACAAAGACAAGTTTGAGAGGAAGAAGGAGGAGACGAGCTGTGAGATCAAAGTCCAGGAGGTCGAAGCCAACATCGAGTTGATCAACCTTCTGCAATGTGGAGTCACGACCATCGAGGAGGAGCTTCCCAAGCTGCTGGAGCAGAGGGAGACTTTCGCGAAGGAGTTTGAGGCTGCGCAGGTCTCCGACTTTTCCCTGAGTGCCGAGCTGCGCGCCATTCCTCAGATCTCAGACAATTCGGTGATGCGCGGAGCTCGCTCTACAGGTTTCAACGAGTTTGGGTCGAATGCCGAGATGATGGCGGGAGCTGCCAGCACCGTAGCGGACCAGGAGGCGGAGGTCAGAGTCCAGGGGACGGAGAAGCAAGATGGTGAGGGCAATGAAGCTGGCGGTGAGGAGCAGGGCTGATGACTGCTCCTTTCGAAACTTTTAATCTTTTTTTTGGAATCCCCTAAAGCCCCCTTTTGGGCTAAAGTTGAACTCTTTTAATTTTGGTTTTTGGTGTTGCCCGGGAGGGTTTTAATCCACAACTCTTTTGGCTCGGGTGAGCCTTTTAATGCACACTTTTATGTTTATGTTTTGTTTGAGCTTGGATCTTAAGTTAGCAAAATATCGAGGTTCGCTTATGCGTTGCTAGTTTGCAAGTTGAACCTTCGGGTCGCGGAGTAGAACTTCTTAGTTTGTTGCTTAGTCTGGCCAGACGTTCTTTGTGTTTTAGAGTTCGTTTTGCGACTTAGCGCCCTTTTTAGTTCGCTATGGTTCGGATACCTGTTTAACCCGTGCGGAGCTGTTTAGGGTTTACTTCCGAGTATGTTTGCGAGTTGCGGGCTTTGAAAGATTGCTCTGGAGAGATCTTCTGGAGTTATAGTTCACGAAACACTTAAGATTTTAAGACTTAGCGTATTTGCGAAGTAGCACTTGTGTAAAGTAAGACTTTGTTTGACATGTACTTTGGAGTTTGCTAAGGTTTCGAGACTTAGTGAATTTGTAATAGCCTGTGTTGGCTGTAATGAAGCTTGATAGGGATTCGAAGCGATATGTAATGAAAAATTCCATTAATGTACACTCCAGAGTTTACATTGATGTATTGGGTGATAACCCTGTACTCCCCCCCCCCCCCCCCCCCCCCCGAAAAACGAAAAGGTAGATGAAAGAATTTTAAGTTTTTGGGTGGAGTGGCTGCACTCGAGGTTCGAGCTGCCTACGTACCCTGCCAAGGGATCAAGCCTAACGTAGTTCGATTTTTGGTGAGTACTCAAGAGTTGTATAGCTTGAGGTTCATGGCGTTCCATGGCCTCTTCACGGGTACTCCGTTTTTGAATTTCATGAGCTTGTAGACGCCGTCGCGGACTATCTCGGTGACTTTGTAGGGTCCTTCCCAGTTGGTCCCGAGCTTCCCGGTGCCTGGCTCTCTGGTGTTTCCGTAGACTTTGCGTAATACTAGATCTCCCACGATAAACTTCCGAGGTCGGACTCTGGAGTTGTAGTATCGGGAAGTTGCTTGCTGATAGTTTTGCATTCGTATTAGCGCTTGGTCCCGTTGTTCCTCGATCATGTCTAGACGATCTCGGAGCATTTGTTCGTTTAGTTCCTCGTGTCTCGGGCTCAAAGCCCTTCTGATAGTCGGAACTGATACCTCTGCAGGGACCACTGCCTCCATCCCGTATGCTAACGAGAACGGAGTTTCACCAGTCGCGCTGTGAGGTGTTGTGCGGGAGGCCCATAGGACTCCCAGTAGCTCCTCAGACCATGTAGACTTCTTAGAGTCGAGTCTCTTCTTGAGGCTACTGAGTAGTGTTTTGTTCGCAGCTTCCGCTTGACCATTTCCCTGAGGATACCTCGGGGTCGAAGTGGTCAGGCGTATCTTCCAAGTTTTACAGAAATTTCTGAAAGCTCGGGAGATAAACTGCGAACCGTTATCAGTTACTATTTCATAGGGAAGCCCGTGTCGGCAGACTATATGTTCCCAGATGAAGTGTCGCACTTCGATTTAGGTAGTCTGCTGGTAGGCCATAGCCTCTATCCACTTAGTGAAGTAGTCAGTTAGTACCAGGAGATACTTTAGTTGCTTTGGTCCTGACGAAACGAGAGGACCTACTATGTCCATCGACCATCTCATGAAGGGGTATGGTGCAGAGATCGAGGACAGTTTTTCCGCAGGCTGGTGGATAATTGGTGCGTGCCTTTGGCATTTATCGCATAGCCTGGTGTAGTTCTCGCAGTCTGCGATCATAGTTGGCCAGAAGAACCCTTGTCTTTTGATGCGGATAGCTAGGGCTCGTCCTCCGGAGTGGTTGCCGCAGGTACCTTCGTGGGTGTTGCCCATTACGGCGAGAGCTTCCACAGCATGCACACACCGCAGGTAAGATTCCGCAGTACTGCGTTTGAATAGGCTATCGTTGATTATGCAGTACCGGGCGCTTCGGGCTTTGAGCTTTCTGGCTTGCCATTTGTCGTCGGGGACTTGGCCGAGCCAGATGTAGTTTAGGATTGGCTCCCTCCAATCCGGCCTGTTTAAGAATTCCGCGTCCGGTTCTTCGGTTTCCGGCTCGGATTCCTCCTCTTCGGCTGGAGGTTCGGGAAATTGTCGGCCACTACAGAGACCGATATCGTAGACTTCGGAATCCTTCGACGCTGTTTCCGGCCGAACTTCGGACTCCGGAGCTCTCGTTGAGGTTTTCGTCTGGACCGAAGGAGACGTGGTGGACTGTTCTGCAGCATGTGCCTTGAGTGCCACGTCGATGCTTGGTTTGTTTATCCCTTCGACGGGTATGATTTTTTGATCTTGGGAGTCGGACGTTGAGGCTAATGCTGCCAGAGCGTCGGCGGAGGAATTTTCCCCTCGGGGTATTCTCTCGAGTGTGAAGTTTTCCAACTGGTTCGCCAACTCGTGAGCTACCTTGACGTATGCCTCCATGCGCTCATCTTTAGTCTCATATTCGCCGTGGTACTGGCTTGTAACTAACTGTGAGTCGCTGTAGGCGTGGACTTCGCGTGCTCCGATCCCGATCGCGAGTCGGAGTCCAGCGATGAGCGCTTCGTATTCGGCTTCATTGTTGGAGGCCCTGAAGCCGAGTCTGAAGGATTGCTCCATTACCTCTCCCGTAGGAGTTATGAGTTTTATTCCTACTCCGGAGCCGTGCTTGGATGAGGCTCCGTCTACGTAGAGAGTCCAATATTTGTTCTGATTTTCCCCCTCCGAGGTCGTAGGTGGGAGCTCAATTATGAAGTCCGCTAGGACTTGTGCTTTGGCGCTCGTTCTGGTGCGATACTCGATGTCGTATTCGCTTAGTTCGATCGCCCACTTGGCTAGCCTACCGGATTGACTCGGACTGTGGAGTATAGTCCGTATAGGCTGTGATGTCATCACTACGATAGCGTGCGACTGGAAGTACGGCCTCAGTTTTCTGGCTGCCATTACTACCGCGAGCGCGAGTTTTTCCATTGCCGGATACCTCGTCTCTGCGTCTCTGCGTCGTTTTGCTTACATAGTATATGGTTTTTTGCTCGTTCTGTTCCTCGCGAACCAGGACTGCGCTCACCGCGGCGGGCGAGGTCGCGATGTAGAGGTACAACGGCTCGCCCTCCGTAGGTTTAGCTAGTATCAGGGGTTCTCTGAGGTACTTTTTGAGCTCGTTTAGGGCCTTTTCGCAGTTCTCATCCCATTGGAATTTTCGGTTTCCCTTAAGGAGGTTGTAGAACGGTAGGCATTTGTCCGTGGAACAGGAGATGAAGCGGTTCAGAGCTGCTATCCGTCCTGTTAGCCTTTGTACTTCCGTCGTGTTTTTTGGGGAGGGCATTTATAGGAATGTTGCTATCTGTTTCGGGTTTGCTTCAATCCCTCGTTCGGTTACTAGATACCCGAGGAATTCCCCCGATGGTACTCCGAAGGAGCATTTGGCCGGGTTGAGTTTTATCCCATACTGGTTTAGGATTTTGAAACACTCCCGGAGCTGTGCAATGTGGTCACTTTCTTTAGACGATTTTACAAGCATATCGTCGATGTAGACTTCCATCGACTTCCCGAGTTGGTTGGCGAACATTTTATTCACCAACCTATGGTAAGTAGCCCCATCGTTCTTTAGTCCGAAAGGCATCACCTTATAGCAGTAGGTTCCGCGATCGGTTATGAAGGCTGTTTTCTCTTGGTCTTCTGGGTTCATGAGGATTTGGTTATACCCAGAGAACACATCCATGAAGGACAACAGTTCATGCCCGGCTGTGGCTTCTACCAGTCGGTCTATATGTGGCAGTGGAAAATTGTCTTTCGGGCATGCTTTGTTCAGGTCCGTGAAGTCTATGCAGACTCTTCACTTCCCATTTTTCTTTTTGACTACGACCGGGTTGGCTAACCAGTCGGGGTATTTCACCTCCCTGATTGATCCGACCTTTAGCAACCTGTCGACTTCGTCGTTAACTGCCTTAGCTCGGTCTGGGCCGAGCTTACGACGCTTCTGTTTAATTGGCTTGAATGTGGGGTCCACATTTAACTCGTGTGAGGTGACGTTGATGTCGATCCCCTGCATGTCCTGTGTGGACCATGCGAACGTGTCTATGTTTTCCTTGAGAAAGCTGATGAGCTCGTCCCGCGTGGAGCTCTGGAGCTCGGAGCCGATGTTTTTCACATCTTTCCGGGTCAGTGTTGTCGATGCAGACTGGGACAACCAGATCTTTGCGGGGGCCTCAGACCATCAGATCGTTTTTACGATTCGTTGTCTGGGTCGCGAGCTCTTCCTCTTTCTGTAATTGATATACCTGCAGAGCCTCTAGTTGTTTAAAGAAAGTCAGGTAACACGACCTCGCGACCTTCTGGTCCCCGTAAATTGTCTTTATCCCCGCAGGGGTCGGGAACTTTACGCATTGATGGTAGGTGGAAGGCACTGCCTTCATGGTGTAGATCCATGGTCTACTAAGTATCGCGTTGTACGGGGCTGGTTTGTTTACAACTACAAACTCCATGATTTTTTGTTGCCCCCGGCGATAGACGGGAGCTTTATAGTTCCCATCGAGTAGGTGGTTTCGCCGTCGAATCCGGTTAGGGGAGTTTTCCCGCTGGTCAACATTGAATCCTTGAATCCCATTTTTTTGAAGGCGTCATAGAATAGGAGATCCACCGAGCTCCCGGTATTGATCATTACTCTTGACAGCTCGAATCCTGCTACGTCGAGCCGGATTACTAGAGCGTCGTCGTGTGGTTTATCGAGTTTGAAAGTTTCGCTTTCAGAGAAAGTTATGTGCGTGTCCGGTCCTTCGATTGGGACCATTTCTCTGGCTTCGGTTGCGACTCGTCTTTGGTGAGCTTTGATCGAGTTGACCGAGTTACGACAGAATTTTGAACCTCCCGATATGAAATTTATCGTTTTGGGGAGATTCGAGCCGCACAGTCCGAGTTTGGGCAAGCACTGGTTGGCTGGTTTCTTAGGAGCTGGGGGTGGCGTGACGACTGACTTCATCGATCCCCCGCATCGAGCTAAGTTGAAAATCGCGTCTATACGTTTGCGAGAGGGAGGCGGAGAAGCCGATTTCTCTTTCTCCGGAGTTCTCTCACGCTTATTTTGTGAGTTTTTTCTGCCTTTTGACTTGCTCTTTCCTTTGTTTTTCTTTTCCTGATCTTTTTCCTCTGGTTTTGGAGTTTCTGTTTCGGCGCTAGCGTTTTTGGCCGCTAACAGGCGGTCCTTGGACCTGCACTCCTCGGAGGAATGTCCATTTTTGTCATGGTATTTGCAATACTTGTTCTCGTTGTAGGGCTTACGCCACTGTGGCTTGCCGTCTACGGCGAGGACGTGCTGCCCTTTGCCAGAAGATTCCTTCTTGCTGGTTTTCTTCTGGTTCGACTCTTCTTTTGCTGCGGCTATTGTTTCTTCGTACTTCGCATAGTACGTATCTTTATGCAGGGCATAGTCTAGGGACGTGCAAGGTCGGACTGCGAGCTCTTTTCTGAACTCCGACGTGTACTGGAGTCCGTTCTCTAGAGCTGCGATCGCTATAGTTTCGTTCGGATCTGCTATGCGCGACTTAACTTCTCGGAACCTAGCGATGTAAGCTCTAAGAGTCTCGTCCGATCCTTGTTTCAGAGCCCATAGGTCGGCTTACGAAGTTTTCTCTTCGATGAATATCGAGTATTGTCTCAGGAATATCGAAACGAGCTGTGTGAAGTTATCGATCGAATTCCCTTCCAGACTGGCAAACCACTCTACTGCAGTACCTGTGAGGTTTTCAGCGAAGAGTCGGCAGTAGCCTGCTTCTTTTTCTTCGTCAGTGAGATTGGCTCGGGAGACTGCGAGCCTGAAAGCTCGGACATGGGCTTTCGGGTCCGTAGTCCCCGCGTATTCTGGGATTTTGATTTTTCCGGTGTTCTGGATCCTCGCGCTAGCGATTCAATCCGTGAACAGAGTTCGGCGGGTCTCTTCGATGACTTGATCGATGTCTGGAGCCGCGCTGGTTGCCGAGTGGACTGCAGCTTGTAGACGCTGGCGTAAATGCCTTCGTCGTCCGTGTCGGTTCGGTGTTCGAACATGGGGAGCTGTGTGCTCCGCGGACGTGTATTTCTTGGTCCCCGGATCCCGGCTTGCTGAGCTACCTCGCTCGGAGGAGGCCGAGTGGTGTTAGTCCCAGGTTCCGTTATCAAAGGGCGTGAGCTGGAGGCGAAAGCTGACGCTCCCAGCACCCGATGCCTATTTGATTCGTAGTTTGAAGGCATGGGCGGGGGTGTCGGCAGCCGCGCTCCTTCGGGAGCTGTAATGCCCGTCGAGGTCGAGGCCACGGTATTCGCGCCGGGATGTGTGGGTCCCGAAGCTGGGCTGAATATCGGATAGCCACCGTTCCCGGGCATGGATGTCTGTCTCGGAGCTTCGGGAGTTACATATTCCTCTTCAAAGTTCAGACGCATGCGAGGTAACGGGCTCCTCGTGGAGGTGTCCACCGTAGTGCCCGTGACGGGCCGTGGCCTGTTTCCGAGGTTCAGCAGACTCCTGTCGTGCATATCTAGCCGAGCTAATACAGTCCGTTGTGTGACTTCTTGATCGTGCGATCTGTCAATTAGGACTGCTAGCATTTTGCGGAGCTCCGCCATGCCATCGGTTACAGATCTGGTTAGGCACGGCGAGTCAGGTCGTGTTTACGGATTGACCCAAGGAGTTTGTACGTCCCCTTGGGGGCGATCCCCGGACCGGATCCAGGTTCGAGAGTTTGTTCTCTCGGTTACCTGCGAAGTCGGGCCCGGCGGCGCAACTCTTAAAGGCTGGGAAACAGGGACCATTCCACTGCTTCGGATCCTGCTTGAGTTACAACCGACTCTGATCCGGTATTCCCGGCTTAAACGCTTCCGTTCGTTTGGTCGAGGTCTTGCGACCTTGGTGATCCAATCGGAGATGTTGCGTTGGGATCCATTTCCACGCTAGTAAGCTGTTGACCAGGTTCGTGTGTAAAGAATGTCTATGAATCTTCCCCACAGTCGGCGCCAAAATGTGGATCCTAAAACCCACACTCAGTTTTTAGAGTCTAAGAACGAGCTGATTTATAAAGAAGGTGGGCTAGATTCTTGGTTAAACGTAATAACCGAGCTAACAACAGTGAAAAAGTGGATTTATATTGATTTGAAGTGTGTGAACACTAAGAACTCGAGCTACAGAGTGATTGTGAGTCTTAATGCTAGGTCTAAGTATGAGAATGAATAATCGGATCCCTTTTCGAGCCGTCGGAGCCTCCTTTTGTAGCCTTGATCTTCCCAACTGCTTTCCCTGATTTCCGGAGTTAGCTTCAACCACTCGCAAGATTCCCGGGATCGTGTGCTCAACCCGTCTCCTCCTTCTTAGCCGGCTGGTTGCTAACGGTTCAGCTCGTCATCTGCCGAGCTCTACTCTGAAGCCGGAGATTCCTTTGTCGAGTTGGGCTTGGGCGCGAGTGCATATGGGCCTGGTCGTCAAGGCTGGATGAAGCCTTATCCAGCCAATTCTCTTGGGAGTGAATTTGGGCCTAAACAACTCGTGCACTCGCGGATTGGAACTATAGTCCGATAAGCTTTCCACAGTCTCAACCCATGGCTCATCAGGATCACCTATATAAAATGAGTACTTTAGCAATGTTTTCTAAATTATTATATTTTAAACTAATGAAAATTAATAAAACAGTTACTTCCAGTCCGATAGCTCCTCCACATCTTGAGCACCACAATCACTTCTGGAGACTTAGTCTTTAAAAACCCATCCCAAAAGTCATAAGCCTATTTTCCATATGCCACACACTTTAGCTTATTGTTCCTATTATGAATTAAAAAAAGTTAATAAGAACTATCCTAATGTGATTCTTGACATGGTGTTCATTATTATATTATCAAATGCTACACACTTTAATCTCTTTTTCCTATTATGAATAAAAAAGTTTATGAGAACTAATGTGATTCTTGTCATGGTGTTAACTACTATATTACCGAAAACAGTTACATGGCATCTCTGAGGTGGAACACTTTCTTTATCCTTGTAGGGTTTAGGGAATCGACTTCAAGGGGTCCGATGATCGAGACCATACCCATGGTGTCTACACAAGATATGTGGGCATAATTGGGTTATTTAGATTTTCACTGTAAGAATAAATGAAAACTTTTTATATTTTTACCTATAGCAACGTCTCTTTTGGTTTTGATATCACCGATTTGGAGGAAGTAACTAATTCCATGTAGTGATTAGTGTCCAAAGGCTCGATAAGTTTGATCCCAATATCTTCGGTAGCTTCAAGTCGGTGGAGAGACTTTGTTGGACAGAAAGCTGAATCCGTTCGGACAACCCTTACTCCAGAGATCTCAATCCACATGCCTTCATGTTTCTATAGTCCAGAGACATCATTTACTTGTCCTGGATAAATGACCATTTTGATCTTGCTTCCCTGCATAAGTAAAACAACTTGATAAGCAAAACAATCAATATATAGTCAGATGCAGTGCAGTCTTGCATGTAAACTATGTTAAATGCTTTTCACTTACTTTCTGGTCGGCCAAGATGTAACTCCAATATGGACCACCTCCAAACACATAGTTTGGATAGATCCGGAAAATCTTAACTCTGAAGCGCCAAGCGGTTTCGTCTCTGTTAGGTTGTGTTTCTGCTATGTAGTTATAATGGACCATGGTGTTTTGGTTCTGTTTCATAGAGAATGAAAGTGGAAGAGAGGTTAGTTACATGGATGATTATTACGACGAAATAACTTTCTCTCACCAAACAATGAACTTAAATTAAAGACAGTTATAAGAAATGAGGGTTTTAATAAGTTGCCTCGAGTGCCGCATCAAAATAGAGGGAGAGAGACGTATTGTTACATGCCACATACACAAACTGTTGTACGTGGAGTGTGTCTCTTTGAGACCCCATCAAATTAGACTAATCATTAAATATCATGCAAATGAAGAGTTACGATGCTTGGTTAACTTACTCTGTTTTTTCATTAAAGATTGTCATAATATCTTGACACAAAGGAGTAAGAAAAGATTAAAACAAGAGAGATGCAGTAAAGCTTTGGTGAAGTTTTACTTTTACATATCACAAGTGTTCCATTAGTATTACGCCAACACATCAAATCTGATCATGCAAATAACGGCTAAATTAGACTGGAGCCTTTGAGTCCTTGAACTGTACACTGTTTTTTTTTTGTTCTGTTGTAGCCTCTAAGCCCTTGAACCGTATACTGTTTTTTCGTTTGTTCTCTTGCAGGCTTTGCAGATTTCCTATGTTTCGGCAGGACCTTTATGCTGCAGTCATCCTCAATCTTGTTTTGCGTTTTATTTTGTAGGCTTGTGCTTATTGTTGACACATTAAATTAAAAACAAGAAGAATAATCAATGTTCCTCTCAACCGATATTATTATATTTTCTTAACATAGTAAGTATATATATCCGCAATAAATAAATTAGGTATGTAGAAAAATTCACAAAATCAGAATTTATTTTTTATACTATCATAAAACCGATAATAATATTTCACACCAACCACTTCATCTCGTTATGTTTGATTAAGATCATTCGGAAATGCTATGTTTTTTTTTTCTTTTTTTCTTTTGTGATATACTCCATGCATTTGCTTTTCTTTATAAAACATATAACTGCAAAATGCTCTGATCTCCAAAAAAACGTCAAAACCTCATTTTGAGGTTTCGTCTTCTCTTTATTAAATTCTTGTCTCTATTAATTACATGTTTCATTAGTTTTAACCCTTAAAAAAATTCTATCTTATATTGTATATATTAATTTTATAAATTTTATTTTATTTATAAAATAAAGAAAGAGTTTAAATGTAAATTAAAATATTCATATAAAATAGGAGATAACATCAAAAATAAATATATTATACATTAAAAATTATGATATTTACTATGATATATCTGAAATGTTAGTAGAATTTATGACATAAATTAATGTTTAAGTAGAGAGATGACAAGAAAAAGGCTAAGTAAGAACTTTATGGACGTATAACATTGTAAAACTTTTACATATATTCAATTGTAACACGGCCGCATCGCATTTAATCATCACTGTATATTGATTATATGCATATATATATATTCTCTTTTACATTCTGTTTCTACTATGGAGAATTTATCAAATTTCAAACGTATTGGTATTGTAAAAATGAGATTAAAATCAATCAATCAAATCTAAAACAGAAAATATATGGAGATATTAATCAAAATGTCATGTTTTACGTATGTTTTAGGGCATCTTCAAAATAAACCTCAAATTTGAGGTTTTGCTACCTGCAAAAGAAACCTCAAAACCTCAAAATTTGAGGTTTCATCTTTATTTTTACATTCTAGTACCAAAAAAATAAAAAAGTTTTGCGGATTGGATGGGATGCCACAAACCTCAAAATTTGAGGATTTGAGGGTTGATTGGAGATGCTCTTCAAACGTAAAATACGAAAGCATACTTTTCTGTTTACTATTATTAATTTTAGGGTTTCAAAACTTTCAAAACTATTTCTTAAAATTTTGTGATTTATAATCCGGGAAGTATATTCAAAACTTTCATAAAATTAAAAACCAAAAATTGCTTTCATAAATCCTGTCTTTAATCGTATATTATATTGTGAGCAAACCTTTTTCGGATTTTAACTAAGTCAAATAAAGAAGTATAAATATTAAAAATGGAGACAATAAAAAAAAATATGATGAGTAAGTTATGCCTACAAGTGGGTATAAATTCAAAAAATTTGCCAAATTGATCCGGGAAATCAAAACCCAATTTTATAGCTCAAAACATTTCAATTACCCGCCTAAACCCAATATTTTCGACAAAGCGTCGAGAAATATCAATTACGACAAACCCTGATTTTATTAGTTCTTCCCCTTTTCCGAAATCTCCTTCGAATCATCTCGCTTATCTCTTTCAAATTCCTCTTATTTGCCCACCCATCTCTAACTGATATCTCTTCTTCGAATCTCTTATTGGAGGCTCTAAATTTCATTGCTAACTTTGGCAGAAACCCTATCGATCCTCTCAAACTCATCTTTGAATCTCTCAATCACGAAACCCTCCGTGATACGATGCCTACAGCTACAGGTAAGATAGGACGTTAGGGTGTGTGTTAAACCGTCTAGTTTGCTTATGCTTTGATTATTGGTTTGCTTATGATTTGCTTCTGGTTTGCTTGTGTTGAAATAATTAATTTTAGTTCTATAGCTTATAAACGACTCCTATATTCTTTTATCAGCTTCAATATGGTCCCCACAGTCTGGATAAGTTGGTTGTTTTTTATGAGTGTTTGATGAGTTCGAGTCTCTGATGGTTAAGATGTTAATCTTATAGTTATCAAGCAATTGAGTTTAATGTCCCAGTTTTACTACTCTCTGTGTTTTGTTAAGTTCGAGTGTCTAAGCGTTTACAAGATAGTGTTTGTATCATTTGAGACATGACCAAACCATCCATAACTTTCTTCTATTAAAGCGTTTGTCCAGGTTTACTCATGACAGAGGATCAACATTTTTTCGAGGAGATCTGTCAACGACGGATGAAAGACATGGTTAGCACTGCAAAGGACTACAGAAGCAATACTGATATATCATGGTTTTTATAGGTTTTCAACCATGATATATGTGTATATATTGAGTCTTTAACCTTGTATTTGGAGTCTTTAGAGTCTTTTGCAGGTTTAGGTACGTTTGGAGCTTATCTGGAGATCCTGGGAGCTTTTGGAGTGATTTGGCAGCATACATGGATTTCACAGAGTTCACTGGGTGCGTCTGCACTGAGTGTCAGGCGACACTAAGCTGTGTTGCCCGACACCACTAAAAGACGAAATTCCTGCGGGTCAAAAAATACAGCTTTTGGAGATTTGCAATATTTACTCGGAAGTTTCCCATATTTACAAAAAGGCCCAAAATGTGTTTTAACTATTAATTAGGTTTTTGAGCCATTGTTTAGACTAAGCTTTTGATACGCTAGGTTTTATCAGAGATTGAGTTTTGGGGCTGATCTTGTACTCGAGAGAGACTTGATTTCGAACCCCATTTTTTATATCTCTTTTATGCTATTTGGTTTTTCTATTCATCATGTCTATTGTTTCAATTGCCATGTCTGAGTAAATCTCCTTGTTAGGTTTAGGGATTCTCGTTAGGGATTTCATGGATTGTTAGTTTAATTGATTAATTTGGATTCTTAACATCGAGTTCTTCATCTAGGTTGTTCTTAATGCTGAATTCTAGGCTGATCACCTAGGGGTTAGATCTGAGATAAATAACAATAGCACGAGAGTGTGAGTTATAATCTGAATAAACCTAGTGTGTGCAATTTGAGTAGATACAAAGCGATTTGGTTTAGAAGAATTGTGAACCTATAGAACCTGTTCTTAATGCTTGTTTAGAACTCTAGGATTCGCAACGAGAGTTGGCTTTCTAGGTTGTTAGACATAGTTAGTATTCACAGCGAGAGTTGGTTTGCTATATTTCTGTGATTCTAGTTCTAGAACATCGATATCTGAATCCTGTTAATTGATTGATCTGATTCCTTGATTTCCTGAGAACTTCCCTGAACCTGACACCTTCGTTAATTGCTTACACACCGTTCACTTGCTACTCTGATTTACTGTTTTCATTACTGCTTTCAATCTATTCGCTTAGCTTAATTCGATTACATATAGTCTATCGCGTGAAACTAGAGTCTCTGTGGGATTCGATACCTTTTATACTACAATAGCATAACTGTGCACTTGCAGTAGAATAGGATTAAAACTTTACACCTATCAAGTTTTTGGCGCCGTTGCCGGGGACTCTTTGAGTTCGCCGATAGATTTTGTACTAGAATTTAGTCTAAGTGTTTTCTTTTCTTTGTTACTAATCTCTTTTTCGCGTTTTTCTTGTTTCTGCAAGGAAACAGCGAGCAAGAGAACTTAGTGTCGATCGAGACCAACCTAGTGTCGGTCGACACCTTTCGCGGAAGCAACCAAGAAGACTAAGAGATCTGTAAGGATGATGTATCCGAATGGTTTTTTCAGCTCAGGGATTGACAGCTCGCAGATAGCTGGGCTGAAGAAGCAAGTTGACTCTCTGCATAGTCTTGTAATTGGAAAGTATGTGCAACAAGCTGTCAACTACGTTGGAGGGAATGGATTCTATAGTCAGAAATCTGCTTTTCAGAAGCCCTTCCAAAAACAGAACAATTCCTTCACAAGGAACTATGGTGCTTCCTCCTATCAGACACCTCCTGCTGCTAATGCTCATGAGAGCAAGATGGAAGCCATGATAGAGCGGTTTCTGGAGGGTCATACGAAGGTTATAGTGGACTTCAACAAGAAGATATAGCATTATATGAAGATCTGAATGGGAAATTTGAGTATCTAAACACTCATGTGAAGCAGCTAGATGTTCAAGTTGCTCAGACTACTGCAGCTGTGAAAGGAGCGGATGGATTCCTTCCAGGGAGAACTGAGCAGAACCCAAAGATACATGTCAATGCTATCCATGTCCAGCATAAAGAAGAGGTTGTTCCAAAGCTGATTGGAGGAAATTTGGAGGCTGGATTCGTGAGCTGCAGAGATGAGAAACACGTTTTTGAAACTGCAGATTTAAAGTCGGTCAACACCCCTCTTAGTGTCGGTCGACACGCAGGACGGCAATTTCGAGTCCTCATGACGAACGAAAATCTACCATGGTCGACACTGAAGGTCGACATCAATTCAATGTCGACCGACACCACTTCTGCGTCGGTCGATGCGACGGTCAGGCAGACCCAATTTCGCCCAAATCTGATGTTTTTGCTAAGGAGAAGGTCTACAAACCACCTATACCATTCCCCAGAGTTCCTATGAGGTCTAAACATGAGCAGAATGTGGTCAAATGCATGAGAGAGATGGATAAGAAGTTGATTCAGATTTCAGAGAAGCTTCCAGACCCACGAGTCTTTGTGCTAGACTGTTCCAACTCTAAGGACAGATTCGAGCATTCTCTTTGTGATTTAGGTTCTGGAGTAAATATCATGTCATACTCTGTGGCTAAGAGATTAGGAGTATTGGATTTCAAGCCTACTAGGATCTCTCTTATCCTAGCTGATCGATCAAAGAGGTATCCAAAAGGAGTTCTTGAGGACATACCTATCAGAGTTGGAAACTACTTAATTCCAACGGAATTTTTTGTGCTAAAGTATAATGTTGAGCCAGATGATCCTATTATGCTTGGAAGATCATTCTTAGCTACTGCTGGAGCTGTGATAGATGTGAGGCATGGTCTGATTGATCTACACCTGGGAGATAAGCCTTTGCAGTTCAGGATAAATAGGTTGCAGAGATCCACCGTTGATGGACATAGCTTCAGTGTTGAGATAGAACCAGAGACTGAGATTGGAGAGGAGAAGATGGCGGTTCATGCATAGCCTTCTCTAACATCTTCAAACCCTAAACCTGCTATTAAGCAGAAAGCTCCAAACATCACACCTAGATCACATCTGACAAAGCAAAGGTATGCACTCTCTGCCCATAAGTATACTAACTCTGTTGCTGATTTTGCAGGGAATAGAGTCAGGAAACGAAATGTTCCACCTGACTTTGCTGCGATTCCCAAGTTTCTCGGTCAGTCTCATGCGCACAACGCATATACACCGCCATGGATGAGGAGACTTTCGCAGAGGCACTCAAAGCCTCTGTTGAAACCCCCATGAGTCTGATCTCCTACCCATAGTCAAGCTAATGAATAAAAACAAGCGCTGAGTGGGAGGCAACCCACTGTTGGGTCAGTTTTTCTTTTCTTTTTGGTTTTAGGATTTTGTTTCTTTGATTTTTCAACTTTTTGGTGTTTCAGAACGTGATGAACAGGTTTGCAGACAGCAGTGTAGGTCGGCACGCCTTCAGTGTCGGTCGACACCAAACTCGAAAACACGGACCATAATAGAGGACGCTCGATTTTGATCAGATTAGTGTCGACCTAAGCCTCGTGTCGTTCGACACTGGCTATGTGTCGGTCGACACCAACCACGCTAGCAGGTAAGGTTTCTGATTTTCCGACGTTTTCGTTGATTTATACCTTGTTCTCCCAAACCCAAGCTGCGATAACACTGGGGACATTGTTGTTTAAGTGTGGGGGAGGTAGTTACTGACCACCGTGTGCTTTCTTTTCTTAAGAGTCAGTCCCATGTTTTCACTAGTTTTCAAAATTGTTTTATTGAGTCAAAATTTGTATGAAACTATGATTTTTCGAGGAATTTTTTTGATGGAACAGGAACTAAGTAACCATTGGACAGACTTGCAGGACCTCTATGACTATTAGAAAACCCCAAACGGATCAACTTACCAAGGACACCCATATCTAACCAGGTATTCAGAGGATCCATCACTAGCCTCATCTCTAATCTTAACTCTAATTTCTTACTTAGGGGCTTGAGATCTCTGGGTCGGATTCCTTTGATGTGTTTGGCACAGACTATGATCATGTTCTAAAGTATGGTTTCTGATTTTCCCCTCCCTTGAAAGTAAAAAAAAGAGATAAAAACCGAGGATAAGCTAGTAGCTTCGAAGTGGTCACGGGAGTGGTAGAGACCCCTATTACCTCCTGTGTATCCATGGAAAGATCCAAAGTTTAAACCCCAATAAAAAGGGAAGAGCACTGATAGAAAAAATAAAATGATACCCAGTGGGGAAAAATCAGTGCTAAGGGAGAAAGGAAAAAGAAAGAAACCAGAAACCGACAGTTTGGTGGTCAAACACTGAATAGGTTGAGTCCATGTGTCCATTGATTCGATACTCCCTCTGTGAGACTGCACCTAATTGTATACAGAGGCTAGTGTGGTGAACTTGAATGTCCTAACTTGATTGTGGAGTTTACCTGGGACAGTTGCTAAGTGTGGGGGAAGTATATTGTGGTCTTGACATCTGCAGGAACGTTTTCAGTGCTTTACTAAGTGAATGTGAATGCGAAAGTTCCTAGGACGAAATGAGTTTATGTGTTTTCAAACCTCTTTCTTATGCTTTGGTTCTTTACTTGCTTGAGGGCAAGCAAGAGCTAAGTGTGGGGGAGTTGATATATCATGGTTTTTATAGGTTTTCAACCATGATATATGTGTATATATTGAGTCTTTAACCTTGTATTTGGAGTCTTTAGAGTCCTTTGCAGGTTTAGGTACGTTTGGAGATTATCTGGAGATTCTGGGAGCTTTTGGAGTGATTTGGTAGCATACATGGATTTCACAGAGTTCACTGGGTGCGTCTGCACTGAGTGTCGGGCGATACTAAGCTGAGTGTTGCCCGACGCCACTAAAAGACGAAATTCCTGCGGGTCAAAAAATACAGCTTTTGGAGATTTGCAATATTTACCCAGAAGTTTCCCATATTTACAAAAAGGCCCAAAACGTGTTTTAACTGTTAATTAGGTTTTTGAGCCATTGTTTAGGCTTGATACGCTAGGTTTTATCTGAGATTGAGTTTTGGGGCTGATCTTGTACTCGAGAGAGACTTGATTCAAACCCCAGTTTTTATATCTCTTTTATGCTATTTGGTTTTCTATTCATCATGTTTGTTGTTTCAATTGCCATGTCTGAGTAAATCTCCTTGTTAGGTTTAGGGATTCTCGTTAGGGATTTCATGGATTGTTAGTTTAATGATTAATTTGGATTCTTAACATCTAGTTCTTCATCTAGGTTGTTCTTAATGCTGAATTCTAGACTGATCACCTAGGGTTTAGATCTGAGATAAATAACAATAGCGCGAGAGTGTGAGTTATAATCTGAATAAACTTAGTGTTAGCAATTTGACTAGATACAAAGAGATTTGGTTTAGAAGAATTGTGAACCTATAGAACCTGTTCTTAATGCTTGTTTAGAACTCTAGGATTCGCAACGAGAGTTGGCTTTCTAGGTTGTTAGACATAGTTAGTATTCACAGCGAGAGTTGGTTTGCTATATTTCTGTGATTCTAGTTCTAGAACATCGATATCCGAATCCTGTTAATTGATTGATCTGATTCTTTGATTTCCTGAGAACTTCCCTGAACCTGACACCTTCGTTAATTGCTTACACACCGTTCACTTGCTACTCTGATTTAGTGTTTTCTTTACTGCTTTCAATCTATTCGCCTAGCTTAATTCGATTACATATAGTCTATCGCGTGAAACTAGAGTCTCTATGGGATTCGATACCTTTTATGCTACAATAGCATAACTGTGCACTTGCAGTAGAATAGGATTAAAACTTTACATCTATCAACTACAAAGATTGCGACCTCGAGAGCTCTCAACAGATTAATATAATCACATCTTTCTTTGGGTAAAGTAACATTTCTCATAATCCACGTTTATAAAGTCATCTCATGTTCTTTATTTAATTGATTTTATCTTAATGTCTTAAATTATCACAAGCGACTGGGAAGGATGGACAAGGAAATCCTTATGGAGTCGATAGCAACAAAGAAAATCATCTCATGTTTTCCGCGTTTGTGGCCCAGCAAGAGCAACTAAAGGAAGCTCAACGTAAAACTACAACACCATATGCTTAGTAGGTGACTTATCACTGTCTCTTGCACTTGTTAATTTGTTGGGGTATGATTTGACAACTCCTTAATGCTGGAGTTTCCATATGTAGATCAATTGTGTCTATAATCCCCAGCCCTCCTTCATCCTTTGGCCGCGTGATATTTTCCCAAGAGACCAGAATACTACTGAAGTTGCTAACAGAGACTGAGCAGAGACCTAATTACTTCGGCTTGGCAGCTTCCTTTGGTTCGTGCTCGCACGGGCCATTTCTCTGCCAATCTCGAGAATCTTTGCTTACCGGCATGCTACACATAAGTATATATGTTACCAATTTTTTTTTGAAGCAAATGGCTTTTATATTTCTTGTACCATTCAAATTACGATATGACCAATTACCAAATCGTAAATTGAAATTAATCCAAATTGTTATTTTTACGAATAAAAGTCACTAAACAATCGTCAATTAATCTCACTACACACACAAAGTAGTCAAACAATATTTACTATCAACGTATCTGGATTTTCTGAGTAGTCGTTGAATAGTCGGTAATTAGTCATTAAACGGTCGCCAAGTAGTCACCTATATTACAACTAAGTTGTGACTATATTAGACAGTCAGACAATAGTCACCAAGTAGTAACACAATCATTACCATAATAGAATCTGGATGTTTCGATTAGACGCTGCATAGTCATTAAATTAGTCATTAAACAGTCGCTAATTAATGGCAAATTGTTTACCATAATCATATCTGGATGTTCCTATTAGTCGTTTTATCGGCGGTAAGTTAGTCAATAAACATTCACCAAATAGTAACCACATATTACGACTAAGAAATGACTATATTAGATAGTCACATAATAGTCGACAAGTAGTGGCCGAATAAGTACCATAATCGTATCTGGATGTTCCGATTAGTCGCTGAATAGTCGTTGACCTAGTCTTTACCAAGTCACCAATTAGTCGCCAATTTTTACTACTACATTGTGACTATATTATACAGTCACAAATTAGTCGGCCATTGGTCACCTAGGTAAATGCCTATTTGGTGTTTGCATTTCTCCGATTGCATCTAGACTATGTCTTTAGTCGCAAAATTGTCGCCAAATTAGTCGCAAATTAATCCCTATATATTGCGAGAACGCTACATCTATGTTACGATTACCTATGTTAGTCGTTAAAATAGTCGTATACCGCCGAATATTTTTACGACTATGCATTTTACCTACTAAGGATTTACAACTACCTGCTTTAGTTGCTATTTACTCGTAAAAACTCATTTAACGACTATTGTGCGACTAAAAGTGCAGTCACAAAAATGTTATTTTATTGTACTGAAGTTCTTCTCGGCTTCTTGGTTGTAGCCAGTCCTAGTTCTTCATGCATTGCGTCTTTGCGGGTGTCCTTTAGCTTATTCTTGTACGAGAATGGCGACTGGCTTGGATTTTAGACTGATCTTCCTTCTCTACCCTTGCTTTCGACTGTCTGGGCTAAGTTGGTCTTTTGCTTGTCATGAGCATTACTTGATAACATCCTTTTTTGTCTTTTTAGCATTCATATTGGCATAGTTTTATGTATTTTGCGTCCATATTAGACATATATTTAGGAAATCACTCGTTTAGGGCTAAGTGAGTTTAGAATAGAGTTTTGCATGTTTTGTGCCTCTTGGAGCCTTTATTAGGTGTATTGGAGTTGCAATGGAGACTTATTTGGCATTGGAGAGCAAAATGTGCAAAGGAAATGAAGAAGAAAAATGAGCATCAGCCATCGGCCAAATACAACCAATACGAGCCAATGTCCATCGCCAACAAACCAGCAATTTCCTCGGTTAGCCATCCTCGGCCAAACAAAGCCGATGCCAGCCCTTCATCAAAACCTTAATCCATTCCAGCTGCTCCCTCATCTTTCCAAAATCGACCAAATGTGCCCGTAGCCGTACCACACAACTCCCTCGGCCAACAGCACATCAGCCAGAATCAACCAATGGAAGCCTCTCGTCCGCCCGTCACTTTCTCCAGGCATTCCCTCGGCTTGTCTGCCTCGACCATGATCTTCTGATGCGGAGACTTTCATCCACATCGGCCAAGCATACCTCGGGCACACACGAACGATGTCTGCTCTTCATCCGCCCCCGATATTCTCCCAGCAAATCTCTCGGAGAAGAGCCCTCTGCCTGGGCTGATTGAGGCCAACTCCTCTTCCCGCTCCATTTCCCATCGGCCATGGTCCCTCTGCCTGGGCCGCCTGATGCCACCTCTCGGAGCCTTCCCCTATAAATATTATTTTAGCTTAATTTTTAGGCACCTTCTCTTCTCTTAAGTTCTTTGTTTTCATTTAAGGATTTATGAGTTTGTAAACAACAAAATTACTCTTTTAATGAAATTTGTACTTCTTTCTTATTAATTTCTTCTAATTTTATCTTCCTAATCACGATTTATATCACTAGCTCTATGGGTTTTGATTGAATCACCATGATTAGTGAGTAGTTCTTTTTGGTCTCAAGGATGTGGTAGATTACGGTAAGATTATGGATGATCTTGTGTGATTTGTTCATAATTACTGTAAACCCTTCTTTATTAGCTTATCTCAATGCTAGATTCTAAAATATTTTTGGATTTAGAACTTACGTGTTTTATTGCTCAGAAGGTGTTTGATGAAATGCTTGAATGAACTTTTAAGAGGATTTTTATACTTAGCTTATGGAAATGAATGTCTAAGGTGATTATTGGTATTAATAACATGTTTAGAATGCTTTTTATTCTCTTAATCACAAATGGAAGTTTGATCATGATTAAGTAATTAACAAAGGGATTAGTTCCTAGAAATATGATTAGTTTTGATTATAGTTCTTAACAAAAGGATTAGCTTTTGCTAAATGTGGATTTGATTGAATGAAATGCATGTTATTCTTGTGATTTGAAATTAAAAGATGGATTATTGCATTATTAGGGTTATGAGCATAGAATTGTGATTAGCTTGATTATGAGTCATTAGGACATTATTTCATTTTGTGATTTTTATTAGTACCGATCATCCTAGTTCATTAACCTCACCCTAAGACCTCTTTTAATCATTATATTAATCTTGTTTGGTGCTTTTTTTTTGATCTTTGCTCTCTCAGTTACTTTTTTCCTTGTTTCTTGTTTTCAATTATTAGGTTTCTAGTTTTAAAACATCTTCTTTATTTGGCTTAGCTCAATTAGTTGTTTGCATTCCTAGTATGTTGAGTGATTGATGATCTAGAATCAAAAAGTTAAATCCGTTGCCAATTGGGTTTAACTCTAGTCATTAGGATTTTATATGTTTTTGAGACTAAGTTCCTATGTTTTTACATTACTAATCTCTCTACTTGTCTATCCTTCTTGTTCTCATAGGCGAATGATCACAAGCTCTAGAGGTCAATCACACTTGGTTCAAACTTTGAAAAACATTCAGCTCTTGGGAACAGAAGCTATAGAAAGGAACCAAATAGAGAGAGTGAGAAGCTCATATTCAGCCACTGGGAATGAACCATCTAGCTGACTATCATGGCCAAAGTGGCCAAGGCTATCAAGCTGATCTCGTTGAGAACCTCAATCAGCCTCATCCTTTTCCTAGTTCTCCTCCACTCAAACAACCTCATTCTGCTAGAGGTGTTGGGGTGCCTATGCATCCACCTTAGAGAGGTAGACCAAAATCTCTAGAGAATCTTGCCTCCTCCGGTTCAGAACAAACACTTTGAGATCAAGGCAAGCCTCATATAAATGGTATAAGGCAATAAATTCCATGGTCTTGCTGCTGAAGATCATTTGGATCACTTGGACCAATTCAATAGGATTTTTGGTGTATATCCCGTCTCAGCATCATCATCAGCGGGCAGTTACAAGATCGGAAAATCGTCGGAAGGGTATTTCTATAATTTTGGAGAAAAAGGGCATTTTGGTAATTTTAGAAAAATTGGGAGCCAGGAAGCAACGGAGCGAAAAATAATTCTAAAATAATTATTCAGGATTATTTAGAAGATAAAATTGCAGAAGACGAATTTTTAGAAACTAATTAGGCTTTATCGTGAAAGGAAACCGATAAACCAGAAAAATTCCCAAAATGCTTGTTTTAGAAATTTAAGTCAACAGGAGGTCAAGAAAAAGATAGTAAATAATGGAGAATCATTTTGGAGGTTACGGGAAGTAGAAACGATAATGGAGGATATTTAGCGGATTTCGTGAACTTATCGGGAATCACGTCCGGGATAGCCGGGACCTGTGGCGACCATCGATTGGTGGGCGAAGAAACACGACACTGATGGAGTTATTTCAATAAACCATTCATATTCAACTCACCACATTTTTATGATATGGCAAGCATGCATTCATGTAAACCCATGCAAAATGACAAGTGTACCTAAGTAGTTTTGGATGCAAGTTTCTCCTTGGCCATAAATAGAGGCCATTCCTTAGTTCAGAAAATCACACCAACTCACTCACCTCCTCTCCTCCTCCACGAGCCACCACCTCCTCCTCCCTCTCTCTCGTCGCTAGCCATCTCTCCCCTCTTCCCTAGTTTACTTTTTTTTACAAGTAATCCCTAAAAGAAGCCCTAAACACCTTCCCAAAAATCCTAATAAATCCTTAAACACTCCCTAAATGCTAAATAGTCCATAAACACCTAATTAAACCTTAATAATCTCCCTAAACCTTCGTCGGAATCTCACCAGAGTTCGCTGGAATATCGCCGAAGATTTTCCAGAGTTGCCAGCATCACCATCCTCTCTCGACGGTCTCCAGAACCTCTCGTCGAAGGTTTACCGGAGACATTGACTGGAGAAAACCGCCGGAGTCAACGCGGTCAAACCAGTCAACCCCGGCCGGTCTTAGTCAACGACTGAGGTCACTCAATGGGCCAGTCAACACCGTCAATCTTGGTCAACGATCAACTCTGCGGGTTAAAGTCAACATCTCTGCTCAAGGGTCAATAGTTTGGGTCAATGGTTCAGGAGTTATCCTAGTTCGTCGGGGTTTATGTCCGTGGGTCTAGGAGTTCCGTTCAGACATTCTCGGGTCACATCCGTCCATCCATATCACTGTGAGTTGGTTATGTTTTGATTGTGTGTGCGTTAGGATATATCGAGTTTTCATATAGACCCCGGAAATTAATAACCGTGGAGTCGTAGGAATTTATACCAGAATAGCGAATATGGTAGTACACGCTTTAGGTTGATTACATAATTGAACTTAAATAAACTGGTTAGGTTGATAAGATGCATGACACATTTAAATTCAGTTAATGGCATGTTGATTATTTGCGTAGATAGGATTGATTGCAGGTATGATTGTTAGTGTTGGGAATGTCCTGAAATCTATTGTACTTACTCTAAGTGAAAGTCGTATTGTCGAGATGAGACAATCATATGACACTAGGTAGTTATAATGCTTTGCTAGAAGCCACTTATGATCAATGAGTTTAGAACTCATTGCTAGTGTTATATGATCCTACAGGGTCACACACCTAAGCAAACTGGACGTAGTATATGAGGTTGATCATTAATGTAATGATCGGGTGAATGCATATTTGATATGCATTCAATACCAAGTTTCTGGGGCAGTGTCGATCGACGCAACAAGTGTGTCGGTCGATACAGATCGGCTGTGTCGATCGACACAATAAGTGTGTCGGTCGACACAACTCGCGGATTACCAGATTAATTCGGTTTAATCGTTGGTTAATTCCGTTGTGGTTTAAGTCGACATAAATAAGATATATGGTCGACCTAAACTCGATTCTAACCTAATCGACAGCCACCAGAAAGGTAAGAGAAACCTCTCAAGAGATCTGATCTCTAAAGGCACTATCATCCCTTCTGTTCAGTTTGTGTGCGTGTGGATACCAATAGAGGCGCAGCATTTGAGGCGCTCTAGATCTCGATTATCTGCAAATCTTCCGCTGCTAATCTCCAGGTAATTCTAAGATCCCATTAATTCGATTACATGAACCCTAGATCCTAGGCTTGGAATTTATACCTAGGGTTGCCTAATTGGATTAGGAACAGCTAGAAATTCCTTCAGTGGTATCAGAGCCTTAGGGTTCCATTGAATCAGTAGCATGTTGATTAGATTAGTTGAATCTGGATCTATGTATAATTGATACAAACATGCTAAAATTCGTTTTCATGAAAGTAATCTAGTTTTAGGTTTTTGCTTGAAAACGATTAGGGTTTATCGCCCTGTGTCGATCGACACCAATCCGGTGTCGGTCGACACAGAAGGATAACCCGAATAAAACTTAGGTTTCGCCTAGTGTCGATCGACACAAGAGTTGTGTCGGTCGACACAAACCTCGCGAAATTGATAAATCGGTTCAATTGGATTGAATCGGTTATCGAGCTTGGTCAATAATGGTTAAACGCTAAGAATGGTTTATTGCGATTGGTTTGATTAGGTTAGCATCGACCGACACTAATGTAGTGTCGATCGACACTGACTGGTTATCATAAAACCGGATCAATTGGATTGATCGGTTATCGCAAATTGGTTTTGGTTAACCTGAATCGATCGACACTAAAGTAGTGTCGGTCGACACAAGGTCCGATGGTTTAGGTTATTGAATCTGAAATCTATCAAGTGACCCTTGATAAACCATTTTAATTAGAAGAATTAAAACATAATAAAACTCAACGTTTTAAATGGTTCCGTTCCTCAACCAAATATCAAGTGATACTTGATGTCTTCCCAATCTTGTCAACTGTCAAGACTCATTTCATTGTGCGATAGACTTGCAGTGCGAGATGTCCACAATAACATGAGTAAGACAGGAGGTAATCGTGTTGATGGACTTGCAGTGCAAGACATGAACAATTACATAACTGAAGAGATTGGTTTACTTGACTGGGCCATCAAAATCGTTTTGGGCTCAGAGACATCAGGTGGATTAGGCATGAGATGTCGATCCACAACCAAGAGTTATATTGGATATAACTAGCAAGGTTGTTGCTTACCTAGATAGCTAAAATTTGGGTGCTAGCTAGTGGCTCACTCAAGTTTAGTGAAGTATGGGTCTTGGATCATTATATTCATTTGAGGAAACATTGGTTGAATATAATGCGAGTTTTCTTAATTGTTAAGACTTCTCATTTCTTGAACATCATAACTAAACCTCCCTTGTTTTTCCAGCTATGTCTAGCACAAACCATCGTAACAATTTCTCCTTGCGATCCGTCCTTGAGAAGGACAAGTTAAATGGATCAAACTTTCTTGAATTGTATCAGAATTTGAGAACTGTTCTCAAACAGGAGAAGAAGGACTATGTCCTTGAGAAAGTTCTCCCCAAGAAGTACCGAGCCAATGCCTGGCAGTCAGATAAGGATGCTTGGGATAAGCATTCTAATGATGTGGTGGATGTGAGTTGTCTCATGTTGGCTACCATGAACTCGGAATTGCAGAAGCAATATGAGTACGTGGAGTCGCCAAAAAAGTATGTTTCAGGAGCAGGCACGAACTCAGAGATACCAGACGGTAAGATCTCTGATTGAGTGCAAGCTACCAAAGGGCGAACCAGTTAGTCCTCATGTCATTAAGATGATGGGTTATATTGATAACCTGGGGAAACTGGATTGTCCCATTAGCCAAGAGTTGGCTACTGACATCATTCTGCAGTCACTGCCGTCAAGCTATGATCAATTTGTTATGAACTATAACATGAAAAACTTGACAAAGACGTTGACTGAATTGCATGGGATGCTTAAGACTGCTGAACCTAACATTAAGAAGGACACCCCAGATGTCCTTATTTAAGAAACTTGGTAAGAACAAAGGTGATGGCAAGACGAGCTCGATTGTGAATCCAAGCGAGTCTGGCCATGCTCCTAAGGTTAAAACCAGTCTTTCTGAAGATGTTAAGTGCCGTTATTGTAATGGTTATGGGCATTTCAAAAGAAACTGCAATAAATTCATGGAAGATTATGAGAAGCTGAAGAAGACGTACGAGACTTCTTCTTCAGGTATTATGTTATAAAAGTAAATGTTACTTCTTATAGTCCTACTTATTAGGTATTTGATACCAGCTGTGGTACTCATATTTTGTGAAAATGTGCAGGGCCTGAGCAAAAGTAGGACTATGGAGAAAGTGAAGGATTATAGGTGTTTTTCCATGGTTCAATTCCCAATTGCAACCTAACACAAATCCTTAAACAGATCTAGGTTCTTGGCAAACGAATCATAAAACAAACCTGATCTTTACCTTTGCAGCGGAAATTGGTGGTAATGGCAAGATCAGATTAGAGCTGATGAGAATCGGCTCCTCCTCGAGTATCCACACTCTTACAAGCAAGGGACGGCTGCTAGACCAAAAGATGTGGAAGATCAGAGAGAGAGAGAGGTCACGCCAAAAGGAAAAATCGCAGGAAAAAAAAATTATTTCCTTTAGGGCTTTTTGATTCTCTTATATCTCATTAATGGGCCCAAGTCATCAGACTAATGGCTCATTAATCTTTTGGGCCCAAAACACAAATAAGACAAAAGCATGTATTTGTCTGGCCCAAAACTCTGATCCAATACAATAAATGCCATTGCATCTTACCGTATTAATTCCATTTAACTTTCCCGTTAGCTATGGTGTGTGACCCTTTGGGATCATACAATACTGGTAATAAGTCTTAAACTTATAGATCAAGAGCGGACTCTAGCAAGCCATCATGATCACCCAGTATTTATGACTTATGTCTGATCTCGACACTTATCATACTTTCTAGAGATAGTACGGTAGATTTCAGGACATTCCCAACAATCTCCCACTTGTACTGGAATCCTACAAAGGACATTCCCAACAATCTTCCGATTGTACTGGAATCCTACATTCCCTAATCCTTTTGTCTCAATATCTCGATCTGGCATAAGGCAAGATGCGTGTCATCCTTATATAGCCAGACCATGTTTATCGGACCAGATTTGATACTGACAATTCAAACGACTTGGGCAAGTCCGTTTGGGAATGGCCATTCTCTTACCAGCTATCAAATCTCCGATTGGCCTAGAGATATTACCTCCGTTAAACGGCAGGGACAAATCCCATCTTGTTCCATCACTATGAACTACACATTTCATAATACACCCAACCAAGGTCCGTATAGCTCCCAGTTACGAAACAGCGTTAGACAATGATCAAAGCGCATTACTCCATGTGCAGGCACATGCATGCGAACTCAGGTCTAAGGACTATACTCTATAGTCGTATATGAGAACTTCTTATGACACATATATTAATATCTTGCAGAGTTCTCATCAGCGGGCCATGTCCGGTCATATGCTCCCCTACATATACCTATGTGTCGACTTTGATGCCGCGCATCTATGACCCCTCGAAACTTGGTCATAAGTCTCAACACAATCTAGTCTCAACAGGTTGTTGGTGTTCCAATTTCAACAACCTTCGACTATGGACACTATGATTTATGTCACTTCTTTAAATATGGGGTTTCAGGATCAAGTCTACTCATGTACTTCGATGGCCCATATATAATGACATGAATCATTTTGGAACGATTATTTATATCACAGTTAAAATAATCCAGAAATCATCAGATTTCATAAACATAAAATATTATGTTTACATGAACCTTTCAAAACAACTAAGTAAAGCCCTTTACAAACTCCCACTGAAATTAAGACTACATCTTAATTTCACTCATCCTACAGCTACAGTCCGCGACTCGTGCTTAGGCATAAGGAGTGGCTTCGTTAATAGATTAGCAACGTTCTCATTCGATGAAACTTGCTTATCTACTTAACACCTCTGTCATTTATCTCACGAAATAGGTTATACCTATCCTCAAGGTGTTTGGACCTCTGATGTGCAGCTAGCTTCATCTATGCTGTGAATCACATCAAGTTCAGTGATGAACTCTTCTATCCAAACAACCTCTTTCGCCGCTTCTCAAGCTGCGAAATGTTCAGCTTAAGTCATTAAGTCAGCAACAGTGCCTTGCACCGCCAGTTAGACACAAGATATAGCCGGACTGTGACCAGGAATTATCTTTGTCTATTGGAAACTTGCCTTTCAGACTCTATCGACTTGTAGCACCTCACTTTCTCCGTAAATCAAGAACTTATCCTAAGTATTCCTCAAATACTTCAGAATATTCTTTACGGCAATCCAGTGATTCTTTGCTGGATTTGACTGGTCTTTACTTGTCTTGCTTAACATTAAAGCAACATCAAAACAAGTACGTGTCATGGCATACATGATAGATCCAATTGCCGACGCATATGGAATCCTATCCATGCATTCAAGCTCAGCAGATATCGTAGGATACTGTTTCTTGCTTAACGTATTGCCATGTGACATTGGCATAAAACCCTTCTTGGATTGCTGATTACGTGTAGGACTTTGTCAATTTAAGAATTCTGACTTTGTCCTACCAGCTCTTTTGGATCTCTATCTTTAGATCCAAAATCCAAGAATTACGTGGCTTTACCCATGTCAATCATAAAACCAACTCCCAAACCAGTCCTTTACCGACTGCAGTATTGGGACGTTATTTCCGAGAATCAGTATGTCATCGACATACATTATGAGAAATGCAATATCGCTCCCACTAATCTATTAGTAAACGCACAGTTCCATTTCGTTCTTGTTCAAGTCAAAACCTTGACTACTTCAACAGAACGAAAATTCCAACTCCGATATGTTTTCTTCCATCCATGAATGGATCGATGAAGCTAACTTACGTACAGTATAACTTTTCGGAGTCCGGGCTCACTTTCGCTTCTTTGAATTTCGCAGATTCGTCGCTTTCAATGATCATCAGATCATGCGAACTTTCAATGATCATCAGGTTCAACTAATTCGAGAAATCACTCTCGAATTAGTGACTGATTCATTCATATCTGCGAACTTCAGGCTCTACAGGTGTAGATTCTACAGAAATCTGTAAATCCATCCGTTGCTCTCCCTCAACAGGTTGAGCAGCCTCCTGTATTTCTCGAATTTCTTCGAGTTATACTTTTACTCCCACTGTTCTTCTTGGAAAGTAACTTCCCTTCTTAGAAAACAGAATGGACGTAAAAGTAACAAGCCTTGGTTTCCCTAGGACAACCAGCGAAGTAGCACAACTACAAATACTCAGTAAAGACGAATTTGGATCGATTCCAATCCACATTTACGTGGTGTCTTTCAACTGATATTGGTGGAACTATTTCAGCGTAAACTTAGATAATTTTTAGAGCGTTATTCTTAAAGAATATCATGGAAGATTCGTGTGACTCATCTTTAATCATTTCTAATAAGATCTGATTCTTTCTCACAGAAATACCTCAAGGTTTTCAGGAGAATTGAGCTGTGAAACGACTTCACACTCATTCAGATGATCACACAATCAATGACTTAAGTATTCTCACTCGTGATCTAATCCAGAGTCTTAATACTTCTGTCATTCAGATTCTATACTTCATTCTGGAACTCTTTCGACCATGTCAAAGAATTCCGACTTGTGTCTCATCAAATGAACACAGTCACACTCACTGAAGTAATCAGTAGAGACAATGAAGTACAGGAAATTTTCTCTGGCATTACTGCTCATCGGACCACATACATGAGTATGTTCAATCTCCAATAAGCCTTTGGGCCTTTCTCTAGCTCGGCTAAGATGGGCCCTTTGTCTTTTGGTCCAGTAAGCAGAATTCAAGTCTCATAAGATATCCGATCAAATGAGCCCAAAAGTCCATAACTATGGGGTTTCTGAATCTGACTTACTCTAAGTGACCAAAACATTTATGCCAAGAAAAATCAGGTTTAATTCATCAGATTTAAACCAATTGCAGTATTTATGTTACATTTTAGGCACTCTATGGTTTAAGATATAAAACCCATTCCTTGAATAGGGTGCTACAATTAACATTTCATTAAGATCAAAAGAACAAAACTTGTCTTTTATCAAAACGAAAAACATTCAATTTCTTACAAGAAAATGAAAGACAACTCTGCTTAAAGCAGGTACATTGTAGCAATTACTTAATAAAACCAAGCCTCAAAGGCATCTACAAGTGAAAACCCTATGGCTGAGGCAGCATCCCAAGCTCCTTCCAGACACGCAGTTCCACTTGCCCTTCCTTCAACGTTCTACTGTTGCTCAGGCTCTGCATATTATAACAAATATCAGTGCCACAACCAGTATCCAATACCTATAAGGTATAACTTGAAGTAATAACATGAATACCTGAGGAAGTAGTTTCATACATCAACTTCAACTCCTCATAATCTTCCATGAATTTAATGCAATCTCTCTTCCAATGCCCAGTCTCTTTACAGTAGCAGCACTTACCAACGTAAGAGGTATCTGACTCGGGCTCAGAAGACACAAGCTTGCCATGATTCAAAATCTGGACAACTTTGTCTTCACCCTTGTCAGCTTTAGGTTTGGTAAACCTACCCTTCTCCTTCATGAGATTGTACAGGGTGCTCTTCACGTTTTGCTCAACTGTTTTGAGCATGTCATGCAGTTCAGTCAACGTCTTCGTTAAGCCTTTCTTGATATAGTCCCTTACGAACTCATCATAGCTTGACGGCAGTGACTGAAGAATGATATCAGTTGCCAATTCTTGGCTAACTGGATAATCCAGTTTCCTCAGGTTATCAATGTAACCCATCATTTTACTGATATGAGGATTTACTGGATGATCCATCGGTAGCTTGCAGCTAGTGAGAGATTTAACCAACTGGTATCTCTCCACTCTTACCTGCTCCTGAAATTTCAATTTCAGGCTGCTGATCATCTCTATTGGCGACTCCATGTTCTCATATTGCTTCCGCAACTCTGAGTCCATGGTAGCCAATATCAGACCACGCACATCTACTGCATCATTATAATGCTTATTCCAAGCATTATATACTGCATGACTGGCTTTGGATCCGATCCTCTCGGGGAGAGCTTTCTCAAGGACATAGTTCTTTCTCTCATGCCTGAGAACCAGCCTCAGGTTCCGCGACCAAGTCAAGAAATTTGATCCGTTCAGTTTGTCCATCTCAAGGACATACCGGATCGAGAAAGTGTTTTGATTGTTTGTGCTTGTCATAGCTGAAATTTAGAGATAAATAGAGTTTTAGTTATTAAGTTCATAAAAGAGCAATCTTAACAACTTATAAGAAAACTCGCATTGTATTCAAAATTTCTTTGTTTAACCTCATAAGAATACAATGATTCCGAGACCCATGTTTAGCTAAATCCAAAGTGGGCCACTGGCCGTCACCCAGAATTAGCTTTACTTGGTAAGCATACACACAGCTAGTTATAACCAATAACTCTCGGTTGTGAGTTGGACCCGAGGCCCAAACTCACCAGATGTCTCAAGGCCCGGGACTCCCGATGGCCCAGTCAAGGAAACCAATCTCTTACAGCCAAATAATCACTAAAATCTGGGACTCCCAATGAAATTAGTGACTATATACTACTTTACTTACGCGAAAACAGACACCTCACACTGTAAGCCATATCTGTAATCAAATAAGCGTTAAGTAGCTGACAAGATTGGAAAGACATCCAAGCTTGATATTGTTTTTGAGGATTTTTAAGTTTTATTTCCAAAAATAGAAGATTACTATTTTGGGAAACTTTCCTATTTTAGAAACTTTCTAAATTTAGTAACTTACTAAAAATAGAAATTTCTAATTTAAATATTTTATTAAATATTTTGGGTTGGGTCACAAATTATAGGCCCAATTCTTGGCCCAAGACCATAGAATTCCAGTTGGCCCAATAATTTGACATAACCGATCCGGTTTATTAATTCTGGTCCAAGACCAAATTAACTATCAAAACCATCGGTTATTTACTAAACCAGACCAGCTCTAAATTATTTGGTCCAACCAAATCAAACTTAGACCAGCCTTCGGTTTAGGTTAAAATTCAATTTTATGAATTTAAATCCGGTTTAACCAGAAATAAAATTATTTCCAGCAAACCGCGATTTGGGTTAACCGCTTGAACCACCAATTAAATTGGATCGGTTCAGTTAAATCCAAAACCGGGAAGAAACACCTAGTGTTTTAGCCAATTTGATTTAACTTGCGGTTTAAGGCTTTAAACACACGATTAACCGCCAATTAAATGGACCGGTTAAATCGGTGTGGTTTTGGGCAACGAACCGCGAAGCTCGGTTTAACCGATTGACTATTCGCGGGACGTAAAATTTTAATGGGCCAAACAATCGGATCCTAGATCCAACTTGGCCCATTAACGCAATTGTGGGCCCATAATGCATCCGAGGCCCAATGATCCAACGGCACATGTTGCGCATGCTCACGATCGCAAGATCGATCATCGCATTTGATCATCCTCGGTATAAGCCATCATGGCCCACACATCGCATGCGTTTGGCCCACATATCTCATGCGATCGGCCCACACATCACATGCGTTCGGCCCACACATCACATGGCCTCACGATCAATGTGATCGATCTCGGCTGGGCATCACGCGGTCGATGATCGCAGCATCATTCGTTAATAGAATGAGCCGATCAAGACCAATAACACGCGGTGTATAACCGGTTAGGGTTTTAGTATTATATAATGGCCGCGGTTATTAACATATTGTTTTAGCAACGAAATTACAACGTGCCTCCGGTTAGGGTTTTTAATAACCGCAGTGACTCCTTTTCAATAATAGAATGGAGCCGCTTGATATCGTTCAATTAATAACAATGTTCATACGATTACTAACAACATCGCTTTAACAACAATAACATAATTCAATTATTACCAAAACCCAGCAAGCATTCGATTAATCACATTCAAAATCAATTAATCAATTTTCATATGATCCAATTTCACAAGAAACCTAAAACCTGGGCTCTGATACCACTGAAGGATTATAGGTGTTTTTCCATGGTTCAATTCCCAATTGCAACCTAACACAAATCCTTAAACAGATCTAGGTTCTTGGCAAACGAATCATAAAACAAACCTGATCTTTACCTTTGCAGCGGAAATTGGTGGTAATGGCAAGATCAGATTAGAGCTGATGAGAATCGGCTCCTCCTCGAGTATCCACACTCTTACAAGCAAGGGACGGCTGCTAGACCAAAAGATGTGGAAGATCAGAGAGAGAGAGAGGTCACGCCAAAAGGAAAAATCGCAGGAAAAAAAAATTATTTCCTTTAGGGCTTTCTGATTCTCTTATATCTCATTAATGGGCCCAAGTCATCAGACTAATGGCTCATTAATCTTTTGGGCCCAAAACACAAATAAGACAAAAGCCTGTATTTGTCTGGCCCAAAACTCTGATCCAATACAATAAATGCCATTGCATCTTACCGTATTAATTCCATTTAACTTTCCCGTTAGCTATGGTGTGTGACCCTTTGGGATCATACAATACTGGTAATAAGTCTTAAACTTATAGATCAAGAGCGGACTCTAGCAAGCCATCATGATCACCCAGTATTTATGACTTATGTCTGATCTCGACACTTATCATACTTTCTAGAGATAGTACGGTAGATTTCAGGACATTCCCAACAGAAAGGACAAGTGGATCTACGCGTGGGAAATGGAGCAAGAGTTGTTGCATTAGCCGTAGGAGTATTTCATTTGTTTTCTTTTATGACATGTTTTGAACTTAAAACTGCTACTATGTACCTGCTATGAGCAGAAAGATTATTTCTATTCCTTGTTTGGATATGGAAGGATATCAGTTTTCAAATTAAGAATAAGTGTTATTCATTTGATTACAATGATATATTTTGTAGTAGCAATCCATTAGAGAATGGACTTTAAGTTCTAAACCAGAATGTGCCTAACTATAACATTAATACCAAGAGATTCAAGTCAAATGATACGAATCAAACTTCTCTCTGGCATTGTCGTTTTGGGCCACATAAATGAGAAACAGATTCAGAAGCTCCATAGTGATGGGCTCTTGGGCTCATCTGATTATGAATCATAATGAGTAAAGTGAATCTTGTTTTATTGGGTAAAATGACGGAGGCCCCTTTCAACAAAGGTAGTGTCGATCGACACAAACGGAGCGTCGGTCGATACATGTTGCGAACGATCAAAAATGAAAGGGCCAGAGGCTTATTAGGTTTTATACATACGGATGTATATGGGCCAATGAGCACTAGTGCTAGAGGAAACTTTCAGTACTTCATTACTTTTACTGATGATTTCAGTAGGTAAGGTTATGTCTTATTAATGAGACATAAGTCAGAATTTTTGAAAAGTTCAAAGAGTTCTAGAATGAAGTACATAATCAATTTGGCAAAGGTATTAAAGCTCTACGATGAGATCATGGAGGTGAATACTTAAGTCAAGAATTTAGTGATCATCTGAGAGATTGTGAAATTGTTTCACAATTCACTCCTCCTGAATCGGACTTTATTTGATATGGTTCGATCAATGACGAGTCACTTAGATCTTCCATTATCCTTCTAAGAATACGCTCTAGAAACGTCTGCGTTTACATTAAATAGGGTTCCATCAAAATCAGTTATAGAAACACCACATGAGATGTGGGCTGTTAATGTTCCTGATTTGTCTTTCATGAAGATTTGGGGTTGCGAGGCTTATATAAAACAATGAATCTCTGATAAGATCACACCCAAATCCGATAAGTGCTACTTCATTGGTTGTCCTAACGAAACCAAGGCATGTTGCTTTCACAACCAGTCCGAGAACAAACTGTTTGTTGCTCGGAACTATGTTTTCTTGAGAAAGACTTTCTTTCCAAGAGGAACCGTGGGAGTAAAGTACAACTCGAAGAAATTCGAGAATCACAGGAGACTGCTCAACCTAATGAGGAAGAGCAGCAGTTAGATCTACAAAGAGTTGTAGAACTTGCAACTGTGGTGCCTAAGGTTTGCAAGGATCTGCGAGTTTCCGAAGGAGTGTCGATCGACGCAAAAGTTGTATCGATCGACATAGATCGCGAACCAAAATATTGATTTTGGTTTATGACTTAATTAACTACGGTTTTAAATCTTGGTTAATTAGGTCATGGTAAAAGTATACATATGAGATATGTGCGCGACTTTTACACAAAATTGAAGCTCGCAGATCCGAAAGGATCCGTCACGAACCCGAGAAATGTGGATTTCTCGTAACCAATTGCCGTGATCTATTGATCATTGAAAGTGACGGGCCTGCGAATTTTGAAGAAGCAATGATGGGCCTTGACTCCGAAAATGGCTGAAAGCCGCTGAATCCGAAATGGGATCCATGTCACAGAACCAAGTGTGGACTTTGGTCGATTTACCCGATGGTGCAAAAGCCATTGAGTGTAAATAGATTTTCAAAAGGAAATTGATGTGAATGGTGATATCCAAAGCTGGATTGGTGGAAAAGGTTTCAAGCAAATTCATGGTGTTGATTATGAAGAAACCTGTTCCCCAGTCAACATGCTTAAAGTCCATTCGGATTCTACTAGCAACCGCCACTCATAATGGTTATGAGATCTGGCAGATGGATGTGAAAACAGTTTTCCTTAATGGAATTCTGGAAAAGGATGTGTACATGATACAACCTGAAGTTTTCATTGATCCTAATGAAGCTAGGAAGATATGCAAGCTTCGCCGATCCATTTATGGATTGAAGCAAGCATCTCGGAGTTGGAATCTTCGTTTTGATGAAGCAGTCAAAAGGTTTGACTTCGTCAGAAACGAAGAAGAACCGTGTGTTTACAAGAGGACTAGTGGGAGCGCAGTTGCATTTCTAATATTGTATGTTGATGACATACTACTTCTAGGAAATGAAGTTTCATCGTTTCAGTCTTGTTAAGACCTGACTCGAAAGTTGTTTTTCGATAAAATTATAGGAGAAACCGTATACATTCTTGGAATAAGAATCTACAGAGATAGATTGGATAAGCTAATTGGATTGTGTCAAGATACTTATGGTGATAAGGCCTTGCACAGGTCCAGTATGCAGGATTCCAAGAAGGGCTTCGTGCAAATGACTCTTGGTATTACTCTTAGCAAGACGCAGTGTCTTTCGAAACACGTTGAGCAAGAGCGAATGAGGGTCAGACTACTGCTAAAGGCATTAGATGTCTTAAGATGTGATCTTAATTTTAGTGGGAGTTGTTGTTGTTAATTTTAGTTATGATATGATGTTCGTATAAACATAATTTGATTATGTTATTGAAATCTGACATCTGTATTATTTAATAATGGTTATTAAACAATAAGTCCCAAAGTAATTTATGACATTTTATAGGTCATCAAGTATGTGACTTGATCATGAAACCCTATAAGTGATAAATGACATAAATTAAGATGATCCCTGGTCAAGGTTGTTAAAGTGGGACATTAACAACCACGTGAGACTAGTATGTGAGGTGACTGATGACTAAGTTTCATGGAGTCATTAATAAGAGTATTAAAGTCAATCACATAGATATGTGTTGGAGAACACAGGATCGGACATGACCCCCTGATGAGAACTCTACGAGATAGTTATATAAGTGTCATGAGAGTTTTCATTATGACTATAGAGTATAGTCCTTAGACCTGAGTTCATCATGTTTTCTTACATGTGAATTGGTCCGCTTTAACCTTGTCAAACGTCAGCCGTAACTGGTGACTATAAAGGCATTGATTGGGCGCATCATGAAGTGTGTGAAGAAACAGGGATGGAACAAGATGGGATTTGTCCCTCCTATATAACAGGAGATAAATATCTCAGGGCCCATCATTGATTTGATACTGAGAAATGTGTGGCTACACTCAAACGGGGTGATTGTCAGTCGTTTGTCTTGTCAGTATAAATCGGAGTTCGATGAACATGATCTTGGCTAAATAAGGGTGACACAGATCTTGCCTTATGCCAAATCGAGATATAGTGACGAAGGGATTAAAGGAATAGATGATTCCAGTACAAGTGGGAGATTGTTGGGAATGTCCTGAAATCTATTGTACTTACTCTAAGTGAAAGTCGTATTGTCGAGATGAGACAATCATATAACACTAGGTAGTCATAATTCTTTGCTAGAAGCCACTTATGATCAATGAGTTTAGAACTCATTGCTAGTGTTATATGATCCTACAGGGTCACACACCTAAGCAAACTGGACGTAGTATATGAGGTTGACCATTAATGTAATGATCGGGTGAATATGCATTCAATACCAAGTTTCTGGGGCAGTGTCGATCGACGCAACAAGTGTGTCGGTCGATACAGATCGGCTGTGTCGATCGACACAATAAGTGTGTCGGTCGACACAACTCGCGGATTACCAGATTAATTCGGTTTAATCGTTGGTTAATTCCGTTGTGGTTTAAGTTGACATAAATAAGATATATGGTCGACCTAAACTCGATTCTAACCTAATCGACAGCCACCAGAAAGGTAAGAGAAACCTCTCGAGAGATCTGATCTCTAAAGGCACTAGCATCCCTTCTGTTCAGTTTGTGTGCGTGTGGATACCAGTAGAGGCGCAGCATTTGAGGCGCTCTAGATCTCGATTATCTGCAAATCTTCTGCTGCTAATCTCCAGGTAATTCTGAGATCCCATTGATTCAATTACATGAACCCTAGATCCTAGGTTTGGAATTTATACCTAGGGTTGCCTAATTGGATTAGGAACAGCTAGAAATTCCTTCAGTTAGATCGTTGATTGGTGCATTGCATGTAGAATGGCATGATTAGGGAAATATATACATAAATAACTGAAGTATAAGAACTGTATAAATGAATCTATATAAAGGAATTAAGAGTTAAATAGTTAAAACTTGAGAATTAATTGATTAAACCTTAAAAGATAAATAAACAGGCCTAGGGTTAATAGAATAATATAACCGGGTTAAAAGACTTAAATTAATTAATTAAAATTGGGGCTAAGAAATTAGTAAGTTTACTAACTTCAATCTTCCAATTAAGTAATTGGAATCAGAAAATAAAGAACTAGAAATTAAAAGACTTAAAGAAATAGAGTTAAAATGGCTAGAGAGTTAGTAAGTTTACTAACACCAATCTAACTGTTAAATGAATTAAACCTAATAATTAATTGGATTAAAACTAAGAAATATGTAATTGAATTTAAGTAATTAAAATTATCTACGGGTTAGTAACCCTAGGGTAGTGTGAAATTTAATTGGAATTTGATAACCGAAATTAGATAATTAATGGGAATTGAATTAAAATTGAGAAGTAAACCTATGATAAGAATTAAATGGAAGTAATTGAGTTAAGTAATGAATCTGAGTAATTGCATTGAGTATAGTTATTGCATGTTTTAGGTTGATTGTTCATTGGTTGTGTTGTTATCGTTGTGTTGAATTGTTGTTGTTGTTACCTATTCCGGTGTTGGGCTGGGTAGGTTGTGTTGTTGATACTTGTTTCGGTGTGTGGCCGGAGAGGTTATGGTTGTGATTATCTATTCCGGGTGGGGCCGGATAGGTCGGATTGAGTTAGTGATGTTGTGTTAGTGGTGATATTGTGGTTAGGACTTGCGGGATAGCTTTACGGTACTTGGGTTGAGTTGTTATTGGTTGATTAACCTTATCAGTCTTGTGTTGAGTTTTAGAGTCTCAGTGAATCTGCTTGCGTGTCGTAGAGTTTGTTATTGTTGTTAAGATTGCTTAGGGTATGTTTGATCATGCATGTCATGTGTGTGGCGTTCCTGTATTTCTTTCTCGAATGGATCCTCGGGGGATCCTGGTCAGTTCACTTATCTTCAGGTAGTGGTTCTGGATGTACGTTAACCTATGCGGGTGACGCTGGTAGGTGTGTGGCTTAGAGTGACGGGGTCAAGTTCTCGGGCCGGACTGCATGGAAACTTTGACTATCGTGGGGTAGCACGAGTCACCACGTATTGATAAATAGAGAACGGTGTTCTAGTCGTAGGACTATTTGTTTACGCCTCGGAGTCGTGGGAGGTTCTAGTTATCATGAAAAAGGCGTAGCTAGGTGTTCCTGAGGAAGATTACCGAGTTTGCGTTAAGGGTCCATGGTGTTGATATTGCGTTAGTTAAGCGTTTATTGTAGATCATGTTTAATCTAGGGAATGTGCTACAATGTTATTGATTTCCTTCGTTTATGAAATGTGTGATGTGTTTGTGTGTTGAGCCATTACTTCGTTGTAGTACGTGGTCAGCTGTTGTTATTCTTTGATTGTTATTGCTTGTTATTTTGGGTTTGTCGGGTGGTTTTTTTTTTTGCATTTGTAATTGGGAGCCAGCTCACTGGGTGATCTTAGATTGCTCATCCAACTCTTTTTCCTCTTTTTCGGGTTTGAGAGTAGCTTGGCAGACACGTAGGCCCCTCGGAGTAGATTTGGGTTGCATTTTGCTATGGTGTGTTTTCGAAACAATTTTATGGTTTTATTTCAGGTCCGATTTTGAGGAGCGTTGTAAGGTTTTAGAAAAACATGAAAATTAGATTTAAAAGATTTAAAGTAAAACATTTGAAATACTAAAAACGGAATTGTTTCCTGATATAAGGTTTAGTCTGAACCCGACACAACTCATGGAAACGATACGGTTTGAAAAGCCTTGTATCGTGGAAACGAGGTAGAGGGAGTCGAGGATGGATCGGTCAAGCCATTTTGTCTTAAACTGGATCGTCTCCGGATTTTGTATATAGTGAACCCTCCTCGTTTGACTTGCACGGGTTCGGCCGGTCATGTTCTTGTTTGATTGTTGGCCGGTCAGCTCGTCTGTACCGATAAACGAGAAGGGGCATTACAAAGAGGTGGTATCAGAGCATGGTTCGTCATGGATTAGACCATCCCGGTTTTCCTGTTTTATAAAGTCAAAATTTTATCGCAAATTAAAGTATTAGGAATCTGATTCACGTCCGTCTCTGGGAGGGGAAATGTTAGAAGTTTTGTTAGGATTGTGCACTGGCCGTTATTGTTTTTGCAGTGCAGTCTTGCAGCAATGTTTCCTCGGGAGGTATGTGTGTGGGTGTTAGACGGCGAAATTATGAGCGACTATTTGTCCGTGTACTGCGAGTGCATCACGTCAGTTCCGGCCAGCCTCTATATTGGTGCACAAGTTAAGCCGGCTACTTCAGGAGATTGTTCCCGTATCTCTATGATTCTTCCGACACAAGCTCTGACAGTTGGGATCCCAACAACAATCGCTTCAGCTCCCTCGAGCCCCTATGATACCGCTACCTCAAGTGGACCTTACCTTGGGAACCTGCACATACCGCTTGTCTCCGACGACATCTACTCCTCGCTACCTCCTCAGGGGACCCCACCACATACGGGTCCTCTTCCTCCACCGGAGATCTGAGCCCGCCATATCCATATAGTCCTGGCGACATACTCCTTCCATCTTTCTCAGGGTTATACTTTCCGATGAAGCTAATCGATTGAGCACATCATCTTCACTAGAACAGGAACCAAAATAGGACGAGGTTCCAGACTCAGATGCTGGAAAAAATTCATACAAGAAAGCCTATCACGATAATCCGATCCGATCCATTATGACGGAACGTGAACGAGCCATTCACTGCTTTGAACTACCTCCCGCCGATGGCTTTTTCACCTGACGACCTGCGGCATGATCAAGAGCCATCTGAACACAAGGATCAATATGACTTCCTTTGCGATCCAGCTCCTCGGCAGATATTTCAAATCCAGCAAAATCTGCAGACACATCGTCCAGCTCTGACCCGCGCCTCTCTTTACTCGGTTGACAATCATTTTTATCGACACCAGAATTCCCATCTTATTCTCCGGAAGAACCGGTATCATCAAAAACGAATTCCTTTTCGTCACCAACTTCGCCTTCCACGCCATTTCCTCATCTTCTTCGCCGCCAAATTCATTCGTACCAACGACCTGATTCTCCTGAGAGACTGTTTTCTCCTTCTCAGCTTGACGAGAGGGAGTCGACGGTCTATCAATCACCTGTTTAACCGGTTGAACAACGCGAACATTCTCAGCCAAATCGGGGACTGGAGGATTATTGGGCACAGTAGCAAGAACCCTCAGAATGTAATCTGGCAACTCGACCCTCCTCCGGCTCAATCTCTAGACATTAAAAGAAAATATGGAAAGAAAACAATCGCTAAAGAAGTTCGAAGAAATCGCTTCAAATACAGATCACCGAAAAAATTCCAGAAGAAGGAAAACAAATTCCGACACACAGCGGGACGTACCTGTTTGGGAGAAAATCGCAAGAAAAGAGAACATACCCAACCACTGATTCCTAGTGGAAAAGCAATGAACGACAAAGCCGAAGGCCCAAATCAAATGGAACGGTACAAGAAACGGCGATTCAGAAGAACATATATGAAGCAGAATCTACAAGGGGAAGCAATCACCTAAGAAAGACAACGTGAACTGAAGAGACGAAGCCTCGGGAAAGGGGGGGGTTTATAGAAACACGAAAAATCGTGCCTATCGCGGCTCGCGTCCGTTCGTTCCCCTAAAGCTATGAGCGTATCCAATGGACTAAGATACCACTGATCGAAGCAAGGAAAGCGACAAAGACTCCACCTGACTTAACTTCTCAAAGAGAATATGACGACTCCAACTCAAGCCAGACATCGCCGAACTAGGGGGGAGGGCTAATTGTTGGATATGAGTTAGCATCCATATATAAGCCCATTGGAAATCTTGTCAATTCAACAATTCATCGCGGCCCAACAGACAAGCCCGGTAAGGAGTCAATCGGTCCAACAGGTAGTCAACCTTCACACACTATAAATAGACCCTTCACTCTTCACACATTGTATCCTGCGGAGGCTCCGAGCTGCTCTTATAAAGCTGTGAGCCCAAGCAGCCTTTAGGGATCACGTCATTCGACGGACTCCCACCTTGTACCATCATCTTCGTTGTTCGGCTTCAGCTTAATATTAATAGTACAGTTTCCGACCCCACTTAAAGTTTATCTCTCACCTCGAAGTTCGGACTTCTCTGATCATAACCCCACTCTTTTGGACTAGATCAAATTTCCTTAACAACATACAGCCTGAACAATGATTCTGGTGGGGGTGTTTAAGGCGGACGGCGGAGTCACACTTGGTCCGATGTTGTCCTCCTGGCCCTGAAACTCTGAAGGTCACAATATTTTCAAAGCTTCATCAACGTTTACAACATCGATATCTGAATCAAACGTTAACATCAAATCTGAAAAGTTAAAATCTGAAGAATCAGAGAAGTAACCTTCTTTGCTTGCTTTGAATTTGTTTCCCTTGATGTCCCTTCATTTGGCCACTTCTTTCCTGATTTTTCCACTGGTGAAGCAAGAAGATCAGGCGGCGGAGCCTCTTCCTCATCGTTGTCGTCGCTTGAAGATGCTGCTATGGATATTTATTTTCCGAAGGGTTGCGCTTCTTCAGCATAGAGAAATTTCATAGTGAGAATTTGGATTCCTCGAAATATAGAGAAGGGTAAGGGTGGAAGGAATCTGCTCCAAGCCATCCTTTTCAGATCTAGGTTGAAGAAGGGAGGAATAATCTTTAGGGTTACAGAGATGACTAAGATAGTGAAAAGTTATAATTCATAACTTCGTGAAATATTCAGGGGCGAAATGATTTTTTTTTCTTGTGTTTGGGGTAGTGTCTCGATGGGAGGGAATTTGTTTTTGGTCACATAAAAGAGGGAAATTTCTAAGTGTTTTGGTGGTCTAAGGAAATTTTGTCCAAATATTGGCGGATTTGGTGATTTTTGTTTCCCGCTTACTATTTCATCATCTTAACGTTATTTAAATGCTATTAAAAGTAAAAAAAAAAAATCAGAAATTTAACTTCAATAGCAGTTTAGAAATCTGTGCTATTATAATATGCTATCAATGCCCATAATTTTTGTAATGCATCTTAAGTTTTAGCCTTGAAGACGAACCAGACATTCATGACATCTTTCACCTTTTTACCACTCTATGTTGTCCGTGAATGTCTATCTCATCTTTAGTCGTTTTTCTACTCTAACCTTAACAACTTTCAAACCTGATGCATTCTCTCTTGTTTACTTAGAAGCAAATATGTGCAAAAACAACAGAGAGAGAGGAACGAAGCAGTTCTCAGTCACTAAATACGAAGGCACTCAAGACATTAGAGTAGAAGAGAGATAACAACAAAAAGAAGCTTTGCTTTGTCTTCAGCATCTCCTTAAAATTGGTTAAAATGGTTTTTCTTATGACACTATAACTTAATGGCATTTTCCCTTTCTGAAAAAGGTGAATAAAGGAAATAAAAGGATATAAAAGCCAATAAGAGTCATAAATGAACAAAAATAAAATCAAGGCAAGCAATGGTTCGATCACAAAGAAGTCCCAGAGCCGTTTCAACAAAAGACCCCGCAGAAAAATCTAAGTTTGGGGGGAAGAAACATAAAGAAATCTGAATGGAGAACCAAGTATCTGACTTATGCAATAGTGAGTGGGAGCTCTGGATATCAATTTTTTCTACCTCTCTTCCTGTTTTCACATTAACAGTTATAATTTTACCATTAGTCAACCGGATTTGGAGACTAGGTAGTTATAATTTTATGTCATGGCATTAACGATTATTGTTGCAGGACTTTGGTGAGAATTTTATAGACTGTGTTTTGATTGATGCATATCCATGGTTATGGTTTAGAAGCACGGTCACTGAGATTTTGTGAATCAACCATGTAGAATCCCCGTCTTTCAAACTACTTTCATAACTTTTATCTATGTTTTGTTTGAGGACCAAACAAAGTCTAAGTCGGTTGGAGTTGATATAACCTGTTTTTACACATTTTTAGCTATCATATATCCTTTATGTTTTTATGACGTGTTTTCTAATTATTTCTAGTGATTTCTACATTTTGTAGTTTGATGTGATTTTTCAAGAAAAGAGGGCAATACAAGCCAGGAAGTCTTCATTTTGACACCAACACTTTTTTGCATAAGTTCCACACCATATGGAGACCTACTCACTATTAGATAACACTTGAATTTTGACACAAGATATAGGAATCTACCATCAACCAATAGAAACTTGTTTTGAAGAAATCCAACAGTTAGATCTTAAGAGCCGTTTGGAGAAAGAAGGCTCAACCAACTACCGAGCAAGCCTGGCCGCGACTCAACAAGCTAAACCAAGGAGGAAGGCCACATGGACGCAACCTGATGTGAGAGTTCACTGGTCGAGTTGATAAGATTAGGTGTTTAATGCTACGACAATAGGTTAGGCATAATTTCGTGTTTCGAATTCTAAAACCATAGTAGACTAAGTCTGAGAAACCTTAGGTATAATTCTAAGTAGAATTCAAACCCATGATCCCTCGAGAAATTCCACACGACCCAACGTTCGTTTTTATTACTTTAAACCACTATCTGCCTTCTGATTATTACTTTTAATTATTTCCTTGACAAACCTCTAAACTCCCTTTTTATTAGCCTAGAAAAGGTTAGAATCTGATAGAAGTTAAGAGTTTGTCATTTCCATGTGGATTCGATCCCTTAATGTACTACTCTGACTGTTGTGCACTTGCAGTAGGTTTTAGGGGTAAAACTTGGTACACATCATTAACTCTCACAGTTGGCCGCGAGGAATATCATGCATTAATATCTAGTTCATCAACATTCACAGTGCCTTACAAGTCTTTTGTCCTACCTTGCAACACATCTGCTCGCCTTTCATAGTTCAGGTTGAAGAATCATCACACTTCAAGGTAAACAATCTCTAAACCCGATCCAGCTAGGTGTCCATCTACTCGGAAAGCTCACCTGAAAGGATGGAAAAAGAAGGAGTGAGTAACAAGGAAGTCACTCAGTGATGCATGGGATGTTAAAACGCAAGTCCACGACCTCTGTCCTAGTACTCAAAATATAGTCTAGTCTAACATGCACAATCAAGACACCTAAAGTGCCCAAGCATAAAGGGTCTTCAAGACTTAAGTGATCATCCACACCCCTCGAAAAGGCTTTATTGATCTCTGAGGGTACAAGCATAAGATTGACTAATACTTTCTGGTTGACACGTATGCACTTTCAGATCAAATATATAAGTTTGTCTATGTACACATTGTGGCTCAAATATGGAAGTCCGTCTCCGTATGCCCGCGTCCAACCTACACATAACACAACGACTAATTATATATATATTGTGTTTATAAGAAACAAACAATAAACAATTTAGCTGGCAATGCAAACAAGAGGGTTGAATAATTTATATTATTATCTCCAATTTAACAAAAAAACCTAACTAGACTTATCAAATAGACAAAACAAATTATGTACTATACTAGCTATATTAGAAGGTTAAAGACGGAAAACAAAGAGTTAAGAAATAGCCTCATCGTAGCAATGTGTAAAAGTGTTGTTTTGGGACTCCGGATGCTCAAAAGGACTCAAAATCTGAAATTAGGGTGACAAATCGAGTCAAAACGGCCTTTGTTGGACGCAACAAAGAAAAGGGATGAGCTTTTTAAGATCAGCTGAAAAAGTCAACGGTCAAAGTTATCAGTCAAACTCGTCAAAGACAACCTAGTCAAACCCGAACCCAGACCCATGACCCGACTAGTTAACCCACTCGATTGACCCAACAAATTTGATTTAAACCATTAAATTAATTTAAAGCAACTTAATTGAATTAAACCGGGTGAAATTGATTTGAACCAGCTAAACTAGAAGAAATTGAATTTGACCAGTCAACCCAAATTTTAAACGAATATAATCGGTCAACAAACCAGTCAATTGCGTTGACCCAATGAGTCACCAAGTTGAATTGATCGCAAGATAGTTTACTCGGTTTCCAGTGGCGGAGGCTTACCGGCACCAGACGGTGGCGCGTGGGAGATCTCCGGCGGCACGTGAACTTCCCGCACTAAGTTTGAGAGTGAGGGTACGTTCGGTTGTGTATTGATATAACCCCTTTTTACAGCTTTTTAGCTATCATTTATATACATTTTATTTGTGTTCTAACGTGTTATCTAATGGTTTTCAAGTGTTTTATATTATTTGTAGTTTTATGTGACTTTTCAGGAAAAGAGGGCGAAATAAGCAGAAAATCCACATTTTGATATTGATGCTTTCCGTCAGAAGTTCCACACCAAATGGAGGACTTCTCACCGTTAGACTAAGCTCAGATATGGAAACTAGGTAGAGGGATCTACCATCAACATATAAAAACTTGTTTCAGAGGAATCCAACGGTTAGATCTCAAAAGCAGTTAGAAGCAAGATGACCCAATGAGTAGCAGAAACATGCCCCTGGCCACGACCAGAGCCAACAAGACCGCAGGGGAAGGCCTCTTGGCCGCGACCCGGAGGCTCGGAGCCAAGGCTAGGAGACCCACGAAGACCACCGACTTTAGACCACTCTTGGCCCGTTTTCCAACTTAAGCCTACCATATGGAGATAGAAAAGTCCCACATCAAAAATACGAGCCAAGACACCCCCTCTCAAGCACCTAAATAAGGACATGCTCCCTTTTTTCTCAAATCATCACCTCTCATATTCACTATAAAAGTTTCTCGATCTCAGCTCTGGGATTGTTGGGGATAGAATCTGAAACCCTAAACTACAAGTTTATTTTTTATTTATTTTATGCAAACTTTTAATATGGTTTATGTTTGGAAATCCCAGTAGTTATCTTGTTGGGTTTTTAGGGGAATATTTGATAGGGCTAGTCATGGGAAGGCCCTTATGGCAAATTTATAGAATTAGGGTTCATAATTTATATAATTTTTCGGTTATTTCCTTATGTTTATTGCATGATTAGAGACTGATCACCTTGAAGTTGATCATAGGACTGATGGATCTTCGAAAGTATTTCAGTTATTTGCCAGAACTACGATAATCGAGCAGATGTGATGTAAGGTGCGAGAGTTGACTTACAAGGCACTATGAATGTGGATGAACTAAATATTAATGCATGATCTTCCTTGTGGCTAGCTGCAAGAGTTGACTTGTCGAGTTGAAGAGATTAGGTATTCAATGATATGAGAATAGGTTAGGTATAATTTCGTGTTTCGAGTTCTAAAACCGTAAGTAGACAAAGTCTCTAAACCCTATGTATAATTCTAAGTAGATGTCGAACAAATGATCCCTTGATAAATCCCCAACGACCCAACACTTCGTTTTTATTGCTGATAACCACTATTTACGTTCACTTTCATTCTTAGTTATTTCCATGACAAACCCCCAGACTCCCTTAGAGTATAGCGAAAATTAGATCATGATAATTCGTCATTTTCTTGTGGATTCGATCCTTAATATACTAGACGCGACTGTTGTGCACTTGCAGTTGGTTTTAGGAGTAAAACCTGGTACACATCAAGTTTTTGGCATCGTTGCCAGGGATTTGATTTGTAACTTGATATATCCTTACTTAATTTTAATTTTCATGTACCGCTCTGTTTATTTTTCCTTTCCATAAGTTCAAGGTGCATGACAACAAGAATAACACCTTCTAAAATCGTCAATCATGTACAAGAGATCGATAGATACGAGAGAGAAGTTCGAAGCCATAGAAGACAACTTAGGATGGACAACCATATCGACCTTTCGGAAGGACACAAAACTGTGAAGCAATTCACAACAATAAACGAGAGGCAGTTGGAGCGGAAAACCAACCGCCTATGCTCGATGGTGAAGGTAACAATATTCCTTTGAAAAATGAGAATATTGATTTACCTGTTGAACAAAACTTAAAGCAAAATAATGCCGATGATCGCCCACAACCGAGAAGATAACCCCAAATCATAGCTGATTTTAATATCCTAGATCAACATATCAAAGATCGATCAGCCATTCAAGTTCCTATACCCCAGAGGAACGACTATGAAATCAAACCACAGATCATAAACTTGGTAAAAAAATACCAATTTCATGGTCACTTGACGGAGTACCCGATGGAGCACATTCAACTTTTCGAAGAACTTTTGCAGTACCACCATTACCAACCGAATTCCCCCAGATTAATTAAAATGTAAATTCTTCCCTTTCTGATTTACTGATAAAGCTCTTCGATGGTTGAAATCTATGCATGCTTGATCTATTACTTGTTGGAATGAATGAAAATTCATTTCAAAATCATTTATATACTAAGTCTAGATCGACCTTGTTGAGAAACAAGATTCAAAGATTACAAACTCGATTGTCCCCACCATGGCTTCTATGGTGCTAGTTTGTTAAACACCTTTTACTGGGAATTACAAGCTAAATTTTAACTTTCCCTAGACAATGCGAGTAATGGTGATTTCACCATGAAAATTGTTGCTCAAGGACGTTCTCTTACTGAGAATCTTTCCGCTAGTAATAGAAAATTGTCCTGGTTCAGTAGAACTGAAAGTTCTATTAGTTCTGAAAGGAAAGAAATTGAAGAACTTAGAAAAATAAAAGCTAAGCTGATGAATCCACAAAATCGACCGGTGAACTCATGTGAAGCTATGAATGGCGACCACCCGAAAGAATTTGATGCAGACAAAGCATTATGTGCCGAGGAAGAAGTTAACTATGTTGGAGCCCAAGTCCGTATCTGAATCGCAACTTCAACAATGGATTCAACAACAACTTCAAGAACATTAATCCCCTTTCCTATCGTAATCCCAACGTGTAAAACCACAATATCAATTCTACCCTCAGTCCAAATCTTTCCAAAATCGTTTCCAAAACGGGAACTTTGGATGAAATGGTAACTTTCAATCGAGAGCTCCTTATAACTCTCATTCCGCGCCTTTCAACGTGAAAAATTCTTCTCCACCAGCACCCATTGACATCTCAATTGAAGACAAGCTCGGGAGAATGATGCAAGAACTCTTCATAGAGCAACAGAAGATGTCCAAGGATTTCAATTCAAGAATAGATGGTATGTATAATGACTTGAATGTGAAATTTGAATTACTCAATATACCAAGAAGTTAGACATGCAAGTCGCTCAAACCGCTGAGGCTATGAAAAGACAAGCTGGAGTCCTACCTGGAAAGGAAGAAGACAATCTGAAAGGGTATTGAAATGTGATCTCAACCGCAACTGCTAAGGAGGAAGTCAAAACTATTCCAGGCACCATGCCTACTTTTGTTTCCCTCCAAGAAAAATCTTTGAAGAAATATGAGGAATCTAGAGTTCCACCTTTCAAGGTACCTAAACGTCTATCTCTTCAAAGACTTAAAAAGGTCAAAGATCCTGGATGATTCACTTTTACTTGTTCGATCACTGGTATCGAATTTAAAGTCGTTTGTGTGACTCTGGGCTAATGTCAACATCATGTCAAAAGTATTTAGTGAAAATTTGGGAATTCAAACCTTAATCTCATCTACTAACTTGGTATTTGGAGATTCTTCTCAAAAGAAAATAGAATGAGCTATTAATGACCTCCATCTTGTCGTTGGCAATTAGATAGTTCCGACTAGCTTTTAAATTCTTGAGATGGATCATGATAAGGAAAGACCGCTAATCATAGGACGCACATTCCTTGCAACTGTATTTTCTGTCATCGATCATGCAAACCGCAATGTGGTATTCCTAAATCTGAACCGAAGGAAGTTCTATCCAATTGTTCTAATTGATGATCCAAACCCGGAGGACATTTTCAAGGTGAAACATTGATTCCCGAAGGAAAAGGAGAAACTATAAGACAAGAACGATCTTACCCATGTTTTCCGCCTTTGCCACCGGCTAAATCATTTTATAAAATCAAAATTATAGTTCCCGTGAAGCTAAGTGATACTTTAAAGGAACGGATCAAAGAAATGGTTGATGCCACTAAACTTGTTCTCCAGAACAAAGAGATTCATAGAGATAAGATTCTTGTTGAAGGAATTGGTGAAAACCATGACAAGGATGGGAAAGTTTTATGAAAAAATGTTCCCGAGACATCTGTTTTTCATGCCTAAGTCACCCAAACGTCGAGCTAGTGACGTTAAACAAATGTGCTTAATGGGAAGCAACCCATCTAGGTAGTAGTAGTTTTTATTTATTTTATCTGTCTTATGCTTTTAACTGTTTTTCTCTTAGTTTTTTCAGTTTTATAAGAAAAGAAAACAATATAAAAACAAAAAAAAATCAGAAAATCATAAAATACAAAAAGAAGAAAGGAGAAGATACTCGATCAAAACCAGGTTTCAACAGCCCCAATCAACCTGCTTGAAGACTTGGACATCCCAGCCGTCCCGACCGGCTTACTGCAGCCCGAAAACTCAGCCGCGACGGAAGATCTCACAGATCGAGTCTAGAAATGCTTGGCGGCGACCATTTAGCTCGAGCTTGTGTTCGGATAGCACATTCATGCGACCACGCACAGCCAACACGCGGCCCGACCATCTTTGCACGCGACCGCGCAAGTTCATCAAGGTATGTATCTAAATCCCAACTTTTTCAAGAGAAACCAATTTTGGGAATTAATAGATTTGCACTCATAAAACTCTAGAATGGTTAGGGAATACTAGATAGTTCTTATTGAGCTAATAGGTTGTTTAAGAAGCAAAAATTTGGCCAATTTGACATGGAATTGTTTTGGCAATTTGATCTCTTATGAAAAAATGAATTTGAACTCTGTCATTGCATAAATTAGCTATCTTTGATGCATTTAGTGATAGGTACACCATATCTAAATGATTTAACATAAGAATTATCATTAAAAATGAGCCTTTGGACAATCCCTTATTGAGCTAATTTGTTCACTTAGACAAGTTATATGCATTTATATTGAGTTTCTAGATAAGTGTGGCGTATATCTAAGTAATTTTAAACCTCTGTTTTGCACCATATTTGTATCTTTGCCGGAGATTTTACTTTATTTTGCAGGTTATGGACTATTCACGCATGCGCCACATCCGTTCCAAGAAGAGTGCCCGAGAAGAGCGAGGCAAATCTTCTCGCGAGGGCGATGATTCCTCATTACCAGATGATGTCCCACTTGAAGTTTTCTATCAGCGAGCTCTAAGAAACCTCTCGAGACCAGATGTGTCCCACTTCCTCCACGTGAGACGACGCCACCACCGCCACCAGTTCGACGAGCAGTCCAATTTGTTGGGAAGTGCGTGGACCCGACGTCAACTATCTGAACCATCTACGAAGACTCACGATCAAGCCGACCTTACAGATTTACCACACCACTCTAGATGCTCTTGCCATTACTGAGGATGTACTTTGGAACTTAGAAGCTCTCAAGCTTTGAGACATCATGGAGCTACACAAGCCAGTCTACATGGACCTATCCAGAGAGTTCTTGGCATCTGTCACACTGTCTTACACACTAGGGAGACACTCCTAAGCTTCCGATGGTATCCTCTCTTTCTATATTAGAGGATATGCATATGCACTATCTATTCCGCAAATTTTTGGTACGCTCAGACTGGAGTACCACTACGGGACAGAAATTATGCAAGAGACCAACACTTTTTTATGGCTCATTATGGTCCAATGTGACTATGATCCCAGGTGATCTAAGTCCAACCTTTTCACTCATCCACCAGTCCTCCTAGTTCATCACCTTCTAGCGAATTTGCTCTTCTCCAGGACTGTGGAAACCGGCGTGCTATGACCTGAGCTTGTCATCCTCCAGACTCCCCGCTTTCCTTGCTAGTGTCCTTTATAAGATACTAGTTGAGTTTAAGTATAATGTTGCCTCTTCCCACTCCGACACCATTTCCACTACCAACAGAGGCATCATCACTTTTATCCTGTAAGCCGCTGGAGTAGACCTTACCAGATAGATACCAGTTGTTGATGGCTGGTATGACCTATCTAAGCTCTCTTGAGACACTATACTTTGCGGAACATGGAAAAACCCATACAGATTAGGATACAAGTACTTCACAGGAGTTGGAATCATCCGAGTTGTTCTGTTACCATCCCAGACCGTCCCGAGGCTGCGCGGCAGACTCTCGCAGTGGATTCCAGCCAAGACGGAGTTCGAGCCCGAGATCTCATGACTACTGCACACCATTAGCAAATTTCTCATTCTCCGAGCCCATTGAGATGCATCCGCCCAGAGAGTACCGGTTCCACATAGACTGACGCCAACCGCACATCGCGATCCTAGTGCAGCCACACTTGCAGACTTGCATCAAGCCGTTGATAGACAGACCCGGAGATTAGACCATGTGCTCCGCTACCTTGAGAGGACATGTCAGATTTACGGACCTATTTCTGACGCCAAGCCAGACGAGTCAGACGATTAAACATTTCCACACCCGTCACGCCTATCATCTCTACGATCCATTCGTTTTGACCCTCGTCTTTATCTTTTGATTTTATCATGTCTGGGAGAGGATGATCATCCAGTTTTTCGCTTTTTTGCTTTCTCTCTTTTTTTTTTATCATTATCGAGTCTGTTTTCGAAAACTACTTATAATTATATATTGTTTTGGATTTGATTAGGTTAAGGACACAAAACTATGATGATTACGACCTGTGTGCTTCTACGCTATTCCTAGTGACAGCTATTTTGAGATTCAGTACTAGACTACGCCGTAACTAGGGTTTTATTTATGCGACATCAGCCTCAGGGATTCACTCTATAGAGATTTCTTTTGAAGGAATATGCTATTTTATAATATATAACCTAACCTGATCTTAACTATTTCTCATCTTAAGTTTTAGGCATGACGACGAACAAGACATTTCAGACAGCTTTCACGCTTTCATCACTACTCTCTTTTATCATTTTTTCACCACTCTCAAATGTTCCTGAATGGCCAGCTCATCTTTAGTTGGTTCCGTACCCAGAACTTAACCATCTTTTCGAACCTCATGCCTTCTCTCTTTTTATTTGATATGCAGATATGTGCAAAACGCCAGAGAGAGAGGAACAAATCAGTTCTAGTCACTTAAGATGGAGGCACTGAAGACATTGGCGTAGAAGAGACGAAACAACAAAAAGGAGCTTTTCTTTGCCTTCATCATCTCATAAAAATTGGTAAAATTCATTTTTTCTAATGGCTCTATCACTATAGGGCATTTCCCCCTTCCAAAAAATGTGAATAAAGGAAGGGAAATGGAATAAAAGCTAATGAGAGTCATGAGAAAACAAAAACAAGACCAAGGCAAGCAATGGTTCGATCACAAAGAAGTCTCAAAGCTGTTTCTATACAAGATCGCCGCATCAAAATCTAAGTTTTGGGGATAAACATGAAGAAATCTAGATGGAGGAACGGGTAGCTGACTTGTTCAATAGTGACTGAGGGTTGTCGACATCAACAGTTCCATTATCTCTTGTTGTTTTGCGGGATATCTAGCATCCTACAGAAAAATGGTAACCTGAAACACTTTAAGCCTCACCGATAAAATGTGTTTTTGATACCTAGCCTCGTTAGTCATGCTTAGCTCTTTTGATGATAAATCCACATACTACCATTAATGAATGTAGAGAGCTAGTTGACCTTATTTGGGAGTCTATGTAGTTTTAATTCTATATGATGGCATTATTGACTAATGTTGCAGGGCTTTGGTGAAACTTTTCTAGATTGGTTTAGATTGATGCATATCCAATGGTTATGGTTTAGACCACCGACTTTAGACCATTTTGCCATTTTTGCCAACTTAAGCCTACCATAAGGAGAGAGAAAAGTCTCACATCGAAAATATGAGCCAAGCTACCCCCTCTCAAGCACCTATATAAGGACATGTTCCCCTTCTTCTCAAATCATCACCTCTCATATTCAGTACAAAAGTTTATAAGTAGGTTTTAGTTTTCTCTTTATCTTTTAGGTAGTTTATAGGATTCTAGATCTCTAACTCTGGGATTGTTGGGGATAGAATCTGAAACCCTAAACTACAAGTTTATTTTATTATTATTTTATGCAAGCTTTTACTATGGTTTCTGTTTGGAAATCCTAGTAGTTATCTTGTTGGATTTTTAGGGGAATATTTAATAGGGCTAGTCATGGGTAAGGCCCTTATTGCCAATTTATAGAATTAGGGTTTATAATTTATACGGTTTTTCGGTTATTGCCTTAATAGAGACTGATCACCTGGAAGCGGATCATAGGACTGATATATCTACGAAAATATTGCAGTATTTAGCCGAAACTAAGATAATCAAGCAGATGTGTTGTAAGCTGTGAGAGTTAACTTACAAGGAATTGTGAATATACATGAACTAGATATTAAAGCATGATCTTCCTCGCGGCTAAGTGCATGATTTGATTGGTCGAGTTGGAGAGATTAGGTGTTAAATGCTATGAGAATATATTAGGCATAATTTCGTGTTTCGTGTTCTAAATCGTAAGTAGACTAAGTCTCTGAACCCTATGTATAGTTCTATGTAGAATTCGAACCCATGATCCCTTGAAAAATCTCCTACGACCCAACGCTATGTTTTTGTTTCTTACAACTGTTGTTTACCTTCAATTGCATTCTTAGTTATTTCTGTGACAAACCCCAAACTCCCTTAAAGCGTAGCGAAAATTAGATCTAGATAAGAAGTCTAGAATTCATCATTTCAAGTGGATTCGATCCCCTAATATACTACATGCAACGTTTGTGCAATTGTAGTTGGTTTTGCGGTTTGAGACTACTGCTTCGTCTCGTCATTATGAATACAACAGTCATCATAGATTTCCCAAATTCAGCACGATTAGAAAGTTATAAGCGTTTTAGTGCTCAGCTTCGGGTAAAACAAATCGGATCTAGATTTTTCGAAAATACTTTTAACACAAAACGATGATGAACTGAGACACATATTCACGGGATGAGGTGACTGCGATAGTTCGCCTGTTTTTTCTCCGATGACTCGATTTGTGTAGATATTCGCTACGGTTTTTGGAGAATAAAAGGGGAAGGCTTAATTTATAAGGGAGATGACTAGGGTCTTCTGAAAAACAGCCTTCCTGGGCCATGGGTTCTAGGTCATTACAATTCTCCCCCAGTAGCAAGGATTTCGCTCTCAGGTTTAGATTTGGACTTGGCTGCTCGCTAACAACTCCAAAAAGATCTGGGTAATCTAATATCTCATTTTATCCTTGGACTCCAGGTTTTCTCATGTATCCCGTCTTTCTCTCAATAGACCATGACGAGCACAATCCTTTTCTCAATGCTTTAGAACCGCCACTGGTTGGCTAGGCGCTGAAACCTCCTAACGGAGATTAATGGGCGGCTGCTGCAAAATAAGCTTTGGCTCTCTGAAAACCTTCCTCAATACTGACAAATTAAGCATGTCATCAAAGTTTGCCAATTCTGATGATAAAGCCAGACGATACGCTACTACCTCAATCCGGTCACAGGGTATCGTCTCATGTACCTCAATTTAAACTTCTTCAGCATTTGAGTCTTAGGTCCTTTCTGAAATGTCCTTGTTTCCAGGTATACTAAGTCGCCCACTTCAAACTCCAAATTACCCATTTACTTATATGTATAACTCTTCTTACGATAATGGGCTTCCTTTAACCGCCTCTTGAGCATTTCCACTTGCTCTATAGTTTCCTTAACCATTGCTGGTTCTATGATTCAGCGATGCCCCACTTCTGACCAACATAGTGGTGTATGACACGGTCTACTATAAAGAGCCTTCTTTTCTATCTTCTTACCCAAAGCCTTATCATTTCCTTGAGCTTGTTGAACTCTCTAAGTAATCAGCTTGACCTAATGCCTCGAGACCAACTGTTTCTCCCTCTGCGATAACTGCATATAATCTGAGACATGCAAGTGTCACAGTTTACTCATGAACCTCCATGGTCCCTTATAAGTCGCTCATGCGCCTACTTAAGGCATCTTCCACCTGATTGTCCTCACCCGAATCATGAGTGATCCCCAAATCATAATCTGCCAACAACTCGATCCATCTGCACATCAACCCTTAACCACCAGCAAAACACAATAAAATCCTTGGTAGAGCAAACTATGCTTGACCTCTACTTGCTTGAAAATATTTTTTTCGAATATGTGGGACTTCTTATCCCCCACTTGGTTCTCAAACAAAATGCAGGATGCCCTTTTACTTGGTACCATTCTAGCATCAGCTTTGAAAACGCAGCACAAAGACCACTTACCACTACCCTTGTCCACTACGGTCGGTTATACATTTTGATTGGATAGTTTAAATTTCCTACAAAAATTTCATCACAAAATCTCATTTCCAGATTGAGCCGAACGAAATACAGTCTCTATCCTTGAGAATGGTTGACACTGATGCTTAGCATGATTGGGAACGACCTGTGTCATATCTGCTACCTCCAAAATTTTAATAACAACTAATGTAATCGAGATTTTACCCAATTTATCACATATTTTAGGATACTTTATAAGTGATCCAAGTGTTTTTAAATTGTTTAGTATGTTTTGTCTATTTTATGTGTCAAGACTCTTTTTCCGGAAATTCAAGCTTAATTCAAGTCAATTGGAGCAAATGTTCACTTTTCGATACCGAGTCATTCCGTCAGATGTTCAGAACCAAATGAAGAACTTCTCACCATTTGATCATCCTCAAATTTGGACCATAGATAGATAGATATGCAAGATTCATTCTCCACTTGACATCACAAAGATCCAAAGTTGCAAACTAAGAGAAAAAGAAGACACAAAACATGACCAGAAATAGCCGAAGCCAAGGCGACCACGCCCTTGGCCGCGACACAAACTTTTCCAGCCGCGACCTGGCTGTGCGTGGTCGCGGATCATCTCCTCCTGCTCGCGGCCGCCTCACTTTGTGGCCCATTTGGGTCATTTGTCGTTCTTCAGCTCATTTTCTATGTTTTCACTTGTCCCACATCGAAAACTAAAGATTTTTTTCATGAGATTTTGAACACTATATAAGGGAGAGACCCATCTCCTTGTAGTTTATACAGAAACCACGAAAAATTACTTTATAATAGTTTTTTATTTAGAGTTTTATTCCTTTTAGTCTTTAGTTTCTTAAGTTTAGGGTTTAGAAGTTCTAGGGTACTCAAGAGAGACTCTAACCCTCTGACCCTAAGCCTAATTCGTCCTAGTTAGTCTTAGAATCAGCCTATCGCTATGATATGAAAATCCATGGCTAAGTAGGCCGTCAATTTGGTTTTACGAGGTAGTTATCTAGGAGGAATTATATCGGTTTGACTAGGATTACTTGTGCTAGACTTATGCTTCATTTCTAAAAGTTCTTTCTTTTAGGTTCATCCTTAATGTGTGGGACTAGAGTCATGAAATATAATCTGATCTTAGGATTGATAGAACAATGAGAGTACTGAATCTATTGACCGGAACTAGCTTAGGAGAATAGTTGTGTTGCAGGCTGTGAGAGTTGACTTGTAGGGTACTATGAACGTTATGATGAAACTGATTTTAATGCATGATCTTTCTCGCGGCCAGCTGCGAAAGTTGACTGGTCGAGTTGAAGAGATTAGGTGTGTAGTCGTAGTACAGGAGTAGGTTACACATGTTTTCGTTTTCAAGTTTGTGGAACTTGCTAGAAACAACTAGAAGCTAAGGTAGACTTGTATAAATAATTATGAACCTCTTTAGATGCTCCTTGGATGCCCAATTCCTTCCTATATAGTTGCATTTTCGTTTTATATTCTTTGCTATTAGATAATTAGTTTTCTTGACACGCATACAATCCCCCTTTGTCTTAACTCTCCTCTAACCTTGCTTGACTTTGCAGATAATCATAGCTTCTCTGTGGATCAATACCTCGAGTACTACAACGCACATATGTGTACCTGTAGATTCAGGGTGTTATAAATTTGAAACTCGAGAGCCTTGAACAAAAAGGGTGCATCAACAACACTCATAATTCGAGTGGTTCTAAACTTGAATGAGATATTCCACTTCCAAATGGATTTTATTTAACTATTTTACATTATTGTGTCACATTGGGTCCTCCACTTCCAAGTTGATTCCCCTCAATGGTTTTTCCATTACTGTGTCACTTTGGCGATGAATGTCGCACAAATATTTTGACCTTACCTCATTTTGTAAGAAGATGCTAGTAATGTCCATTATGGATTTCTGACATGTGGAGAACGATCCACTATGCTTCCGATGCGCTCAATCGGTTGCCAAACAGACCTCCAAATGAAGATTTCCTACCTTTTACTTTTGCTGTAATGTTTTCTGAACACTAACCACTGGATTTTCATCCCCATTAAGCTCAAGTTTCTCTACCTTGTCATCAAACTTTGATGTTTTCCGAATACCATCTTTTGGATCTTCATCCCCATTAAAATTGCCTCTCTTCCGCTTCCTCTTGCAACTTCTTGCCAATCCCTCATAGTGTTTCCCTAACACTCTCTCATTTGATTTCCATTCCCACTAGCATGTATTCCTCATTTTCACTTGTAACACACATAGATCCCAAATAGATAGTAGGTAATTCCAAATGTCACAGTTCCGATTTCCACTATTTGAAAACCACCATTAACACTTGAAGAAACTCCCTTAGGTACCTTAGAATCGCACAAATTACTTCAGAATAAACCAAATAACTCCACAATGACTCACACAAATAACTCCAGACATCCCACGAAGATCTCCAAAAAAAGGTTGTATTCAAACAATTACTCCCAAACAACTGATTTTTGGATTCCATACTTAGCACAAAAACTATCTGGTTAGACTTTAGCTGAAATTAAGAGCTGATGATTAATAGATTAATATCGAGCAGACAATGTGCTATTTTTCCCTAAAATTCCCAATTCCCATAAAACATTGAAATCAGTTGAAAATCGTTGAAACCAGAATGCTAAATGTACTAACTACTCGCCTTCCGGATCAGGACCTGGACATCAAACCCGCTCTGATACCAAAATGTACCACATGTCTTCTCCTCTCTCGAGACAGCGTGCTACTAACCCTAATGTACAACTCAATTATCTTCAATAAAACTCCAATAACCGATATATTAAAAATATTCCATAAATCTAATAACCTAAATAACCTTAACAAATCATAAATAATGTTTAAAAATAAAACGTGGAAAACAACGATATAATCGCAAAGTACCCAATCCAGATAGGCATCCATCTACTCGGCAATCTTACCTAAGGAGGAGTGAGTCACAAATGAGTCACTCAGTAAGGTATGGGAAGCTAAACTGCAAGTCCACTGCCTCAGTCCGAGTACTTCAAATATAGTCTAGTCTAACATGCATAGTCATGGCACCTAAAGTTTCCAACCAGCAAAGGTATGAGCAATAGATCGACTAAGACTTGCCCGAGCCCACATCTGCACTTGCGGCTCAAATATAGAGTTCCGTCTTTGTACGCCCGTGGCCTCATACAATACACACTGCGACTCAAATACGGAAGTTTGTCTCCATATGCCCCTGTCAAACCTACTCTTCACACTATGACTAACTATATATATATATATATGTTTTATATTTATAAGCATCAAAAAATAAACAATTTAGCTGGTAATGCAAACAAGGGGGTTGAATCACCTATTCTTACCTACAATTTAACAAACAACCTAGTAAGAGTTGAGGAAAAACCCTCACCTTCGAAAAGGGTAAAACTATAGTTTGGGACTCTGGATGCCCAAAAGGACTCAAATTCTCAAATCAGGGCAGAAAATCGAGTCACAACAGCCTTTGTTTGACTCAAACGGATAAGGGATGAGCAGGTTAAGATCAACAAAAAAATTTAACTGAAAAAGTCAACAGTCAAAGTCAACAGTTAAAATCAAAGTAAAACCTGACAATGTCAACTGTCAAACCTAGAAACAGACCCCATGACCCAATCCGTTAACCCACCCGACCCGATTGACCCAACCAATCCTTAACCGGCTAAACCAACTAAAATCAGTTAAATAGATTTAACGACTAAATTAATTTAAATCAACTTAACTGAATTAAACCAGGTGAAATTAATTTGAACCAGGTGAAATTAATTTGAACCAGGTGAAATTAATTTGAACCAGCTAAACTAAATGAAATTAAATTTAAACGGTCAACCCATATTTTAATTGAATCTAACTGGTCAACGAACCAGTCAACAGAGTTGACCAATATGTCACCAAGTCAACTCGGTCGTTGGAGAGTTGACTACGTTGCCATCAGCGAAGTCTCCGGTGGTGTATGGCGGTGTAGTTTACAGCTACTGATTTTCTCGTCGTTCTGAATCCATAGGTGATCTAAGATTTCCTTAATTCAGCACGGTTAGAAAGTTATGAGCGTTTAAATGCTCGGCTTAAGGTAAAATAGATCGGATCTAGGTTTTTCGGAAATACCTTCGACACAAAATGATGATGAACTGAGAGATCTATGCACATGATTTGGTTACTGCGATAGTTCATACGTTATTTCTTTGATGACTCAATTTCTGCAGAGTTTCGCTATAGGAATGATTTTGTGAGAAAAGCGGGAAGGCTTAATTATAAGGGAGATGATTAGGGTTTTTTTTAAACCAATTGGGCCTTCCCGGTCCATTGGTTACGGGCTGTTACAATTCTCCCCCACTAACAAGGAATTCGCTGATAGGTCAAGAATTATCCCTATTCTAACTGCAAGTGCACAGAAATGAAACTGTAGTACAAAGGGTATCGAATCCACAGAGACTCGAGGTCACACGATAGATTTATGTTTTCAAACTTAGCTAAATCAATCAGGTGAAATCAGTAAACAAGCAAATCAATTTAAAAGGTGTTTTCAATAGGTGAAAGGTGCTAGACTTAGGAAGTTCTCAAGAAATCAGCAATGTCAGATAGTTCAACAATCAAGATTCAGATTAAGCACAGGTTCAGGAACTAGAATCACAAATGTAAATAATCCAACTCTCGCTGCGATTATTATCTATGTCTAGCAACCTAATGATCCAAATCTCTTTGCAATCTTAGAGTTCTAGACAAGCATCAATAGCAAGTTCTTTGGTTCACAATTCTCTAGATCAAATCTCTTTGCATCTAAACAAATTGCTCACACTAGTTCTATCAGATTATAATTCACACTCTCGTGCCAAATCAGTTATCTAAGATCTAAACTCTAGGTGATCAATCCAGAATTCAGTATTAGTCTCAACTAGGTGATGAACGGATAGATTTAGAATCCTAACTGACTAGTGATCTAACAAGGCATGAAATCCCAATGAGAATCCCTAAATCTAACTAAGGTTACTACTCAGACATGGAATCAATGGGACAAAACATGTTTGAATAGAAAACAAGACTGAATATATATAAAGAATGTGGTTCGAAATCCTTCTCTCAAAGGTTACAAGTGGCAGGATCAGCCCCAAACCAAAATCTCTCAATCTCCAAATGCAAAAGCCAAAACAAAGCAAGAACAAAAGATAAGAGAAAACAACTCTCCAAAACCCTACTAAAAGTCTAAACACGTTTTGGGGAAAATTAGAATTAAAGGAAACTTCTAGACTTTCTTGCAAATCTTCAAAAGATGCAATAAACCGGCGCATAGCTTCTGTTGGACTTCACTGTCGACCGACACTAAAAGCAGTGTCGGTCGACATCTACTCGTGGTCACGACTCCAACTTCAGCTTCCTGTAGAATGCTCCAGAAACGTCCCAAAACTCATAGCTTTGCCCCCAAACGCAAGCTTACATGTAAAAGACTCGATTGACTCGAAAAGCAAGGTTAATGGCTCAATATATACACTTATATCATGGTTGAAAACCTATAAAAACCATGATATATCATTCGCCCTCGAATTCAGATCAGAACTTGAATGCTCACTAACAACTCCAAAAGGATATGGATAATCTAATCTCACATTTGATCCTCGGAGTCCTAGGTTTTCTCTTGTATATCGTCTCTCTCCTAATCGACTATGACCATCACAATCACTTTTTCTTGATGCTTTAGAACCGCCACTAGTTGGCTAGACGCTGACAACTCCTAACTGAGATCGATAGGGAGCTTCTGCAAAATAATCTTTGGATTTTTGACAACTTACCTCAATACTGACACATGAAACACGTCGTGGAACTTCGTTTGGCAAGTCATCGGGATCGGAGTTTTGGCCGCCGAAGAGGGAATTACGGTGACCGTCCAGCTTATCCTGCTCCTTTGTCTTGTTACGTACAACAAAAATTGCCTGGGAACTTATTATCTCTCACCACATCACGGGAGGATCATAGAGGACACCCCTCTAATGGACGTTTGGAAAGACCGTATCTTTTTCTTCAAGATCAACAAGTTCTCTGTCGACGACTTCGAGTTCTCCACTATTCTGACGCGCTCGGCAGTCAGCGTTGGTCATAGATGAGACGTTGATAGTTCATCATTTATAGATCTAGCTTCGCTCGCTATCCTTTTTATCTCTTTTACAGCCTGATCCGACCGTGGTTTGTTTCGTGTTGGCAGATACTCCAGATGCGATACCGCTTGATACGAAGATGGCTAACCTGATCGCATGCTTGAAGTGTTGAAGGATAGATTGGGATTATTTCACGGGGCACTGTATCAAATCCGCTTTATGAGAACCATCGATTAAACGACCGCTCTCAGTTCCTCAATATACACGCGAAGTAATACCTTGGATCGATCAGCCGACTCGAACTACAGCATGTAACTCATCGAGATCAATAATCTTTCGTTATATTTTTTTGTTGGAAGAGTTCGTCTAACAAAGTTAACTTCTCTGTCGTTTTTCATGTCGCACTAGCTCCGAATCCGGTTCTATACCACGTACCCCGCCTCAAGAGAAGATGTCTAGAAGGAACAGCTCCCGCCGTACTAGCAAGGCTCATATGGCTTTGACGGCCCAGGCCAAAACGGGCGAACTGGCAGAGATGCTTACCAGGGCTCACATAAACTCCTTATATTTTTATTGGTTTTTGGCGATCTCATTTGTGCTTTTGTGTCACTTAGGCTCTCAAAGAAACCAAAAAGTATGTTGCGATCTCCGAGTAGAGGTCGAAGGAAGTCCCTCGTACAGACGAGCTAGAGGAGGCGCAAAGGCTCGTTGAGGACCTTAACGTCAATTTTCATGCTTCTAAGACTCGAGAGGCGGCGCTGGGCAGGAAGCTAACCATGTTTCAGAGGCAGGAGGCTGGGAGGATGGAGTTGGAGAACTCGGAGGATGACCTCAGAATCAAGCTCGGAATTGCTACGAACAAGATGTTTTCGGCTCAGAAATAGAGACATATATCCTTTGCGCAGGCGGTCCGGGATGATGAGGAGAAGCGCAAAGCCATTGCCAGTCGCGACGTTGCAGTTCGGGAGACGGCAAGAGCAGTGAAGGCAATGAAGCAGGAGCTTCATGAGATCTACATGTCGGTCCTCCACCAATCTTTTAGAAATGGAGAAGAAGAAAATCGAGGTCGACATTGATATCACCCTCCAAAAGGCTATTGCGAACCTCGGCCTCCTCGTTGCGATCGCTGGCGGAGGATTCAACACGGTGGGTGAGATTGAAAAGCTGGTGTTGAAGAAAGATGAGAAGGAGGCTGAGCTAATTGCTGCGACTGTCTCTGAATTCTCTATCAGTAATCTCGTTCTCCCCAGGGTCTCGGAAGATTTGGTGATGCAGATCTATCCTGCTATTAAACTGACGCCAAACTTGGACCCGCATGGATCGAACCATCCTCAAGGCTGCTAGCGGATCAGTGCAAGGACCTATCTCAGGGGAGAAGGACCTGGATGGTGGTGAGGAGATGGCTGATTGAGGTTGCCATGTCACTCCTCTCCTTCTTGATCCCCCTTTAAGAAATCATCTTTTAAGTTTTGTGTTGCCCGAAAGGGCTTTTTATTTTGAACTTTTGATGTTTTCCCACGGAGGGCTTTGTTTTATTTTTTTAACTCGGTGTTGCCCGAAATGGCTTTCAGGTTGTTTTGCCCGAAAGGGCTTTTATATAATTGAACGGCTTTCCAATTTATTCTTTTTGTCTTTAGTTTAACCCAAAAAAACTAAGTAAGAATAAACAAGTTCGAGCAACCTTGGTTTTCACTAAGTTATGAATTGATCTAGACTTTGATTACCTTTGATCGAATCTTATAGAGTTCGTTTAACAAGAGCTCGATTTGATCTGGTGATTCTAATAAACTCGTTAGTTCAACCAAAGATCGAGGTGATTTTTTCAAGAAGTTCAAATTATCTATCTGATTTGGTCGATGTGACAAAATGAGTTTGATATATTTACTTTTTAAGACATAATTCTTTTTTCTTTGAGTTCGTTTAACGAGATCTCAATCTTGTCTGATCGATGAACTTGTAAGATTCTCTAAGGATCGTGATTGGACTTAGACGAAAATTTTCGGTTTAAAGTTAAAATTCAGGTCGAGGGAGGGTTTATTCCCCACAATTCTTCTTATTAAGAGGTTAGAAGAATTGACATCAGGTTCACTCGCGAAAGATTACATCAAGCTATAAGACGGATCGTTTCAAAATCGCGAAAGGGGGATCATTTTGAGATCGCTAGAGAGTGGATCGTTTCAAGGTCGCGATAAAGTGGATCGTTTTGAGATCGCTATAGAGTGGACCGTTTTGAGGTCGCAATAAAGTAGATCGTTTTAAGATCGCTATAGAGTGGACCATTTTGAGGTCACGATAAAGTGGATCGTTTTGATATCTCTATAGAGTGCACCATTTTGAAGTCGCGATAAAGTGGATCATTTGGAGATTTCTATAGAGTGGACCGTTTTGAGGCCGCGATAAAGTGGATCGTTTTGAGATCGCTATGAAGTGACATCAAAAATTTATTAAATAAAGAAAATGCTTAATACAAGATAGTATTGACGAACTTAACAGATTGTGAACTCGATCGTGAGTTGAGTGTATTAGGCTGTGTGCGATGTCACTTGGTCCGCTCGAGATTGTATGACCTGCGTATGTCAGATATTTGGGGTTGTTGCGCTCGATATCAAGCTGCCTACGTACCCTTTTGAGGGATCAAGCCTTAACGTAGTTCGATTTTTGTTGTGCGTTCCTAGTGGAAATACTTTTTAAGATTGATGATATTCCAAGGTCATAGTTCGGATTTTTGGGACACCAACTTGAGTCGATAGACCCCTTCCCGGACGATGTCATTGACCTGGTAGGCTCCTTCCCACTTCGCTCCTAACTTCCAGCATGTTCTTACTTTTTATGGCCAAAACACTTTTCGCATGACGAGTTCACCTACTTGAAACCTTCAGGTATTAATTAAGGAATTATAGTAGTGAGCTGCGGCTTGTTGGTATTCTGGATTCGAGCTAGCGCAAGGTTCCTACATTCGTCGATGAGATTGAGCTCGTCAGTTATCATTTAGTTATTTATTTCCTCATTTTGTGGGCATTCAGTTTTGCGAATACTTGAAACAAAAATTTCCGCGGGAACTACGGCCTTCATGCGTGGTTCTGAAGGCCCATAGTACAACTGGGAGCTCGTCACTCAAGTTGGTTTTGAACTCGTCGAGCCTTTTTTGGAGGTTATTCATGATCGACTTGTTGGCTGCCTCGGTCAGTTGAGTAGGTCAGCTTAATGTTCCAAGTCTTACAGAATGTTTGGAATATGTTCAGTATGAACTGAGATCTGTTATCTGTGACGATCTACTGGGGAAGTCCTTGACGACATATTATGTTCCGCTAGACGAACTCCTTTACAAGGACATCCTTGATTTTCTATTATGACTCAGCTTCGATCCATTTGGTGATGTAGTCGATTATGAAAAGTAGGTGCATCGATTTTTTTCTTTCCCGATGCGATGAAGGGTCCCACTATATACATCCCCCAGCGCATAAAAGGGTATGGCGAGGAGATTGGTGAGAGTTTCTCCGATGGTTGGTGGATTATTAGGGCATGCCTTTGGCACTTGTCGCACTTCGTGGAAAATTTTCTCACTCGTCAGACATAGTTGGCCAAAAGAAACCTTGGCATTTAATTCGTATGGCCAGGGCTCGTCGTCCGGAATGACTTCCATGGGATCCTTCATGAGCTTGGGTCATTATTGTTCGGGTCTCTTCGTTACTAGGGCATTTGAGGTAAGGTCCGGGAAGACTTCGTTTAAAGAGCTTTCGTTTTGTTACACAATACCTCGTGCTCTGTGCTTTAAGTTTCCTAGCAGCCACCTGTCCGAGGGGGTTGTACCGTTTATGATGTATTTAATGATGATATCTCTCAAATCGTTTTTGGTGTCGGTTAGTGAGGACTGGTTCATGGAAGTCGCTTTTATGAGACTGTCCAGAATGTTAGCTACGCGGATGGATTTTCTACGCTCGATGTCGTCATCGATTTCAATGATTTTAGGATCGGTTCCCCTTTCGGGTATTTGATATATCATGGTTTTTCTAGGTTTTCAACCATGATATAGTTGTGTATATTGCATTTTTAACCTGGTTTTTTGAGTTTATTGAGTCTCTACAGGTAGGCTTGCGTTTGGAGCAAAGAGTGGGATTATAGGACGTTTCTGGCAATCTGTGCAATGAGCTGAAGTTGGAGTCTCGACCACGGTTGGATGTCGACCGAAATCAACTTAGTGTCGGCCGACATTAAGGGAGACAGAACACTATACGTCGAGTTGAAGACATCTTTTGAAGAATTGCAAAGTTTCCCAGAAGTTTTCTCTAATTCTAATCTAGCCTCAAAACGTGTTAAGGAGTTTTAATTAGGTTTTCAGACTCATTATCATTTATCTTGTTCTTACTTTTGTTCTTTCTTTGGATTGAGAGATTTGGTGCCAAGGGGCTATTCTTGCTACTTGTAACCTTTGAGAGAAGGATTTCGAACCCCTTTTTATCTATCTATTCAGTCTTTGGTTTTCTATTCAAGGATGTATTGTTTATCTGATAATATGTCTGAGTAGTAACCTAGTTAGATTTAGGAATTCTCATAGGGTTCTTATGCATGTTTAGACAACTGATTAACTAGGATTCTAAATCAATTCGTTCATCGCCTAAGTTGCACTTAATACTGAATTCTGGACTGGTCACCTAGGATTTAGATATGAGAATATTAACATAGCACGAGAGTGTGAGTTATAATCTGAATAAACTTAGTGTGAGTAATTTGACTAGATACAAAGAGATTTGGTTTAGGAGAATTGTGAACCGAAGAACCTGTTCTTAATGCCTGTTTAGAACTCTAGGATCACAAAGAGATTTGAATCGCTAGGTTGCAAGATATAGGAACAATCTCAGCGAGAGTTGGATTGTTTAGCATTGTGTTTCTAGTTCTTGAACTTGAGCTTAATCTGAATCCGGTTAGTTAAGTGTTTAGCATTGTGTAATTCCCGAGAACTTCCTAAGTTTGACGCCTTTCTCCCATTGAAACACTCTTTAGTTTACTTGCAATTGTTTACTGCTTTCTCTTGATTGGCTTAGCTTAACTGAAGAACATAGAATCTGTTGTGTGAAACTTGAGTCCTTGTGGATACGATACCATGAATACTACATTCGCATAACTGTGCACTTGCAGTAGAATAGGGATAACTTTGACTCTATCAAGTTTTTGGCGCCGTTGCCGGGGACTCAACTGAGTTCGCCGATAGATTCAGTTTTAAGGTTTAGTCTAAGTCTTTTATTTCTTTTGTTACTCACATTCTCTTTTTTGGCTTGTTTTTGTTGCTGCATGAATCGACAGAAGCACTCAGCGTCGACCAACACCAAACCAGTGTCGCCCGACACCCAGCGCGGATTGCACCTTTGAAATCAGTTTATGCCAAGTCGACACGCCCGAAGCAACTTGAACGAAGAACTTGTTAACCTCAGGCTTGAGGAGCTAGCTAAACTTGAGAGAACGAACAGAAAGGCACAGAGATCTTCAAGGATGATGAACATTCGTTTGATCTTGATTCCAGATGCTGAAGGAGTTCTGAGAGACCAACAGAACAACACATACAATGCTCCAGGGCAAAGGATTGATGCCCAAGGGAATGTGATCCTTGAACCTGAGCAGCCTCAAGGTGAGAGGCAGATTGTCAATCCTGGAGCTAATGGACAGCCACCTAATCCTCATGTTGCTAAGAGGACTCTTGCTGACTACAACCGACCCGATGAGTTTTATGCTAACCGGTCAGAAATTGTACCTCCTCCTTTTGAGAGGAATGAGTTTGATCTCAAGACTGCCTACTATGCACTTCTGAGCCAGCATCCTTTCCATGGTCTTCCACATGAACAACCCATGGACCACATTGAGGATTTTGAAGCCTTCGTCACTGGGATGAAGCACAATGGAGTGGGTTATGACTTCCTTTTCCTCAAGCCTTTGCCATATTCTCTTGCTGGAGAGGCTGCAGCTTGGCTTAAGCAACTTCGACCTGGGAAGTTAACCACTTGGGATGCAGTGAAGAGAGAGTTCCTGCGACATTTCTATGATGATGCTCGCTCCGATCAGCTCAGACAGGATCTTCCGACATTCACTCAGGGACCTACAGAGCCACTTAAGCCTGCTTGGGTAAGTTTTAAGATGTACCAACGAGACTGTCCTCATCATGGATTTTTTGAAGTTCAGCTGCTGGGCATTTTCTTCAGAGGTGTGGATCTCTGGTACCAGTCTGCGTTAGATGCTGCCAGCAATGGTAACTTCAACACGAAGACTCCTGAGCAGGCTAGGATATTGATTGAGAACTTGGTGAGCAGCAACAGTACCAAGACTGCTGATCAGAGAAGGAAAGAGTCTGGTGGAAAAGTTGATCATTTTCAGATAGCTGAGATGGAGAACAAGCTGGATACTGTTCACATCTTGTTGACTAGCAAGAAGCATGTCCACTTTGCTCAAGAGGTTGAAGAGTTTGGACCTGAAGAAGGCTGTACAGAAGAAGATGTGAACTACATTGGTGGTTCTGGATTTCAAGGAAACAATTTTGGAAATCAGCAAAGCAACAAGTTCTTTACTGGTGGACAGAAGAGTGCTTTCACAAGCAATCAAAACTCTTCTGGATATGGTCAGAATGCTGGTTACCAGAAGCCTTTTCAGCAGAACAACTCTTATCAGAGGACCTATGGATCATCTTCCTATCAGACACCTCCTGCTACTAATGCTCATTAGAGTAAGTTGGAAGCTATGATGGAGCAGTTGTTGGAGGGTCAGACAAAGACTGTTGTGGATTTCAACAAGAAGTTAGATGTTGTCTACACTGAGCTGAATGGAAAGTTTGAAGCAACTAGATACACAAGTGAACCAGATTTCAAGCTCAGTTAAGGGGAAGAATGTTCAGAACACCCACATCAATGCTTGGTCAATTCAGGTTGAGGATGGGCTGGATCAAGGAGAAGGATTTGAGGTTAAGACATCTGAATTTGTTACTGATGGTAAAAAATCCGAAGCTAAAACCTCAACGTCGACCAACACTGCTCTTGACGTCGGCTGACACCCATATTCAACAGTGATTTCAAGTCCTCATGACGAACGGAAATCAACCATGATCGATTTTGGAGTCGACGTCGATGGAAAATTGAACAATGTCGACCAACATCGATCCAACATCGGTCGACACTCTGGGCAAAAAGATCCAATTTCACCAACATCTGGTGGCATTACTGAAGAGAAGGTCTACAAGCCCCCAATACCTTTCCATAGAGTGGTTGTGAAGTCTAAACAAGAATTTGATGAAGCCAGACAACTGGAAGTGATGGATAAGAAGTTGAAAAGGATCCACAAGCTGATGTTTTGCCCTATCATCCTTGTCTACAGAGATACATGGAGAAGATGATGCCCATGGACAAGGATTTAAAAGAATGGGCAATAGTGCTTCCTAAACGAGTCAGTGACGTGTTGTTAATCAGATCCCTAAGAAGCTACCAGATCCTAGTGTATTTGTGCTGGAATGTTCCATCTTCGAGGATAGCTTCGAACGTTCCTTGTGTGATTTAGGAGCCGCTCGAAATCTCATGTCATACCCTGTGGCAGAGAGATTGGGGATGACAGATTTTGCACCCACTAGGATCTCTCTAATCCTAGCTGATCAATCAAGGAGGTTTCCAGAAGGAGTTCTTGAGGATGTCCCTTTCAGAGCTGGGAACTACTTAGTCCCAACTGACTTTGTGGTGTTGAAGTACGATAGCGAACTGGATGATCCTCTGATACTGGGAAGACCCTTTTTAGCTACTGTTGGAGCGAGGATCAATGTGAGGCATAGTCTGATTGATATCCACCTGGGAGATGAGCCTCTGCACTTCAAGATGGATAGGTTGTGAAGGTCTGTTATTGACGGTCAAGCCTTTAGCATTGAGCTGGAGCCAGAAGCTCAGACTAGTGAGGTTTCAGTTTCTGATCATGGAGATAAGAATATGGTGGTTTCGCAAGATCCCACTCTAACATCTTCAGAGCTTGCAACTGTTCATAAGCAGAAATCTCCAAATGCCAGGGCTCCACCAAAGCAGAGGTATGCACCTTCACAACTCAGTTCTACTAACTTCATTGCTATGAATGCAAGAGAACATCTCATTCCCTCTTTCCTTGGACGATCTCACGCTGACACTGCTTACTCTCCCCCATGGATGAAGAGACTTTCGCAGAGGCACTCACAGCCTCTGTCGAAATCACCGGGAGTCTAATCTCCCACCAAAGTCAAGCTAATGACTAAAAACAAGCGATGAGTGGGAGGCAACCCACTGGTAAGTTGTATATACTATGAGTTTTGGTCTTGCATTTTGATTTCTTTTGTTTTTGGTGTTTTTGTGTCAAGTCCCGTAGGATTAGTAGCACTGAGAGGTCAGTGTCGGTCGACACTCACTTGATGTCGGTCGTCATCGATCTCGAAGAAGTTTTGAGCACGGACGATAATCGTCCTCAGTCGATTTCTAAGGTTGATTTGGGTTATACAAATGAATGTCGACCGACATTAACGCCAGTGTCGGTCGACATCGATGAAATCGAGGAGTCAGATGTCTATATGCACCAAGAAGTCCACGATGGACTTTACACACCTGAAGAGCATGCAGTGGATCAAGGGAGATACTAATGGGAGACAGTTCTTGTAGCGCTTCACGGATACATCTGGCGTTGAGCGTCTCTTTCCCCTTCCAGCGACCGAGCTTACAGTCATCACAGATGAGCCTCTCTCCCTCTCTTTTCAGCCCAATGGGGAGCTTTGTCGGGCTGTTCCGCGTCGCTCTACTGTACTTCGAGGAGCTTCTTCTGGAGCCGCTGCCTCTCCTGCTGAGCATGAGGCTGTCCATCCTGATGATCCAGATGAGACCTATGGGTTTCCCGAGCTTCCAGGACCAGCAGAATACATGCCACCAGGGCAGTTTCAGAAGTGGGCAGCATGTGTTCTCAAGGGCATTTGGAAGAAGGTTCACAGCATGTCTTGCCAACGCTCACAGCGCGTTCACCACCCGCAGCCACGACGTCGTGCAACAGCGCAAGCACCTGCCCATGTGAGCTCAGAGGATGAGGAGATAGAGGAGGCTGCTGACTCCGAGGAGATGGATGATGGAGACTCTCCAGTCTTCTAGACACTTGCTGTTGATTCTGCGTTCGTTTTCTTTTTCCCTTCTTTTGAGTCATTTTGATGTTTCTTTCGAGTCAGTCTGTCAGTCCGGTCTGTTTGGAACTTTGACTATTTGAGTTTATGCATCACCACTGTTGTTTTTGATGTGATTTTGAGTGATTTAACGCAGCTAACAGGTGAGGAATTGAGTGCTAACTCATGAACTTAACCACGGCCGATTTGAACATCCTGCGTATGATCACACGAACCTGATGTCGGGCGACACTAAGCTTAGTGTCGGTCGACATCGGTCGTGTTCAGGTTCGAGTTTTTAACTCAATAATTCTATGGTTCCAGATTGATTGCTTCCAAACCCAAGCTGCGATTGCACTGGTTACTGACATTGTGTTTTGTTTTCTTAGAGTCAGTCCCTTGTTTTTACTTGTTTTCAAAATGGTTTTATTGAGTCAAAATGTGTATGAAACTATTATTTTTCGAAGAAATTTTTCCGCTGGAACTGGAACTAAATGACCATTGGATGGACTTGCAGTAGCTCTATGACTATTAGAAAACCCCAAACGGATCAACTTACCAAGGACACCCATATCTAACTAGGTATTCAGAGGATCCATCACTAACTTCACCTCTAATCCTGACTTATTTTCTCACTTAGGGGCTTGGTATCTCTGGATCGGATTCCTCTGATGTGTTTGACACAGCCTATGATCCTGTCTGAGTATGGTTCCTGATTTTCCCCTCCTTTGAAAGTAAAAAAAGAAAAAAAAGATTAAAACTGAGGATAAGCTAGTAGCTTCGAAGTGGTCACGGGAGTGGTAGAGACCCCTATTACCTCATGTGCATCCATGGAAACATGTCCAAAGTTACACCCCGAATAAAAGGGAAGAGCACTGATAGAAAAAATAAAATGATACCCAGTGGGGAAAAATCAGTTGCTAAGGGAGAAAGGGAAAAGAAAGGAAACAGAAACCGACAGTTTGGTGGTCAAGTACTGACTGAGTTGAGTCCATGTGTCCTCTAATTGATAATCCCTCTGTGAGACCGCACCTAATTATATACAGAGGTTAGTGTGGTGAACTTGAATATCCTAATCTGATTGTGGAGTTACTTGGGACAGTTGCTAAGTGTGGGGGAAGTATATTGTGGTCCTGATATCTGTAGGAAAGTTTTCAATGGCATACTAAGTGAATGTGAATGCGAAAGTTCCTAGGATGAAAAGAGTTTCTGAGTTTTCAAACCTCTTTCTTATGCTTTAGTTCTTTTACTTGCTTGAGGGCAAGCAAGAGCTAAGTGTGGGGGAGTTGATATATCATGGTTTTCTAGGTTTTCAACCATGATATAGTTGTGTATATTGAGTCTTTAACCTGTTTTTTCGAGTTTATTGAGTCTTCTACAGGTAGGCTTGCGTTTGGAGCAAAGAGTGGGATTATAGGACGTTTCTGGCAATCTGTGCAATGATCTAAAGTTGGAGTCTCGACCACGGTTGGATGTCGACCGACATCAACTTAGTGTCGGTCGACATTGAGGGAGACAGAACACTATACGTCGAGTTGAAGACATCTTTTGAAGAATTGCAAAGTTTCCCAGAAGTTTCCTCTAATTCTAATCTAGCCCCAAAACGTGTTAAGGAGTTTTAATTAGGTTTTCATACTCATTATCATTTATCTTGTTCTTACTTTTGTTCTTGCTTTGGATTGAGAGATTTGGTGCCAAGGGGCTATTCTTGCTACTTGTAACCTTTGAGAGAAGGATTTCGAACCCCTTTTTATCTATCTATTCAGTCTTTGGTTTTCTTTTCAAGGATGTATTGTTTATCTGATAATATGTCTGAGTAGTAACCTAGTTAGATTTAGGAATTCTCATAGGGTTCTTATGCATGTTTAGACAACTGATTAACTAGGATTCTAAATCAATTCTTTCATCGCCTAAGTTGCACTTAATACTGAATTCTGGACTGATCACCTAGGATTTAGATCTGAGAATATTAACATAGCACGAGAGTGTGAGTTATAATCTGAATAAACTTAGTGTGAGCAATTTGACTAGATACAAAGAGATTTGGTTTAGGAGAATTGTGAACCGAAGAACCTGTTCTTAATGCTTGTTTAGAACTCTAGGATCACAAAGAGATTTGAATCGCTAGGTTGCAAGATATAGGAACAATCTCAGCGAGAGTTGGATTGTTTAGCATTGTGTTTCTAGTTCTTGAACTTGAGCTTAATCTGAATCCGGTTAGTTAAGTGTCTAGGATTGTGTAATTCCCGAGAACTTCCTAAGTCTGACGCCTTTCTCCCATTGAAACACTCTTTAGTTTACTTGCAATTGTTTACTGCTTTCTCTTGATTGGCTTAGCTTAACTGAAGAACATAGAATATGTTGTGTGAAACTTGAGTCCTTGTGGATACGATACCCTGAATACTACATTCGCATAACTGTGCACTTGCAGTAGAATAGGGATAACTTTGACTCTATCAGTGTTACATCCTCAAGTATCAATTAGACATCAATCAGTTGGTTAGAGCTTTCCTCTTTGAGAGACAGAGCTCTCAGCGCGACATTTATGCTAGGTTTTTTTTATCCCTTCAACCGGTATGATCTTTTTTAAGTTGGGTCAAGGCTAATGCTGATAAGGCATCGGCCGCCGTATTCTCTCTTCGAGGAATCCAGGTTAGGTCAAAGAAATCAATCTGGTCAGCGAGGCGATGAACGATGTGGAGATACGCATCCATTCGTTTGTCTTTGGTTTCGTAGTCAAAATAAAATTGGCTTATGACCAATTAGGAGTCGCTGAAGGCGTCTACTTCACGTGGTCTGACTGCTATCGCAAGCCTGACTCCGACTATTAGCGCTTTATACTACGCTTCATTATTTGACGCAGAGAAGCCGAGTCTAAAGGATTTCTCTGATACTTCTCCTGTAGGGGGGACTAATTTGACTCCGGCCCCAGATCCTTGTTTTAGGGATGCACTGTCGACATGGAGAGTCCATCTTTTGGACAAAGACAACTAGAGTTTGACGGTCAGGGGGAGTTCAATTATGAAGTCAGCCAATACTTGAGCTTTTAAGCATGTTCGAGTTCTGAACTCTATGTCGTACTCGCTCAGTTCGATGGCCTACTTCACCAATCGACATGATTGACTAGGGCTATGTAGGATTGTCCTTAAAGGTTGCGAAGCCATTACCACGATGGAATGAGACTGGAAGTATGGTCGCAGCTTTTGAGCTGACGTTACCAGCGTCAATGCAAGTTTTTCCATTGCAGGATACCTCGTTTCGGCATCGATCAGAGTTTTTCTGACATAGTAGACTGGTTTGTGCTTGTTTTAATCTTCATGAACTAAAACCCCACTTACTGTCGCGGAAGAGACGTCTAGGTAAAGGTATAGAGGTTCTCCCTCCACGGGGTTTGCTAGTATTGTAGTTTCGCTTAGATAGGTTTGAGATGGGTGAAAGATTTGCTTTAGGAGTTGTTAGAAGGAACACATTTGTCAGTCGAACTAGATATGAAGCTGTTTAGTGCCTCTATTTTCCAGTTAGTTTTTGGACTTCTCACGTTGTTTTTGGAGATGACATCTCCAAAATTGTGGCAATATATATGAGATTAGCTTCGATTCCTCTTTCGGTTACTAAGTAACCCAGGAATTCACCTGATGGAACATTGAAGGTGCACTGCGCGGGGTTGAGATTCATCACGTACTTGTTGAGAATGATGAAGCATTATTTTAGCTGAGTGATATGGTCTTCCCATTTTCAAGGATTGACCAACATATCGTTGATGTAGACCTCCATGGTTTTGACCAAAAGTCCGACAAACATCTTGATGACGAGATGTTGATAAGTGGCTCTTGCGTTCTTGAAGCCAAAAGGCATTACCTTGTGGCAGTAGGTGCATCGATCTGTTATGAACGAGGTCTTTTCTTGGTCTTCGGGGTTGATCAGTATGATTATATCCCTAGAACGCATCCATGAAGGATAGGAGCTGGTGTCCTGTTGTTGCTTCCAACAGTCAGTCGATATGCGGGAGTGAAAACCTGTCTTTTGGACATGCTTTATTGAGATCTATGAAGTCAACACATACTCTCCACTTCCCGTTCTTTTTCTTAACTACAACTGGGTTCGCAAGCCAGTCGGCATTTTTGCTTCCCCAATCGACCCTATTTTGAGTAATCGATCGAATTTGTCGTTGACGGCTTAAGCTAGCTCTGGGCCGAGTTTGTGACGTTTTTGTCTAACAGGTTTGTAAGTCGGGTCGACATTTAGCTTGTGGCTTGTTACGTCGATATCGATTTCTTTCATATCAGTCGAAGACCATGCGAACGATACTACGTTATGCTTGACGAATGATATCAGTTCGTCTCTTTCACTACAAGAAAACAGCTTTTGCGATAGCCCTCTTAGTCGCCGAGTAGTCGTTATACACGGTTTGACGACTAAATAGCGACTAAAGCTGGTAGCTGTAAATCCTTAGTCGGTAAAATAACTAGGCGTTAAAATAGTCGGCGTTATACGATTATTTTTATGACTAACATAGGTAATCGTAAATTAGACGTAGTGTTGTCGGAAAATATAAGGACTAATTTGCGAGCATTTGGCGTCAATTGTGCGACTAAAGATTTAGTCCAATGCAGTCTGAGAAATATAGTCACCAAGTAGTCGTTAACCTAGGTGACCAATGACCGACTATTTTGTGACAATTTAATATAGTCACAATTGAGTAGTAAATATTGGCGACTGAATGGCGACTTGGTAATGACTAGGTCAACGACTATTCAGTGACTAATTGGAACATCCAAATACGATTATGGTACTGATTCGGCCACTACTTGTTGATTATTACGTGACTGTCAAATATAGTCACAAAATAGTTGTAATATATGGTGTCTATTTGGCGACCGTCTATTGACTAACTTACCGATGATATAACGACTAACATGACATCCATATATGATTATGGTAAACATTTTGCTATTAATTAGCGACTGTTTAATGATTAATTTAACGACTATCCAGCGTCTAATCGGAACATCTAGATTCGATTATGGTAATGATTGTGTCACTACTTTCCGACTACTTTCTGACTGTCAAATATAGTCACAACTTAGTCATAATATATGGTGACTACATGGCAACGGTTTAATGAGTAATTAACGATTATTCAGAGACTTTTCGTAAAATCTAATACCCTGCTGGTAAATATTTTTCGACTACTTTGTGTGTGTAGTGCGTCTAATTGACGAACGTTTGTTGATTTTTATTTGTAAAACAAGAATTTGAATTATTTCAATTTACGATATGGTAATTGGTGATACCGTAATTTGAACGGTACAAGAAATGTAAAAGACATTTGCTTCAAAATAACATTGATAATCTATAATACTTACGTGTAGCATATAGACACAAACGATCTACATACGCAAACTCTAGCATTAAGAAGTTGCCAAATCATATCCCAAAAAATTAACAAGTGCAAGAGACAGTGATAAGTAACCTCCGAAGTAGATGGTGTTGTAGTTTTACATGGAGCTTCCTTCAGTTACTCTTGGTGAGCCACAAACGGTGAAAAGTGTATGGGCTGCTTGTGCTTGCCCATTTAGATTTTTCGACTGTTGGGATTGTGTCCTGAAATCACACTTGTATTCACTCCTGATGATAGTTGTGTGTCGAGATCAGACATTCGTATAATACTGGGCGGTTGCATTGTTTTGCTAGAAGCCTCTTGTAATTTGTAAGTCGTAGACTTACTGCCAGTATTATATGATCCTATAGGGTCACACACCTAAGCAAACTGGAAGCTAAAATATGGGAATGATCATTATGGTAATGATCATGTTAATGAGTATTGGATACACATTAATATCGAGAAAATGGTGTTGTGTCGATCGACACAGTATGTATGTCGGTCGACACAGATCGGGTTTTCGAAACAGACTTTTTGATTTATGACTTAATCAAGTCGGCCCGTTTGAGTGGTTCTAGGTCTGAATAAATAGAAATTATTTTCGACCTAGAACAGCAGCCGTCGAGTTTTTCTCTGACAGAAAAGCAGAAACACCAGAACTCAGAGATCCCAAAAGATCCGGCACTAGCATCCCGGTTTCCAGCTTGTGTGCGTGTGTATCTGGTAGAGGCGAAGCATTTGAGTCGCTGCCGATCTCGTTTCACCATTCATTCCGCTGCCAGTACAAGGTAGGAACGAGGTGGGTAATTCAATATAACGAACCCTAGATCCTAGGCGATCCAACAGTGGTATCAGAGCATGTTAGGGTTTAGTCTATTGAATCTGGAGCATTTAAATCGAATACTGATGTAATTGATTAGATTGATGCTTGTTAAATCACGTTTTCATGTTGTTAATCTCGGATTAAAGCCTCTGATGAAAAAATGATGTCTGTGCTTTCGCAGAGTGTCGATCGACACAAAGCGTGTGTCGGTCGACACAGGGCGAAAACACGTAAATAATTTTAGGGTTTGTCGCATGGCGTCGATCGACACTAATCTTGTGTCGGTCGACACACCGCGAAAACTCGTAAAAGAATTTGAGGTTTATCGCATAGTGTCGATCGACACTAATCTTGTGTCGGTCGACACATCGCGAAAACACTCACTCGGTCTTGGAGATCACCATGTGTCGGTCGACACAGACTATGCGAATGGATAGATCGGTTCAATTGGATTGAACCGGTTATCTCGCTCGGTTAATTTTAATTAACCAATTTGGTTCTGGTTTGGTAATGTCGATCGACACAGAGTTGTGTGACGTTCGATATGGACCGTTAAACCGGACCGGTTCAATTAGATTGAATCGGTTAAGGAAATTCGATCCGGTTTGACCGGTTATCGAAGACCGGTTTTATTTGGATTGTATCGACCGATGCCAATGGTTGGCGTCGATTGACACACCATTCGCAAATTTGATGGTTGGACCTCAAATTTGTATATATCAGACCAAATTTAATCCTAAAGGTCTTGATGAACCTAAACTTAATAAAACTGAATGTTTTAATTAACTTAATAACTTCTTGAATGTATATTGGATATGCATCAAGATTAAATAGTTCTTTTCCTCAACTAAATATCAAGTAATATTGATGACTTGTCCGATCTTGTCTACTGTCAAGACTCGTTTCGTTGTTGGATAGTCTTGGAGTCCTTGGTATCCACAACAACATGAGTAAGGCAGGTGATCATTGATAGACTTGCAGTGCGACTATCAATGATCACAAGACAGAAAGAGATTGGTTTACTTGACTGGGCTATCAGAAGTTCTGGGCCCAGAGACATCAGAGTGGATGAGACATGGATTGTCTCATCTGCGACCAAGAGTTGTATTGGGTACAATTAGCAATGATTTGCTTACCTAGATAACTAAAGTTTGGGTGATGGCGAGTCGCCCACTCAAATTTTGGTGATCTGAGGATCTTGGTTCATTGTATTCATCTGAGGAAACATAGTCTTTGAATACAATGCGAGTTTTCTTATTAGATAAGAATTCTCATTTCTTGAGCATTATAACTAAAACCTCTACCTCTTTTAATTACAGCTATGTCTGTCTCAACTCACATCAACACGTTCTCACTAAGATCCGTCCTTGAGAAGGACAAGTTAAATGGATCTAATTTCTTGGAATGGTATCGGAACCTGAGAATAGTTCTCAGGCAGGAGAACAAGGAATATGTCCGTGAAAGAATTCTCCCCGAGAGGCCACGTTCCAATGCCCCGCAGACAGAAAAGAATGCTTGGGATAAGCATTCAGCTGATGTCAAAGACGTTAATTGTCTAATGCTGGTGACTATGAACTCTGAGCTTCATAAGCAATATGAGAACGTGATGTCACCCATTGAGATGATTAACAGCCTGAAAGCTTTGTTTCAGGAGCAAGCTCGCACAGAGAGATACCAGACGGTTCAATCTCTCATGGATTGCAAACTGTAGTTCAGTTGTTTGTATTGTTCAGTATAAGATCAGGAGTTCGATAAACACGATGTTGGCTTAATAAGGATGACACCAATCTTGCCTTATGCCAAATCGAGATATAGAGACAAAAGGATTACAGGAATTGATGATTCCAGTACAAGTGGGAGATTTCTGGGATTGTGTCCTGAAATCACACTTGTATTAACTCCTGATGATAGTTGTGTGTCGAGATCAGACATTCGTATAATACTGGGCGGTTGCAATGTCTTGCTAGAAGCATCTTGCAATCTGTAAGTCGTAGACTTACTGCCATTATTATATGATCCTATAGGGTCACACACCTAAGCAAACTGGAAGCTAAAATATGGGAATGATCATTATGGTAATGATCATGTTAATGAGTATTGGATACACATTAATATCGAGAAAATGGTGTTGTGTCGATCGACACACAGATCGGGTTTTCGAAACAGACTTTTCGATTTATGACTTAATCAAGTCGGCCCGTTTGAGTGGTTCTAGGTCTGAATAAATAGAAATTATTTTCGACCTAGAACAGCAGCCGTCGAGTTTTTCTCTGACAGAAAAGCAGAAACACCAGAACTCAGAGATCCCAAAAGATCCGGCACTAGCATCCCGGTTTCCAGCTTGTGTGTGTGTGTATCTGGTAGAGGCGAAGCATTTGAGTCGCTGCCGATCTCGTTTCACCATTCATTCCGCTGCCAGTACAAGGTAGGAACGAGGTGGGTAATTCAATATAACGAACCCTAGATCCTAGGCGATCCAACATCGACTCCATAAGGATTTACCCGTCCATTCTTTCTCAGCGGCATGTGATAATTAAAGACATTAGCAAATAATAAAGAACATGATATAACTTTATAAACATGGATCGTGAAAAATGTTACTTTATCTGAGCAAAGATATAGTTATATTCATCTGTTGAGATCTCCCGAGGTCGCAGTTCTTTGAAATGCTTATGCAGTCCTTTGGAGTGCTAACCATGTCTTTCAACCGTCGTTGACAGATATCCTCAGAAAAATGTTTAATAAGAAACTTATGGATGGTTTGGTCATGTCTTAAATGATACAAACACTATCTTGTAAACACTCAGACACTCGAACTTAGCAAAACACAGAGAATAGTTAAACAGAGACATTGCTTGCTAACTATAAGATTAACATTCTACCCATCAGACTCTAACTCATCAAACACTCATTAATAAAATACAACCAACTTATCCAGACTGTGGAGACCATATTGAAGCTGAAAGAGGAATATAGTAGTCACTTAAAACCTATAGAACCATAATTAATTGTTCCAACACAAGCTAACCACAAGAAAATCATATACAAACCAACAATCAGATTCAGAAGCAATCATGTTTCAAAAGCAAAGCAAAGCAGAAGCAAACTAGATGGTTTAACACACACCCCAACTTCATATCTTACATGTAGATGTAGGCCTCGTATCACGGAGAGTTTCTTGATTGAGTTATTCAAAGAAGAGTTTGAGAGGGTCGATAGGTTTTTTGCCAAAGTTAGTGATAAAATTGAGAGCCTCGAATAAGGGATTCAAAGAAGAGATCTCAATCTAATATGTGTGGGCATAGAAGAGGATTTGGAGAGAGATTAGAGAGATGATTGAAAGGAGATTTCAGAAAAGGGGAAGAACACAATAAAATCAAGGTTTGTCGTAGTTGAGGATTTCTCTACACTTTGTCGAAAATTATTGGGTTTATGCGGGTAATTGAAATGTTTTTGACTATAAAATAGGGTTTTGGTTTCCAGGATTATTTTGGCAAATGTTTTGAATTTTTATTCACCAGTAGGCGTAACATACACATCATATATTCCATTTTTAAATTTATACTTATCTATTATACTTATCTATTATGAAAGTTTTGGATATACTTCTCGGACTATAAAATTATAAATCACAAAGTTTTTGAGTTTTACCGCTTTCTGTACCCGTTCTCGTCCCCGTTTTCCGTCCCCGTATTCGTTCCGGTGCAACATAGTATATTGGCACTTCTTTAAAATGGTTATGAGTTCCCTTATCAGGTAGTTGAGATAAGTGAGATAATTATTGCAGTGGATCGAAAAGCTCTAGATGATCTATTGATTCTTTCTTACGAAGAAGGATATAGATCTTTGTCTCCCTTTTATTAATCAAGGTAACCTCTGCCACTATTACACTAAGAAAAAAAGAACACTTTTAACTTGGTATTGTCATGTAGGATCTGAAATTTACACCGTAGAATAGAATCGTGATTCAGAAACTGGAATATACAAAGTTTGGAACGTTTCTTATAGCACATATCACCAAATTAAGAAATTAGTATCCGAGTTAGTGTGAATATGAACCCATTTTTAATGGAAACAAGAGAAAAGGGTCACATGCAAAAATCCTTACAAAATTTTGGTACTTTGTTGTTGCAGGCATTGTATCTTCTAAACTGCAGGGAAAAAAAAAACAAAAGAGACGGATACAAATTAAATAGTGGAGCGGCTAATCAGAAGAGACATTGACGTGAGAACTAAGCATTAGTGACATTGACGTGGGAACTAAATATACGGAAGTCATTAGTTGGAGGATATTATGAAAGATTACTAAACATACGATTAGACAACAAACAGTTTCTACAGCTCTTAAGAAGAAGAAAAAATTGGTGGCTTCCAAGAACACATAAACCAAAAACCAAAAAAATAAAAACATCATCAACCAATTTTGAAAAGAGAATGTAGTTGTCTCTAAAAAATTATACTAACACTTTAAATCCAAACTAAAAATGTAGTTGTCTCTAAAAATTATACTAACACTTTAAATCCAAAGATACAAGTTACTGATCTTAAAGTGGTTGTCACAGAAGAATAAGCATTCATTTAGCACTAACATATTTAAAATAAAAACATTCCTTTGGCAGTAACATATTAAAAATAAAAAATAAAATTAACAGAAATAAAAGAAAAGTAGACCCAAATATAAAACAAAAACGTTAAACAAATTAACGTCTCCACCAACCTCCGCGCGTGCGCGGAGGGTACAATCACTAGTATTTTTTTAATGTGTGTTTTATAGCTAATTATGAAAGTATTATGATATTTAAAAATTAGTATTAATTGTAGGAATCATAAACTTAAAACTAAAATAAAATGTTAATAGCAACAAATTATCAAAACAATAATATTAGGTAAAAAAGTTTAATACAACAATTATATTACATCAATAAACAAACTATCTATATGTTCATAGAAATCAATGTCACATATATTTATAATGTCATGTAACTTTTATTTATTAATTTGCGAATATATTTTTTTAATATGCATTTTATAGCAAAACACCTTTAAACTTCAAATTTTAGTTTTTGAAAACTTCAAAAATGAAGTTGCTCTTGGTGATACTCTAATTGGTGGTTGAAATTGTTAGATTTATGAACATTACCTGATGAAAGATTTATTTATATGAACCCTAAGATCTTCAAAAATCTAATTCATGAGTGACAAGTGTGAGGACAAGTGTCAAACATTAGTTGTTTAATATGCCATGTGTAACACAATAGTTCATGACTAAGTGACACTAATAAACCATTATGTGTATAGAGAATCTTGAAGATATTTACATTCATCGATAACAAAGTTAACGGGAATCATATAAGGCCCGCCAAACCTACAAAAATTATCACGCCTAAATTATCATAAACCGCCAATACCCTAACCATTATAACCTTTCTCAAATTCAGAGTCTCTCATATTCCTTCCGTCCATTTATTTCTCTCTACGGAAAATCTATTGCAAAAAAACCAATGGTTCAAAGGCAATACCAATTCCTTTCGGAGATCAACATGTCGACGATGAAACAGAGTTTAGATTGAAGGTCCTTTGATCTTGGATGTTACAAGAGGTCTTCACCGGCAAAACCATCAGACTATTTTTGGTGGATGAACATGTTATCTTTATAGTATAATGATAAATTTGAAGTTTTACGTCTTGCATTGTTCTTACGTTGTATAAAGTATTGTTCTTACGGTATATATATTTTTAAGTCTTGCACTTTATAACGATAGGGCCAAAGGATAGAAGGAGGAATATGGGGTGATTATGTTGGAATCTTCGAGTGGCTGCTGGAATATGAGGGGCCATTGGTTCAAAGGGATAATGTTCATATCCTTGATAGGTCAATGTTTGGCCGCTTGACAGATAGTTTATTCTCTTTGTGTTGAATCAGTTCGAGTATAATCTGGAGAACTTCATTCCCTAATGGCCAGCACTACTTAGACATAAAGCCTATACATGACGTTTCAAACGGCACTAAATCAAGAACTTATCCAATCAGTATAATTTTTGTTTTAGGTTATAAGTTTTATAGGACTTTATTATTTTTAATATGGTTTGGTTATGGATTTGTTTGGTGTTTTTTGAGATATAGATTTGACTGGTGTTGTGCTTGGAATTGATGGCTTCAGAAGAAATCTAGTGGATCCTACAATGGATCGGGAAACGAATTTCTGGAGGCGTCTTCAAGTATAATTCCCAATTATAGATTTAGAGTAAGTATAACTTCCATTTATTTCATGTAAAATATTATTAGAATGTCTGAAAGCTTATTTGTAGTAAATATTGGTAGAAAAAACTCATTGGATTGTGTTGTCAATGGCGATCTTGTTGCTAGGATGGTGAGGGAATGGGAGAATGGGATATTATTTTGCTTATTACAGTTCTTTAACATCGTGAAAGACAGTGGTGGTATGATGAAATTTCAAACCTTTTGTAAATTTGTTCCAATTACTATAAAATGACAAATAATTAAAATTGCTTTTCGATTAGGGTTTGTGAGGTTGAAGGCTATTCATTGAGTTTCTTAGATATGATTTGACGCATATGAAGTTAAAGAGTTCTGTGATTTTGTCCAGAGGTATTTATCTAACACCTCATAATCATATAGTATAGATGTTTATGTTTTTTGGGATCTTATGTGTTATTTTTTAATATGATTTTTTTTCCAGAAACCCTAAGCCTCCTCTATGTTAAGAATGTTGGGTGTGGTTTGTTGGATTTTCGTAATGAAGAACTTATGGTTTAAAAATTTAAATTATTTTTTTATTTATTACCCGCACTTTGTTTATGGTTTTCTAGAGTAATTTAGTATTTTTAATCGTATTGCATGATATCCAAAAGTTAAAAATAAAGAATGATGACCATAGTATTTAAAAACATAAAGAGTTTGGCAAAAATATACTAAAAATCATATAATTGGTACTTATGATATTTTCAAAATTGTTCAATGATAGTAAACATGAAAAGATTATGCACAATTATTAGAAAAATTAATATTTTGGATATTCCGCACATATGCGGGGGCACCTAAACCAAATATTTTGTTAAATTATCATAAACCGAACGAAATACGACCATCATAACCTCTCTCAAATTCAGACAGTCTCTTCATTTTCATCGTCAAAATACCCTAACAATCATAACCTTGGAATTTTTGCTCTCCTCTCGCATAGAAAACAAAGACGATAAGAGAAATGTACAAGGGAAAGGCGAGAACCCTCTTCACTCCTTTAGTTCATCGCTTCTGATTTTCATTCTTTTCTTATCTATTCAATAATTTTCTTCTCTTGATATTCTCTTGCAAATGTGTTTACATTTAGTACAAAATAGCTATTATTAACTTATAAAAATAGCCGATATGAAGCATGAGATACTCTAGGTTTGAACTTCGAGATTCAAATTTACATCTTATTTAAATTGCAATATGTATGTTTTCAGAAGTATTGTACCATTGAGTTTGATGGAGCTTCAAAAGGAAACCTTGGAAGAGTTGGTTCAAGAGCTGTTCTGCGTGATTCATATGGAACTGTCATCTCCTCCTACCGTGAAGGCCTATGGAGACTCTCAGCTTGTCGTTAACCAAGTCAGTGTATTTACAGCTACTGTCTGTTTTCTCTCTTGAATCTTTATTTCTAGACTTTCTGATAACTATCATTAAACATATGCGGGGTGAATGACAAGTCAGAAACCCGAAAATGTTTACCAGCCAATTCAAGTCATTCGATATTGAGCATATTCCCAGGGTATTGCACATATCCTTTTGTGTTTTGAACATTCGATTTGAAGATGGCTAAGATTTTTAGGGTTTGTATAATTTCTAATTGCATAAATACAACTTTGAAGCTGATAGCCATGCAAACTACGAGACCCATTTCCAAGGTGAGAAATGAAACTGCAATATTGAATTCAATTTATTTTTCCAAAAAATTTGTCAAAGTGTGATGTTGTTTTTGCTCTTATGATGCGTATTCAGCTGGCCAAACTCAAGTGATTCCAGACAAGAAGTACTACTGAAGTAGAGATCTTCGTGTTCTTCATGCTTAGAAGTTAGAAGAACATGCCTCTAAGCTTCTTTTTTCTCATCAGAACATGTTCCCTTTGGAAGAACAAAACAATGTATTTCATTAAGCAGCAGCGAGGATTATGAACTATCGGTTTCTTATGCTAAACGCTACGCTTAATTTGAGATTATGAAAGAAAAGCATACATGGGTCATTCTCAATTACTTATGATTATAATATATATGAATATTTATATGTTAACTTTGATAATCAGTTAAGAAGTTAGAAGAACATTATTTTTGCTTTCTTAAATATTTTGGAATGATACGACCCATACCCGACTACTTTGCGACACAAATAACGAGTCGCATATTAGTCATACAAATAACGACTTTGTTACTACTATAAATGGAGTAGCAAATTAGTCGCCCACATATTGACTCATTTGCAACTTTTATACGACCCTTCACGGCGGTCATAGCGTAGTCGCAAAATTAGCTACTACGTTGTGACTAATGTTTTATGTCTCGACAATTGTCGTTAAATAGTAGTAAATCGGCGACTAAATTGGCGACAACCATTTTTGGTCGTAAATTAGCGACTAATAGAGTACCATATACTTGTAGTCGCAATCGTGTCTATAAATAGTCGCAAAATGTTACGACTACACGTATAGTCGCAAGTTGCAGTCGCAAAAACACTGGTTTCTTGTATTGTTATGGAGTTTGAGAGGTCAGCTTCAATACCGACACATCTTTCAGGATGGGTATCGTCTATGCAAACTTGGATCGTGAGGTCTTTTGGGAGACCTCGCTGACTAGGGTCATTTTTCCTTTTAGTTCGCATTTCGGCGTCTCCTCATGTTTCTGTAATTTTTATGCGGGAGATCTTTCGATCTTTTTATACACGTTCATGTAACGATTTCTGGAAGATTTTTGACTTCCCTAAACAGTTTTCACTCTGTTAGGGGTCAGGAATTTGACACATTGATGGTACGTGATATATCATGGTTTTTACCTGTTTTAAGCCATGATATAAGTGTGTTTTAGAGTCTTTTGTAGTGTCTTTCGAGTCATTACATGTGTTTATTAGGTACATGCACGTTTGGAGGATTTTGGGAGATATTGGAGTGTTTTGGGCAAGATTGGGAGCTAAAGCCATAAGAGCTGATTTCACCAAGTCTGATCGACCGTTGCAACGATCGTTGCATCCCTGGCATCGATCGATGCAACCCGCGCCAGCACATTAATGAAAACTTTGAAGATTTGCAGTTTTGCCTCATAAGTTCCAATATTTATGAAAAGAGTCCAAGACGTGATTAGCACTTTATAATTAGGTTTTTGGTATTTTGTTGAGATTACACATTCATACTATTAGCTATTGAGAGAGAGAGCTTGAGGCTGATCGCTCTTGTACTGCTTTTGGAGAAGATTTCGAACCTCTTTGATTCTTTACTCTTTATTTATATGCAATCTATTTATACATTGATTTATGTTTCATTGATCATGTCTGAGTAGATTCATAGTTAGGTTTAGGGATTCTCATTAGGGATTTCATGACTTGTTAGATTAATTTATCAGTTAAGGATTCACAACTTGATTAGTTCTTCAACCTGGATTGTGCTTGATACTAGTTTCTAATCTGATCACTTAGAATCTAGACTTTAGGTTTATAAATTGACATGAAAGTGTGATTTAGAATCTGAACTTTATAGGTTTAGCAACTTAATTATCTGCAAAGAAATTTGGTTTAATTGAATTGTGAACAAATCGAACCTGCACTTAAGGCTAGTTTAATATGTTAGAAATTGCAAAGAAATTTGGGTTTCTGCTAATTAGACTTAGAGAATTCTCGCAACGAAAGTTGGTTAATTCTAATTATGTGTTTGAGTTCTAGAACCGATCTTAATTTGATCACGACTTATAATTGATCTGCTTGTCTTGATTTCCTGAGAACTCCCTGGACTTAGCGCTTTTAGTACTTGTGAAACAAAACCGAATTTGCTACTGATTTACTTTCTGCTTAGTTTTTATTATTTCTGATTTGCATCGTCTAGCTTAACTTGAAGTTCTATAGTCTATCGTAAGATTTCTTGAGTCTCTGTGGTTCGACCCCTAGATACTATAATTGTCCTGTGCACTTGCAGTGTTAAATTAGGGAATTAAACTCTGAGCATATCAAGTTTTTGGCGCCGTTGCCGGGGACTATTTTGAGTCTTCGATAGATTTGAATTTAGGGTTTAGACTAGGTTTTTCGTTTTTGTTTTTGGTTACTAATTTTATGTTTTTCTTTTTGTCTCTGCGTGTTTCAGGTCTGACACATTCTCTGCATCGATCGACACAAAGCGATTCCCGAATTGAATTGATCATTGCGGTCTTGTGCATCGATCATTGCTTGACGATTCCTAACGGTTTATGCCTAATCGCGCGACTAGAAGTAATCCGGACAAGAAACTTGTGAATCTCAGACTTTAGGAACTTGCAAGGTTGGAATGAACGAACAGGAAAGCTCATAGACCAGTGAAGATGGCTAACGTGAATCCTGCGCCATTGATTTTGATTCAAGATGTTGAAGGTGTTCTGAGAGACTTGCAGAACAATCCTTACAATGCTAAGGGACAAAGGTTAGATGCTGATGGTAATGTGATTGAACAGCAGGTTGTTCAACCTGAGCAAGAAGCTGAAGGTGGAGGAGAAGAAGGTGGAAAAGGAATTCCACAACCAGAAGCCCCACCTAGAGCACCTGAGCCTCCTGTTAGGAGGACACTAGCGGATTACAATCGCCCAAATGAGTTTTACGCCAATAGATCTGCGATTGTTCCTCCTGCGTTTCCACGCAATGATTTCGAGCTGAAGACTTCGTATTACACACTTGTGGGACAGCATTTTTTATGTGGACTCCCGCATGAGCAGCCGATGGATCACATAGAAGACTTTGAGTCTTTAGTCACAGGGATGAAGCACAATGGAGTGAGCTATGACTACTTACACTGCAAGCTTTTTTCTCATTCTCTTGGAGGAGAAGCTGCTGCTTAGCTGAAGCAGATTCCACCTGGGACTCTGACTACTTGGGATGCAGTGAAGAAGAAGTCCTGCGACATTTCTATGAAGATGCTAGATCCGATCAGCTTAGACAGGATCTCTTGACCTTTAAGCAGGGATCTACAGATCCTTTGAAGGCAGCTTGGGTGAGATTCAGGATGTATCAGAGAGATTGCCCTCATCATGGTTTCTCTGATTCACCATTCTTTGGTAGAGGCGGGGGACAGGAGGCGTTCTCTCCATAAATCCCGTCAAATCCGCAGTTAGCGAATTCGAACTTAAAAGGATTTGGGTCATCGTTGAAGTCAAAGTGTGAGAAAACCCATTGTTCGACGTACCAGCAACATATCCTGATGTCCCTGGTGGTGTCGCGACCTGAGAAGAATCCAGGCGAGTTATAGGTGGAGGACTCAAAGGAGGTCTTCGATCGCCTATAGATCGGTCTCGAGGGTTCAAGTTAGCAAGCTCCTCGAAATGAGTGTTAACCCATCGTTCCTATTCTGCGAGTTTTGTTGCCAACGTGTGACTAGCGATCTCTTGAGTTCGGACGTTAGACTCGTTGTTACGCGTTCAGCTTACTAGGTAGTTGAGCATTGAACCTATTTTGGTGAAATCGTCTTGACTTTTTCTCAATACATTAGGAGTCTGAGGTGAACTCGATCTGAGCGTTTCAGATCCGCTTCCATATATTGTAGCGCTATCAGATTTGATTCAAACCCAGTTCGTGGTTTGATCATTGATCCCTGAAGAATTATTCGCCGAGATCGGACTCGTGGTCGTCACTTGAGCGACGGAGCCAGTTGGAGTTGACATATTAAGGATTTTCTCAGTTTGACTCGTGGTACTATTCACTCCGGTGGTGTTCTGAGGAAAGACGTCGATTACCGGCTCGCGGTCGACTGGAGGTGGAACAGTGACTGCAGTTTCGGGCAGAGTTGGATTCGTTTCGATCTATCGAACCTTGTATCTAATTCTTGTGACATAAAGATATATGGTTGTTCCCCACAGACGGCGCCAAATGTGAGTTCACGGATTCACACCAAAATTTATATATAAATTTGGATTGGGACTTTAGGAGAAATTAGTATAGACTTTCTATGAATCAAAGATGTTAATAAGGATTGAATGTCGAAATGGAATTTATACAAAGAACATGTTTAATGTATATAGGATGACATTGAACTATATTAGTCGAAGTGATTATTTAATGGTTTCATAATGTTTTCTTCGGATGACTTCCTTTCTTTTTATATCTTCAGTTACGATCTTCTTGTTCGCATTATCCTCAAAGTTTCGATATTCGAGGAGGTCGTTACAACGACATATGACTTGTTCTTCTTTGAGTTCGAACTCTGGACGGATAAGGTTGATAAATTATATCTCCTTTTGGGCTTGAGCTTCTCACTTCGTTGTCTTCTCCGGGCAAGGTTGACTTCGACATATTCTTTGGGCTTCTTTTCCTCACTGGCTTTGTATTCTCCAAATGAGCCGGATTTTAATGTGCAAAATCCAGCACCAATAGTTATGAGCAGTTTAGTGCTCGTTTAGGGTAAAACATATTAGATCTTGGTTTTTTGAAAATCCTTCAACACAAAACGATGATGAACTGAGAGATCTATGCATAGGATGCGGTGACTATGATGTTTCGTCCGTTTTTTCTCCGATGATTCGATTTCTGCAGAATTTCGCTACGAGAATGATTTTGTGAGAAAAATGGGAAGGTTTAATTTATAAGAGAGATAACTAGGTTTTGCTTAAAAATGGACTTTCTTGGACCATGGGTTGTGGGCCGTTACAGATCAATTCATTTATATAAGGATCGGTTGATCTTACAAGACAAGAAGACCAAAATTTTCAAGACCGACTGACCAACCTTAGATCGATCGTTCGATATGCTAAAGAGACCATGAAATTTTAAATTTATCGATCTACTGCACGAAGCCAGAGCGACTGCTCTAGATGAGATAGACCATTCCACGAGAAGAAAAGATTAACTCTAGTTGTCCTAGTTTAATCAGGCTTTATAAAACCATATTAGAGGTACCCTAAGAGAGAAGAAGCAAATATATTTGATTTTCAGCTTGTTTTTTTAATCTAGAGTATAAATGACTTTTAATCTTTTAAAAATTTATATTTTTGAAAATAGCAATTATTTAATTGTATTTTTGAAAATTGATAATGCAAAACCTATTTTTGTAATTTATTTTTTTGTACTTACCAGCCGAATTTTATTTTATGGTTTTTTGGTCCTTGCTCCGTAGGACCGTAGCTCGTCATATACTTTTTTTTTTTTTGTACTCTTTTTTTTTTGTCAAGTGTTTATTTTGTACTCAAATTGCCATTTGCCAGCAGAAAGGTTTTAATAGGACGTCCCAGACAAATTGCCAGCGTAAATTAACTTGGAATTTGCGTAAAAGTTATAAATATATATATATATATATATAATATATAAAAATAGAAAAACCAAGCAAAGTCTCGTGCGACAGATAACAAACATCTTCTTTCTCGTTCTCTCCGCAGAGAAATCTAAATTCTGTGTTAAAGGCGACGAAGATGGAGCCTCAGTTATTGGGTTGGCTCTCGCCTTTCGTGATCTCCGTCGTTCTAGCGATCTCCGTCTTCGCTTTCTATGGACTTTTTATGAGACCGAGGCGGAACAGTAGTAGACTAGACCCTACAACATTGAGGATCCATCACGATCGCACCGTCTCTACCGTCACCTCAAATGTCGGATCCCTGAAAGTTACCGGAAATACCGTCGCCGATGTCATTGTTGTTGGAGCCGGAGTCGCTGGTTCCGCTCTGGCTTACACTCTTGGAAAGGTCATTTTTCCTTTTGTCTCTATGTTTGATTTTGAGAGCTTAAGGATCCAAATTAGGTGGTGATAGCTTCGAGGAATTGATTCAGTACAAGAGATCTAGAAGATTTTAGGATGGAGAATGATTTTGTAGTTACCAGTTGCTGCCTAGTCAAATCGAGTTTCGATTCTGTTCTGCTTTCGTGAACCAATGTTTTGAGATTTATTTTGGAGAAATGTTAAAGTTTTATTCTTTCTTTGACTTTAAGGGTTAACATAAGTTATCCAAATGTGGAATTTAGACGCCAACTACATTTAAAATAGCTTTAAATGCTGTCTGGGCAGTTTTGACAGTAGAATGAAAATCTACTGCTTCACAGTGTGACAGTTCTCTCTGAAGCAACAAGTGCTAATTTGCACATTGTTTTATGATTTCATGTTGTAGGATAAACGCCGAGTTCACGTGATTGAAAGAGATTTATCAGAGCCAGATCGCATTGTTGGGGAGCTGTTACAACCTGGGGGTTATCTCAAGTTACTGGAGTTAGGAATTGAAGGTAAGGAAATATTTAGTTGAGGACCATTATTCTTTGCCTCTACTTTGCTCTGTAGATTTTTTCTAGTAAATGACATAAGGGGTGATATCTACAGATTGCGTGGAGGAAATTGATGCGCAGCGTGTGTATGGTTATGCACTTTTTAAGAATGGGAAACGCATACGCTTAGCTTATCCCTTGGAGAAGTTTCATACGGATGTATCTGGAAGGAGTTTTCACAATGGACGCTTTATTCAAAGAATGCGGGAGAAAGCTGCTTCACTTCCCAAGTAGGTTTTTTCCTTTATAAATTCCTCTTAGGTGTTATGGGCGCCTTTTACCCTTTTCTGCTCTTCTAGAAGTTCCATGGTGTTGATTCCAGTTTCAGAAATAGTTTTAGTTTATGTTTAACTAAATGAAGATGCATAAAACATTGTTTGATCTATAAGTTCCTGACATTGTTCTCGATTGATTGAAGTACTGATCTATTTTTATTTTAGGCAATAGATTTAGATAATAAGCCTATATGGTAGCCACACTTGTGTACTGCTAATGGATGATTTTTATTGATATGCTGAACAGTGTTCAGTTAGAGCAAGGAACAGTTGTTTCTCTTCTAGAGGAGAATGGTACAATCAAAGGTGTGAGATATAAGAATAAAGCAGGGGAGGAACTAACAGCGTTTGCAGCTTTAACAATAGTTTGTGACGGTTGTTTCTCAAACCTGCGTCGCTCTCTATGCAATCCACAGGTAACATGCTGTTTAGTATTGGTCTCTGTTTTCTCATATCAGAAATTACTCTCAGTTCATTTTATAAGAGCAAAGATAAATTTGACAAGTAGTGTATGTCTGTATTATCTTCACGCAGGTCGATGTACCTTCTTGTTTTGTCGGTTTGGTCCTAGAGAACTGCAATCTCCCGTATGCAAATCATGGACATGTCGTCTTAGCAGATCCATCACCAATTTTGATGTATCCAATTAGTAGCACAGAGGTCCGATGTCTGGTTGACGTTCCTGGTCAGAAAGTGCCTTCTATTGCAAATGGTGAAATGGAAAACTATTTGAAAACTGTTGTGGCTCCTCAGGTATGGGTACTTTCTCACGCTGTCCACTTCCCTTCGCGGCGTTTATTATCTTCTCTGTGGGTGAGTTTGTGTTGTCTCTCTGTTGTAGATGCCTCCTGAGGTCTATGACTCTTTCATTGCTGCGGTTAATAAAGGAAACATTAAGTCCATGCCAAACAGAAGCATGCCGGCTTCTCCATATCCTACTCCAGGAGCTTTGTTAATGGGAGATGCATTCAACATGCGTCATCCTTTAACAGGTGGAGGAATGACGGTTGCGTTATCTGACATTGTTGTCTTGCGTAATCTTCTTAGACCGCTCCGTGACCTTAATGATGGTTCCAGTCTCTGCAAATATCTCGAATCGTTTTACACTCTACGGAAGGTAAAGATCAATTGTACACTAATTTTGTAGACCATGAGATTGAAGATTGTTAAGTTTGTTTTGTTGTCCAAGTGTAAAACAGTGTTGAAAATCATATCACTTTGCAGCCAGTGGCATCAACAATCAACACCCTTGCGAATGCTCTTTACAAAGTGTTCTGTTCATCAAAAGATGAAGCAAGAAACGAGATGAGGGAAGCTTGCTTTGATTATCTGAGTCTTGGTGGTATGTGCACAAGTGGACCAGTATCTTTGCTTTCGGGTTTGAACCCTCGACCGTTAACTCTGGTCTGCCATTTCTTTGCGGTTGCGGTTTATGGAGTCATACGGTTGTTGATCCCATTCCCTTCCCCAAAACGCGTATGGCTTGGAGCCAAATTGATCTCGGTATGAATCACATCCGTTCTTTAAAAAAGTTATATCGGTGCACCATTTTAACGTGTAAAGTGAAAATCTCAGGGAGCATCGGGGATTATATTTCCGATAATAAAAGCGGAAGGAGTTAGGCAGATGTTTTTCCCAGCAACTGTGCCTGCATACTACCGTGCTCCTCCGGTTAAAGGAGAAACCAAATGTGCATAGTTCCAATTGATTCTTCTGTCACAAGAAACGACATCCAAAAAGAAAATTGTACAAAAATGGCAGTAAAGAGATGAAGAATATTTTGTTGTGTTAGCCTTCTTTAAACGTATGAAAAATGACAAATTGTGATGATTATTTCTGTTATAGGTTGTGACGGTTGAATCTTTAGTTAATGGAATATTCTTTTACGTACCCCCAAGTGTGTCTGCGTTTTCCAATTTGTTTTCTGCGTTTTTTACTACATTACTCGACTTTTTTTTGACAAAAGTTTATATATTGAAATTTTTTGTGTTTTTTTATTTTCTGGGCCCAATCTTACAAATTAGCCTCTAATGGGCCCGATTTGAAGCCCAAAACCCTTAGCCCATTACACAATTATCCTCCACACTCGAGGCCCAAAGGCCCAAAGGAAGAAACTCTAGAACTCTACCAAACGAAGACCTTGTCTCTGGAGCCGCCGCCGAAGCGCAGACACCGCCGGAGGAAGGAAGCCGACACGCTGACCGCCGAGAAACAGGACCATCTCGACGACAGAAACGCTGGAGCCGCCGCCGCCGAAGCGCAGACACGAATCCATCCAACGCCGCGCATGGAGAGAGCCGAGGAGAGGAGGCGAAATCTATCAATCGCCAGAGCAGAGGAAACAGAGCACCACCGCTTACCTACCCGGAACCGGCAGGGCGCAACCGAAGAAGACAGGACAGGCGACATGAGAGAGAGATGAGAAGCTACCGGCTAGAAGCAAAAGACCCGGAAGAGGAGGAAAGGGTTTGTTGGGGCAAATCTTCGCCGGGAAAACTCTCCGCCAAGAAGAGACACCGTCCCCAAGCAGCTACGACTCAAGAGAGAGACATCCGAGAAGATTCGCACCAACGACCCACTCACCGAGACCCCACCACTAAAACCGTCAGATCCGCCGGACTCCGCACCAAATCGCCAGCGAGCAACACCGAGAAGCCAGAAGGAGGAACCGCCGAACGAACACGAGCACCACCGACGCCAGATCTTGTCCTCAGAGAGCTTGAACACCGACGAGGCTACACGCCGCCACAGAACTCACCACACCACCGGGAGAAGGGAGGAATCGTGAATAGGCGAGGGCTGAGCTTCTCACCATGGATGAAGCACGGCCATGCAAAAAGGAATAGAGCTCTCTCGCACCGCCTAAAGAGGTCGGCGGTGGAGAGGCTGACGGGAAGAGGGCGGCGAGATTACCAAGAAGAGGAGGGGTTGTAGAGAGAAGGTAGAGAGAAACTTTCTCTCTCCTTCACGCGGTTTTTGTCATTACATTACTCGACTTCCGTGTATATTTGTTTCTTAAAAATAAATTTGCATCAACCTCTTTTTGTTTTTATAATAAATTTTAGTTATTCAGCATAACTTTTTAGTAATTAGTTTTTAATTTTTTTTATTAATTGGTGTGTCACATCCTCATCACTATGTGTCAATACATGGAGAGACACTTGTTCTATTATTGTGTTGATTACTATTAGATGTTGAATGTGGACATAGTGAACAAATTTCTTTTTTTTTTTGAAAATAATTTTATAATATTTTGTTGTTAATAAAACAGTAAGTTATTTGATATAAGATTAATAGGTATTATGGTGATTTGAAATATATTTTTGGAGAACATCATATCTTTATATATAAATTTCTTTGTCTTTTAAATATTTTAATAATTATATTTATAATTTTATATAAATATAACTACAGATTTATTAAAGGCGAAACATGATAATCAGTTTGTTTAACATTTTGTATTGATTTAAGTTCATTTTCATATTTATATAATTAAATTGGTTAATTCATCTTTTTAGTTTGTCTTTTAATAAAAAAATCTTTTTAAATATTTTTATAATCAAAATAAATTAATCTATTTTTCAACTTATTTTATAGTAGTCTAAATTTTTTGAAACTTTGATAAAAAAAAGTCGTCAAAAATTGCGGTAAAAACATCAACTGTAATCTAATCCATCATATATTTAAATAATATAAATATTGAATAATTTTAATTTTTGTATCAAATTTAAAATATATCAACTGAAATTAGTTAATCCATTTTTTAAATCCGTCTTCTAATAGGCAATATTTTTTAATATTTTTATAATTGAAATTGGTTAATCTATTTTTAGCTCGTCTTGTAATGGTTTAAATATAAAAAAATTTTATATTTGTCTTATATATCAAAATGTAACCAAATTGTTTTATCATAAATATGAATTTTTATATTAGTTGGAAAGTGATTTGAACTCTCATTGACTCTTAAATTGGTTGATTACTTGTTTACCATTAATGAAATTAGTTTTTTATTATCTTAATCTTACTTTAAATTAAAATTGTGTTATTTATTATATTATTTAAAAATATTTATTTTTATTCTGTTTTGGAGATATACAGTCTGTATTAATATTTTTTTACAAGAGTACACAAAATAACTAGCAAGCCACGGTTTTAAACCCTAAAAACCTAGTCTCGGTCTCAACTCAAACTAGCAACCTAACAACTTTTTTTATGCAAACCAAGTGAATAACTAGCAACCTAAAGCAAACTAGAACCGAGACCAACAGCTAATACAAGCTAGAACAAGCGGCAGCAAGCAACAACATTAATTGGTTCAAGCAAACTCTTATATTAATGATAGAGAAAAGTCATAAAATAGCACAAAAAACATACCTTATCATAAATATAGCACCAAAGAAAATAATTCACATTTTTAGCATTATTTTAATTACAAAGACTTTTATAGCATTATATAATTTAGGGTTTAAGGTTAATTATTTAGGGTTTATGGTTTATTATTTAGGGCTTAGGGTTTAGTATTTAGGGTTTAGTGTTTATTATTCAAGGTTAGGGTTTAGTATTTAGGGTTTAGGGTTTAGTATTTAAAATTTAGGATTAGGGCTAATTTAGTGACAAAACATGTTTTGTGCTATTTTTATGATTTTTCTTCCTTGGTGCTATATTTTTGACAAGTCATGTTTTTGTGATATTAATGCGATTTGCCCATAATGATATGCGGCTGAATCTATAAAGCACAATCTAGCTGACTTTTATTGTGTGTTTTATCATGATAATGCAACAGTAAAGCAATGAGAAACTAAATAATTTTTTTTTCCGAATTATAAGAGCAAAACAAGCAAAGAACAAAAATAAAAAGTGCAAGGTAAATATGTAACCGATTGATTTCAAGAACATAAACTCTTATACTAGATTATGTAAGCCTCACGGTGAAGCTCACAAGAGACCAGTTTGGTAAGAGCTGGTCTGAAGACGCTCTCTCCTTAAGCCATTGAATAGATGGGTGGACGGTGGGGCTTAACAGTTGGCCTGAAGGCACTCTCTGCGTGGGCTGGTGGATAGACTGTGTACGAACACGAACAAGTAACAAGGATGATTCTCGGATGAAAGGGGCAAACACGCAAAAAACCAGAATCGGCGGCTGTCAATGGCAAAGTACTTTAGGGTTGATTTATTTGATTAAAATTTAACTTGCAACTAAAAAATACAAAGGCCTTTTATAGCCTCAGTATTTTGTTTAATGAAATAAAAGACATGGGCCTTAAGGCCTTAAACAAAAATGAAGAAAGAAACAAAGGCCATAGGGCCGTGTGGTAGACTAAGACCGGATGGCCGTGCTCTCTGCCTAATGGGTCGGGCCTTGGATTACCTCGTTAAAATCCATGCAAAGAAAACTCATTTGGGACAAAACCTTAAAAGGGAAAAAGAGTATAACCTTTGACCCACAGAGATGACACGATCTAAGGATCAACGGCTTTGATGGTGAAGATCACTTATGTGCCGTTAATCTTAAGCAATGGCCAAACTGATGGTCCTGATGTGAACATGTGGTCTTGATCTGGATCGGTCGTGTAATGACCCTACCAAGAGCTAAGTACGACCGAAAAGTCAACCATCAAGAAAACGCCAAGAGGAACGATGGTAAATGTTCTTGGGAAGAAAATGCATAATTTTGGTCGAGAAAAAAACCAGAACAGGCGTGCAGTTTTGAAGACGGCTCACAATCACCTCCGAGAAGACCAATGTGGACGGCCGATAAAGCTAAAAATCCCGGAACGACCCAGGGCTAATACAAGACTCAACATTTACTATTTTATGGTATTGGTCACAAGAAAATTCAGTTGGTCCGAGAAGAAACAACGATCGACCCAAACGACCTTAAAACGGTCCGTACGGCCAAATTGTGGGAATCAGGATGAACCGATCTACAGAATAGAGATCAAACAGATAGGCCACGTGAGTCTAATCATTTTTGGGAAGAAAAAACAGCTAACTTTCTGACATGTCTTCATCAGGAAGAATGTTCAGTTATTCCTCACCAAAAACGCCCGTTATTTTTTCTACAAAAACCAAGCAGCTGAAGATGTCTCGCTCTGATTCGACCAAATTTCTTATGATCTGACCAGCAACTGAATGCCCACTTCTGATTGGCCAAACTCCTCAGATAAGGTGAATAATTTTCAAGCTCTCATTGGACCACGAACCACCTGGCCAGACCTTGGATGAAGCACTTGAATCTCATTAGTCGAATTGTTTATCGGTTTAAGTGAAGAAAAATGGCGCCTTCCAATTGGACCAAGCAAACCACAAACCTAACCTGAAGGAGAGTGTCTCATTACCATTGGCTAAGCTTACCAAGAACCAAGGTTGGTGAAGAAATGTCGAACTCCCGTTGGTTAACAGCAAAAAGACGAATATGTCGGAATGAGAATTATCAACACAGTTTGGTACGCTCGAGATTAGACACTAGTACGGACACAAGCGGGACGGATTTTATAAATGCAATTACAAGTCAAGACTGGTCTAGCAAAACGTCATTGGATGGGATAACTACCGGAACATAAGATTTGACAATGCAGCGGTTCGTACGGCAAAATTACGAAAATCGGTAAGGACCGATATGCAGAATGATTCTCCAGCGGAACAGCCATGTACACCTAATCATCTTGAGAAGAGGATACGATTATTGTCAGACCGTGTGCCTCACTCCATGGGAAAAAGGCTGATTTTTGTTTACCAGTTTTTCTCCTACAAAAATAAATCTGGTGAAAGAGTGGCCTGATCCTATTGGACCAGAACCCTGCCGACCTGACCCTGATATGAATGTCCCCATATGATTGGCATAGCTCCCCAAAGCTGGAGGAGAAATGCCACACTCCCATTGGACCAAAATCTGATCGGTTTCATGTAATCGTCGGATTGGTCGGAAATTTCCAAAGCTGGAGGAGAAGTGTTTCGACCTCATTGGACCATCATCCCTACTTATCAGGCTGTGAAATGTGTGCCACATTCTTATTGGTTGAAGTCCTAATCATTATCAGCAAGAAAACGTGCCCTCTTCCCATTGGACGAGCTTATCCCCGATTGAAGTAACCTAACCCCTATAAATACCAAGCCATACCTTAGGATTTAGAACTATTCCAGAACAAAATAAACACTCTTAGAAACCATAGAAAGGCGTGGAGAACCTTAGGAGAGTGAGGAAACCCAAAGCTCAAGACGAAGCGACAAGATCGTCGATAGAGTGAATTCCCGGTAGCATAGGTGCTAACGGTTTGCTTGCAGGTCGTGATCAAGGATTGAAACACATGGAGTGTTTATCCTTGAATCACCTTTATTATCATGCATACATGTGATTGTGATTGTGATAAGTACGAGATGTGATTGAGATCCTCTCGAAAACGATTATGTAATAAGTACGGGATCGGATTAAGGGATCGTCTCGGAAATAGTGATATGTGTGATGACCGGTTGAGGTTGACCCGTAACGGTACCTCATTACCGGAGTGTGTGGCGGTTTGATGCTTCCTTCTGACTCCTCATACCAGCAAAGGACCATCTAGGTGGGAAGACTCGGAGAGATGGGATTACTGAAGGAATTTCTAGCAGATCCTAATCAAATTAGGCAATCCTGGTCTGAATTCCGAGCCTAGGATCTAGGGTTCATGTAATTGAATCAATGGGATCTCAGAATTACCTGATGATTAGCAGCGGAAGGTTTGCAGATAATCGAGATCACGAAGCACCTCAAATGTTGCGCCTCTACTGGTATCCACACGCACACAAACTGAACAGGAGGGATGCTAGTGCCTATAGAGATCCAATCTCTTCAGAGGTTTCTGTTCAAGTTCTGGTGGCTGTCTATTAGGTTAAAATCAGTTTAGGTCGACCATATATCTTATATATGTCGACTTAAACCATAACGGAATTAACCAACGATTAAACCGAATTAATCTGGTAATCCGCGAGTTGCATCGATCGACACACTCTTTGTGTCGATCGACACTGCCCCAGAATATTGATATCGAATGCATATCAAATATTCATTCACTAGATCATTACATTAATGATCAACCTCGTCTTTAACGTCCAGTTTGCTTAGGTGTGTGACCCTGTAGGATCATATAACACTAGCAATGAGTTCTCAACTCATTGATCATAAGTGGCTTCTAGCAAAGCGTTATGACTACCTAGTGTTATGTGATTGTCTCATCTCGACTATACGACTTTCACTTACAGCAAGTACAATAGATTTCAAGACATTCCCAACAATCTCCCACTTGTACTGGAATCATCTATTCCCTTAATCCCTTCGTCACTATATCTCGATCTGGCATAAGGCAAGATCTGTGTCACCCTTATTTAGCCAAGATCATGTTCATCGAACTCCGATTTATACTGACAAGATAAACGACTGACAATCACCTCGTTTGAGTGTGGCCACACATTTCTCAGTATCAAATCTTCGATGGGCCCTGAGATATTTATCTCCTAACATATAGGAGGGACAAATCCCATCTTGTTCCATCCCTGTCTCTTCACACGCTTCATGATACGCCCAATCAATGCCTTTATAGTCACCAGTTACGGCTGACGTTTGACAAGGTTAAAGCGGACCAATTCACATGTAAGAAAACATGATGAACTCAGGTCTAAGGACTATACTCTATAGTCGTAATGAAAACTCTCATGACACTTATATAACTATCCCGTAGAGTTCTCATCAGTGGGTCATGTCCGATCCTGTGTTCTCCAACACATATCTATGTGATTGACTTTAATACTCTTATTAATGACTCCATGAAACTTAGTCATCAGTCACCTCACATACTAGTCTCACGCGGTTGTTAATGTCCCACTTTAACAACCTCGACCAGGGACCAACATAATTTATGTCATTTATTATCTATAGGTTTTCATGATCAAGTCACATACTTGATGACCTATAAAATGTCATAAATTACTTTGGGACTATTATTTAATAACCATTATTAAATAATACAGATGTCAGATTTCAATAACATAATCAAATTATGTTTATACGAACATCATATCATAACTAAAATTAATAACAATGACTCCCACTAAAATTAAGATCACATCTTAAGACATCTAATGCCTTTAGCAGTAGCCTGACCCTCATTCGCCCTTGCTCAGCGTGTGTCGAAAGACACTGCGTCTTGCTAAGAGTAATACCAAGAGTCATTTGCACGAAGCCCTTCTTGGAATCCTGCATATTGGACATGTGCAAGGCCTTATCACTATAAGTATCTTGACACAATCCAATTAGCTTATCCAATCTATCTCTATAGATTCTTATTCCAAGAATGTATACGGTTTCTCCCATAATTTTATCGAAAAACAACTTTCGAATCAAGTCTTAACAGACTGAAACAATGAAACTTCATTTCCGAGAAGTAGTATGTTATCAACATACAATACTAGAAATGCAACTGCGCTCCCACTAGTCCTCTTGTAAACACACGGTTCCTCTTCATTCATGACGAAGTCAAACCTTTTGACTGCTTTATCAAAACGAAGATTTCAACTCCGAGATGCTTGCTTCAATCCATAAATGGTTTGATGAAGCTTGCATATCTTCCTAGCCTCATTAGGATCAATGAAAAAAAACTTCAGGTTGTGTCATGTACACATCCTTTTTCCAGAATTCCATTAAGGAAAACTGTTTTCACATCCATCTGCCAGATCTCATAACCATTATGAGTGGCGGTTGCTAGGAGAATCCGAATGGACATTAGCACGGTGTCTGGGATTAGGTTTCTTCACAGTCAATACCATGAATTTACTTGAAACCTTTTTGCCACCAACCTAGCTTTGTACATTTGAATATAACCATCCATGTCATATTTTCTTCTTGAAAATCCATTTACTCACAATGGCTTTTACACCATCGGGTAAATCAACCCAAGTCATACTTGGTTCTGTGACATGGATCCCATTTCGGATTCAGCGGCTTTCAGCCATTTTCGGAGTCAAGGCCCATCATTGCTTCTTCAAAATTCGCTGGCCCGTCACTTTCAATTATCAGTAGATCACGGCAATTGGTTACGAGAGATCCATATTTCTCGGGTTCGTGACGGATCCTTTCGGATCTGCGAGCTTCAGTTTTCTGTAAAAGTCGCGCACACATATCTCATATGTATACTTTTACCACGACCTAATTAACCAAGATTTTAAACCGTAGTAAATTAAGTCATAAACCAAAATCAATATTTGGTTCGCGATCTGTGTCGATCGATGCAACTTTTGTGTCGATCGACACTTCTTCAGAAACTCGCCATTTAAATGTATATCGAATATACATTCACCAGATCCTTTATAAACTCTAGGCACCACATGTGCAGGTTCTACAACTCTTTGTAGATCCAACTGCTGCTCTTCCTCATCAGGTTGAGCAGTCTCCTGTGATTTTCGAATTTCTTCGAGTTGTACTTTTACTCCCACTGTTCTTCTTGGAAAGAAAGTCTTTTTCAAGAAAACATAGTTCCGAGCAACAAACAATTTGTTCTCGAACTGGTTGTAAAAGTAACATGCCTTGGTTTTGTTAGGACAACCAATGAAGTAGCACTTATCAGATTTGGGTGTGAGCTTATCAGAGATTAAACGTTTTATATAAGTCTCGCAACTCCAAATCTCCATGATGGATAAATCAGAAACATTTCCATTCCACATCTCATGTGGTATCTCTGTAACTGATTTTGATGGAACTCTATTTAAAGTAAACTCAGACATTTCTAGAGCGTATTCTTAGAAGGATAATGGAAGATCTAAGTGACTCATCATTGATCGAACCATATCTAATAAAGTCCGATACAGGAGGAGTGAATTGTTAAACACTTTCACAATCTCTCAGATGATCACTAAATTATTGACCTAAGTATTCACCTCCATGATCTCATCGTAGAGGTTTAATACCTTTGCCAAATTGATTTTGTACTTCATTTTTGGAACTCTTTGAACTTTTCAAAGATTCTGACTTATGCCTTATAAATAAGGCATAACCGTACCTTCTGAAAATATCAGTAAAGGTAATGAAGTACTGAAATTTTCCTCTAGCACTAGTGCTCATCGGTCCATATACATCCGTATGTATAAAGCCCAATAAGCTTCTGGCCCTTTCATTTTGATCGTTCGCAACCTGTATCGACCGACACACCGTTTGTGTCGATCGACAGTACCTCTGTTGAAAGGAGCCTTTGTAGTTTTACTTAATAAACAAGATCCACTTTACTCATTATGATTCATAATCAGATGAGCCCAAAAGCCCATCACTATGGAGCTTCTGAATCTATTTCTCATTTATGTAGCCCAAAACGACAATGCCAGAGAGAAGTTTGACTCGTATCATTTGACTTGAATCTCTTGGTATTAATGTTATAGTTAGGCACATTCTGGTTTAGAACATAAAGTTCATTCTCTAATGGATTGCTACTATAAAATATATCACTGTAATCAAATGAATAACACTTATTCTTAACTTGAAAACTGATATCCTTCCATATCAAAACAAGGAATAGAAATAATCTTTCTGCTCATAGCAGGTACATAGTAGCAGTTTTAAGTTCAAAACATGCCATAAAAGGAAAAACAAATGAAATACTTCTACGGTTAATGCATCAACTCTTGCTCCATTCCCACTCATAGGTCCACTTGTCCTTTCTCCATAGTCCTACTTTTGCTCAGGCCCTGCACATTTTCACAAAATATGAGTACCACAGCTGGTATCCAATACCCAATAAGTAGGACTATAAGAAGTAACATTTACTTCTATAACATAATACCTGAAGAAGAAGTCTCGTACGTCTTCTTCAGCTTCTCATAATCTTCCAAGAATTTATTGCAGTTTCTTTTCAAATGCCCATAACCATTACAATAACGGCACTTAACATCTTCAGAAGGACTGGTTTTAACCTTAGGAACATGGCCAGACTCGCTTGGATTCACAATCGAGCTCGTCTTGCCATCACCTTTGTTCTTACCAAGTTTCTTAAACTTTTTACCCTTTTGTACCATAAGGACATTTGGGGTGTCCTTCTTGATGTTAGGTTCAGCAGTCTTAAGCATCCCATGCAATTCAGTCAACGTCTTCATCAAGTTGTTCATGTTATAGTTCATAACAAATTGATCATAGCTTGACGGCAGTGACTGTAGAATGATGTCAGTAGTCAACTCTTGGCTAATGGGACAATCCAGTTTCCCCAGGTTATCAATATAACCCATCATCTTAATGACATGAGGACTAACTGGTTCACCCTTTGGTAGCTTGCACTCAATCAGAGATCTAACCGTCTGGTATCTCTGAGTTCGTGCCTGCTCCTGAAACATACTTTTCAGGCCAGTGATCATCTGTATTGGCGACTCCACGTACTCATATTGCTTCTGCAATTCCGAGTTCATGGTAGCCAACATGAGACAACTCACATCCACCGCATCATTAGAATGCTTATCCCAAGCATCCTTATCTGACTGCCAGGCATTGGCTCGGTACTTCTTGGGGAGAACTTTTTCAAGGGCATAGTTCTTTTTCTCCTGTTTGAGAACAATTCTCAAGTTCCGATACCATTCAAGAAAGTTGGATCCATTTAACTTGTCCTTCTCAAGGACGGATCGCAGGGAGAAATTGTTACGATGGTTTGTGCTAGACATAGCTGAAAAACAAGGGAGGTTTTAGTTATGATGTTCAAGAAATGAGAAGTCTTAACTATTAAGAAAACTCGCATTATATTCAAACAATGTTTCCTCAGATGAATATAATGATCCAAGACCCTTACTTCACTAAACTTGAGTGAGCCACTGGCTATCACCCAAATTTTAGCTATCTAGGTAAGCAACTCTTTGCTAGTTATATCCAATATAACTCTTGGTTGTGGATTGACATCTCATGTCCAATCCACCTGATGTCTCTGAGCCCAAAACGATTTTGATAGCCCAGTCAAGTAAACCAATCTCTTCAGTCATGTAATTGTTGATGTCTTGCACTGCAAGTTCATCAACACGATTACCTTCTGTCTTACTCATGAAATTGTGGACATCTTGCACTGCAAGTCTATCGCACAATTAGATGGGTCTTGACAGTTGACAAGATTGGAAAGACATCAAGTATCACTTGATATTTGGTTGAGGAACGGAACCATTTAAAACGTTCAGTTTTATTATGTTTTAATTCTTCTAATTAATTGATTTATCTTGCTTTGGTTCTGTGATTTCAGGTTCCATAACCTAAACCATCGAATCTTGTGTCGACCGACACTACTTTAGTGTCGATCGATGCTGATTAACCAAAACCAATCTGCGATAACCGATCAATCCAATTGATCCGGTTTTGTGTACCGGTCAGTGTCGATCGATGCTACATTAGCATCGGTCGATACCAACCCAATTGCAACAAACCATTCTTAGCGTTTAACCATCATTAACCAAGCTCGATAACCGGTCCAATCTAATTGAACCGATTCATCAATCTCGCGAGGTTTGTGTCGACCGACACAACTCTTGTGTCGATCGACACTAGGCGAAACATCAGTTTTATTCGGGTTTTCGCCCTGTGTCGATCGACGCCGGATTGGCATCGATCGACACCATGCGAAAAAACCCTAAATTTTGTTCGGGTTTTCGCCCTGTGTCGATCGATGCCGGATTGGCATCGATCGACACCATGCGAAAAACCCTAAATTTTGTTCGGGTTTTCGCCCTATGTCGATCGATGCCGGATTGGCATCGATCGACACCATGCGAAAAAACCCTAAAACGTTTTTCGAACAAAACCCTAAACTAGGTTACTTTGATCAAAACGAGTTTTAGCATGCTTGTATCAATCATACAGAGATCCAGATTCAACCAATCTAATCAACATGCTACAGATTCAATGGAACCCTAAAGCTCTGATACCACTGAAGGAATTTCTAGCAGATCCTAATCAAATTAGGCAATCCTGGTCTGAATTCCGAGCCTAGGATCTAGGGTTCATGTAATTGAATCAATGGGATCTCAAAATTACCTGATGATTAGCAGCGGAAGGTTTGCAGATAATCGAGATCACGAAGCACCTCAAATGTTGCGCCTCTACTGGTATCCACACGCACACAAACTGAACAGGAGGGATGCTAGTGCCTATAGAGATCCAATCTCTTCAGAGGTTTCTGTTCAAGTTCTGGTGGCTGTCTATTAGGTTAAAATCAGTTTAGGTCGACCATATATCTTATATATGTCGACTTAAACCATAACGGAATTAACCAACGATTAAACCGAATTAATCTGGTAATCCGCGAGTTGCATCGATCGACACACTCTTTGTGTCGATCGACACTGCCCCAGAATATTGATATCGAATGCATATCAAATATGCATTCACTAGATCATTACATTAATGATCAACCTCGTCTTTAACGTCCAGTTTGCTTAGGTGTGTGACCCTGTAGGATCATATAACACTAGCAATGAGTTCTCAACTCATTGATCATAAGTGGCTTCTAGCAAAGCGTTATGACTACCTAGTGTTATGTGATTGTCTCATCTCGACTATACGACTTTCACTTAGAGCAAGTACAATAGATTTCAGGACATTCCCAACAATTACAGCCTAGGGCCGAGTTCTATCTGACGGGATAGTAGGGTTACCGTGCGAGGGTACCCGCCGAGATACAACCGGCTGACGTGACAGACGGGTCTCGGTTTTTGGTGATGTTCTAGGTTCATATGCCTTTGTGGCTATGACTTAGGTGTTCACGAGGAAAGGAAGATCGAATGCGTCCGGCGTGCGAGGCCCAGGGGCGTGCGAGGCCTGTGTGTGTGTGTGTGTGTGTGGTTACCCGGATATCATCTTTTATTTTTCTCCATGCTATGTTTTGATTGATTTTTGAATGTTGCATTCATGCATTTTTGGGTTTTGGGGTGGGGAAATAAACTATTGTATAGAGGGTTTTGGGACTCACTGGGTAACCCATATGGTTGCTCATTAAACAAATTTTGTCTTGCAGGTAACCCTAGTAAGAGAGAAGTAGGACGTGATGGACGTGAAGTAGTTTGTGGTATGATTTTGTAACCATTTTCTTTTTGTAAAATCTTATGTATGATTTTGGGTATCTATGGGCTGACTCGTAAGAAAATCCACATGTAATATTTTAGATAAACGACTTTGTAAGGTTTATCTTATATGTAATATAAATGCTTTTATATTTGTAAAAACCTTGTATCTCTCCCTGATATTAGCTAGTCCAAGCTAACACAACTCTCACACCTTTGTACGGGTTGAAAAGCCTTAGGCTTAGGTTGAGAGGTAAGGCACCTTGGGAGGTTAGATCATAGTATGGTCTTGCCCATTGCTTGAATTAGATCACCCTCGGTTGTCAATTGTGGCATTTCTGGTTCTTGATCTTATAGATCGAATCAGGGGTGTTACAAATGGTGGTATCAGAGCATGGTTCATGATCATGCTAATGGGACAAGGATTTTCTTCGGTTTTATCGAGCCAAACTGATGGTCCTGATGTGAACATGTGGTCTTGATCTGGATCGGTCGTGTAATGACCCTACCAAGAGCTAAGTACGACCGAAAAGTCAACCATCAAGAAAACGCCAAGAGGAACGATGGTAAATGTTCTTGGGAAGAAAATGCATAATTTTGGTCGAGAAAAAAACCAGAACAGGCGTGCAGTTTTGAAGACGGCTCACAATCACCTCCGAGAAGACCAATGTGGACGGCCGATAAAGCTAAAAATCCCGGAACGACCCAGGGCTAATACAAGACTCAACATTTACTATTTTATGGTATTGGTCACAAGAAAATTCAGTTGGTCCGAGAAGAAACAACGATCGACCCAAACGACCTTAAAACGGTCCGTACGGCCAAATTGTGGGAATCAGGATGAACCGATCTACAGAATAGAGATCAAACAGATAGGCCACGTGAGTCTAATCATTTTTGGGAAGAAAAAACAGCTAACTTTCTGACATGTCTTCATCAGGAAGAATGTTCAGTTATTCCTCACCAAAAACGCCCGTTATTTTTTCTACAAAAACCAAGCAGCTGAAGATGTCTCGCTCTGATTCGACCAAATTTCTTATGATCTGACCAGCAACTGAATGCCCACTTCTGATTGGCCAAACTCCTCAGATAAGGTGAATAATTTTCAAGCTCTCATTGGACCACGAACCACCTGGCCAGACCTTGGATGAAGCACTTGAATCTCATTAGTCGAATTGTTTATCGGTTTAAGTGAAGAAAAATGGCGCCTTCCTATTGGACCAAGCGAACCACAAACCTAACCTGAAGGAGAGTGTCTCATTACCATTGGCTAAGCTTACCAAGAACCAAGGTTGGTGAAGAAATGTCGAACTCACGTTGGTTAACAACAAAATGATGAATATCGGGTCGGAACGAGAATTATCGACACAATTTGGTACGCTCGAGATTAGACACCAGTACGGACACAAGCGGGACGGATTTTATAAATGCAATTACAAGTCAAGACTGGTATAGCAAAACGTCATTGGATGGGATAACGACCGGAACATAAGATTTGACGATGCAACGGTTCATACGGCAAAATTACGAAAATCGGTAAGGACCGATATGCGGAATGATTCTCTAGCAGAACAGCCACGTACACCTAATCATCTTGAGAAGAGGATAAGATAATTGTCAGACCGTGTGCCTCAGTTCCATCGGCCACCAGCATTCATTCTTATCCACGGGAAAAAGGATGATTTTTGTTTACTGGTTTTTCTCCTACAAAAACGAAGCTGGTGAAAGAGTGGCCTGATCCTATTGGGCCAGAACCCTGCCGACCTGACCCTTATATGAATGTCCCCATATGATTGTCCTAGATCCCCAAAGATGGAGGAGAAATTCCACACTCCCATTGGACTGAAATCTGATCGGTTTCGTGTAATCGTCGGATTGGTCGAAAATTTCCAAAGCTGGAGGAGAAGTGTTTCGACCTCGTTGGACCATCATCCCTACTTGTAAGGCTGTGAAATGTGTGCCACGTTCTGATTGGTTGAAGGCCTCATCATTATCAGAAAGAAAACGTGCCCTCTTCCCATTGGCCGAGCTTACCCCCGATTGAAGTAACCTAACCCCTATAAATACCAAGCCATACCTTAAGATTTAGAACCATTCCAGAACGAAATAAACACTCTTAGAAACCATATAAAGGCGTGGAGAACCTTAGGAGACGTGAGGAAACCCAAAGCTCAAGACGAAGCGACAAGATCGTCGATAGAGTGATGATCAAGCTAACACAACTCTCACACCTTCGTACGGGTTGAAAAGCCTTAGGCTTAGGTTGAGAGGTAAGGCACCTTGGAAGGTTAGATCATAGTATGATCATAGTATGGCACCTTGGGAGGTTAGATCACATGTAATATTTTAGATAAACGACTTTGTATGGTTTATCTTATATGTAATATAAATGCTTTTATATTTGTAAAACCTTGTATCTCTCCCTGATATTAGCTAGTCCAAGCTAACACAACTCTCACACCTTCGTACGGGTTGAAAAGCCTTAGGCTTAGGTTGAGAGGTAAGGCACCTTGGGAGGTTAGATCATAGTATGGTCGTGCCCATTGCTTGAATCAGATCACCCTCGGTTGTCAATTGTGGCATTTCTTGTTCTTAATCTTATAGATCGAATCAGGGGTGTTACAAATGGTGGTATCAGAGCATGGTTCATGATCATGCTAATGGGACAAGGATTTTCTTCGGTTTTATCGAGTAAAAAAGAGTCATAAAAGCATACTTAGGAATCTGGAATGTCCGTTACATAGTCATGGGAGGGAATAGGAATACCTAGTGAGAGTGATTTGGTATAACATGTGTGATATGGTGCCGCACACACGACCACTACAAGTCACCAACCAGCAGCTGATCTACGACAAGACAAGCCGTAAGAGGGAGAAGAGTAGGTTATACCAGTAGGACTAGGAAGTTTAGAAACCACTAGTCGTAAATACAGGATTCGGCTAAAAGGCTAAGGTACGCATGGGTTTTAACTTATCTCATTGCATGCATGATGCCTTACTACGGGAATTAGGGAAGGAATTTTAGAAAGTATTAAAAGGGAGTTAATTAGGAGAGTCGTGCTATAGCCGATAAATTGTTAGAAAAGGAATTAGGATGAGTGGTATGAGATGAAACGTGGAAAGAGACTAGTAATGAAGGAATGACAATTCTGGAGGAGTAAGACTCGACGACAAGGTTACAGAATTAAGATTAAGTGTGAGACTAGTGATGGATCCTCGGAATACCTGGTTAGATATGGGTGTCCTCGGTAAGTTGATATGTTTGGGGTTTTCTAAAAGTCATAGAGCTTCCGCAAGTCTGTCCAATGGTCACTTAGTTCCTGTTCCAGCGAACAATTTCCTCGAAAAATAATAGTTTCATACAAATTTTGACTCAATAAAACAATTTTGAAAACTAGTGAAAACATGGGACTGACTCTAAGAAAACAAAACACAATGTCAGTAGCCACCTCCCCCACTCTTAAACTGCATTGGCCCCAGTGAAATTGTACCATGAGATCGGTATAAATCAAATTGGAACCATAGAGATTTTGAGTTAAAAATCCGAACCTGAACACCGCCGATGTCGACCGACACTAAGTTAGTGTCGACCGACATCAAGCTCTTGTGAGCAAACGCAGGATGATAAATCTGTCTGTGGTTAAGATCATGAGTTAGCACTCAATTTTCTCACATGTTAGCTGTGTTAGATCACTCAAAATCTCATCAGAAATAACAATAAAGATGCATAAACTCAAATAGTCATAGGTCCAAGCAAACACTACTGAAAAACTGACTCAAAAGAAACATAAAAATTGACTCAAGAAAAGGAAAAAGAAAAACAAAACCAGTAACAACTGCAAGACTAGAATTCCTGGGAGACCTCATCATCCATATCCTCATCGGAGTCAGCAGCCACCTCTACTTCCTCTTCCTCGGAGCTGATGTGCGTAGGAGCTGGCGAAAGTGCGCGACGTAGTGGCTGCGGGTGATTCTGCGGGTGATGAACACTCTGAGAACGCTGGCAGGAAATCTTGTGGACCGTCTTCCATATTCCCTTAAGTACAGCTGCTGCCCACTTCTGCTGGTCCGGGAAGCTCAGGAAACCCATAGGTCTCGTCTGGACCATCAGCATGGACAGATTCATGCTCAGCAGAAAAAGCAGCAGCTCCATAAGATGCGCCTCGAAGCACAGTAGCTCGGCGCGGGACAGCTCTACAAAGATCGACATTCGGCTGGAAGGAGATTGAGAGAGGATGATCAGTGACACCTGTGAGCTTAGTCTCTGGGAGAGGAAAGAGCCGCTCTACTCCAGATATGTCATGGAATCTCCACCAGAATTGTGTCCCATTGGTGTCTCCCTTGATCCAATGGCTGCTCTTCAGATGCGTGAAGTTCATGGTGAGCTTCTTAGTACAAATGTTCATCTGACTCCTGTCGAGCCCAAAGTGATCAAAGATGGGAGTTAAGAGGCTCCCGATCGACTCCGTCTTCGTTGCCTTCCCAGTGAAAGGCTTCGTCGCCTTCAATGTCTCCAAATGATGAGCAAAGAGAGCTCCCATGTTAGCATCCAACTCCAAATGAGCATCCTCAAACTCACTGACATCAACGCTCTTTTGAAAAATTGAGAGAGATGGCGATTTTGAAAAAATTTCGGCGGAAAGGAGGAATGAAGAAGACGACTCGGGTCTCGGATTTTAAGAAAACTTACCTTTACTTTCTTCGATGTCGACCGACATCAAGTTGGATACCAGTCGACACTTACCTTTTTAGAACAAATCGACCTCGAAATCGACCTCGGTCGATTATCGTCCGTGCTCGAAATTTCTTGAGTCAATGTCGACCGACATCCAAATGGAAATCGACCGACACTAACTAAACAATGCTACGGATTCTGCATAACTTGACATAAAACTCCAAAAAAGAAATCAAAATGCAAAACTCAAAATCCTAATATTTACAACTTACCAGTGGGTTGCCTCTCACTGAGCGCTTGTTTTAAGTCATTAGCTTGACTTTGATGGGAGATTAGACTCCCGGTGGTTTCGACAGAGGCTGCGAGTGCCTCTGCGAAAGTCTCCTCATCCAAGGTGGAGAGTAAGCATTGTCAGCGTGAGCTCGTCCAAGGAACGAGAGATTAGGATCAGAGTGTTTCCATGCATTCATAGCAGTGAAATCAGTAGAATCGAGTTGGGAAGACGCGCACCTTTGCTTTGGTGAGGCTCTGATGTTTGGAGCTTTCTGCTTAGAAGCAGTTGCAAGTTCTGAAGAAGTTTGAGTGGAATCTTGAGAAACCACTATCTTCTTTTCTCCAGGATCAGAAATTGGAACCTCTCTAGTCTGAGTTTCCTGTTCATCCTCAATGCTAAAGGTTTGACCATCGATCTTTGGCCTACGCAGCATATCTATCTCAAAGTGTAGAGGCTTATCTCCCAGGTGGAGATCAATCAAACCATGCCTCACATCAATCTTCGCTCCAGCTGTGGCTAAGAAAGGTCTTCCCAGTATTAGAGAATCATCCAGCTCACTATCGTACTTCAGAACCACAAAGTCTGTTGGAACTAGATAGTTTCCAACTCTGACTGGGACATCCTCAATAACTCCTTCCGGAATCCTTCTTGATTGATCAGCTAGGACCAGAGAGATCCTAGTGTGTGACAAATCTGTCATCCCCAGTCTCTCTGCCACAGAGTATGGCATGAGATTTCCAGTAGCTCTTAAATCACACAAGGAGCGCTTGAAGCCATTCTCAAAGATGGAACAACTCAGCACAAATATACCAGGATCTGGTAGTTTCTTGGGGACCTGATTGAGAACGTCACTGACTTGTTTAGGGATCACTACTACCCACTCCTTCAGTACCTCATCCATAGGCAGCATCATCTCTAAGTACCTCTGTACACAAGGATGATAGGGTGAAGTGTCAACTTGTGGATCTTCTTTCAACTTCTTATCCATCACTTCCAGATGTTTAGCTTCATCAAGCTCTTGTTGAGATTTCATAGATACCTTAGGGAAAGTTACAAGAGGCTCATGGTCTGTTTCTTCAGCAATTGCACAAGATGTTGGCAAATCTGGCCAGTTACGCTCTTGATGTCGACCGATGTTGAACTGATGTCGGTCGACATTAGCCAATTCACCACTGATGTCGACTACAAAATCGGTCATGCTCGATTTCCATTCGTCATGAGAACTCGAAATCCCGTTTGAAAGTGGATGTCGACCGACATCAAAGTCTAAGTCGACCGACACTGAGATTTCAGTCTCAGGTTTTTCAGCATCTTCAACAAGTTCAGCAGTCTTAATCTCAAATTTCTCTCCTTGATCCGTCATGAATCTGAACTGACCAAGCCTTGATGTTGGTGTCCATAACATTCTTTCCCTTAACTGAGCTTGACATTTGGTTCACTTGTGTGTCCAACTGCTTCATATGTGTGCTCAGAGACTCATATTTCCTATTAAGATCTTCATACACCGCATCTATCTTCTTGTTGAAATCCACAGTGACCTTCGTCTGACCCTCCAGCAACCGCTCCATCATAGCTTCCATCTTGCTCTCATGAGCACTAGCAGCAGGAGGTGTCTGATATGAAGATGATCCATAAGTCCTCTGATAAGAATTACCTTGCTGAAAAGGTTTCTGATAACAGCATTATGACCATATCCAAAAGAGTTTTGGTTGCTTGTGAAGGCACTCTTCTGTCCACCATTAAAGAACTTGTTGCCTTGCTGATTTCCAAACCTGTTTCCTTGAAATCCAGAGCCACTGATGTAGTTCACATCCTCTTCTTGGCAGTCTTCTTCAGCCTCAAACACTTCAACTTATTGAGCAAAGTGAACAGCTTTCTTACTAGTCAACAAGCTATGAACAGTGTCCAGCTTGTTCTTGATATCATTAATCTGCAGATCATCAATCTTTCCACTAGACTCTTTCCTTCTTCTATCAGCAGTCTTGGTGCTGTTACTGCTCACCAAGTTATCAATCAGCAATCTAGCTTGCTCAGGAGTCTTGGTGTTGAAATTGCCATTGCTGGCAGTATCCAATGCAGACTGGTAATTGAGATCAATTCCTCTGAAGAATATGCCCAGCAGCATTACTTCAGAGAATCCATGATGAGTACAATCACGTTGGTACATCTTGAACATCATCCAAGCAGACTTAAGAGGCTCTGTAGGACCTTGAGTGAATGTCAGAAGATCCTGTCTGAGCTGATCTGAGCGAACATCATCATAAAAGTGTCGTAGGAACTCTCTCTTCACAGCATCCCAAGTATTCAACTTCCCAAGTGGAAGTTGCTTCAGCCAAGCAGCAGCCTCTCCAGCAAGAGAGTATGGGAAAATCTTCAGATACAAGAAGTCATAATCCACCCCATTGTACTTCATTCCAGTGATGAAGGCTTCAAAATCCTCAATGTGGTCCATGGGTTGCTCATGTGGGAGACCATGGAAGGGGTGCTGTCTCAGCAGAGAGTAATAGACAATCTTGATCTCAAAGTCATTCCTCTCAAAAGAAGGAGGAACAATTGCTGACCGGTTAGCATAAAACTCATCGGGACGGTTGTAGTCAGCAAGAGTCCTCTCAGCAACAACCATCTGCCTCTGACCTTGAGGCGGTTTAGGTGAAGGTTCAGGGATCACTCGTCTCTCAGCATCAATCCTTTGCCCTTGATCATTGTAGGCATTGTTCTGTTGGTCTCTCAGAACTCATTCAGCATCTGGTCTCAAAATCAAACGATTGTTCATCATTCTTGTTCTTTGACCCTTTCTGTTCGTTCTATCTAGTCTAGCAAGCTCCTCAAGTCTGAGGTTCAAAAGTTCTTTGCTCTGGTTGCTTCGGGTATGTCGACTTGCCATACACTGATCTCAAAACTCTGTCTCGAGGTCAATGTCGAGCGACACTAAAGATGAAATCGGTCGACACTGAATGCGTCTGTCGATTCATGCGCAACAAAAACAAGCCAAACAAGAGAAAAATCAGCAACAAAGAAAATAAAATGATCTAGACTCAACTCTAAAACAAAATCTATCGGCGAACTCAGTTGAGTCCCCGGCAACGGCGCCATAAACTTGATAGGTGTAAGTTTTATCCCTATTCTACTACAAGTGCACAATTATGCTATTGTAGTATTTCAGGGTATCGAATCCACAAGGACTCACGGTCACACGATAGATTGTATGTTGTCAAGTCAAGCTAAATCAAAATCAGAGAAAGCAGTAAACAAAAGCAATTAAACTAGAAGGTGTTTTCAAATAGAGAAAGGCGTCAGACTTAGGAAGTTCTAGGGAATTATGCAATGTAAGAAACTTAACTAACCGGATTCAGATTAAACACAGGTTCAAGAACTAGAAACACAATGCTAAATAATCCAACTCTCGCTAAGATTATTTCTATATCTAGCAACCTAGCGATCCAAATCTCTTTGTGATCCTAGAGTTCTAAACAAGCATTAAGAACAGGTTCTATCGGTTCACAATTTTACTAAACCAAATCTCTTTGTATCTAGTCAAATTGCTCACTCTAAGTTCGTTCAGATTATAACTCACACTCTCGTGCTATTGTCAATTATCTCAGATCTAAACCCTAGGTGATCAGCCCAGAATTCAGTATTAAGCACAAATTAGGTGATGAATAATAGATGGTGAATCCTAATCAATCAGTTATCAAACAAACCAAAAGACTGAATAGATAAAGTAAAAGGGGTTCGAAATCCTTCTCTCAAGGTTACAAGTAGCAAGAATCAGCCCCAACTCAATATCTCTCAATCTCTCAAGCAAGAACAAAGTAAAAACAAGATCCAAGGTAGAATGAGCCTGAAAGCCTAATAAAACTCTCTAAACACGTTTTGGGGTCAGTTTAGAATTAGGAAAAACTTTTGGGCAATTCTGCAAATCTTCAAAAGTTGTCTTTAACTCTTGGGTATTGTTCTGTCGCGCTCAATGTCGACCGACATCAAAGCCAATGTCGGTCGACACTCAATCGTGGTCGAGACACCAACTTCAACTCGTTGCACAAATCACCAGAAACGTTCTATAATCCCATCCTTTTCTCCAAACGCAAGCCTACATGTAGAAGACTCAATAGACTCTAAAAACCAGGTTAAAGACTCAATATATACAACTATATCATGGTTGAAAACCTAAAAAAACCATGATATATCAATGTCCCTAAAAATGAGGAGTCAAACTTGATTTGAGGGAGCACATGCAACAAAACGTAAACTTGGGCAATAAGATGTAGCTCATAATATAAAAAGAGGAGAGGCCTTTTACGGTAAAGGAGAAACTCACTTATACGAGAGAGAGAATGACGAGCCCGTATATGAGCAAAAGCGAAGACAACTTCTCATCATGCCAATTACTCTACGATTTGTTCTTATTTAATATTAACAAATGAATAAGTGAAGTTCTGCACAATCCAATCATGGCTGACGAGAGCGTAACAACACAGACAACACGTTTGTCACCGTTGATTTATCAACCTAATACAAGATCTTCATTTCATAGCTCAACACGAGCTAGAGAGAAGAGCTCTCATATTTCCTTAATCACACCAATATGTTTTTGTACATGATAAAAAAAGAGAGCTCTTTCGATCGATATTTGATCCAAATGATCGATGGGTTTAATCGCTTATATGCTTTTCGAGCTTGCTATTAACTCCTAAAACACCATCTCATTCGAAATCTTAATAATCGAACTATGTTAGGTTTGATCTTTTAACGGGGTACGTAGACAACTCAATCAAGGAGTGCAGCCACAATTTCTGTCTCTTGCTCGACATGATTTGAATAATGGGTAAAGTCTAGTTCGTCAATTCATTCTTATTAGAGGTCTAATCATAGAGAGTCTTATCCTCGCAATCCCTAAATCACTAAAAAGTATCGACGTGAATCCTTAAACTCACACTTATCTACTAGAATTTTTTTGTTCTTGTGAATTATATGGAAATTCTTGACACTGAGTACATAATCTCCTTTATGACTGAAATCAGTTTAAAATTTTTTATTTTAAAAAATAATTTTTGTACCAAAGGTTATTTGAATTCGAGATACAAAAAAACCCAACTTTTTATACTATCATTGGGCTGTCAACGCTTTGATACCTACTAGAATATTACATATTTAGAATTCAGAAGGTTTAAATTCAGACGAAACAAGAAATATATAAAGCTTTAACAAGTCTCACAAAGTCGGCTACGTATATGCAGGTGGTCAGTAAATGAAATTATGAAAATAAGTTTTTTTGTTTTGTTTTGAACCTTGATTATGAAAATAAGTTGGTAGTTTCATTTTGGGAAATTGCTTAAAATGCCCTTAAATTTGAATTTAAATAAAAGTGTACCCCCAAACTTGAATCAAATATAAAACTGAGTTTTGCGGCCTTATGAAATTACCGCGCTGTCCTTACGACCAATCAAAAAAACGTCAAACGCAATTACCATTATAACCTTCGACTATTTCAGACTTCTATGCATGTCTGAGATGTCAGACTCCAATAGAAGTCTGACACAGAATTAATTACTAAATTTAAATTTTAAAATTATTAAAAAATATTTTGTCAAAACTTTTATATACATAAATTATATATAAACAATTTAGTAGTATATAAATTAAAATTTTATAAAATTAAGTCATATTAAACTATGTTAGTTAAGTATGCCTTAGAACCCTACTTTGTAATGGAACATAATGGAACATTTACATATAACTTACATATAACCTTAGGGTTAGTTAGACTCATGGTTTAAGAAATTCACATTTGAAAAAATATATTTGCACATGTATGTTATAATGGTGATATAATTAACGAATTTGATGTGTCCTAGGTGTTTTGTTTAAATATTTTTCGATGTTAAGTGATAAATACTAAATTTAGGGTTTATCAGACTTCTATAGAAGTCTGAATTTTGGGGTTTCGTAAATACATGGTGTTTTTAACCAAATATACCTTAAATGGTTAAAATTGACTAAATATTATATAATTTTAATTTACATATGTCCAAAAGTCCCATATTTAATTTATGTATACGAAATTTTCCTCAAAATATTTTTTAATAATTTTATAATTTAAATTTTCAACTTAATTATCTCTCAGACTTCTCGTACTTTTAACCATTTAAGGTATATTTGGTTAAAAACACCATGTAGCTTGATCTATGCTTGACATATGGAGTTGGATATCATATTTTCATCTGTAGGGTTAGGCTGAGGGTTTGTGAATTTTCATCCATGTTGTTACATTTGCATATACTGGTTAGGTTGTGACTATATTAAACGAGTTTGATGTTTTTGCTAAGTTTTCTATATAATATGATGGTATTTAAGTAGTAATTAGTAGATTTAGGGTATATCAGACTTCCATGTTAATCTGATTAACGTACATGATTTCTCAGACTACCGAAGAAGTCTGACTAATCTCGACCAAAAACTAAACCCTACTTGGGAATTTACCCCATATATAAACGGAAGTTACCGACATTAGATCGTAAAAGTCATTATCAAACTTCTCTCTCTAAAACGGAAACACACTCCCTCTCTAGATACTCTCTAAATACCCTCTAATAACTCTCCGCCAACCCTCAACCGCCACCGCCACCGCTACCGCCGTCGTCATCTTCTTCATTCTTGTAATTATCTCTTCTTTTCGTCTCTCCTGACCAGTCCATACACCGCCGCCATCATATTCTAAACTCTTCGTTCTTTAAATGTTTGAGATCTATACGAAAAAGTCATTTTTTCTTTGATATTTGTCTAGATCTAAACAAAAATTTGGTTTTTATATATTTCTCGTATTAGATCCGTACGGTTTTGAGTTCGAGTCATCCCCTTTTTCATATGTACTTTGTACTTCGTCTAGATCTGAATAAAACTAAAAATAGATAGATTTTTATATATTTATCGTTTTAGATCCATGGGATCTATACGGTTTTGAGACCGAATCATCCCCGGTTTCACATGTCTTTTGTCTAGATCTTAACAAAAAAATTAGCAAAAAAATTGTTTTTTTTAATATATTTCTCGTTTTAGATCCATACGGTTTTGAGTCCCAATCATCCTCTTTTTCACATGTCTTTTGTCTAGATCTGAACATCCCCAACAAAAAATAGATAGGTTCTAGGGCCCCTAGGTTCTATGCTTGAGTTAGACTCTATTAGAAGTCTGAATTTGGAATTGTTTTTGTTCAGACTGTTTTAGAAGTCTGACTTACAATCGTTTTATTGTACACAGGATGGGGCGATTCAGTCAGGTTCCAACCTCGAGTAGTAGTAGTTCATTCTCAACTTCCACATTCCGACAAAGATCCGGTTCATGCAATGGATTCCCCAAAAAATGTTTCTGCGGTCTGGACCCTGTCATGCGAACATCCACTACACCCGATAATCCGGGAAGAAGATTCTTTGGATGTCGTAACTGGGATGTAATTGCCTTTCTCTTCTGTTTTGTTTCGTTTTGACTTATTCGAGCTTATTTTCGGAATTTGAAGATGATATTGCATATTTAAAATGTGGCTGTATAGGATGGTGGCTACCATATAATGAAGTGGTGGGATGAGGCTATGATGGAGGAGTTTCACGAGTTAAAGCTGAGTGTGGACCAACATGGCGAACAAGTTGATTACATCTTCCTTTGTTATGCTGAAATTGACTGTGTAACCAACTTGAACGATGAGATCAAGAAAGCGCAGGCAGAGATAGCTCAACTAAAGGAGCTCTTGACTGAGAAACCATCTAGCCAGACGGTGCGTGGCGCCAAGTATGAGTATCTGATGGTTGCTGGTGCTGTTATCATCGTCCCGATTATCTTGAGGGCTTTTGGTTTCTTGTAATATAAGTCCTATGTATCCAAGTACAATTTTATGTATTATAAGACGAATTTTAGGGTTTTATCCAATTTCTGTTCATTCATCATCGTCCAATTTCATTCATCATCCAAATCTGCGAATTGTCAGACTTCAAAAGAAGTCTGACTAATAAATTATTTTCCTCAAACTTCGTATGGAGTCTGAATCTACAATAATTAGTTTTAAGACTTAAATGATTTTCCTCAGACTTCGTATGGAGTCTGAATCTACAATAATTAGTTTTAAGACTTAAATGATTTTCCTCAGACTTCGTATGGAGTCTGAATCTACAATAACTAATTTTTACCAGACTTCGCGTGCGTAACGACACGTGGCCTCTTGCATGCCCGGGAATTTAAATATTTTGTAAATTAAACGGGCGGGAGTTATGTAAAAAGGAGACGAAAAAAGCGCGGCAGTTACGTCTGCAGTAAAACCGTCCGCCAGTGGTAAAACCGTCTCGTTTTAACTACCCCCTATGAGACATATATAAATATGATTTTTTAACCTTTTTTTTTTACAGTTTCGCAGGAAAGATAAAAAAAAACTATTCTCTCTCAAATCCACTCAATCGACACCGTGCACTTTTTCTGGGTATCGTTTCCAGATCTGGTTTCTCTCTGCTCCGCCGCTTACATTCGACGGTAAGATTAATCTAAAACTTCTTCGGGGGAATTCTAAGTTCTTGTATTAGTAATCAGACGGCTGTTGGTGTCTGATTGTAGATCTCAGACCACATATGGAGTCTGATTACATCCTCAGACTCCAGGTGGAGTCTGAAGTCTGAAGTCTGAGCTTTTTTGTCTCATACTTGCGCTGAGCTTTTTTTGTCTTTTTTCCTAAATTCCAGATCTTGTTGGGCCCCGATCTTGTTTTACTGTAGCTTCTCCATCGTCTTCCTTCGACAGTAAGATTCCTCGACTCTTCTCCTCTTCTATATATTTACATAACTATAGTTGGCAGACGGCATAAGATGTCTGACTGTGTAAGGCCCTCGTTGTTTCAGGTTTCCGTTATGGAAGATGTTGAATTCCCACAAAGGATGTTCACTGCCGGTTATGAACCATCTCCGGATAAAAGCATACACTAGTTTAGTGGAAGGAGAGATCTGATAACTGATGTTAAACTAGCGCTGTTACCGGCTGAATGGCAGGAACTCCTCGATTCAGAACTTGGCGTTTTTTTGAAATTCCATGAACTGAATTTCAAATGGTGTTCAAGGATGGTGCACTATATGCTCTGTCTGCAGTTAGACTGCAAGAAGAAGTATGAGTTATGGTCTCTTTTCGGCGTTAATCCAGTTAGGTTTTCCCTGAATGAGTTTCATGCTATAACCGGACTCAAATGCGACTATATTGAGAACCTCGAGTACCCTGAAATTCAGTATACCGATGAGATGAGAGAAATATGGAAGCTTCTTAGGGTGGATTTCGATTTAGGCCCAAGTTATACGCAACTAATGGATGCTTGTACAAGATGTTCTGAATGGGAACCGGAACAAAGGATATGGCTGGGCTATCTAGCGATCTATGCAACCTTCATTGAGGCTCATCACTGGACAACCTCCACAAGGGGTGACATGTCCAAGCTTCTGCTGTTTCCAGGATCGATACAATCCTATCCATGGGGACGATTCGCCTTCAAGGTTCTGATAGATTCTGTTAAAGAGGCAAACAGAAAACTCGTGGATGGAAAAAATTATCAGATCGGAGGTTTTGCTGAGGTCCTGAACATCTGGATATACTGGGCATGTCCCGCTATGGCGACAACTTATAGAGAGCCCTTTCCGGATGCCCCAGACCTACCATTGCTGGCGTACCAGGGATCACGGAGTCGAAAGAAAGCCGACGAAGCCTTACGCAAACAGGTATTTCTTGTACTTATGAACTCTGACTTTTATGTCAGACTTCATGTCAGACTTCATATGAAGTCTGACACATAATGTCAGACTTTGTATGAAGTCTGACATAAAAGTCAGACTTCGTATGAAGTCTGACACACATAATGTCATACTTCATATGACCCAGTCTCGTATGATGTCTGACTGGTTGATATTACAAATGCTTATATTTGTTTTTCTATGTGACTTGTAATTTGCAGACCCGCGTCAACAGCTTCGTAATCAAGGAATACGATGACATGTTTCTCGTATGGGACAACCCTGATTAGGAGGACGACAAAGTTGAGAACATTGTGAAGGCAATGTTCGGACAGCTAGGGACTGTGCATTGGAGGTGGGGTTCAAAACACTGGAAGAGCGAAGGTGTGTTCAAGACCAGAGCTGGAGGTCCTGTTAAGCTTGAGATTAAGTCTGAGAAAGATGCTGATCAGACTGGTGAGAAAAAGCGTAAGGTTGTGGGAGTCAAGAGGAAGTTGTTGCAGGTTGTTTCTGATGATGAAGATGAGGAAGAAGAGGCTGAGGTAGTTAGCAAGAAACTTAGAGTAGGGAAGGCTGGTCCTACAAATGGGGATGTTGTTCAAATGATTGAGGGTTTGCAAAAATCACTTGAAACTCGGATTGATGTATTGGTAGATGTTTTCAACGATGGTTTGCGTCTGATGGGTATCAGAATTGATGATCTTGCCAAGATCGTCCAGAGTTTAAAGAAAGAGAGTGTTGGAGTTGAGCAGAAGGAGAAAGACCAGAAGAAAGATTCTTCTGAAGTGAAGGAAAAGGAGAAGAAGAAAGCTGGTACTGGAGGGAAAGGAAGAGTGAAGAACGCAGAAGCAAAAACTGCTGCTGCTGCTGCTGCTGCTGCCGCCGATGAGATGAAGAAGGCTGGATTTGGTGAGGATGAAGAAGATCCAGCTGAAGATCTTCAGGTTCAAGAAGGAGTAAAAGCTGCTGCGGTTGATGAAGAGGGAGGAAGAAAGAAAAATGAAAGGCCTAAGAGGAACCTGAAGAAAGTTGTACTAAAGGTATCCGAACCTGAACATGCAGGGAAAGCGAGGCCTAAAGTAGCAGCAGATAAATCCGCCAATCCCTCTAAGGAAATCATACCGATTGCGACTGATGATGGGGTTAGTCTCCAAAACCCTCAATCTCTGGATACAAATAAGGAAAAGAACGTTGGGCCTAAGAGAAGTAGCAGGCTTATGAAGAAATCACTTGAGGGGAAGTAGCCTTCTATTGCTTTATGAACATTGTAAAGGCTGAAGCATAATAGTATTTGTTTTTTTCCCCATTGGTTCTTGTATTTGCTTTGAACATGGATTCCTGGCATTAGACTTATGTTGCATTGGCTTGCTATGATTTTTCGATGGCATTTAGCACATGTCAGACGTCTATGGTGCTTGATTATAGTGTTATTTAAGGTTCAATTCCCAACTGCAACCTAGCACATAATCTTAAACAGATCTAGGTTCTTGTAACTGAATCATAAACACAAACCTGGACATTACCTTTTGCAGCGGAATGATTGTAATGTCGAGATCAACGAACAGATGAACCACCTATTCCTCCTAGAGTATCCACACTCTTACAAGCTCGGGATGGTTGCTAGACCAAAGTTGAAGGAAACAGAGAGAAAACAGGACGGCTCTTTTCAGATTTGCAGACTTACTGTCGAAATAATAAGACCTAAGACTTATATATCTCGACTCGTCATAAACCTAAACTGATGTTTCGGTTTCGCTGTTGTGTCGACCGACACATATACCTGTGTCGATCGACACAAGTCCTGTATCTCGATATGGGCCCAAGTAATTAACTAATGGTCCAAGTCTCTCTGTACAAATACAGTAAATGCCTTGCATCTTACCGTATTAATTCCATTTTAACTTTCCCGTTAGCTATGGTGTGTGACCCTTAGGGATCATACAATACTGGTAATAAGTCTTAAACTTATAGATCAAGAGCGGACTCTAGCAAGCCATCATGATCACCCAGTACTTATGACTTATGTCTGATCTCGACACTTATCATACTTTCTAGAGATAGTACGGTAGATTTCAGGACATTCCCAACAATCTCCCACTTGTACTGGAATTCTACAAAGGACATTCCCAACAATCTTCCGATTGTACTGGAATCCTACATTCCCTAATCCTTTTGTCTCAATATCTCGATCTGGCATAAGGCAAGATGCGTGTCATCCTTATATAGCCAGACCATGTTTATCGGACCAGATTTGATACTGACAATGCAAACGACTTGGGCAAGTCCGTTTGGGAATGGCCATTCTCTTACCAGCTATCAAATCTCCGATTGGCCTAGAGATATTACCTCCGTTAAACGGCAGGGACAAATCCCGTCTTGTTCCATCACTATGAACTACACAATTCATAATACACCCAACCAAGGTCCGTATAGCTCCCAGTTACGAAACAGCGTTAGACAATGATCAAAGCGCATTACTCCATGTGCAGCCACATGCATGCGAACTCAGGTCTAAGGACTATACTCTATAGTCGTATATGAGAACTTCTTATGACACAGATATTAATATCTTGCAGAGTTCTCATTAGCGGGCCATGTCCGGTCATATGCTCCCCTACATATACCTATGTGTCGACTTTGATGCCGCGCATCTATGATCCCTCGAAACTTGGTCATAAGTCTCAACACAATCTAGTCTCAACAGGTTGTTGGTGTTCCAATTTCAACAACCTTCGACTATGGACACTATGATTTATGTCACTTCGTTAAATATGGGGTTTCAGGATCAAGTCTACTCATGTACTTCGATGGCCCATATATAATGACATGAATCATTTTGGAACGATTATTTATATCACAGTTAAAATAATCCAGAAATCATTAGATTTCACAAACATAAAATGCTATGTTTTCATGAACCATTCAAAATAACTAAGTAAAGCCCTTTACAAACTCCCACTGAAATTAAGACTACATCTTAATTTCACTCATCCTACAGCTACAGTCCGCGACTCGTGCTTAGGCATAAGGAGTGGCTTTGTTAATAGATTAGCAACATTCTCATTCGATGAAACTTGCTTATCTACTTAACACCTCTGTCATTTATCTCGCGGAATAGGTTATACCTATCCTCAAGGTGTTTGGACCTTTGATGTGCAGCTAGTCTTAACTACGCTGGGAATCAAATCTAGTTCAGTGATGAACTCTACTTTCCAAAAAACCTCTTTCGCCGCTTCTCAAGCTGCGAAATGTTCAGCTTAAGTCATGGAGTCAGCTACAGTGCCTTGCACCGCCAGATAGACACAAGATATAGCCGGACTGTGACCAGGAAGTATCTTTGTCTATTGGAAACTTGCCTTTCAGACTCTATCGACTTGTAGCACCTCACTTTATCCGTAAATCAAGAACTTATCCTAAGTATTCCTCAAATACTTCAGAATATTCTTTACGGCAATCCAGTGATTCTTTCCTGGATTTGACTGGTCTTTACTTGTCTTTCTTAGCATTAAAGCAACATCAAAACAAGTATGTGTCATGGCATACATGATAGATCCAATTGCCGTCGCATATGGAATCCTATCCATGCATTCAAGCTCAGCAGATATCGCAGGACACTGTATCTTGCTTAATGAATTGCCATGTGACATTGGCATAAAGCCCTTCTTGGATTGCTGATTACGTGTAGGACTTTGTCAATTTAAGAATTCTGACTTTGTCCTACCAGCTCTTTTGGATCTCTATCTTTAGATCCAAAATCCAAAAACTACGTGGCTTTACCCAATGTCAATCATACAATAACTCCCAAGCCAGTCCTTTACCGACTGCAGCATTGGAACGTTATTTCCGAGAATCAGTATGTCATCGACATACACTATGAGAAATGCAATATTGCTCCCACTTATCTTTTAGTAAACGCACAGTTCCACTTCGTTCCTGTTCAAGTCAAAACCTTGACTACTTTAACAGAACGAAGATTCCAACTCCGATATGTTTGCTTCCATCCATGAATGGATCGATGAAGCTAACTTACACATAGTGTAATTTTTCGGAGTCCGGGCTAACTTTCGCTTCTTTGAATTTCGCAGATTCGTCGCTTTCAATGATCATCAGATCATGCGAACTTTCAATGATCATCAGGTTCAACTAATGACGAGAAATCACTCTCGGATTAGTAACTGATTCATCCAGATCTGCGAACTTCAGGCTTTACAGGTGTAGATTCTACAGAAATCTGTAAATCCATCCGCTGCTCTTCCTCAACAGGTTGAGCAGCCTCCTGTATTTCTCAAATTTCTTCGAGTTGTACTTTTACTCCCACTGTTCTTCTTGGAAAGTAACTTCCCTTCTTAGAAAACAGAATGGACGTAAAAGTAACAAGTCTTGGTTTCCCTAGGACAACCAGCGAAGTAGCACAACTTCAAATACTCAGTAAAGACGAATTTGGATCGATTCCAATCCACATTTACGTGGTGTCTTTCAACTGATATTGGTGGAACTATTTCAGCGTAAACTTAGATATTTCTAGAGCGTTATTCTTAGAGAATATCATGGAAGATTCGTGTGACTCATCTTTAATCATTTCTTATAAGATCTGATTCATTCTCACAGAAACACCTCTAGGTTTTCAGGAGAAATGAGCTGTGAAACGACTTCACACTCATTCAGATGATCACACAATCAATGACTTAAGTATTCTCACTCGTGATCTAATCCAGAGTCTTAATACTTCTGTCATTCAGATTCTATACTTCATTCTGGAACTCTTTCGACCATGTCAAAGAATTCCGACTTGTGTCTCATCAAATGAACACGGTCACACTCACTGAAGTAATCAGTAGAGACAATGAAGTACAGGAAATTTTCTCTGGCATTACTGCTCATCGGACCACATACATGAGTATGTTCAATCTCCAATAAGCCTTTGGGCCTTTCTCTAGCTCGGCTAAGATGGGCCCTTTGTCTTTTGGTCCAGTAAGCAGAATTCAAGTCTCATAAGATATCCATTCAAATGAGCCCAAAAGTCCATAACTGTGGGGTTTCTGAATCCGACTTACTCTTTGACCAAAACATTTATGCCAAGAAAAATCAGGTTTAATTCATCAGATTTAAACCAATTCGGTATTCATGTTATATTTAGGCACTCTTTGGTTTAAGATATAAAACCCATTCCTTGAATAGGGTGCTACAATTATCATTTCATTAAGATCAAAAGAACTAAACTTGTCTTTTATCAAAACGAAAAACATTCAAATTCTTACAAGAAAATGAAAGACAACTCTGCTTAAAGCAGGTACATTGTAGCAATTACTTAATAAAACCAAGCCTCAAAGGCATCTACAAGTGAAAACCCTACGGCTGAGGCAGCATCCCAAGCTCCTTTCAGACACGCAGTTCCACTTGCCCTTCCTTCAATGTTTTACTGTTGTTCAGGCTCTGCATATTATAACAAATATCAGTGCCACAATCAGTATCCAATACCTACAAGGTATAACTTGAAGTAATAACATGAATACCTGAGGAAGTAGTCTCATACATCAACTTCAACTCCTCATAATCTTCCATGAATTTAATGCAATCTCTCTTCCAATGCCCAGTCTCTTTACAGTAGCAGCACTTACCAACGTAAGAGGTATCTGACTCGGGCTCAGAAGACACACGCTTGCCATGATTCAAAATCTGGACAACATTGTCTTCACCCTTGTCAGCATTAGGTTTAGTAAACCTACCCTTCTCATTCATGAGATTGTACAGGGTACTCTTCACGTTTGGCTCAACTGTCTTGAGCATATCATGCAGTTCAGTCAACGTCTTCGTTAAGCCTTTCTTGATATAGTCCCTTACGAACTTATCATAGCTTGACGGCAGTGACTGCAGAATGATATCAGTTGCCAATTCTTGGCTAACTGGATAATCCAGTTTCCTCAGGTTATCAATGTAACCCATCATTTTACTGATATGAGGACTTACTGGATGATCCATCGGTAGCTCGCAGCTAGTGAGAGATTTAACCAACTGGTATCTCTCCACTCTTACCTGCTCCTGAAATTTCAATTTCAGGCTGCTGATCATCTCTATTGGCGACTCCATGTTCTCATATTGCTTCCGCAAATCTGATTCCATGGTAGCCAATATCAGACCACGCACATCTACCGCATCATTATAATGCTTATTCCAAGCATTATATACTGCATGACTGGCTTTGGATTCGATCCTCTCGGGGAGAGCTTTCTCAAGGACATAGTCCTTTCTCTCATGCCTGAGAACTAGTTTCAGGTTCCGCGACCAAGTCAAGAAATTTGATCCGTTCAGTTTGTCCATCTCAAGGACATACCGGATCGAGAAAGTGTTTTGATTGTTTGTGCTTGTTATAGCTGAAATTTAGAGATAAATAGAGTTTTAGTTATTAAGTTCATAAAAGAGTAATCTTAACAACTTATAAGAAAACTCGCATTGCATTCAAAATTTCTTTGTTTAACCTCATATGAATACAATGATTCCGAGACCCATGTTCAGCTAATTCCAAAGTGGGCCACTGGCCGTCACCCAGAATTAGCTTTACTTGGTAAGCATACACACAGCTAGTTATAACCAATAACTCTCGGTTGTGAATTGGACCCGAGGCCCAAATTCACCAGATGTCTCAAGGCCCGGGACTCCCGATGGCCCAGTCAAGGAAACCAATCTCTTTCAGCCAAATAATCACTAAAATCTGGGACTCCCAATGAAATTAGTGACTATATACTACTTTACTTACGCGAAAACAGACACCTCACACTGTAAGCCATATCTGTAATCAAGTAAGCGTTAAGTAGCTGACAAGATTGGGCAAGACATCCAAGCTTGATATTGTTTTGAGGATTTTCAAGTTTTATTTCCAAAAATAGAAGATTACTATTTTGGGAAACTTTCTTAATTTAGAAACTTTCTAAATTTAGTAACTTACTAAAATAGAAATTTCTAATTTAATATTTTATAAATATTTTAGGTTGGGTCACAAATTATAGGCCCAATTCTTGGCCCAAGACCATAGAATTCCAGCTGGCCCAATAATTTGACATAACCGATCCGGTTTATTAATTCTGGTCCAAGACCAAATTAACTATCAAAACCATCGGTTATTTACTAAACCAGACCAGCTCTAAATTATTTGGTCCAACCAAATCAAACTTAGACCAGCCTTCGGTTTAGGTTAAAATTCAATTTTGAATTTCAATCCGGTTTAACCAGAAAATAAATAATACCATGTATTAAATAATTTCCAGCAAACCGCGATTCGGGTTAACCGCTTGAACTACCAATAAATTGATCGGTTCGGTTAAATCCAAAATCAGGAAGAAATCAATTGGTTTAATCAATCAATTTTAGCTGATTTTGACCTAACTTGCGGGATTGGCTAAAGCAAACAATGAATCACAATCGGTTTGATTGATCCTTTGTTTGCGGGTTGGGAAAGTACTAACCGCAAAGCTCGGTTGAACCGATTGGCTTTTCGCGGATTGTACTCCACGCACATGTATCGATCGATACAACGCTCCTGCGTCGATCGATACTCGCGTGTATCAGCACTTATCGATCGGGTCATCGGGACAGCGAGAAGACAATCGATCCGACTTATGTCGATCGATATCACGCTCCCTCATCGATCGATACTGGCAAACAACAGCTCGTTGTGATCGGGTCTTCGGGTCAGCGACACAATCGATCCGATATGCATATCGACCGATATCGCCCCCCCTCGTCGATCGACACAAGTGTCCAAATCGCACACCGATGGCTTTCAATCGGATTAATGCGATTTCTTTTAGGTTTTTTTTGAGATTCTTAATCAAATTTCAACATTCAAATTCGATTCTAATCAGTAAAACAACCTAAGAATGATCCAAATTTACAAGAAACCTGAAACCTGGCTCTGATACCACTGCTTGATTATAGTGTTATTTAAGGTTCAATTCCCAACTGCAACCTAGCACATAATCTTAAACAGATCTAGGTTCTTGTAACTGAATCATAAACACAAACCTGGACATTACCTTTTGCAGCGGAATGATTGTAATGTCGAGATCAACGAATAGATGAACCACCTATTCCTCCTAGAGTATCCACACTCTTACAAGCTCGGGATGGTTGCTAGACCAAAGTTGAAGGAAACAGAGAGAAAACAGGACGGCTCTTTTCAGATTTGCAGACTTACTGTCGAAATAATAAGACCTAAGACTTATATATCTCGACTCGTCATAAACCTAAACTGATGTTTCGGTTTCGCTGTTGTGTCGACCGACACATATACCTGTGTCGATCGACACAAGTCCTGTATCTCGATATGGGCCCAAGTAATTAACTAATGGTCCAAGTCTCTCTGTACAAATACAGTAAATGCCTTGCATCTTACCGTATTAATTCCATTTTAACTTTCCCGTTAGCTATGGTGTGTGACCCTTAGGGATCATACAATACTGGTAATAAGTCTTAAACTTATAGATCAAGAGCGGACTCTAGCAAGCCATCATGATCACCCAGTACTTATGACTTATGTCTGATCTCGACACTTATCATACTTTCTAGAGATAGTACGTTAGATTTCAGGACATTCCCAACATATGGATGTCTGACATGTTATGTATTCTAGTTACCAGACGTCTAGTGAAGTCTGGTTCTTGTGTGAATTTTAGTTCCAACATTATGTTTAACATGGGTTGTCAAATTGTCTATGCAGAGTATACCCGATGGCACAGATCCGAGTGTCATGGTCGTTGCACGGTCGGCTACGGGCATAAACTTCGATTCTACGCGGCAGTTTAAACAGGACACTAAGCAGGCGGCAGCTGAAGTTTACATGCAAGCAAAGGCAACCCAGGTTAAACAAAAGGAGAAGGTGAAGACTCCAGCTAAACCTGTTGTCCAAGCACAGGTTCCACCGAGATATGACCCTTGTGCTGCTATCACCAGGATGCAAGTGAAGGCACTTAATGATTACAACAAAAGACAGCCGTATGTGTTGATACTCTGCTTAGATTGTAAGTATGTACACCTAACTCGATGTCTAACAAGTGTATTGTTCTTTTGTAGGGGTTATCCAACTAGGGAACTGAACACATCACTACAATGGTATTACGATCTTCGCACTCCAAAGGAATGGCTGCATGACACGGTCAGTATTACTCCAATGGTTATGAATTAAGAACTCCATTCCAATATGGATGTATATTCAGACTTCCAAAGAAGTCTGATAGTATATCCAGACTTCCATAGAAGTCTGATTGTATATCCAGACTTCCATAGCTGTCTGGTTGTGTTTTTTTTTTTTTTTTAATATTAACACATGCTTGGCTTAATGCAGCAAATTGATGCGGGTATTGATCTGTTGAGGCTTCGCCAACACAGCCATCCGGAATGGTTCAGGAGCGAGAGGCTGTGTTTCATTGACACACTCCTTCAAGCCTTGTGGCGTCAACACTATCCAACTTTTATTAGTAGTGGTGCTGGAGGGAATGCACCAGCCGCAACTAGAATGCTTCCTGCTGGTTGTTTTGATTACTTCACTGGTGACCTACCACTATTCTGCAAATCACCGAAGGCTTGGGCGGTGGATATTGATTATATTTACACCGCACTGCACATTGGCGGAAATCATTGGGTAGCAATTATGATTTCTATCCCGGATAGGCACGTAACAGTATGGGACAGCATCATTAATGATAGGACTGATGAGTTGGTAGGAGCGGCAGTGGCACCAATCTGCGAGATGTTTCCTTATGCGATGCACATCTTGAAAATACCTGATGCCGATGGATGGACTTACCCAGTCGATCGTTACACCCACTCGATTGTTAGGAGCGATCTTCCTCAAAACAAACAAACAGGTGACTGTGGAGTGTTCTGCTTGAAGTTCATCGAGTTCCATTCACTTGGAATGGAGTTTCCAAAGTATCTTTGTGATAAGAACATCAAGTCAATCAGGGACAGGCTAGCTTTTGACATATTGTTTGAACTCAAGCGAACAGGTGAAGAGCAACGTTCCGAGTATGCTTTGCTTGACACCTACGGTGATAAATATGTTGGAATTGTGTCCAGCAATCTCTGTACTGTCTCTATAACGTAAGAGTATGTCAGTGATCAGACATAAGTCATACAATGCTGGGGGTCATGATGGCTTGCTAGAGTCCGCTCATGATCTATAAGTCTTGGACTTATTGCCTTTATTGTATGATCCCATATGGGTCACACGCTTAAGCTAGCAGGAAATAATGTTGGAACGGCTTAGCAGAAGTACGACAAAAGTGCTAGGCATTTGTCGTACTAAGAGAGAAAGACTAATGGGTCTGATTAAATGGAATTTAATCAGATTGGGCCCAAAAGCCCAAAAGGGAAAGAGAAGGCTTTTAAATGACTAAAAGCCAATTCTCTTCTCCCGAGAACCCAACCCTAGCCGCGCCTCTCTCCTCTCTCTGCGCCAGCCTCCTTGTGGTCTAGCAGCCAGTTTCCGGTGATTGCGTGTGTGAGCCTTTGGAGGATCCATCTCTCGGTGTATCTCCCTGATCATTGACCTGTTCTCAATTCCGCTGCCAAACAAACAGGTAAAAAGGTGAGATCATATGATTCTAAATAAGAACACCTAGATCTAATGCATGTTTAGTAGGTTCAACTAATCTGAGAATTGAACCAAGAGTCTAAACTTTCCAACAGTGGTATCAGAGCCATTGGTTCTTAGGTTTCTTGTTTTAGATTCATTGTTTAGGTTGTTTAATCTGTTTAGATGTGTTTTGAATCCATTACTGATAAGAAAAACACATAAGAAACTGAATTAAAATCCTGAACAAACACTTGAATCACAAAACCGAGCTATATGACTCGGGTTTTTTTGTTGATTGGCCAAGGGTGATCAACCGGCTTGGCCGGTCAGAGATCACGGCCGAGAGTCGAACGGTCGCGCGCAGGAGGTCGGTCGGAATCGGTTCGGTCGGGATCGAAAGATCGAGATCGAACGATCGTCCGAGCGTCCCGATCGTCCGTGCGTTGCGTCCCGATCATCCGAACGTCCGGCTGGCGAGCGTCCCGGCTGTCCGTGCGCTGCGTCCCGATCGTCCGTGAACCGTCCCTGTCCCGTCCCGTTCGCGGCCATCACGATCTCGGATCGAGTTGGCTAGGGTTGGCGGCTGGAAATTAGGTCACAACCAACTCGGTTTGGTTCGTGACTAATTTGGTTCGGTTCAAGGCTCGGTTTAAGATTTTAATTAAAAATCAACGTTCTGGTTTAATAAACAGATTTTAATAATTTTATTAAAGTCTGGTTAAACCGGAATAAGAAATCCAAAGTCGAAAATTGGATTTTGTGCCTAAACCAGGAATTTCTAATTTGATTTGGTTGGACCAAATAAATTGAGAAATTCCGGTTTAGTAAATAACCGGTTGGCAATTGTGGTCATCGTAGTAATTAAAATTTGGTTAGACCAATTTTAATGAACCAGACCGGTTATGTCAATTAATTGGACAATTGGGTCATGTCTTGGACATGGACCAATTCTTGGGCCTCGGGCCAAGAAGTTAAAACAATTGGGCCATTAATTGAGTCATTCTTCAGATTCAAATTTAAAACTTATTTTATAAAATAAAATTATGAAATTCGATTTTAAATTTTATAAAGTTCCGAAATTTCGAAATTAGAAAGTTTCCAAAATTAGAATTTTCTGAATTTGCGGGTTTTGGATTTTAAAGAAATTTCTAAAATAGAAAGTTTCCGGTTTTAGAAAGTTTCCAGTTTTAGAAAGTTTCCTAAAATAGTAGGTTTCCATAAATAGAAAGTTTCCCGAAATAGTAATCTTCTATTTTGGGAATGAAATTTAATAAACCTACGGACCTCAAACAATATCAAGCGTTGGATGTCTTGTCCAGGCTATGTCAGCTGTCAAAGCCCATTCAATTGCATTCATGGCCTTACAGTGTGAGGATGTCTGCTTTTGCGTGGGTAAGACGGTTTGTGATTCATAAATGTCATTGGGAGTCCCAGACATTAATGATTACATGACTGTATAGTCCGGTTTTCTTGACTAGGCCATCGGGAGTCCCGGGCCTTGAGACATCAGGGTGGATTGGGCCTCGGGCCCAGATTCACAACCAAGAGTTATATCACGGATATAATTAGCCGAAATAGGGCTTACCGATATAAGCTAAGGTTGGGTGACGGCCAGTGGCCCACTTTGATCTTAGTTATATGTGGATCTTGGAATCATTATATTCTATTGAGGGTAACTTAGGTTATTGAATATAATGCATGATTAATCATATTATACTTTAATACAAGATTAATCATTTTGAACATATAACTAATAACCTTTTTATTTATATATTTCAGATATGACTACTACAAGCACACAAAACACGTTCTCGATCCGGTCTGTTCTCGAAAAGGAGAAGCTGACTGGAACGAACTTCCTGACATGGTCAAGGAACTTGAGGCTGGTCCTCAAGCAGGAGAAGAAGGATTATGTCCTTCGAGATCCCCTCCCCGAGAGGCCTCTTGCCAATGCTGCCAGGACTCTGCACAATGCTTGGGAAAAGCATTCGTCAGATGAAAATGATGTTTATTGCCTGATGTTGGTGACAATGACTCCAGAGCTGCAAAAGCAGTTCGAAAGTGTATTGTCTCCAATCGAGATCATGGCAAGCCTGAAATCGCTTTTTCAGGAGCAGGCTAGGACCGAGAGGTTCCAGACAGTTAAGAACCTCTTGGACTGTAAGTTGGCTGCGAATGCGGCAGTGAGTCCTCATGTGTTGAAGATGATGGGTTATCTCGATCATCTTCACAAACTCGACTGCCCAATCAGCCAGGAACTTGCCTGCGACATCATTCTGCAGTCTTTACCTGCAAGCTATGATCAGTTCATTCTGAACTTTAACATGCATGGCTTGAGTAAGACACTGCCTGAGCTTCACGGAATGCTCAAGACTGCAGAGCCCAACTTGAAGAAAACCGCCAAGGACCCCAATGTACTTATGGTACAAAAGGGCAAGGGGTTTAAGAAGTCTTCTGCTAAGGATAAGGGAAAGGCCAAGGGTGTCCAAGTCGTGGACTCAGACACGCCAAAGCCCAAGCCCAAGTCCAAGGCTGGGCCTACTGACATGTGCAGGTTCTGCAAAGAACTGGGGCATTGGAGAAGAGATTGCAAGAAATTCCAGGAAGGTCTAAAGGAATTAAAGAAGAAGACTTTCGAGACTTCTTCATCAGGTATTTTTGTTATAGAAGTTAATACAACTACTTCTGATAATACCTCATGGGTCATGGATACTGGTTGTGGGGCTCATATTTGTACTAATATGCAGGCACTCAGCAACAGTAGAAGGCTGAAGCAAGGACAAGTGGAACTACGAGTTGGGAATGGAGCGAAAGTTTCAGCACTAGCTGTAGGAACTTACTTGTTGTCTTTACCTTCGGGATTGATTTTAGAACTTAATAATTGTTATTTTGTACCTGCTATAAGCAGAAATATTATTTCAATTTCTTTGTTGGATTTGGAAGGTTATGATTTTTCAGTTAAGAATAAATTATGTTCCTTCAATCGCAACAATTTGTTCTATGGTTCGGCCCCTCTTACGAATGGGCTTTACATACTCGATCAATCCGCGCCAATTTATAACATCAATACAAAACGGTTTAAACCTAATGAGGAAAACCGAACGTTTCTATGGCATTGTCGTTTAGGGCACATCAGCGAGAAACGCATCAAGAGGCTCCATTCGAATGGACTTCTTGGCTCATTTGACTTTGAGTCATGTGAGAAATGCGAATCATGCATGATGGGCAAAATGACACGGGCCCCCTTTAATAAACCTAACGAGAGGGCCAGTGACTTATTGGGCCTGATACACACTGATGTGTGTGGCCCAATGTCCACTAATGCAAGAGGAAACTATCAGTACTTCATTACCTTTACTGATGATTTCAGTAGGTATGGATATGTTTATTTGATGAAACATAAGTCTGAATCTTTTGAGAAGTTCAGAGAATTCCAAAATGAAGTACAGAACCAACTTGGCAAAAGCATTAAGGCTCTTCGGTCCGACCGAGGAGGAGAATACTTAAGCCAGGAATTCAGTGATCATCTGAGAGAGTGTGGGATCGTATCCCAACTCACTCCTCCTGGAACACCTCAATGGAATGGTGTGTCTGAGAGGAGAAATCGGACCTTATTGGATATGGTTCGATCTATGATGAGTCACACAGACCTTCCAATATCCCTTTGGGGATATGCTCTGCTAACAGCAGTGTTCACATTAAACAGAGCGCCATCAAAGGCAGTAGCAAAGACACCATATGAATTATGGACTGGAGAAGCTCCAGTGCTGTCTTATCTAAGAATTTGGGGTTGTGAAGCCTATGTAAAGAGATTAATCTCAGATAAGCTTACACCAAAATCTGATAAATGCTACTTCATTGGTTATCCACGGGAAACCAAGGCTTATTACTTCTATCTACGTTCCGAGAACAAGATCTTTGTTGCCCGGGATTGTAACTTTCTTGAGAGAGAGTTTCTCTCTAAGAAAGACAGTGGGAGTAAGGTACTGCTTGAAGAAATTCAAGATGAACAGGATACTGCTCAACCTAATGAGGAAGAGCAGCAGGAGGATCTACAAGAAATTGTAGAGCCTGAACCTGTGGTACCTGAAGTTCGAAGATCCGGGAGGATCCGTCACGAACCCGAGAGATATCAGGGATTCCTCGTGACTGACTGTCATGATCTTTTGATCATTGATGGTGATGAACCATCGAACTTCAATCAAGCCATGATGGGCCCAGATTCCTCTAAGTGGCGCAAGGCCACTGATTCCGAAATGGACTCCATGTCGGTCAACCAAGTATTTTCGTTGGTTGACTTACCCGTTGGTGTAAAAGCCATCGAGTGCAAATGGATCTTCAAGAAGAAGATTGACGTGGATGGAAATGTCCAGATTTATAAAGCCAGGTTGGTGGCAAAAGGTTTCAGACAAGTTCACGGAGTGGACTACGATGAAACCTATTCACCGGTGGCTATGATGAAATCTATTCGGATTCTACTAGCAACTGCAGCTTTTCATGATTATGAAATTTGGCAGATGGACGTGAAAACCGCCTTCCTGAATGGTATTCTGGAAGAGGATGTGTATATGACACAACCTGACGGTTACATAGATCCAAAGAATGCTGGGAAAGTATGCAAGCTTCATAAATCCATTTATGGATTGAAGCAAGCATCGAGGAGCTGGAATCTTCGTTTTGATGAAGCGATCAAGCAATTTGACTTTATCAGAAACGAAGAAGAACAATGCGTGTATAAGAAAACTAGTGGGAGCAAAATCGTTTTTCTTATTCTGTATGTTGATGACATACTGCTTCTCGGAAACGACATTCCAATGCTGAAGTCTGTGAAAGACTGGCTTGGAAGTTGTTTTTCCATGAAAGACATGGGTGAAGCCGCATACGTTCTTGGAATTAGGATCTATCGGGATAGACCTAAGAGGCTGATAGGCTTGTGTCAAGACTCATACATTGACAAAGTCCTACAAAGATTCAGCATGAAAGATTCCAAGAAGGGCTTCACGCCAATGGTACATGGCACAACGCTAAGCAAGAAGCAGAGCCCTACGTCGGCTGCTGAGCTTGAGCGCATGAAGAATATTCCTTATGCATCTGCAATAGGATCTGTCATGTATGCCATGATCTGTACTCGTCCTGATGTTGCTTACGCATTGAGCATGACGAGTAGATACCAGTCAAATCCAGGTGAAAACCATTGGATTGCCGTAAAGAACATCTTGAAGTATCTAAGACATACTAAGGATAAGTTCTTAGTGTACGGTGGAAGTGATGTGCTTAAAGTCAGTGGATTCACGGACGCAAGTTTCCAGACAGACACAGATGATTTCCGGTCACAGTCCGGTTATGTCTTTTGTCTGAATGGCGGTGCAGTAAGTTGGAGAAGCTCCAAGCAGGACACCGTTGCTGATTCCACTACAGAAGCTGAATATATCGCCGCCTCAGAAGCAGCGAAGGAAGCTGTTTGGATTCGAAAGTTCATTATGGAACTAGGTGTGATACCAGATGCGGCTGAGCCTCTGGCACTATTTTGTGACAACAATGGTGCTATAGCTCAGGCAAAGGAACCAAGATCACACCAGAATTCCAAGCATGTTCAAAGAAGATATCACTTGATACGTGACATCATTAATAGAAAGGAAGTCAAGATCAGCCGAGTTCCGACAGATGATAATGTCGCTGATCCATTGACAAAGCCACTCCCAAGGCCTAAGCTCGAGTTCCTGACTGAAGCTGTAGGCATTAGAAACATTGAAATGTAATCTAAATTTGAGTGGGAGTTTTGTGAGCTTTATTTTAGTTATTTGATATGTTCTTGTAAAACATTATTATTTATGTTTTAATGAAATTATTATTTCAAGATTATTTTAACTGTGATGAAATAATCGTTCCAAAATGATATGAACCATTTTATAGGTCATCGAAGTAAATGATTTGATCTTGAGTCATCGAAGTCATTTAGCTTGATCATGAGATCCTATATTTGATAAATGTTTTATATCATCCTGTCCCCAGTCGAAGGTTGTTGAAATTGGAACATCAACAACCGTGTAAGATTGGATTGGTACGTGACTTATGACAAAGTCTCAGTGTGTCATAGATGCTCGGCATCAAAGTCAGTACATAGGTGTATGTTGGGAACATACGACCGGACAAGACCCGCTAATAAGAACTCTTCAGGATATTTATATCTGTGTCATAAGAGATTCTTACTACGACTATAGAGTATAGTCCTTAGACCTGAGTTCGCATGCATGTGACTGCATATGGACTGATGCACTTTGATCATTGTCTAACGCTATCGTTCTGCGATAGCTATAAGGACCTTGTTTGGGTACATCATGAAATGAGTAGTTTACAGTGATGGAACAAGATGGGATTTGTCCCTCCAATATAAATGGAGTGAATATCTCTAGGCCAATCGGAGATTTGAATACTGGAAAACGCATGGCCATGCTCAAACGGACTTTCCCGAGTCGTTTGGATTGTCAGTGTCAAATCAGAGTCCGATGAACAAGATTAGGCTTTATAAGGATGACACTAATCTTGCCTTATGACTAATCGAGATATTGAGACGAAAGGGATTATGAATACAGAGATTCCAGTTCAAGTGGGAGATTGTTGGAATTGTGTCCAGCAATCTCTGTACTGTCTCTATAACGTAAGAGTATGTCAGTGATCAGACATAAGTCATACAATGCTGGGGGTCATGATGGCTTGCTAGAGTCCGCTCATGATCTATAAGTCTTGGACTTATTGCCTTTATTGTATGATCCCATATGGGTCACACGCTTAAGCTAGCAGGAAATAATGTTGGAACGGCTTAGCAGAAGTACGACAAAAGTGCTAGGCATTTGTCGTACTAAGAGAGAAAGACTAATGGGTCTGATTAAATGGAATTTAATCAGATTGGGCCCAAAAGCCCAAAAGGGAAAGAGAAGGCTTTTAAATGACTAAAAGCCAATTCTCTTCTCCCGAGAACCCAACCCTAGCCGCGCCTCTCTCCTCTCTCTGCGCCAGCCTCCTTGTGGTCTAGCAGCCAGTTTCCGGTGATTGCGTGTGTGAGCCTTTGGAGGATCCATCTCTCGGTGTATCTCCCTGATCATTGACCTGTTCTCAATTCCGCTGCCAAACAAACAGGTAAAAAGGTGAGATCATATGATTCTAAATAAGAACACCTAGATCTAATGCATGTTTAGTAGGTTCAACTAATCTGAGAATTGAACCAAGAGTCTAAACTTTCCAACAAAATAGACCGCCTTTATCTTTTGCATTCCTAAACAATACATATCTATGGTGGTTGTAAAAAACACATCAATCTTTTGGCCTACTTTTGTGCTTGTTTTTTAGTTATGTAACAAACTTAAGCACTAATTCAAGTTATGTTTATTACTACGCTTGTTGAAACAGAACCCAAACAATTGAGACAAGTTTAAATATTAGAGTTCTGGAATACATCACTACGCCAGACTTCAGTGAACCCTAAAAAAATATCAGACTTCTGTAAACCCTAAAACTTATCAGACTTCACTGAACACGAACACAAATCAGACTTCAGAAATCCCTAAAACATATAAGATTTCAACCATTTCTAATCAGCCTGAGGTTGTGGACATTTAGGTTGTTTGTGGCCTGGTTGTTTGCAGTTCGAACAACAATATTGCTTGTGTAGTTTCCGCGGTTTAGTGCTCTTCTTCTTGGCGATTTCTAGCATAGATTGCCACCTCGACTTCTTTTGTCTTCCAGGCTTCCGCCTCTCTTCCGGCGGATAGACACGCACGGTGTCATGATTTGCCTTTCCGGTAACATTCTTTGGTAAGATGTTGCGCGAGTATGCAGCGTACAAGTAGTCCGTTCTGTAAGATGGACATACAAGGGTAGAAATGTGTAGCTCAAGTTCCGGTGCAGCGCATATGGCATGTGAGCAAGGTATCTTTTCGTAATCCCAAACACCACATTCACACTTCTGATGTTCCAAATCAACAACACAATCCCTATGTCCTCCCTTAACAACGAACTTATACGTATCTACGCGTTCTGCCGTCATCATATCTGCATAATATTCACGAATAGCCAGCAAATATTCAACTCCTCGGCTAAATGTTGTTGAGAGACTCATTGCATCTAGCCGCCTTTTACAAAACCACGTCCCTAGTTTCTCTTGTATAAACTCTAAAAGGAAAGATATGGGATATCCTTTTGCCTTCTTAACTGCGGAGTTTATAGACTCAGCAATGTTGCTCGTCTTTATGTTGTACCTGTATCCACCAATTTGAAAGAGGTTAACCCAAGTAAGAATTAGAAAGTATCATAAAAACATTATGCTTTCAGACTTCTCCAGTGGTCTGGAAAAATAATCAGACAGCAAGAGAGGTCTCATAATTGTATCAGACATCATTAGAAGTCTGATAACTATTGTCAGACCGCTAAGTACCTGTCTCCGTTGAAATGCACGCGTGACCATAGACTCACATCCGCCTCTTCCAAGTAATCAGCAAGTTCAGGATTTGCCGCTCGTAAGGAAGCCATGTTTCGGTCGAAATCGTAAATTGTATAAGCGTAAGCCGCGTTTTTCACCAAGTACAGAAGATGTTTTCCCCTGAACTTGGTAACAATATTATTTTGTAGATGGTAATAGCATATCCCTCGCTGTGCCCAAGGGAAAACTGCTTCACACGCATTCTTGATCGACTCACATCTATCTGAGACTATGACCAAAGGATATTGGTCTGAAATGCATTCTTTCAGTTTGGTGAAAAACCATTTCCACGAGTCATCGTTCTCAGAGTCTACAATTCCAAAAGCCAACGGAAATATTTGAAAATTTTCGTCTTGTGCGGCCGCCACTAGCATAACACCGCCATACTTTCCATTAAGATGAGTACCATCCACCACAATGACTCTTCTAAGGTACGTAAACCCATGTATGGAAGCTCCAAATGCTATAAATAGATACTTAAATCTATTCTTCTCATCTAGCTCAAGCCCAGTTACTGTTCCCGGGTTGGTTTGCCTGATTCCATGCAAAAAAGAAGGCAGTCTCGCGTACCCATCTTCCGTTGTTCCTCTCACAATCCTTTGAGCATGTAACAATGCTCTGTATGCGGTTATGTAGCTCTTCCTAATCCCAAACTGCTTCTTCATTGATACTTTGACATGCTTTGGTGTTATCCCCTCAATCATACCAAAAGTTTCAGTAAACAACCAACCAATATAAACTGGAGTAAAACGTTTGCGCGTAGACATCCGGTCCGCCATCGAGCATGAATGTGTTTCTGAATAGATCATCACCCAGTACTTGTTTGGTTCGCTCTTCACACATGCTCGAAGCATCCACTTGCATCCTTCCACACGACATTTAGCCACAAAACGTGTCTTGTCAGACTTCTCTGTCCTAAATGCGAATTTCTTCATTATCGCCGTCAAACGTAGCTCTGATATTAGGTCTTTCTTGCTATCAAAACACTTATTGAGAATGATACCCTCAGATAAGTCCCTTTTGCGAACACTCTGATTATTCATACTCTCCAACTCATATTTCTTATAATCTTCATCTTCTTCCACATCTACATCTTCATGTTTAACTTTCCCATATAGGGTATAATCAGCATCGTCATGGTAAGCCTCAGCGTGTTCCATGAAAACATTCTCAGGCACATCCAAGTTACCAACACCATCATTACCACCACCACCACAAACAGAATCCTCCGAGACTGAGTCCACATATTCCGCATTCCAGTCTTCTTCTTTGTCATCTTCGTCTACATCTTCAGATTCATATTTGTCATCATGATTCACAGCATCTTCATCATCCATACGGGACCGGCTCGAGACACATAGACGGATTAAATGCGTATTAGCTAACTCAACCATGCTCCTTACTTGCCTATCATTTGTGACATAAACCGGAGGGCTATCCGGATCCATTTGTTTCAAGAGTGCTTCCGGCAATGGATATGATAACTCCACCAGGTCGGTTTTCTTGTCCAGCATATAATCATCTTGTACCATCTCAACTAGTTCTTGATGTGTAGAACCATCACGCAGAGTGATAAACCGCCCTCCTTTGAGCTTATCAACCACAAAATGCCAAATCTGGTCTCTCACAACCCATTCACCAAAATTAACAGGTAACTGAACCATTATCTGTATAAACAAACACGTATAAACAACATTAGGAATCTTTTGGGAAAAGCCAAACTTCTTTGTGAAGTCTAATGGGGATGCTATTAGCTACATTGCCAATATTATTCAAAAATTTATTTAAAAATAATTACCATATATAAGAATGTAAAACTCACGCAGAAGGAACATATAACACTAACACACATTTAAAAAAAATTAATGTCAACGAAATTAATCACAATTATACAATAAAAATGCATTTTAAAAGTTTGACATATTTCAGACGTCTATAGAAGTCTGCTTTCTATATAACCAGACGTCTATGGTAGTCTGAAAAAGAGGGTATTTTTGCAATTGATTTTGAAATGTCAGACAACGGATGCAGTCTGAAACAATTCAGACAGCGCAGGCTGTCTGCTTTGGAAGTTTTTAAAATTTTTGTCAGACAGCTCAAGAAGTCTGAAAAAAGGGTAGTTTTGCAATTGATTTTGAAATGTCAGACTTCTCGCAGAAGTCTGAAAGTAATCAGACTTCTTCCGAAGTTTGAAGAAAAAGTAGAGGGTAGTTTTGCAATTGATTTTGAAATGTCAGACATCTTCGGAAGTCTGATATCTCATCAAACTTCTTATGCTGTCTGACAATTTTTTCAGACAGCGAATGAAGTCTGATGAAAAACATCGCATTCTCGAGCGTTGACCAAAACTCAATTGTTCAGATGTCTTTTGCCGTCTGGCAAAGTTTTGGAAATTCAGATGTCTATAGCCGTCTGAGATTATTTTTCTTATTTTCAGACATATTTACATGTCTGACAATTTTTCGCTTATTTTGGTCAACGTTTGAAAATTTGGGTCAATTGCAGTTTCTACCCCCCATTATTTTCAGACAACGGATTCCGTCTGACAAAAAGTCAAAAATCGGTCAATTTCTTGCCAGACTACATCAGAAGTCTGACAAAAAAACAAATTTGAATCAATTGCAAAACTACCCTCTTCTTATTTGGACTTTTTAACGATGTATTTTTTTGTTTTCAAAAGAATTTAACAGACTTCTATGGAGGTCTGGCAATTGAAAGTCAATTGCAAAACTACCCTCTTGTTGACCATATTGAGGCTTACGAAAAGATGCAGACTACAAAACCGGATCTGAAAATCGACGATATGAAAATGTTCTTACCAATCTCCGATTTCCGTTTGTTTTTAGCCGCGTCGATTTCCCAGAACGTCTAAAATCACCGAAAGCCCCAAATCCGAGACGTGTTTTGCTGTTTTTATTAGATGATAAACGATTTCGCTACTTTTGAATCGAAAAATATCGAAAAATCCCACAAAATCAAAGGGGAAAAGAGAAATCGGTGAGGAGAACGTCCGAGCTCAGATTCTTGAGCTTTAATTGAGCTTTAATGGTGAAAAAACGAGCTGGATTACACATTAACTCGTCGGCGATGGTGGGTGTCGTGGTTGTTGAGCATTCATGGCGATGGCATTTTCGTGAATATCCAAAACAAATTTGGGTCCTTTTGTCTTTTGATTTCAAATATCAGACTTCAAATGAAGTCTGACGATGACATTCCTGTGAATATCCAGATTAATAAGGGGATATATTAGCGATGGAGAGAAAAGAGAAGGCCGAGGGTATAAACAGGGTTGACTTCAATTTCGAAGGCATTTTTGCAAACGTCCCTTTTATTAATGCGACGGAAAAGTCTGGTGAACTTACGACTTAAGCCACTTGCAGTGAAGACAGAGGGACAATCAATAGTGACACACCAACAAATGTTGGTCTGCTATATTAAGTGGCAGAAGAAAATAAGTCATTTAAGTTTAAAACCAGAACACATGAAGACACGAGTGTATGTACATGTGTAAATACACATTCAGTATTGAAATATATAAAAAGTGCAACAGAAACACGAAACAAATGTATATATTTGTAAACAACAATTCAATAGTTCATTGGCTTTCTCATTCATAATATAATATGTAATTTTCAACGAAAATAGAATATGCTAGATTTAAATTGCATACGTTTTTCTATTTTTTTTTTTATTTATAATTTAGATCATCTTAATCCAAAATTCAAAGTATTCTCGATGTCCATAGTTAACTGGATTTTTGGCTATTGAAAATATTTACGAATGACCAAATAATTCTTTTAGATAATTCAACGCTTGAGAAAAATTAATCTCTGACTTAACTAATATAACACATCTTCAACAAATGAGAACCATTAGATCACCACATCTGATTTATGGTTTACTATTTTAAACATAATTTTCACCGGCTGAACTCAGATTCTTGTTCACCTTTTCCACACAAAAAAACATTTTTTTAAAGTGTTAATTCTAATACTAAATTGGCGATAAAAAAGGCGATTAACGGTTACGTGTCTCCATCTCTTCGACGAAGTTTTTTTCCGGCGGGATCCAAGGTTTATGGTGATTTCTCAGCCGGCTTTCGTCCGCTGATTCCGATTGGCGGTTATTGGTACCCAATCTCAAATTTTCTGTTTAAGATTGAGAATTATCTAGACCCACGATCTATAAAACGGTTATCCGATTTTCTGGGTTCTCGTGTGAAACCGCCTTGGAATGGGATATATTACTATCCGTCTCTCCACTTCGATACCCACAAGCGTATTACAGTTGATCTCAACAACGAAAAAATCAATGGCTGATAACATCCAGAGAAAAATACAAAACATTGAATTGGGTTTGGGTGATTCTCCGGTGGTGTTACCGCCTTCGATCTGTCAGCAAACGTTCGCGAACAACAGATTTGATTTGTTGGTGACTCCGCTCAATCCACGCAAGCAAAATCTGACGGTTATGATAACCCAATTGCCTAGGATATGGGGCGTAGAGGATTCGGTTACTGGGAGGTTCATTGGACCTGGTAAGCTTCAGTTCGTCTTTCAGTCCGAGGAAGTGTTGAACATGGTCCTGCGCCGTTCGCCGTGGTCTTTCGCGGAATGGATGATAACCGTCAACTGGTGGTACCCAATCAATCAGCGGAATCAACAAAAATCATACCATTCTGGGTTCAGATCAGAGGTATCCCGATTGAATTCCTGTCTAAAGATTCAATCGATTTCATCGCGGACAAATTGGCTCCCGTGTTTGACATTGACTTCGATGATACAACAACACGGGTTGACTACTTCATAGTGCAGCTTCTCTGGAACATTGACAACCCACTTCGATTCCAGAGAATTTTCCAGTTTCGGGCCGGTGAAGACACTGTGCTGAAATTCCAATACGAACGACTTCGAGGTTTTTGTCAAAGGTGCGGAATGTTGACTCATGAGCGCAGAGAATGTCCCTTGCGTTTTGAAGATGATGATGATGGTTTTGACGATGGTGATCATGATGGCCAAGACGGCAATAATAAAGATGACGTTCTTCAGACTGGTCTGGACATGACCATGGATCCGATGATTGCAGGGCCGTCTAACATCAATCCAGCAATTCAAAACACTGCTGCAACGGTTGGACACATTGTGCAACAACCAACCAATGACACTCCAATTCCAGAGGAAACCAAGGGAAGATTGGGTGCTGTACAGAGAGTGGAGAACATGGAGGATTTGTTTGCTGAAAATGAAGCTCTTCTTCTCCATGCTTTGCGACAAGCCAAAGGTAAAGGAATAATACATAATGTGTATGCTGATGCTCCTATTGGTCCGTATACAGACATGGAAGAATGCAGTAAGCAGAAGAGACAACAAGAGGATGGTGGTCTTGTTCATCCTACAAATGGTGATTGCCGATACTTGGGCCAGCTCGTAAGAAAGGCACATCTCCTTTGCATCCAACTAGAGAAGAATCGGCAGACTCTTGTTCTGTCAACCAAAACATAGACAGAGGCGCGGGGGGCTCGGTACCCCCAGAGTTTCAATGAAGATTATCTCCTGGAACTGTCAGGGCCTGCTGGGGTCGCTGACTAAACCAAGACTGCGAAAACTTTGTCGGCTCTATCATCTTGATATTTTATTTTTAATAGAGACGATGAATGCTTCTCCAGTTGTTTTTCAAGTTGCAAATTCCTTAGGATTTCCCAATTTCCTAATTATACCTCCATCGGGTCGTGGTGGTGGTCTAGCTTTGCTTTGGAAAAATTCAGTTTCAGTTTCTAGTTTATTTCAAGATGTATGTTTGCTTGATGTTCATATCACCTATAATGGAATGGCTTTCTACTTGTCGTGTGTTTATGGTCACCCTATTCAACAACGAAGATTTGAATTATGGGATTGATTGAAGTATATAAGTACTGGTAGAAATGCACCTTGGCTTTTGGTTGGTGATTTTAATGACATATTATCTAATGATGAAAAAAGGGCGGTCCTTTGCGAGATGACTGGACTTTCCGAAACCTTAGAGATGTTTATTCAACCTGTGATATCTCAAACTTAAGATCGACTGATGATCGTTTCTCTTGGGTTGGAGTTCGATATACCCACACGGTTGAAGAGTGCTTAAACAGAGTAGCAGCCAACACTTCTTTCCTCGCTCAATATCCAGATTCAACGGCTAGTTTTCTTCCTCGTGCTGGCTCTGATCACAAACCAACTCTCACAACAATATCCTTCGAAGTTTCTGGCAGACGTAAACATTTCAGATTCGACAAGCGAATGCTAGAGCTACCTGACTTCAAAAATTATGTTTCGGATGGTTGGTTCTCTCCCCACTTATCGACGACAGCTACCATTGCGGATCAGATTGGTTTGTGTCGAAGATCTTTAGCTTTATGTCGCCGGAATAGTAATATGAATTCGGCTCGACGGATTGCGGAATTGCAGGAGGACCTAGATCGAGCAATGACTGGAACTTCTGCTACCAGAAACTTGATCCCAACACTGCATCAACAATTAGTGGATGCTTACCGTGCAGAGGAAGATTATTGGTTCCAGAAAAGCAGACACAAACGCCTTACTTATGGTGATCTTAATACGGGTTAATTTCATGCATGTACAAAACAACGGTATGCGAGGAACCTCATTTTATCAATTCATGATGCTCATGGACAGATAGTTAAAGGCGATAAAAAAATTGGTAAATTGGGAGAAGAATACTTTAAATCAGTATACACTAGCTCCAGGTCGCATTTTGATCATAGTATTTTCAGAGGTTTTAATCGATCTGCCACTGATGAGATTAATGCGAAATTAACTGGTGAGTTCTCTGACTTGGAAATTCATACGGCTGTCTGTGCCATAGGAGCCGACAAAGGACAAGGTCCTTATGGTTTTACGGAACGTTTTTATCATCAATGTTGGGATATAATCGGTCCGGATATCTGTGCAGAGGTGAGACGTTTCTTTGCTACTGGAATTATGACCCCAGGGGTAAACCATACGAATCTTTGTCTTCTGCCCAAGGTGGTGCCACCATACTCCTTCTATGATTATCGACCCATTGGCCTCTGTAATGTCTTATACTAGATCATCTCCAAACTACTTGTGAGTCGTCTCAAAGGTTCTCTGGATGCAATTATATCTAAGGCCCAGGCTGCTTTCATCCCTGGCAGGATGGCATCAAATAATGTAATGATTGCAAATGAACTGATGCACTCTCTCAATTCCCGCAAGAGGGTTTCTCAAACATATATGGCGATCAAAACAGATATTTCAAAAGCCTATGATCGGGTTGAATGGGATTTTCTGGAATCCACTATGCGTGCTTTTGTATTTTGTGAGATATGGATATCCTGGATCATGGCCACGGTTAGATCGGTTACATTTTTTTCTCATTAATGGCACACCTCACGGACACATCATACCAGAACGTTGACTCCGTCAAGGTGACCCTTTATCTCCTTATCTTTTTATCTTATGCGTTGATGTGCTAAGACACTTATTGAGATTGGAGATAGAATCCGGTTCTATTCGTGGAATCAAAATTGGGAATGGTGTCCCATCCATCAATCATTTATTATTTGCGGATGATTCGCTTTTCTTCATTCAAGACAATGAAAGGAACTGTCGAGCGCTGAAGAAAGTGTTCGTACTCTACGAACAATGCTCCGGCCAGAAGATCAACCCGGACAAGTCCACAGTAACTTTTGGTTCGAGAGTACACGGCACCCGGCATAATCGAATGTTAAATATATTGGATATCCATCAACAAGGTGGTGGTGGTAAGTACTTGGGACTGCCCGAGCATTTTGGACATAAGAAATCAAAACTGTTCCATAACATTGTTGATAGAGTCAAACAGAAAACTGCTTCCTGGCCTGCGAAGCATTTAACTCAGGCAGGTAAGGAAGTTATGTTGTCTTCGGTTTTTCTATCTATGCATGTATATTCTATGTCCTGTTTCAGATTGCCGACCTAGATATCAAATGAAATCACTACCATTTTGAGGAGATTTTGGTGTGATAAACAATCTGATTAACGAAGTATCTCATGGGTTGCTTGGGATAAACTACAACTCCCCAAGGACCAGGGAGGCCTTGGGTTTCATGATCTACCTAAATTTAATGATGCTCTCTTTGCAAAACAAGCTTGGCGACTACATCAACATCCCAACTCTCTGTTTGCAAGAGTGTTTAAGGCAAAATATTACAAAGATACATCAGTCCTACACGCACGACTGCATCGTCTTCAGTCTTTTGGTTGGGCTTCCATTCTTGTGGGTCTTGATTTACTGAAAAAGGGTACCATTAATACCATTGGAGATGGGCAATCCACTAGAGTCTTTGATGATACTTGGATACCAACATCTCCACCAAAACAAGCAACGCCTACATCTACTAGTTCACCATCCTTATTGGTTGCTGACTTAATTACAACCACGAATAATGGTCGTCAATGGAATTCTGAGGCTTTGGCTGTTCATGTTCATCCTCAATATCACCAAGCTATACAGTCCATCTACCTATCCTCGCAACCGTACCCAGATTCTACATTCTGGGCTCACACCACTCATTGCGGCTATACTGTTAAATCCGGTTACAAACTTGCAAGAGCATCTGATCAACATACTCTGAGTATCTCGGCACCTCATGGAGATATACGAAGCATGAAGAATCGCTATTTGTCCCAGATGCAATAGTCATGAAGAATCGCTAAATCATCTTTTCTTTTCTTGTCCTATGTCTCAAGACTTTTGGAACTTGGCTCATCTCAGAAACTGAGAATGGATATCTACACCAGCTTCGACTATAGATGACAATGTTGCTGCTTTATTATCCCGAGAACAAGATATCTCTCTCTCCTCTTCAGAACGCATTATTCCGTTTTGGATTTTGTGGCACATTTGGATATCACGTAACTCACAGATTTTTAATAACAAAGCAATCAATCCATCAACGGAAATAGGTACCTGCATTGCGGAAAATAATGAATGGGTCCGACTTACAGAGGTCACACATGCTACGATCACGAACACAGGCCCTGAGTTACGTGATCTACCATATCAGTGGACTAGACCTCCGTTAGGATTGTTTAAATGCAATTTTGATGGAGCTTTTGATCCTTCATCTGGATCCTCTTCTGGTGGTTGGATAGTACGGGATTGTAATGGCATAATGCTATCATATGGTTATACGCATCTTGGCATCTTAAATTCGCCATTAGAAGCAGAGAGCAGGGCTTTACTTGCCGCAATGCATTTCTGTTGGAATTTTGGATATCACAACGTTCATTTCGAGGGGGACAGTCAATTGCTTATCAATCATTTACATCACATTGGTTCTCAGTGGAGCATTCAAAACCTTGCCACTGATATACTCAGGTTTCAGAATCATTTCCGTCATGCCTTGTTCGCGTTCACAAAGAGATCAGGCAACAAGGCAGCCCATTTTCTTGCTTCGTGTTCGTACAATATATTTCCAAATACTTTCTCAGATCATCTTAAATTCATGGACATTGTGTACCTTGACTTCGTAAACTCTTATCATTACATAATATATGATATGGTCGGAAAAAAACATTTTAAAACCAAAAATAACGTAGGATAAAAGGGAATGGAACAGACAAGAACCGTCAGGAAGCTCCCTGACACGCCGCCCGAGGAAGCTCCTGCCACCGACCAGATCTAGCCGATGTCTCCGTTTTGCCGGTCCTTCTCCTCCTGCGTCTAGCTTCACTGCTCCTCCGCCGTGCTTTCACCTGTTGGATCTCCTAGGATCTAAGGGTTTGTTATATTGAAATTTACCAACCTCGTTCTTACCTTTGAACTGGCAGCGGAATAATTGGTGACGAGATCAGTAAGCGACTCAGATGCTTCGCCTCTACCAGATACACACGCACACAAACCTGGAAACCGGGATGCTAGTGCCGGATCTTTGGGATCTCTGAGTTTTGGTGTTTTCTGCTTTCTCTGTCAAGAAAAAGTCGATGGCTGATTTTCTAGGTCGAAACTTACTGTTTTTATTCAGACCTAGAATCACTTAAACAGGCCGACTTGATTAAGTCATAAATCGAAAAGTCTATTTCGAAAACCCGACCTGTGTCGACCGACACACATACTGTGTCGATCGACACAACACCATATACTCGATACTAATGTGTATCCAATACACATTAACATGATCATTACTATAATGATCATTCCCATATTTTAGCTTCCAGTTTGCTTAGGTGTGTGACCCTATAGGATCATATAATACTGGCAGTAAGTCTTCAACTTACAGATTGCAAGAGGCTTCTAGCAAAACATTGCAACCGTCCAGTATTATACGAATGTCTGATCTCGACACACAACTATCATCAGGAGTGAGTACAAGTGTGATTTCAGGACACTATCCCAAAAATCTCCCACTTGTACTGGAATCATCAATTCCTATAATCCTTTTGTCTCTATATCTCGATTTGGCATAAGGCAAGATTAGTGTCATCCTTATTAAGCCAACATCGTGTTTATCGAACTCCTGATCTTATACTGAACAATCCAAACAACTGAATTACAGTTCGTTTGAGTGCGGCCACACATTTTCTCAGTACAAAATCTTCGATAGGCCCTGAGATATTTATCTCCCGTTATTCAGGAGGGACAAATCCCTTCTTGTTCCATCCCTGTTTCAACACATACTACATGATACACCTGAGCAGTGCCGTTATAGCCGCCAGTTACGGGTCGACGTTTGACAAGGTCAAAGTGTACCAATTCATATGTAAGAAAACATGATGAACTCAGGTCTAAGGACTATACTCTATAGTCGTAATGAGAATCTCTTATGACACAGATATAACTATCTTGTAGATTTCTCATTAGCGGGTCATGTCCGATCATATGTTCACCAACATATATCTATGTGACTGACTGTGATACTCATATCATTGACTCCATGAAACTTAGTCAACAGTCACCTCACAAGCTAGTCTCTCGCAGTTGTCAGTGTCCCACTTTGACAACCTCGACTAGGGACAAATCATAATTTATGTCATCTACAACTTATAGGGTTTCATGATCAAGTCCTCAACTTGATGACCTATAACATGACATAAACTTATTTTGGGACCATTATTTAGATCACAATAAATAATGATGAAGTCAAATTTCATTAAACATATCCAAAAGTATGTTTGCAAAAACATCTTATTATAACTAAAATAAAACCTAAAACTCCCACTAGAATCAAGATTACATCTTAAGATCTCTAATGCCCACAGCAGTAGTATGGAACTCATGCTTGGGCCTTGGGAGGCTTAGTCAGAGGATCAGCAACATTCTCGTCCGTCGGAACTCGGCTGATCTTCACATCACCTCTATTGACGATATCATGAATTAGGTGATATCTCCTCTCAACGTGTTTGGACTTCTGGTGTGACCTGGGTTCTTTCGCCTGAGCAATGGCTCCGTTGTTATCACAAAACAAAGCCACTGGCTCCAAGATACTAGGAACCACACCAAGTTCAGTCATGAACTTCTTGATCCAAACAGCTTCCTTTGCCGCTTCTGAAGCAGCAACATATTCAGCTTCCGTCGTGGAATCAGCTACGGTATTCTGCTTAGAGCTCTTCCAGCTCACTGCACCGCCATTTAGACAGAAGACATATCCAGACTGTGATCGGAAATCGTCTTTGTCCGTCTGAAAACTCGCATCGGTGAATCCATTCACCACAAGTTCTTCACTTCCTCCATATACCAAGAACTTATCCTTGGTATGTCTCAAATACTTGAGAATATTCTTGACAGCTGTCCAGTGAACTTCACCTGGATCAGATTGGTATCTACTCATCATGCTCAAGGCGTAATCTACATCTGGACGAGTGCAGAGCATGGCATACCTGATAGATCCTATTGCAGAAGCATAAGGAATCTTATTCATGCGTTCTCGCTCAGCATGTTTCGCCGGACACTGCTTCTTGCTGAGATTAATGCCATGAGACATCGGTATGAAGCACTTCTTGGAATCATGCATCTTGAATCTGTGCAACACCTTATCAATATAACTGTCTTGGCACAATCCAATCAGCCTATTCGCTCTATCTCTGTAGATCCTGATTCCAAGGATGTAGGCGGCTTCTCCCATGTCTTTCATGGAAAAACAACTTCCGAGCCAAGTCTTAACAGACTGAAGCAACAGAACGTCATTACCGAGAAGAAGTATGTCATCGACATACAGTACAAGAAACGCAATTCCACTCCCACTAGTCTTCTTGTATACACATGGTTCTTCCTCGTTCTTGATGAAACCAAATTGTTTTACTGCTTCATCAAAACGAAGATTCCAACTCCGTGATGCTTGCTTCAATCCATAAATGGATTTATGAAGCTTGTATACCTTTCCAGCATTCTTAGGATCTACAAAACCCTCAGGCTGTGTCATATACACATCCTCTTCCAGAATTCCATTCAGGAAGGCGGTTTTGACATCCATCTGCCAAATCTCATAATCATAATAAGCGGCAGTTTCTAGAAGGATCCGAATGGATTTAAGCATAGCGACTGGGGAATAGGTTTCATCATAGTCAATACCATGAATTTGCTTGAAACCTTTAGACACCAACCTAGCTTTGTAAATTTGCACATTACCATCCACGTCAATCTTCTTCTTGAAGATCCATTTACACTCACTGTCTTTTGCACCATTAGGTAAATCGACCAAGGACCACACTTGGTTTTCTGACATGGATGCCATTTCGGATCTAGAGGCTCCAAGCCACTTTTCGGAGTCCGGGCCCATCATTGCTTCCGCGAAGTTTGCAGGTTCGTCACTATCAATGATCATCAGATCATTGGAATTGGTCACGAGAAATCCATAGTATCTCTCGGGTTCGTGACGGATCCTTCCGGATCTGCGAACTTCAGGCTCCACAGGCGTGAGCTCCACAGAACTTTGTGGGTCCAACTGCTGCTCTTCCTCAGCAGGTTGAGCAGTCTCCTGTGCATCTCGAATTTCTTCAAGACGTACTTTACTCCCACTGTTTTTCTTAGAAAGAAACTCCCTCTCAAGAAAAGAACAGTCCCGAGCAACAAATACTTTGTTCTCAGATTGGTTGTAAAAGTAGTATGCCTTGGTTTCCCTAGGATAACCAACGAAGTAGAATTTATCTGATTTGGGTGCGAGCTTGTCAGAGATCAAACGTTTCACATAAGCCTCACAACCCCAAATCTTCAGGAAAGACAGACTAGGAATGTTCCCAGTCCACAATTCATGTGGTGTCTTGTCCACTGATTTTTATGGCACCCTATTTAGTGTAAACGCAGACGTTTTTAGAGCGTATCCCCAAAAGGATAATGGAAGATTTGAATGACTCATCATAGACCGAACCATATCCAATAAGGTTCGATTCCTCCTCTCTGACACTCCATTCCATTGAGGTGTTCCAGGAGGAGTGAGTTGTGAAACAATTCCATACTCGCTCAGATAGTCACTGAACTATTGGCTTAAGTATTCTCCTCCGCGATCCGACCGCAGAACTTTGATACTTTTGCCAAGTTGGTTCTGTACTTCATTCTTGAACTCCTTGAATCTATCAAAGTATTCTGACTTGTGTCTCATTAAATAGAAGTAGCCATACCTACTGAAGTCATCAGTGAAGGTGATGAAGTACTTGTAATTTCCTCTGGCAACAGTGCTCATCGGCCCACATATATCAGTATGAACAAGGCCCAATAAGTCATTGGCCCTTTCATTTGGTTTGTTGAAAGGGGCCCTAGCCATTTTGCCCATCAAGCAAGATTCGCATTTCTCACATGATTCAAAATCAAATGAGCCCAGAAGCCCATTTCGATGGAGTCTCTGAATGCGCTTCTCATTGATATGGCCCAAACGACAATGCCATAAGAAAGTCGGGTTTTCGTCATTTGACTTAAACCGCTTTGTATTTATGTTAAAGACAGGCATTTCTTGGTTTAAGACATATAACCCATTATCTAATGGGGCGCTACCATAAAACGTACCATCACGATTAAAAGAACAAACTTTATTCTTAACAGCAAAATCAAAACCTTCCAAATCCAAAACGGAAACTGAAATTATGTTTCTGCTAATCGCAGGTACAAAGTAGCAATTTTTCAAAGCTAAAACCATGCCCGAAGGTAAAGACAAATCGTAAGTGCCTACGGCCAGTGCAGCAACCTTAACTCCATTCCCGACCCGTAGCTCCACTTGTCCTTTCCTCAGCGTTCTACTGTTTCTTAGTGCCTGCACATCAGTACAAATATGAGCACCGCAGCCGGTATCCAATACCCACGAAGTAGAACTAGGAGTCATAACATTAAGTTCGATAACATAAATACCTGAATCTGACGCATCGTACGTCTGTTTCAGTTTCTTGTAATCTTTCATGAACTTCTTGCAGCCTCTCTTCCAATGCCCTAGCTGCTTGCAGTAGTTGCATTATCCTCAGTAGAAGGCCCGGATTTGGGCTTTGGCTTGGGCTTGTCCTGACTCTCAGTCTGGACAACTTGGGCCTTTCCCTTATCCTTCTTAGGTTTCTTAAACCTTTTACCCCCTTGTACCATCAGTACACTGGGAGTTGCCTTCTTGAGATTCGGCTCTGCTGTCTTCAGCATGCCGTGCAACTCAGTCAATGTCTTAGTCATGTTCTGCATGTTGTAGTTCATGATGATCTGATCAAAACACGACGACAAAGACTGCAGAATCATGTCAGTGGCTAGCTCCTGGCTAATGGCACAGTCCAGTTTCCCCAGGTTATCAATGTAACCCATCATTTTAAGGACATGAGGACTTACTGGACTGTCCTTAGCCAGCTTGCAATCCATGAGAGATTTAACCGTCTGGTATCTCTCTGTGCGAGCTTGCTCCTGAAACAAAGCTTTCAGGCTGTTAATCATCTCAATCGGTGACATCACGTTCTCATATTGCTTCTGCAGCTCAGAGTTCATAGTCACCAGCATTAGACAATTAACGTCTTTGACATCAGCTGAATGCTTATCATAAGCATTCTTATCTGCCTGCGTGGCATTGTAACGTGGCCTCTCGGGGAGAACTCTTTCAAGGACATATTCCTTGTTCTCCTGCCTGAGAACTATTCTCAGGTTCCGATACCATTCCAAGAAATTAGATCCATTTAACTTGTCCTTCTCAAGGACGGATCTCAGCGAGAAAGTGTTGATGTGAGTTGAGACAGACATAGCTGTAATTAAAAGAGGTAGAGATTTTTAGTTATAATGCTCAAGGAAATGAGAATTCTTATCTAATAAGAAAACTCGCATTGTATTCAAAACTATGTTTCCTCAGATGAATACAATGAACCAAGATCCATACTTCACCAAAATCTGAGTGGGCGACTCGCCATCACCCAAACTTTAGTTATCTAGGTAAGAAAATCATTGCTAATTGTACCCAGTACAACTCTTGGTCGCAGATGAGACAAACTATGTCTAATCCACTCTGATGTCTCTGGGCCCAGAACTTCTGATAGCCCAGTCAAGTAAAACCAATCTCTTATGTCTTGTGATCACTGACAGTCGCACTGCAAGTCTATCAATGATCACCTGCCTTACTCATGTAGTTGTGGATGCCAATGACTCCAAGGCTATCCAACAACGAAACAAGTCTTGGCAGTAGACAAGATTGGGCAAGACATCAAGATCACTTGATATTTAGTTGAAGAAAAGAACTATTTGATATTGATGTATATCCAATATACATCCAAGAAGTTATTAATTTATTTAAAACATATAGTTTCATTAAGTTTAGTTTTATCTAGAACTTTAGGATTAAATTTGGTCCGGTATTTGCAAATTGGAGGTCCAACCTTCATATCTGCGAGTGGTGTGTCGATCGACGCATACTTGCATCGGTCGACACCACCTAATTTAAACCGGAATTCGATAACCGGTGAAACCGGGTCGAATTTCCTTAACCGATTCAATCTAATTGAACCAGTCCGGTTTAACGGTCCACATCGATCGTCACACAACTCTGTGTCGATCGACATTACCAAACCAGAACCAAATTGGTTAATTAAAATTAACCGAGCGAGATAACCGGTTTAATCCAATTGAACCGATCTATCCATTCGCATAGTCTGTGTCGACCGACACATGGCGATCTCCAAGACCGAGTGAGCGTTTTCGCGGTGTGTCGACCGACACAAGATTAGTGTCGATCGACACTATGCGACAAACCTGAAATTCTTTTACGAGTTTTCGCGGTGTGTCGACCGACACAAGATTAGTGTCGATCGACACCATGCGACAAACCCTAAAATTGTTTACGCGTTTTCACCCTGTGTCGACCGACACACGCTTTGTGTCGATCGATACTCTGCGAAAGCACATACATCGATTTTTCATCAGAGGCTTTTATCCGAGATTAACATCATGAAAACTCGATTTAGCAAGCAACAAATTATTCAATTACATCAGTATTCGAATTAAGTGCTTCATATTCAATAGACTAAACCCTAACCTGGCTCTGATACCACTGTTGGATCTCCTAGGATCTAAGGGTTTGTTATATTGAAATTTACCAACCTCGTTCTTACCTTTGAACTGGCAGCGGAATAATTAGTGGCTGTCTCCTAGTGAACTTGGTTCTCTCGGACTTCCATAGTCCCTACTTCTCCGTTTTGGAGTTAATTTTCCTCCCAATTCCTTAACTTGTATCGAGTGTCACATGATTAGGATGGTATTACCGCGTGGTTGCGGAGACCTCTCATGGGTCATTTTCGAAAGAATTAATTTCTTCCGGCCTCTTCGTTTCTTCAGCATTGTTAGCTGAAGCATGGGCTGTGTACGGTTTTGTACGGCACGCTCTCCTTTCAGGCAAGCTTACTCTTCACTTAAGATCGGATCATCTCCCTCTACTGAAGATGTTAAACTCGTCCGAGTTGCACAACGATCCCTTTGGTATCCTCCAGAACTTTCGCAAGATGCAGCAACCCTCTATCCCTATCTCTATCTTTATCGTTTTTGTTTATTTTCCCTGCTCGGCAATTGTTCCAGTCGATGCTTTAGCCATCATGGCGCTTGTAGCTCTTAACAAGCAATACTATTAAATCCATTAATCAAAGTAAGGTTCGACCAAAAAAAAAACCAAAAATAACGTTAATTAATTTTGTTTTTTTTTCTGTTAATTATTTTAGTTCGAGACTTCGAGTCATTTGTTTTCTTGGTCTAGAAAAGTAGACAATTAGATAAAAGAAAAATAATGTGGTTTGAATTTAGTTTTTTCTTAATTTATAACAATAAGTTCGTCAGCAAGGAATCATACTCTTTTTATTTGATATATGTTATTTTCAACATTTGATATAGTTTTCTGCTATATGAATCCTATAGTAAGTATTAAATTCGGCAAAATGATTGTTCTTCAAACTACATTTTCCGATTTCTTTACCAATATATGTAAAAAACATTGCAGAATTGTACCATAAATTGAAGTCGACTCAAAAAATACTACCATATTCTTCCTCATATTTCCAAAACACCATCAATTATCCTTCACACATCTGAATATTGCAACAACACTATTACGAAGACTTATTTTGAAATCTGTTGTATTTCCACAAAAATTTCAAATACCCATCAGATCTAAAATTATTTACGATATTGCCATTATCTTCAATATTTGCCATCCACCGTAACCACCATAAACGAGTTGTAAATGCTTGATTGTACTGATCCATAAGCTTTAAAAGCTCCATAACTGAGCTAAGAAAAACCTATTTTCTTATATTTTGCAATGTTTGCCAATTAATCACCGTTTTTGGATTCAAAATTCACGAAATCGTGTGTAGATTCACGAAATCATTGATCTCCACTTACAGAAGGTTAAAAACAACTGGGCTTCCTGCATTCTGATGATATCATGCATTTTTGACAACTTGATGAAACTACAACAAGATAAAACCGGAGTTAGGTAATTAAAGTTTTTTTATCGCCAATTTTCAAGATCTATCTCGTGTTTTGAGACTTCTTATGAAGTCTCATTTTCTTTCATGGTCAACGAAGAGGTAGTTTTGAAATTGTCTTTTTTGTTGGCCTGCCGTTAAACGAATTTGTTTTACGTCTGGAAATTCTCATTTGTAACCAATTTTTTTTTATCCAGACTTCTCCTAGAAATCTCTGTAAAAGCGAGGTAGTTTTTCAATTTACCATCATTTGACCTTTTCATGAAGAATTCTTGTGAAGTCTGCTTAAAAAGAGAGGTTAGTTTTGCAATTGACCAAACTGTTGACTTATTTGAGACTTTTTGAGAAGTCTGAATTTTGAAAAACATGATATTTTAGAGATGACCATAATCTGCTAAACATATACCATCGAAAACAATAATGTTCAGACTGGTGATATTCGAAGACTACACGAGAAGTCTGGAATTATTTGTATTGAGATTCTGGTCAACCCCATAAAATACTATTTTTTTAATTCAGACTTCTCAATAAGTCTTATAAATTCAGACTTCTTGCAAAGTCTTTTGTGAAAAAGTCAAAATGTGTCAATTGCAAAACTACCATGTACTTTTTTATAAGAGACATCTAAAGTAGTCTGAAAAACTCAAGTTTTTTGAAAGAAGTTAAAGTTTTGGTCAATTGCAAAATTACCCCATTTTCATTTTAGAATTCTTTTGAACTCTGCAGGAAAAGTCGAACGTTTGGTAAAAAAAAACTATAATGAAAAATTTCAAAGGAGACTTCAGAGTAGTTTTGATATGAAGAAGACTTCGTTCGAAGTCTCCTTTGAAATATTTTAGTTGCAAAGTACCTTGAATACAAACTTCTAAGGAAGTCTTTTCTGGAAACATGTAGACTTCGTTTGCAATCTGTGAAAATCAATTTTCAATGTCATTTGTGGACTATATATGATGCTTATTTTAAAATAAATAAAAATATTTCGTTCTTTAGTGTGGTATACTTATTTTTGTTGCTCATGTATTAGTATGACATGCTTATTTGTGATATTTCTTAAGGAATCAATTTTCTTATGGTTTAGGAATTTAACTCATATTTGAAGACTTCGTACGAAGTCTTTTGTGAGGCTTCGTAGAAAGTCTGAATATTATAGTTTTCCAAAAAATCATTTTCTGGTTATATATGTTGGAAAAAAAATAAAAGTCTTGTTCCAACGTGTATCTTAATTATTGTTTTTGATATTGTAAAAGTATAACAAGTTTAGGTGTGATATTCATCATGGATTTAATTTTCTTATGTTTTTAGCTTTTTACCTAATATTTACAGACTTCATATGCAGTATGTATTGTTATATCGATTAGTGATGTGGTTTATACATGTTTTTGGTACATATAGAATGGTTCAGTTACCTATTGTCTACGGAGAATAGGTGATGAGAGAATCGTGTTTGCATTTTGTGGTGGATAATGCGAAAGGAGGGAGAATGTTCTCTTTGCAAGATGGTTGTACACATCGTGAACTCGTTGAGATGGCACAAGAAGATTATAGGTTAGGCATGAAAGCAGATTTGGTTTATTTAACATATTCATTATCGGCAACAATTTTAGGCCTTGATTCTCCGCCGATTTATGTCACGAATGATAGTCAAGGTCAGAGCCTGGTAGAATTAGCAAGTAATCATCTTATACGTCTTTGTGACTCGAGCCGAGTCGTTATCGATGCTACGGGTACTGTCGACATGTGTGGAAATGCTGAAGATGCTGATGACAATTGTAGAGAAGTAGCGGATCAAGATTGGAAAGAAAGTACGAACGATGATGCGGAAGAAGAAACGAATTGGTCTGATGATGGTGATGACTTCTTAACATGGAGAAAGATAAGGATGTACTCGAAAAAGAGGCCGGTGCATATTCTGACGGTGAGGATTATGAGGTTTATGGTCAAGTTAAATATTAAGATAAGAGGGAAGATGAGGATGGTAAATGTTTTTGTGTTGAGGGTATGAAAGCGAGTCATGTGATAGGTGTATAAGTTTAATCTTATTCTACTGCAAGTGCACAGTCAATGCAATTATAGTATATAGGGTATCGAATCACCAAGGACTCTAGGAAACGATAGAATTAAGAACAGTCAAGTTAAACTAGGAGAAAGTAGTGAGAAGCTAAAAGAAAAACATAAAAGTAAATCAGGTTGCATGATTGGTTTGAAAGCAATTAACTAAAAGCGCTAAGTCTAGGGAGTTCTCAGGAATTCAGACAAGCAGATTAGATAATCAGTCAGGATCAAATTAAGTACGGTTCTAAAACTCAAACACGGATATAGAATTAACCAACTTTCGTTGTGAGAATTCTCTAAGCCTAATAGCAGAAATCCAAATTTCTTTGCAATTCCTAACATATTAAACTAGCATTAAGATTAAGTTCGATATGTTCACAATTCAATTAAACCAAATTTCTTTGCGAGTAATTCAATTGCTCAACCTAAATAGTTCAGATTCTAAACCACACTTTCGTGTCAATTTAACAACCTAAGATCTAGATTCTAAGTGATCAAGTTAGAAACTAGTGTTAAGCTCAATTTAGATTGAAGAATAATTATGATATGAATCCTTAACTGAAATAAATAAATCTAGCAAGTCATGAAATCCCTATGAGAATCCCTAAACCTAACTATGAATCTACTCAGACATAGATAATGAAAACATATTCAGTGAATTAATAGATTGCATAAATAAAGAGTAAAGATTAAAGGGGTTCGAAATCTTCTCCAAAAGCAGGAAGCAGTATAAAAATCATAATTATAAAGGCCTAATCACGACTTGGGGATTTTTTGTAATTATCAGGAACTTCTGGGCAAAACTGCAAATTCTGCATTCTTCATTAAACCGCCGAGGAAAGGCCCATCTCGCTCGTGTGTCGATCGATGCACAATGTGTGTCGATCGATGCATTACTCTGTTTTGGACAGTGAACTCTATCTCTCGGGTCAAATCACCAAAATGCTCCAAAAAGCTCCATAATTTCCAATTCCGCTCCAAACGTGCATATATCTAATAATACCTGTAAAAGACTCTAAAGAAACACCAAAAGACTCCAAAACATACTTATATCATGGTCTAAAACTAGTAAAAACCATGATATATCAACTCCCCCACACTTAGCCTTTGCTTGCCCTCAAGCAAAACCGAGAACTAAAACATGGTGAAGAGGTTTGAAAACTTTCAGAAACTCTTTTCATTCTAGAAGCAACAACACTCAGATTTCCCTTAGTAAGCCACTGAAAGAATCATCTGCAAGACATCAAGACCAACATATACTTCCCCCACACTTAGCAACTGTCCTAAGTAAACTCCACAATCACATTCAAACATTCAAATTCACCCTACTAACTTCTATAAGCTATTAAACTGCGGTCTCACCTAAGGATTATCGATCAAAGGGCACATGGATTCTTACTCTATTAGCTCTAGACCACCATACTATCTTTTTCTGGTTCCTTTCTTCTCTTTTCCCTTCCTTAGCAACTGATTTTTCCCCATTGGGTATCATTTTTTTTTTATCAGTGCTCTTCCCGTTATGGGGTGTACTTTGGACACATTCCATGAATGCACAGGAGGTAATAGTGGTAGCTACTACTCCCGTGACCACTTCAGAGCTACTAGCTCATCCTCAGTTTATTATTCTCTTTTTTTTTTTTTACTTTAAGAGAAGGGGAGAAGGGAACCTTACTTGGACAGGTTTACAAGCTGTGTCAGCACTTAACAGAGGAGTCCGACTCAAGGTATACCAAGCCCTTATGTGAGAAAATTAAGTCAAATTAAAGGTGAAGTCAGTAAAGGATCCTCTGATACCTGAAGTGATGTGGGTGTCCTCAGTAGGTTGATCTATGTTGGGGTTTTCTAATAGTCATAGATTGATCCTGCAAGCTCATCCCAATGGTCACTTAAATTTCTGCAAGTGCTGTTAACTTCTCAAAAATTCACTGTTTCTTACTTAAACCGTTTTGACTCAATAAAACAAAATTTTGAAAAATAGGACTGACTCTAAGAAATCAGAAAGATAAAAGTCAGTACCATCTCCCCCCACACTTAAAACACACTGTCCCCAGTAGTGTCAAGCTAAGGATTGGTAAAAGAAAGTAAAAATGTTAAGGGATGAGTTAAGTTCTGTCTGATTTTTACCTGTCTCGCACATGCATCGACAGTTACGCATAAATGCGACGATCGTTGCAAGGCGATTGCGATATGAGTCGATCGTTGCTCAGGTCCGCAACGATCGCTGCAATGCGATTTTCGTGTGGTGACGATCGACACACAGGACCGTGTCGATTGTTGCATTGCGATTCTGTCTAGACTTGCAGACAAAACTCACCAAAACTAAAAACAAACGTAAAATCCTAACAAAACACCAAAAATGAATATGCAAAAACGAAACAGTGGGTTGCCTCCCACTCAACGCTCTTTTAGCGTCAATAGCTTGACCGGACGAACAAGATCAAGTTCCTGGAGATCTCGACAGAGACTGTGAATGCCTCTGCGCAAGTCTCCTCATCCAAGGCGGAGAGTAAGCTTCATTCGTGTGAGCTCGTCCAAGAAAAGAAGGAATGAAATGTTCTCCAGGATCTAAAACCAAAGTCTCACTGATCTGCTCTCCATATCCATCCTCAATCCTGAAGGTTTGCCCATCAATCTGTGGCTTGCGCAGCATATCCATCTCAAAGTGCATAGGCTCTTCTCCCAGATAGAGATCAATCAGATTGTTCCTTACGTCGATCACTGCTCCAGCTGTGGCTAAAAATGGTCTTCCCAATATCAGAGCATCATCCTGCTCACTGTCGTACTTAAGCACCAGGAAATCTGTCGGAACTAAGTAGTTTCCAACTCTCACTGGGACGTCCTCAAGAACTCCTTCCGGAATCTTTATTGACTGATAAGCTAGGACAAGAGAGGTCCTAGTGGGTGAAAAATCCATCATCCCCAGCTTCTCTGCCACATAGTATGGCATGAGACTTCCAGCAGCTCCTAAGTCACACAGAGAACGCTTGAAACCATCCTCAAAAATAGAACAACTTAGCACAAATATCTCAGGATCAGGTAGCTTCTTCGGGATCTTAGTTAGCAGCACCTCACTGATCTGTTTAGGGACCACTATCACCCAATCTCTCAGCATTTCATCCATTGGCAGCATCTTCTCCAAGTATCTCTGCGCACAAGGGTGATATGGTGGATCATCAGATTGTGGAATTTCTTCCAACTTCTCATCCATCTCTCCTAGTTGTCTGACCTCATCAATCTCCTGTTGAGTTATCTCAGACACTCCATGGAATAATCTACTAATATCTTGATCCGTCTCTGCATCAATGCCATGAGAATCAACTGAGGTTGTCTGTCCACGGCATGCAAAGATCGACGCAATAGGTGCATCGATCGATGCAGATAAGTTTTCACATATTCCACCCGAGAGATTTTCTTCAGTTTTGGGTTTTTCAGCTTCTTCCACCAGTTCAGCTGTATTTAACTCGAAATTTTCACCTTGGTATGATCCATCATTAATATAAACTGGCCAAGCTTTGATGTGGGTGTCCACGACACTCTTTCATTTGACAGAGCTTGAAATTTGGCTCACTTGTGTGTCCAATTGCTTCACATGTGTACTTAAGGACTCAAACTTCCCATTGAGATCCTCATACACAGCATCTAACTTCCTGTTGCAGTCCACATCAATCTTAGTCTGCCCTTCCAGCAACTGCTCTATCATGGCCTCCATCTTGCTCTCATGAGCATTAGCAGCAGGAGTTGTCTGATATGAGGAAGATCCATAAGTCCTCTGATTACCTTGCTGAAAAGGTTTCTGAAAACCAGCATTCTGTCTAAATCCAGAAGAGTTTTGATTGCTTGTGAAAGCACTCTTCTGTCCACCATAGAAGAACCTATTACCTTGTTGATTACCAAACCTATTACCTTGAAAACCAGATCCTCCAATGTAGTTCACATCCTCTTCCTGAGTGTCTTCTTCAGCTTAAATCACTTCAACATCCTGAGCAAAATGGACAGCTTTCTTCCCAGCTAGCAAATTACAAACAGTGTCCAACTTAGTCCTAATGTCAGCAATCTCCAGGTTGTCTATCTTTCCACCAGACTCCTTCCTTCTCCTATCAGCAGTCTTGCAGCTATTACTGCTCACCAAGTTATCTATCAATTGCTTAGCTTGCTCAGGAGTCCTAGTGTTGAAATTTTCATTGCTGGAATTATCCAACGCAGTCTGATAAGGGAGATCTATACCTCTAAAGAAAATGCCCAGCAATGTTACCTCAGTGAATCCATGATGCGGGCAGTCACGTTGGTACTTCTTAAACCTCATCCAGGCAGTCTTAAGAGGCTCTATAGGACCTTGGGAGAAAGTGAGAATGTCCTGTCTCGACTGATCAGAGCGAGCATCATCATAAAAGTGTCTCAGAAACTCACACTTCACAGCATCCCATGTAGTAAACTTCCCAGGTGTAAGTTGCTTCAGCCAAGCAGCAGCATCTCCAACGAGAGAGTAGGGGAAGAGTTTGAGAAACAGATAATCATAGTTCACTCCACCATACTTCATCCCAGTGACTATGTCCTCAAACTCATCAATATGATCCATTGGCTGCTCATTAGGGAAACCATGGAAGGCATTCTGCCTCAGAATAGAGTAGTAGATGGTCTTGATCTCGAAGTCATTCCTCTCAAAACCAGGAGGTACAAGTGCTGACCGGTTAGCATGAAACTCATCCGGACGGTTATAGTCAGCAAGGGTCCTCTCATGAATAACCATCTGCCTTTGCCCTTATCCTTGGCCTTGTCCTTGTTCTTGTCGCGGTTCAGGCTCAGGTTCAGGGATCACATTCCCATCAACATCAATCCGTTCCCCAGCAGCATTGTACGGATTGTTATGTCGCTCCCTCAGGACACCTTGAGAATCGGGTATCAGAATCAGACGTTCTTGAACCATTCTTGCTCGTTGAACATTCATGTTAGTTCTCTCTAGACTAGCAAGCTCCTCAAGTCTGAGATTAACAAGATTCGAGTTCGGATTAATTCTGGTATCACGCGTCTGCATAAACTGTCTGTAATCGCAGTGCAACGATCGATGCTTAGAGGCAATGATCGATTCTACTCCAGTCGCTTTGTAACGATCGACACAAAAGGATGCAACGATCGATGCTAAGCGAATATCAGACCTGCGACAGAGAAAAACAGAGAAATAATTAGTAACTAAAAACAAAAAATAAAAATCCTAGTCTAAACCCTAAGTTCAAATCTATCGAAGACTCAAAAGAGTCCCCGGCAACGGCGCCAAAAACTTGATAGGTGTATAAGTTTAATCCTATTCTACTGCAAGTGCACAGTCAATGCACTTATAGTATATAGGGTATCGAATCCACAAGGACTCTAGGCAACGATAGAATTAAGAACAGTCAAGTTAAACTAGGAGAAAGTAGTGAGACACTAAAAGCAAAGCATAAAAGTAAATCAGGTTGCAAGATTGGTTTGAAAGCAATTAACTAAAAGTGCTAAGTCTAGGAGTTCTCAGGAAATCAGACAAGCAGATTAGATAATCAGTCAGTATCAAATTAAGTACGGTTCTAGAACTCAAACACATATATAGAATTAACCAACTTTCGTTGTGAGAATTCTCTAAGCCTAATAGCAGAAATCTAAATTTCTTTGCAATTCCTAACAGATTAAACTAGCTTTAAGATTAAGTTCGATATGTTCACAATTCAATTAAACCAAATTTCTTTGCGAGTAATTCAATTGCTCAACCTAAATAGTTCAGATTCTAAACCACACTTTCGTGTCAATTTAACAACCTAAGATCTAGATTCTAAGTGATCAAGTTAGAAACTAGTGTTAAGCACAATTTAGATTGAAGAACAATTATGATATGAATCCTTAACTGAAATAAATAAATCTAGCAAGTCATGAAATCCCTATGAGAATCCCTAAACCTAATTATGAATCTACTCAGACATAGATAATAAAAACATAATCAATGAATTAATAGATTGCATAAATAAAGAGTAAAGATTAAAGGGGTTCGAAATCTTCTCCAAAAGCAAGAAGCAGTACAGGATTAGATCAGCCCCAAAAGCTCTAAAAATCTCTATGCTCAAAGTATGAAAGCGTAAGTAAAGCGTAGCGTATCTAAAAACTGATGTAAAAACCTAATTATAAAGACCTAATCACGACTTGGGGCTTCTTTGTAATTATCAGGAACTTCTGGGCAAAACTGCAAATTCTGCATTCTTCATTAAACTGCCGAGGAAAGGCCCATCTCGCTCGTGTGTCGATCGATGCATAATGTGTGTCGATCTATGCATTACTCTGTTTTGGACAGTGAACTCTATCTCTCGGGTCAAATCACCAAAATGCTCCAAAAAGCTCCATAATCTCCAATTCCGCTCCAAACGTGCATATATCTAATAATACCTGTAAAAGACTCTAAAGAAACACCAAAAAACTCTAAAACATACTTATATCATGGTCTAAAACCAGTAAAAACCATGATATATCATCATGTTAGTCAAGGAGGAAGGCCATGGACTGACAATATCTTTGTTAAGGCATGTTTTGAAAATAAAGACGCTTTAAAATCGGAGTTGCGAATGACGGTAATAAAGACAAAATTTGCATTCAGAATAGATAAGTCTGACAAAAGATTATTTGTGGGTAGATGTAAAGTGAAAGGATGCACGTGGATGGTTATAACGGCTTTGAAGCACGATTCACACACGTTTTGGGTGACTAAGTATCTGAAAGTTCATACATGTTCATTATCCGATCGAATTGCTATGCGTAAGCGTCATGCACCGAAAAATATTACTTAGCTGTTCTTACAAGAATGGGGAAAATCAATCGATAAGATAACACCGCAACAAATCCAAGATTTTTTGAAGCATAAGCATGGTGTAAAGATGACCTACACAGAGCATTGATACATGCAACAATGTTGGTTAGAGGAACACCTGAAGATGGGTACGTGAGGCTTCATGCTTATCTCCATAAACACCAACTAAGCAATTGGGGAATCATCACCGCTCTTGAAATTGATGTGAATAAATTCAAAGATATGTTTCTAGAATTTGGGGGGTCGATACATGATTTTCAATATTGCAGAAGAGTTATTGTGGTGGACGGTACTCATCTGAAGGGAAAGTATGGTGGTGTCTTGTTAGTTGCTATTGTGCAAGATGCAAATTTTAAGATATTTCCATTGGCTTTTGGAGTTGTAGACTCTAAGGATGATGATTCGTGGGAGTGATTTTTCACCAAGTTGAGAGGATGCATTTCAGACCAATATGCTTTGGTCATATTCTTGGATAGGCATGGCTCCATCAAGAAGGCATGTGAGACGGTTTTTCCTTGGGCTTAAAGATGGATATGTTATTATCATCTACAAAATAACATAGTCACGAAGTTTAGGGGGAAGCATCTGCTGTATTTGATGAAAAATGCCGCATATACGTTTATGTTGTATGACATTAACAGATACATGTACACGATATGGGAGGCAAATCCCGACCTTGCAAAATACTTGGAGAACGAAGATGTGAAGTTATTGTAACTAGTTCATCTTAACTAGTTCACTTTCTAAGAGAAAGTACAACATCAAGACGAGCAACATCGCCGAATCTATAAACTCCACACTTAAAACCGGGTGAGGATTTCCAATAACATTGCTTATGGAGTTTATAAGAGCGAAGCTAGGAAAGTAGTTTTGCAAAAGGCGAGAAGATGCGTTGTTACGCCCCCTTCCCGTTATCCGCTAACCGACGAGCTGATTGGCCAACAATCAAACAAGAACATCACCGATCGAACCCGTGCAGGCCAAACGAGAATAGTTCGCTACATACGAAACCCTGAGACGGTCCGGTTTGAGTCAATGGCTCTAACCAAACCATCCTTGACTCTGTTTACCTCATTTCCACGATACAATGCTTTTCAACCCGTACCGCTTCCATGAGTTGTGTTTGGTTTGGGCTAACCGTATATCATGAAATAATTTTGTTTTTAAGTAATTTAAATCTTATAAATACTTTAACCTATTTTTACTAATTCCAAAAGTTTTCTGAAAGCATATTACGGGTACCCTGAAAATCCAAAACCGAATTAACAGAATAATTTGAAAACAAACTGTATCTAAGGCAACCCGAATCTACTCCAAGTATCTTACGCGTCCGCCGAGCTAAGCCGAAACCTGAAAAACAAAAAGAGAGTAATGAGCAATCTAAGATTACTCAGTGAATTGGCTCCCAACTAAACATGCTACTAAACGGGCTATACGAATCCCACCCATACCCAAAATAACAATCAATAACAAGCAGTAATATTAAAATAGTTGGTCACGTGCTATCAAGACGTAATGAGCTCCACAAGAGACAAGCATTCTCTACCGATAAACAGCAACTACGGAATCAAGAATACTGCGGCACATGCCCTTGATTAGACTCGATCTAAATAACGCAGCTCTATCGCAAACTCCACACTATGGGCCCCAAACGCAAACTCGGTAAACTTCCACAGGAATAATTAGCTATCCCAAGTTAACTAAAACCTCCCACGACTCCTAGACGTAAATACGAAGTCCTACGACTAGAACACCGTTCCCTGTCCATCGTTACGCGGTGACTCGGACCACCCCTAGATAGCCAAAGTTTCCATGCAGTCCGGCCCTAGGATACGACCCCGTGTCTTCGGACTACACACCTACCAAGGTCACTTTGTAGGTTAACACCTAACCAGAACCACTACCTAAAGGTACGTGAACTGACCAAGAACTCTCGAGGATCCAATTGGGAAGGAAGTACCGGAACTCCATCTCTAGACTTGCGGGATTTAACGCACCCTATAGAGTCCTAATATCAGTAATATAAACAAGCAGACTCACTGGGACTCTATGACATCACACAAGACTGATAAAGTCAAATAATAACACTGACTAAATCTCAATACCCAGTCTATCCCGCAAGTCCTATTACCATTCATCAACACATCCACACCTACCCGGTCCCATACCAGAATAGGTAACCATAACCAAACTTACTCGGTTCCGTACCGAAGTAAGTATTTACTAGTACAGTCTACCCGGACCAACACCGGAGTAGACAAAACATCACACAATCAAACAGTATACTCGGCCCAACACCGGAGTAGATAAACAATCACACGACAATACCGTCTACGCCGTCGGACATCGGAGTAGATAACCACATAACACACACTCGACCAATCAACAAGAATTTACTCTAAACATTCAAATTATTTGATTAATTCACTTAAATTCTTATTTAGGTTTAATTCTCAGATTATCTAACCGCTCAGTAAACTTACTATTTGAATGCAACAACCAATCAAGCAATCAACGATACAATCAATCATTCACCGATAAATACTATCTATTATGCCATGCAATAATTATATATATCCTATCCATTTTAATTAATTCCCAAATTATTTAATCAACCTATACCGTTCTATCATATTTCAGTTACATGTATGCATTACTATGACTCTATGGTTCCATAATTCTCGAGGTATATATGCTGACTCAATCTACCTAAATGCATCACACAACAGTTTAGCCAACTCACAGTGATATCGTGACGACGGATGGACGGATGACGGAACTCTAAGACCCAACACGAACCCGATGCTAACCCAAAACAAAACCCGCTTTTAACCGAACTTGACCACAGTTGACCCGACCTAATGAACCGGCGAGAGGAGGCATTGACCGGCAACGGCGAGAGTGAATAGGTGATGGTTGACCGGCGTTGGCCGGTCCAACCAAGAGCTAACCCGCGGTTGGCCGGTAAATAGTAGATATAGCCGGTGAGATGTCCGGCGGTTCTGAGCTACCACCAGTCAAAGATTCCAGCGAGAGGGAAATTTGGCGAGGGAGAAGAACGCGGCAAGAGAATGGCCGGCGGCGAGATCTTCTCCAGCGGTGAACAGCTCTGCGGACTCATGATAGGGTAAAAACTTGATAGGTCAAGAATTAATCCCTATACTAAACTGCAAGTGAACAGCAATGTCAAAGTAGTATATAGGGTTATCGAATCCACAGGGACACTTGGTCTCAAGAGAATCAAACCGTAGGGAATGAATACTAGAAATAAGCAATGTGATTGTATTGAAAATAGTGCAAGAAAGTAAATCAGTAGCAGAGATTATTGGTTGTGAAAGCAAGTAATTAAAAGCGTCAAACCTAGGGTATTCTCAGGAAATCAGACTAGCAGACAGTTCATTCAGCAAGGATCTAATTAAGCGCAGTTCTAGAACTCAAAACACAGATATAGAATTAACCAAATTCCTTTGCGATAATTCTCTAAGTCTAAGTGCAGCAAACCAAACTTCCGTTTGCGAGAACTAACAGATTAAACTAGCAATAAGTTCGAGTTTGATATGTTCACAATTATCCTAAACCAAACTTTCGTTTGCGCAAAGTTTAATTGCCCAATTTAATTAGTTCTGGTTCCTAAACCCCACTTCCGTGACGTATTTAGCAACCTAAGATCTAGATTCTAATTGATCAGGTTAGAACTAGCTTTAAGCACAATTAAATTGAAGAACAGATATAGTTTGAATCCTTAACTGAAATTGAACAAGTCTAGCAAGTCATGAAATCCTATGTGAGAAACCCTAAGTCTAACTAGGAATCTACTCAGACATAGATAATGAAAACATGATCATATGATAAGTAAATTGCATAAAAGAATAAGAGTAAAAGGGGTTCGAAATCTTCTCCAAATACAGATGATGAATCAGGTTCAGATCAGCCCCAAAAGCTCTAAAAATCCTCTGCTCTTAATTATGAAAACCAACTATAAAGCGTATGTCCAAACTTATAATAAAAACTCTAAAAACTCTATTATATAGGCATAATCTCGGATGGGGCTTCTGTGTAAATACTGGAACTATCTTGGGCTTCTTTGTAAATCTTCAATACTTGTCAAACCGACGTGTACGGCCCATCTCGCGACTGCATCGATCGATGCATTGAGTGCAACGATCGACGCATGATCAATTATACGAACAGTGAATTAAGCTCTCGGCCAAAACGTCCCAAAAGTCCCAAAATGCTCCAAATATCTCCAATTAGCTCCAATCCTGATTTAACCTGTAAAAGACTCTAAACAAAGACAAAAGACACTAAAACACATCTATATCATGGTCTAAAATGGGTAAAAACCATGATATATCAACTCACCGTTGAGAGGGAGAAATACGGCGTGAGGTGATGGAGAACTGAACCGGCGAGAGAGAGATAATGCGGAGGAGAAGAGGCAGAGCTCCAATGGTTCTCCGACGAGACATTCGGAAACGGAGCGACTGTTTCCAGCGAGATTAGGCAGTTTAAGGAGCTAATAGCATAATCAAGAGGAAGATAACAAAGATGAAGGTTATTTATAGCTAGAAAGTTCATGCATCAAGTGGGTTCAATGAATCTTCAATGGGCAAGGGAGATAAATTTGTTTAAAAAGTGACACATGTTGGGGTTATGGGGGATTAATCCACAAGGTGCATTGAATCATAAAGAGGTAAGGTGGGATGAATCTGCATTAGCAAGTGACACATAGGTCGCTAGTTGGCAGCTCCAGGTTTTTCTTCTAGAAGATTAATTGAACTTGAATCCCAAATTCCTGCACCAGCCACATGGCCAATCGGCGAGTGCCACGTGGCACATGGCAATCCCGAGCCAATTTTTTTGATATTTTCCAAAAATTCCGAAACGGCTCCAAACCTCATTTTTATTTTCCTATATTTTCAAAAAGAATTCTCCGTAATTTGTTTGATACAATTTGACCTTGCGTAGCTCCCAAAACATTGAGAAGATATTTTCGTTCTTTTTCTCGGTTTTGTCGGTTTCTATTCCCGATAGCCCATAAGACCTTCTATAATTCTCATTTCAGCGTCTTCCGTCTTCTAAGTAATTTATTTAAATAAAAGAAAATTACTTGGTCCGTCAAGCTTCCCGACTCCATTTTGGTGAAATTACCAAAATACCTTTTATTTCCAAAAACTGCAGAAATGCCCTCCGGTGACTTTCTTTTGACTTGTAAACTGCATGTTGACGTAATACGAGATAGGCTATTACATGCGCTGAGTCTAACAACACTATTTTCTCAAGGAGTTGAAAACCTGATGGTTATTCGATAATATTATGCAGATATGATGATGGCTGAAACCATAGACGGTTGTCGTTTCTATGTGAAAGGAGGATATAGAGATTGTATTTTCGATTTGGAACATAAAACGTGTGAATGTGGTGTGTGGAAAATTGAGAAAATCCCCTGCCCACATGCTATTGTTGTTGCGCCTGAGGTTTAGTTACATACTTCTACGCTTGCATGTCCGTATTACGAGAATGATTATTTGAACATGACATACTCGCGCAAAATTTTCCCACAGAATGATGATTTCCAAGCTCATGAAACCGATAAATGCCTACCATCGCCATACAAGCGACCTCGTAGAAGACCTAAGAAGTCGAGGTGGCATAAACCAAAGAGACCAGAACCGATTTACTTGTGTCCACAATAGCCACAAGCAAATCATAGAACTGAAAGAAACCGAATCCCAACCAAATGCAAGGTTATCTATGAACTTAGAGTGTCTAACTCTAACTCTCAAGCTACTAGTATAATGCACTTGTTCCTAGAGTCAAGTGATGAGGCAGGTAGAGGTAAGAGTGTTGAAATGATATATCATGATTTTTATGGGTTTTAAACAATGATATATGTACATAATAAAGTCCTTTATAGTGTATGTCAAGTCTTTTCAGGTATTTTACATGTTTATGCACATTTGGAGCATATTTGGAGATTATGAAGCATTTGGAGCTTTAGGATATTTCATGCTGAATAAGTGAAGTCGGAGACGACGTTTAGAGTTGGTGTTGATCGATGCAACTCTAGAATCAGTCGATACCGATCGATGAGAAGATTGTCTGAAACAACCATAACATTATCGACCTCAGATAACGATCAAATCACACACGATGTTCACATCTCTATTCAGTGTCGGTCAAGACTTCCACAGCATCGGTCGATACAAAGCGCCATCAGGAGGTTTCACGCAGAGTTATGAAGACTTTTGGAGATTTTCAACTTGGTCCAAAAGTTTCTCATAATTACAAAGAAGTCCCGAAACGTGTTTTAAACTTATTTAGGGTTTTTATTAGCCATTGGAGAGACACCTTTTGTCACGGATTTTTATTCAGAGATTAGGAGATTTGGGGCTGGTCTTGTACTCGAGAGAGAAGAGATTTCGAACCCCTGTTCTTATTCTTTTGGATTTGATATGATATCTATTTCGACTATGTCTTTTGTTATGACTGACATGTTTGAGTAGATCTCTTGTTAGGTTTAGGGATTCTCATTAGGGATTTCAATGAATGTTAGAATAATTGATTTGTTAGGATTCATCACGTCTAGTTCTTCATCTAGGTTATTCTTAATACTTAATCTGAACTGGATACTTAGATTATCGATATTAGGTTGATTCTCGCAACGAAAGTTTGTTAATTAGCTAGAAATAACTTAGGTGAGCAATTTGTCTATTCGCAAAGAAATTTGTTTAAGGAAAATTGTGAACGAACGAACTTGGACTTTATGCATGTTTAGAACTCTAGAAATCACAAAGAGATTTGGCTTTCTAGGCTGTTAGACATAGATAATTATCACAACGAAAGTTGGTTAGTTATACTTTTGTGATTCTAGTTCAAGAACGCTACATGACTGAATCATGATTGATTGGTTATCTGATTTCCTGATTTCCTGAGAATTTCGTGAAACCTGACGCTTTCGTAAATTGTTTACAAACCGCCTTAATTTACATTGTTTTTACTGCTTACAACCTGTTTTGCTTAGCTTAATTCGGCCACAAATTATTCTAACGTGTGAAACTTGAGTCTCTGTTGATTCGACCCCTTATATATTACAATTGCATATTTGTGCACTAGCAGTGTAACTCTAGGGACAGTAAACTTTGAGCATATCAAGTTTTTGGCGCTATTGTCGGAGACTCTTTGAGTTCACCGATAGATTTCATATTAGACTTTAGACTAAGTTGTTTTTTTTCTTTGTTAACTCACGTTCTTGTTTCGTTGGTATTGCAAGAAACACTTAGTGTCGACCGACACCCTTGAGGCATCGATCGACACCACTCGCGACCACAAATACCAAGAGCTTAAATGCTTAGCAGGATTGCTATGGATTCTGTGATTCTGATTCGCGGTGAAGACGGCATTCTACTAGATCTAGAGGATCATATACGCAACGCGAAAGGTCAGAAATTGGACGGGGAAGGAAATGCCATCGTGCCAAATTTTGTTGTGGGCGCGGGATTACACTTGCTGACTATAACAAACCCAATCAGTTATATGCCAATCGGTCAGCGATTCGACCACCTTCGTTTACCAGAGCTGAATTTGAGTTGAAACCAAAGTACTATAGTGAACACCCCATGTACCATATAGAGACCTTTGAGGAATTGGCTAGCAGCATTAAGCTTGATGGAGTATTTTCTGACTACCTTTTCTGTAAGATCTTCCCATTCTCTCTTAATGGAGAAGAAACTCACTAGTTGAAGAAGCTACCACCAGGATCTCCAACTACATGGGAAGCAACAAAGAAGGCTTTCTTGCGCAATATCTATGATGATGAAAGATCTGATCAGCTGAGAAACAAGATTTCTCAATTCAAACAGGGTCCTACAAAAGTCTTTAAGGCTGCTTGGTTGCGTTTTATACTATATCAGCCCGATTGTCCACATCACGGTTTCTCTGAAGTTCAGCAGCTAAGCACTTTCTTCAGAGGTGTGGATTGGAGACATCAGATGGCGTTGGATGCTGCTAGTAATGGAAACTTCAATACGAGGTCTCCTGCACAAGAAATTGAGCTGATTGAAAACTTGACGTCTAGAATAGCACCAAAATGATGATTTCGAAAGAAAGCAGACTGCCGGAAGCATATATGGGGTTAAATTGGCTGAGATGAAGGATAAGTTGGACTCTATGCAAAGCCTTCTGATGAACAAGAAGCAGATCCAATTTGCTGCAGATGTAGAGACTTTTGAGCCAAGTGATGAGTGTGAGAATGTCAACTACATAAGTGGAATTGGTTATCAGGGTCATAGGTATGGAAATCAGCAAGGGAATACTTCTGGTTACACCCCAAAGTCTGCATTTCAGAGATCATTATAGCACAACAGCTCACTCTATAGGGACTATGTTCATTCATCTTAACATACACCCAATGCACAAACTGAGAAGAGTGAGATGAAATCCATGCTTGACACTACAAGAAAAATATCTATTCTTAGCACACGAAAAACGCCATGGTATGTATATGATGGCGTTTTTGAAAATGCTATGTCTGCCCCAGCTATAATATGTCGGCCAGATGTTATAGCATTTTCGTCCGTGCTATAATATCTTGCATCTATAATAGCGCTAGATTCCCTTGCTATAGTTAGATCCGAGCCGAGCCGAGCCGAGCCAAGCCGTATTATATTATTATTATCATTATTTTTTTTGTTTCAATTGAATTTTTAAATAAAAAATATTTGAAATGATTTTATTATCATATATGGAATCTACACTTGTTTCATCACTATATTCAAATAAACAAAATCAAACAAAGTATTTAAATCCTAAAACCTCAGTCAAATAGTTATTCTTGCAGCTTTGTATCTCTGCTGAAGAACCTTCGAATATGAGTGGCAAATACCCTGTCGCAGCTTTGTATCTCTGCTGAATCTGAAACATTCAATTACCACAATTATACATAATATATAATGCCTTACTGAGTATATAAATATATTTCTATACTGAATCTAGTGTTTACCTTGAGAATTTGTTGGCTGCTGCGCAATGAGTTACGGCCTATGACGCAGACTTGTTACGCGGCATATCTTGTACTAACTGGTCCAGCCTGTTGGTTCCATCTGATCCTAGTCCACACGCGATGTAGCTATAGTGACACTGACACAAACACAGATAAGCCAAAAGACCATCAATATTGTTTAAATCCATGATCAACATACTCAATTAGTGACATCCATAACTTGGCGACAAGTCTCAGGTCTGGATATCTTTTTCCCATACTCAGACTAGATGAAATCCAGTAGTTTGATATAATACCTGATAAAGAAGTCCTCCACGAGCAGTAAGTTTCTCATCTGATGTTGCAGAAGTCAAAAGGGCTTTAAAAATCTACAAAGGAATTAATCTCAATGTTTAACGAATCATGAATAAAATCAGAATGTATACCAGAAATACAGAGGATTATAGTATTATTACCTTTTTGGGGTTGAGCAAGTAATCATACAAGGTTTTCTCTTCCCATTCGACAGCTTTGTTCTTGTTAGCAGCATACACACAAGGTTAGGACCTATGAACCATTTGCCAAATGTCAGATTTTTTTATCAAGTAGCGATGATACACAAGTGAAATTACAAAACGATGATGCAAACAGCTATTTGCAGGATTAAGGAAGACATAAGACGATATCAACGATTTGCCAGAGACTTTCAAGACTCTACGATCAGACTTACCAATTTATTTATTGTACCGTTAAAATCTAATTTGATTATAGAAGTAAATTTTCAACAAAGAAGACCACATACCTCACGTGGCCACAACCATATCTCTCTTGCTGGTGCGGAGAGCATCTGCATAAGAAACGATTATCAGAAGCAGAATTGGAGCAAGAAAAGATAACACACATGATTCCATTACTTGAAAGAAGCACTGAAACAAATACTGAATCAAGCTAAGTTACTAATTAAGAAAGAACACACATTCACTCAAGAGTCTCCACAAAGTTGCGTTTCTTCTCCTCAGATTTCCCTCTGATAACAGTTATGGCTTCTTTAACGGCCTCACTCTGAAGCTAACTGCAACCCAACAAGGACAGTGCCAAGAATATGTCATCAACACAGAAATAAACAACAGTAACATAACTATAATTCGAACAAACCCATTATAAACAGTCCCAAACAAAGTCATCTTATCTCAATACATCTAAGTCAACTGTCTTCACACGAACTAAGTTCTTAACATTCAAGATACATAATTTCTATCCAGATTCAAAAGACTAACCAAAGAGCATCTAGACAAAACTGCAGAACAACTTCAAATCACTTCTAGGCCATTCATATATTATTTAACCCTATTAGTCAAACCCACAAGTGAAACCTATCTGATTAGTAAACTAGAGCTCAATCAAAATTGCACATGAAAGAAGATGAGATAAATTCCAAGAGCTGTGAATGTAAGAGATTTACCAGGTGCCTCGTCTTGAGCTTGTCTCAAAGATCTGATCCTGGAAACGAACAAAATGACAAATATTTCAAAAGGAATGAAATAAAATTCCAAAAGAGAATAGCTCAAGAAGAAGTATCAAAATCTAAACGAAGAAGAAACAAGTATCTCTCACCATCCTGAATCTGAGAGCTCTCTTGTTAACGTAGTACACCACTGGATCGATCTGAGTAGAGAAGTGAAACGAAGACGCTGTGTTGAACCTCATGGCTTTTTGAGACCTAGAGCGATTAGGCTTGAGAATAGGAAGGAAGCGAAGGAGTAGACATGGAAAGCGACGAGATTCTCGCCATACGAGATGTTGGGTTGCAATTCGGGTCGGTTATGAGGCTTTAACAAATCTCCCCTTTACACGCCGTCAGAGACTCCAAGAAAGATGGCCGTTAAAGTAATCTCGTCAGAAAGAGAGAGGACGAAGCAATATCAAAGGAGAGAAGGAGATCTAGAGAAATTTTTTTTTTTTTTTTGGTTTTACATATGTAATAATCTATAAACCCTAAAAAAATTGGGGAAATAAAAGAGGGAATTTTGGCCGCCTAAGAAAATTTCGCGTAAGTCTTGGCGGATTAAAGTGTTTTTGTTTCCCGCTTACTAAAACACTATCTTAACATTGTATTAATGCTATAAAAATCTAAAAAATCTGAAATTTATCTGCAATAGCAGTTTGAAAAACCGTGCTATCATATTATGCTATCAATACGCATAATTTTTGTAGTGTGAGCAGTTGCTTCTTTGTCAGAAGAAGATGACAATGGATCTGAATGGGAAAGTGGACTCCATGTACCAAGATCTCAGTGGGAAGTTGGAGACTCTGACAAGCAGAGTTGATAATCTTGACAATCGTATGACGCAAGCTGAGGCAAACATTAAAGGGAAATGGCTCAATCTCAGAACGAGTACGTTAAGGAAATTTTGGTAGAGAGTGAAGCTGAACAGAAGGTTGATTCAGAGGCTTCAGGGCTGGAAAATTCAAATGATTCTCGAGCTGCATAACCAGCGTCGATCGACACCATGCAGTTCCGGTCGACACCAACATCGAGTTTTCGTAACGCACCAAAATCGACCAACCTCGACACTGAGGTCGACTCAATCGGAACGAGTGTCAATCGACACCACTTTTGCGTCGATCGACACCATTGGCGAGAGCAGAAAATTTGATTTGAGAAGCCGATTGTTGCTGAGGAAAGGGTCTATAAGCCAAATATTACATACGGAAGACCTCCTAAGTTGTCCAAGTAGGAGATTAGAGAAGCCATATGTGCATAGCTATGATGAAAAAGCTGACCATCGATGTCCATCTGTCAGTACTGCTGGGACTACACCTGTCATAAAAAGGTATGCAGAACGTATAGTTGATGAGAACATAAGCCTCGAAGAAGGAGTGTTCATGATTAATGAACAAGTCAGTGATATACTGTAGAACAAGATTCCACAGAAACTCAAAGGCCCATGGTGTTTTGTGCTCGATTGCTCTATCTTTTCAGATATATTAGAGATGTATATGTGTGATCTAGGATCTAGTGTGAATCTGATGCCCTATTCAGTTGTTGTGGGATTGGGGATGACAGACTTCAAGGCAAATAAGCTCTCTCTTATTCTAGTAGATCGCTCTGTAAGGATTCCTATAGTAGTTCTGGAGGATGTTCCCATTCTCATAGTTGGATGCTTGACTCTGAGCCAAAGGATCCTCTTATCCTTGGCAGATCATTCTTAGCTACAGCTAGAGCAGTGATAAATGTGAGACTGGGTATGATAGGTCTCCACTTGGGAGATAAGATCATGAGCTATAAGATGGAGAGGCTGAAGAAACCATTAGTTGATGGACAAACGTTCAATATTGATGTGTGACCTGAAGATGCAGTTGGTTCATAGGAAGTGGCTGATGATGGAGGGACATAGATGACAGCTTGACATGAACTTATTAAGTCACCCACAGCACATGTACCTTCTCCTAAGCAGAAAGCTTCAAGCATCACACCTAATCTGCATCCGCCGAAGCAAAGGCATGCACTTGATATGCTCAAAGTTTAATCCCTAGAGCTACACTGCAAGGGCATAGACGTGACTAGTAGTATATAGGGATCGAATCCACATATACTCAAGAATCTTACGATAGACTATAGAGGTTCGAATTAAGCTAAGCAGAGCAGGGTATAAAGCAGTAAACAAAGTAGGAAAGTAAATCAGACGGTTTGTAATCAATCAAGTGAAGCGTCAGGTCAAGGGAGTTTTTAGGAAACCAGGAATACAGACAAATCAATCAATGCGGATCAAATTAAGAACTGTTCTAGAACTAGAATCACAAAAGTATAAGAAACCAACTTTCTTTGCGAGTATTGTCTATGTTTAGCAACCTAGAAAATCAACTTTCGTTGCGAGTTCTAGAGGTCCTAAACATGCATTAATCTCATGTTCGTTCGTTCACAATTTTCCTAAGCCAAATTTCTTTGCGAATAGATCAATTGCTCATCTAGGTTTTTTCTAGCTAATTAACCAACTGTCGTTGCGAATATCAACCTAACAACAATAATCTGGGTAGCTAATTCAGATTAAGCATTAAGAACAACCCTAGATGAAGAACTAGAAAATATGAATCCCTACAGATTGATTAACCTAATTTTCCATGAAATCCCTAATGAGAATCCCTAAACCTAACTGGAGAACTACTCAGGCATGGCAAATGAAACACAAGACATGATAACATAAAAGGGATAAAAAAACAGGGGTTCAAAATCTCTTCTCTGTCGAGTACAAGACCAGCCCTAAAATCTCTTAATCTCTGATAAAGCAAAGCATAGCCTAAACAATGGCTTAAAAACCCTAATACAATAGTCTAAACACGTTTTGGGCTTCTTTTTAATTATTAGAAACTTCTGAGCCAAACTGCAAATATCCAAAATATTCATTAATTCGGCGAGGAACATCTGCTGGCGTCTTGTGTCGATCGATGCTGAGTGTGTGTCAATCGACACTCTTCTCCAACATCATCTCCGAATTCTCCTCTCTCGCATGAATGCTCCAAATAGCTCCAAAATGCGCCATAATATCCAAATATGCTCCAAACGTACCTAAACCTGTAAAACACTCTAAAAGACTCCAAAAACACATAAAAGACTCGATAAAAAAGACTTATATCATGGTCAAAAGCCGTAAAAACCATGATATATCAACTCCCCCACACTTAGCCTTTTCTTGCCCTCAAGCAAACAGAAAACCAAGACCAGGAGAAGAAGTTTGAAAACTTCAGAAACTCATTTCATCGTCGAAGTGCTACACTCAGATTCCCCTTAGTAATCCACATGAAAAATGAACCTGCAGACATCAAGACCAACATATACTTCCCCCACACTTAGCAATTGTCCTAAGTAAACTCCACAATCACATCCAGAGCATTCAAATTCACCATATTGACTTCTATAATCTAATAAGTGCGGTCTCATCTAGGGAGTATCGATCAAAGAACATATGGACTCTTACTCTGTTAGCACCTGGCCAACATACTATCATTTTCTGGTTCTTTTCTTCTCCTTTTCCTTCCTTAATTAGAAACTGACTTTTCCCCATTGGGTATCATTTTATTATTTTTTATCAGTGTTCTTCCCGCATTGGGATGTACTTTGGACACTTCCATGAATGCACAAGAGGTAATAGGGGTCTCTACCACTCTCTGTGATCACTTCGAAGCTACTAGCTTATCCACAGTTTATCTCTTTTTTCTTACTTTAAGGAAGGGGAGAAGGGAACCATACTTAGACATGTTTACAAGCTGTATAAACTAACAGAGGAATCCGACTCAAAGTATACCAAGCCCCTAGGTGAGAAAATTAAATCAAGTTAAGAGTGAAGTCAGTGATGGATTCTACGAGTACCTGAAGTGATATGAGTGTCCTCAGTAGGCTGATCTGTGTTGGGTTTTCTAATAGTCAGAGATCATCTGCAAGCAAATTCCAATGGTTACTTAAGTTCCTGCAAGTGTAGTGGTCTCCTCAAAAAGTCCTTGTTTCCTACTCAATTTTGACTCAATAAAACAGACTCAACTGACTCTAAGAAAACAGAAAACGGTGTGTCAGTAGATACCTCCCCCACACTTGAAACACATTGTCCTCAGTGGAATCAAAGCTTGGGCTTAGTGAGAACAAGAATCAGATCGAACAGATTGGAAAATGTCAGAGAACTAACCTGTCGTGGATGTGTGTCGATCGATGCTTAGGACCGCATCGATCGACATAGATCGTATTTCCCTTCTCGCGGTTTGGAATGAACCGCTGCCTCAGCCGCAATTCACACGGTAAATATCTTGAATAACCCGCGGTTGTACTCTTCGATCGACACGGACCAGACCTTTTCTCACGCCATGAACACACCAAAACAAGAAAAATCAAAGCAACCAAAACCAATACGGAAAATAAAGTAAGAATATACTAACCAGTGGGTTGCCTCCCACTCAGCACTTGTTTTAGGTCGTTAGCTTGACTATGGGAAAGAGATCAGACTCATGGTGGATTCAATAGAGACAATGAGTGTCTCTGTGAATGTCTCCTCATCCAAGGTGGTGTATAAGCAGTTGGATCATGAGATTGCCCAAGAAGAGCAGGAATGGAACCAGGGTGGGAGCGAAGCGTTGGTGGGATATTGCGTTTTCCCGCATTCACAGCAATGTGGTTAGGAGGTTTAAGTCTAGAGGATTCATACCTTTGCTTGGGTGGAGGAAAGATGTCTGGAGCTTTCTGCTTATGAGCAGTTTCAGGCACTGAAGATGTTAGAGCAGGCTCAAGATGAACCGCCATCTTCTCTTCTCCAATCTGAATCTCTAGCTCCACCTCAACACTGAAGCTCTGTCCGTCAATGGTGGATCTCTGCATCTTATCCATCTTGAATTGTAAAGACTTATCTCCCATGTGGAGATCAATCAGACCATGTCTCACATCAATCACTGCTCCAGCAGTAGCTAAGAAGGATCTACCAAGCAACAGAGGATCATTCAGTTCGATCTCATATTTCAGCACCACAAGGTCTTTTGGAATCAAGTAGTTTCCAACTCAGATAGGAATGTCCTCTAAAACTCCTTCTGGAATCCTCTTCAATCGATCAACTAGAATAAGAGAGATCCTAGTAGGCTGGAAGTCCATCAATCTCAATCTCACAGCCACAGAGTATGGCATGAGATTCACACCAGATCCTAAATCACACAGAGAACGCTTAAAGCTGTCCTTAAAGATGGAACAGTCTAGCACAAAGACTCTAGGGTCTGGAAGCTTCTCTGGAATCTGGTTCTGTAGCACTGCACTGACTTGCTTAGATAGCATCAACACCTCTTCTTTCAAATCTCCATCTGTAGAGATCATCTTCTTCGCATATCTCTCTAGAGAAGGGTGTTTCTTCAGAGCATCAGTTAGTGGGATCTGAATCAGCTTCTTATTCATCACTGACATTCAATTAGCTTCGTCTAGCTCATGTTTGGACCTCGTAGGAGCCTTAGGATACGGCAAAAGAGGCTTATAAACTCGTTCTAGCACTTATGCAGGTTTATGGTCTCGTCTGCGACCAGTGTCGATAGATTTAGTAGGAGTGTCGATCGATGCTTATCGTTCAAAAACATGTTCATCCTTCGTGTCGGGTGTGTGTCGATCGACATCAAGGGTGTGTCGATCGACTCTTCCGGCGAACAAAGATAAATCGTCCAGAAAATAAGCTATGATGTCTTCTTCCTCATGTACTAGATCAACCTCGTCCTCTATACTGACAACATTGACGTATTGCTTTTGATCAGTTCGCCCAAATCCATTTTGCCTTTGCGCTGCTCCAGCAGTCTGTTGAACCTTGAATATCTAGCTTCTTCACATGAGTACTGAGAGACTCTATCTTCCCATTCAAATCCAGGTACATGGCATCTATCTTTCCATTGAAGTCCACTGTACTCTTCTGCTGACCTTCCAAAGTTGTACCAACAAACCCATCATCTTATCAGACTGCTCATTTTGTGGAGGAGGAGTCTGATATGAATTAGAACCATAGTCTCTGGAGAATGTGTTGTTCTGCTGGAAGGGTCTCTGAAATGCAGAGTTTGATGTGTAACCAGAAGTTTGTCCTTGTTAATTCCATATCTATTTTCCTGATAACCAGTTTCAGCTATGTAATTGACGTTCTCAGACTCATCAGCTTGTCCAAAGGTCTCCACATCTGCAGCAAAATGGACTTGCTTCTTCCTAGGTAAGATGCTATGGACAGAGTCAATCTTGTTCTTCATCTCTGCCATCTGTGAACTGTCCACTTTTCCACCAGACTTCTTCCTCTCCATATCAGCATTCTTAGTGCTATTGCTACACCAAGTTCTCAATCAGCTCCTTAGCTTGCTCTGGAGATTTATTGTTGAATTTTCCACATAGCTAGCAGCATCCAAAGCCATCTGATACCACAAATCAACTCCTCTGAAGAAAATTCCCAGCAGCTGAACTTCAGAGAAACCATGATGAGGGCAGTCTCTCTAGTACATCTTAAACCTCACCCAAGCTGCCTTCAAGGCCTCTGTAGGTCCCTGCTTGAACTGTAGAAGATCCTCTCTCAGCTGATCAGATCTAGCATCATCATTAAAGTGCCTCAGAAACTTCCTCTTCACTGCATCCCAAGTAGTCAGAGTCCCAGGTGGAATCTGCTTCAGCCAATTTGCAGCTTCTCCTCCAAGAGAGTGAGGGAAAAGCTTGCAGTGCAGGAAGTCATATCTCACTCCATTATGCTTCATCCCAGTAACCAAAGACTCAAAATTCTCTATGTGATCCATAGGGTGCTCATGTGGGTGTCCATGAAAGAGGTATAGTCCTAGAAGTGTATAATAAAAAGTCTTCAGCTCAAAGTCATTATGTGCAAAGGGAGGAGGTACAATCGCATACCTGTTAGCATATAACACGTCAGGCCTGTTGTAATCAGCAAGTGTCCTCCCAGCTGGAGGATTCTGTGCTATAGGTGGCTCTTCATCTTGTGGATTTCCTTGTCCACCTGCACCTCCACCTTGAGCTTCTGCATTAGGATTAACAATCCTCTGTTCAGCTGCAGGGATGACAATAACATTACTATCTGCATCAACTGGCTGTCCCTGATCATTGTATGGATTGTTCTACAAATCCCTCAGAATACCTTCTGCATATCAAACCAAAACCACAGCATTTGGATTCATCATCTTCACTTGCTTCTGAGCTTCCTGTTCTCTCTCTCTAGCCTTGCAAGCTCCTGATTTCTAAGAAAAACGAGCTCTTTATCCAGATTACTACCTAGTGTGCGATCAGGCATGAACTGTCTGGTTCATGCAGAGTGTGTCGACCGACGCTAGCAGCGCGTCGATCGATGCTGATCGCGAGTGTGTCGATCGATTGCAAGTGGGTGTCGATCAACGCAGTTGTTATTCGTCGAACCTGAAATGCAAAAGCAGAGAATCATTTAGTAAAATAAAAACGAAAAGCCTAGTATAAATTATAAACTCAAATCTATCTAAGACTCAAAAGAATCCCCGGCAACGACGCCAAAAACTTGATATGCTCAAAGTTTAATCCCAGCTACACTGCAAGTGCACATACGTGACTAGTAGTATATAGGGGTCAAATCCACAAAGACTCAAGAATCTTACGATAGACTATAGATGTTCGAATTAAGCTAAGCAGAGCAGGGTATAAAGCAGTAAACAAAGTAGGAAAGTAAATCAGACGGTTTGTAATCAATTAAGTGAAGCGTGAGGTCAAGGGAGTTCTCAGAAAATCAGGAATACAGACAAATCAATCAATCGTGATCAAATTAAGAACTGTTCTAGAACTAGAATCACAGAAGTATAAGAAACCAACTTTCTTTGCGAGTATTGCCTATGTCTAGCAACCTAGCAAACCAACTTTCGTTTTGAGTTCTAGAGATCCTAAACATGCATTAATCTCAGGTTCATTCGTCACAATTTCTAGAAGCCAAATTTCTTTACGAATAGATCAATTGCTCATCTAGGTTCTTTGGAGCTAATTAAAGAACTAACGTTACGAAAATCAACCTAACAACAATAATCTGGGTAGCTAATTCAAATTACGCATTAAGAACAACCCTAGATGAAGAACTAGAAAGTATGAATCCATACAGGTTGATTAACCTAATATTCTATGAAATCCCTAATGAGAATCCCTAAACCTAACTGGAGAACTACTCAGACATGGCAAATGAAACACATGACATCATGAATAGAAATCCAAATAACATAAAAGGGATAGAAAAACAGGGGTTCGAAATCTCTTCTCTGTCGAGTACAAGACAAGCCCCAAAATGTCTCAATCTCTGATAAATCAAAGCGTAGCCTAAACAATGGCTTAAAAACCCTAATATAACAGTCTAAACACATTTTGGGCTTCTTTGTAATTATATGAAACTTCTGGGCCAAACTAAAAATATTCAAAACCTTATTAATTCGGCGAGGAACATTTGCTGGCGTCCTGTGTCGATCGACACTCTTCTCCAACATCGTCTCTAATTTCTCCTCTCTCGCACAAATGCTCCAAATAGCTCCAGAATGCGCCATAATATCCAAATATACTCCAAACGTACCTAAACCTGTAAAACACTCTAAAAGACTCGAAAAACACATAAAAGACTCGATAACAAATAACTTATATCATGGTCAAAAGCCCTAAAACCATGATATATCAGAATTCTTTGACCTTAAGTCCCCTAACAATGTCTCTAATTATGCAGGGAACCGAGTCAGGAAACGAAATATTCCACCTGACCTTGCTGCAATTCCCAAGTTTCTCGATCAGTCTCATGCGCACAACGCTTATACGCCGCCATGGATGAGGAGAATTTCGCAAAGGCATGCTCTGCCTTTAGAGAAACCACCTGAGATATGACCATATGCCAAAGTCGAACTAACGATTTAAAGCAAGCGCCTGGTGGGAGGCAAACCACTTGTGAGTCCGTACTTATGAATTTTAAGTTTAATTTTCGTTTTTGGTTTATGTTTGAGTCTTTACAAGGAAAACTAGCGACAAAAAAAGCTAGTGTCGATCGACACGCAATTGATATCTGTCGACACTGCACTTGAAAACGCACAGAAATTGACCTAGGTTGATTGGCGGGTCGACAAGTAAAAGGAGAGTCCATCGATCTGGCGTTTTGGATCGATCGACACGGATTCACGAAATCGAAGTTTGACCTCAGTTTGACCTCTCTGGCTGGTTCACTTTTCAAAATCAGTGTCGATCGACACACTTAAATGGGATCGATCGACACTGTCACAGTCAAGGTAAGTCTTCTTCTTTTAAATTGCGTTTGTTCTTCATTTTTCCCCAAAACCTATTTTCACGAAACCACCTCCCAAGGATCCGATTTTTCTCGTTTCTCAACCAAATATAGTGATTCCAAAGCCTAACCTGACCAAAATTTTACCCTCTACCTATATATGTGATCCGTTTGAGCCAAAACCAAGGTATATGTTCTTAATCTCGAGATTTCAGAAAGGTTTCAATGGGGGTAAAGTTCGATTTTTTCCCTCTCTGTTTGATTTCGTGAGGAATTGACACTTACTTAGGTTGTTTGCTAGTGGAATTGAGACGCCTAAGTAGTCTTCTCGGTTGATTTTGCAAGTTTTTGAAAATTTTGGTTTTATGATAGAACTTGTGAAGATTGTGCGAAAATGGCAAATTAGAAAACGTGAATGAATTGCATGTAGTGTTGTGATTGATACTGTCTACTATTTGGATATGGATTTGTTGATTTTTCATTTTCGATTTTTTGTCTAATGCCTCTATATTTCTGATTTTCGATCACAGATGCGTCCACGTAGCAAGAGGTCACGCACAAATGATGTAGGTCCATCTGGGACAGTACCACCAGCTCTTGCGATCCATCTCCACCTTCACCACCTCTGACTCCCCATTCTCCTCATGGATCTCCACATATGCCCTCAGATGATTTACCGATACATCCATGGCCCCGAGATGAGGCGAGGAAGATATTTACAGAGAAGGTGTAGGATGGATCGCTGAAGGACATAATAGTGGGGCCTGATTTTCGGCACAGAGAGGCTTAGACATTTGGGACGAGTACGACACATTGTTGTACAATGAATGGTGCGGTGTTGACATTGAGCCTACACGGCTAGTATGCTATGATCGTTTGAGGATGATGGGTATGACGGATGAGGTTCAGTTATGCTTGAGGAGGATGGGTCTGGGGACCATGCCATACACCCGCTATGACCTGTACCCTGAGTTGGTACAACAGTTCATGGCTACAATATGCGTCACATACCAGGATTGGAATGACCATAATGCACAGGAGGGACATTTGTGCTTCATGATACATGGCAGGAGATACAGGCTGCCACTGCGCAATCTCTGCGCTATTTATGGGTTCAGGAAGGATCACACCAGAGCGACACTTGCTGGTGGGTTTCCTTATTTGCATAGGTTATGGGGTAACTTCGGCTCGAATCCCTATTTCTCAAAGGAGTCGAAGATGAGAGACGTACGAAATCCGGTCTTGAGTTATGTCGTGCGTGTATTGGCTACCACGATCTTGTGTAAGATGGAACCAAACAAGATGAGGAAGCAAAAGCTGGTTCAACTTCACCCAGCAGTGGGTCATCTCTGTTCCCATGAGTATCGGGAAGATGGTCCCTACGAGAGGACCAACTTGGGTGAAGTCTTTGCGCATCATCTGTAGCCGGCAAGCGAAGCCATATAGAGGTACATGCTCGGGAAAGAAGGAGACAGTGGGAAGCCTTTCGACACCTATTTTTTTAGCACTTTAGGATACCACTGTCTGAGTATCGATGCGTACGAGAGTATCCTTAGATTTATGAGGCACATCTGAAGAGGGCGGGCTGGCTGAAGCTAGACTTAGTGTGGTGTTACAGAGATGGCATGATAGAGCGTACGTTCCAGCTTCCATCTGCAGCTTTGACTTAGATACATAGGCATCTCTGCGATTTATACCTGATCCGAGAGATAGGAGAGAGGCAGCTCCTGATCGTGCCCGCAGAGGAGATTCTTCCTGAACTAATCCTACTTCTGCTGAGGACTAGCCTGTTCCTAACCCTGCTGGGGGTCCCCACGCGCACTTGCACCTTCCTGTAGAGGCTCCTCCGCCACTCCCTGGTTATGATGAGGATTCATATAGGAAGTATATGGTGGACATGATTAGAGCATTGAGCTGCACTTGCGTCTGTCCGTCTCACGGTCGCAGACGTCAGAGATACCTTTCACCACCAGACGCCGAGGACGAGGATCTTGATTCTTAGTTACCACCTTCGTCCTAGTTGCTTCCCTGAGTTTGATTTTCTTTTCTTCTTTTGCTTTTCTTTTTCTTGAGTCAACATTGATATTCATTGAGTCGAATTTGTCATGATTATTTGTAGTTGTACTTTGTGGAACTTTGATTTATCTATCATGTTGCGTTTGACTTGTTTGTGAGTGATCTAACAGTGCTAACTTTGAGAGAAATTGTGTGACTAACACAATATGCTTGGATCACAACCGTGTCTACAGCCTTGGTAATGATATGCGCAAAGGGTGTTGATCGACACCATGTTTGTGTCAGTTGACACTACTTAAACTCTGTGACGATCAACATATCCAGAGGATAATTTGGGTCTACCTAAGCTCAATGTAGATTGACACTATCTGTGTCCCGGTAGACGCCATTTGCGACAGCAGGTAAAGAGCCCGTTTTCACAGTTTCCACATAGTTTCGACTTTTCTATCTCTGAATCTAGACTCTATCACACTAGGGACAATGTTATTCAAGTCTGGGGGAAGTAGTACTGACATCATCCTTTTCGTTTCCTAGATTCAGTCTGAGTAGTTTTATTGAGTCAAACTTAAGTGACCATTGGATGAGCATGTTAGCTATCTCTGACTGTTAGAAAACCCCATACAGATCAACCTACCAAGGACACCCATATCACTTCAGGTATTCAAAGGATCCATTACTAACCTTACCCATAACTTGACTTAATTTTTTTCACCCAGGGCTTGGTATACATTGGATCGGATTCCTCTGTCAGTTCTGAAGTCTTATAAATCTGTATGAGTATGGTTTCCTTCTCCCTTCCCTTCAAGCAAATAAAAAAGGTATAACTATGCGGATAAGCTAGTAGCTTCAAAGTGATCACGAGAGTGGTAGAGACCCCTACTATCTCCTATGATTCATGGAAACATGTCCAAACTAACACCCGAAATAAAAAAGGAAGAGCAACTGATAGAAAAAATAAAATGATACCCAAAGGGGAAAATCAGCTGTTGAAGTGAGAAAAAGGAGAAGAAAGGAACCAGAAGTTGACAGTCTTGTTATCAGGTACTGACTGAGTAAGTGTCCATGTGTCATATGATCGATACTGCCTCGGTGAGACCGCACTTAATTGATTATAAGGTCAATATGGTGAGTTTGAATGTTCTGATTTGAATGTGGAGTTTACGCGGGACAGTTGCTAACCGTGGGGGAAGTACATTGTGGTCTTAATTTGTGCAAGCTTAATTTCATGTGGCTTACTAAAGGGAATGTGAGTGTGGTGCTCTAACGATGAAACGAGTTTCTGAAATTTTTCAAATTTCTTCTTCTGATTTTGGTTTTTTGTTTGCTTGAGGGCAAGCAAAAGCTAAATGTGGGGAGTTGATATATCATGATTTTTATGGGTTTTAAGCCATGATATATGTACATAATCGAGTCTTTTTTTAGTGTCTATCGATTCTTTTCAGGCATTTTACAGGTTTAGGCACATTTTGAGCATATTTGGAGATTATGGCGCATTTTGGAGCTTTAGGAGATTTCATGCTGAATAAGAGAAGTCGGAGACAACGGTTAGAGTTGGTGTCAATCGATGCAACTCTGGCATAGGTCGATACGGATCGATGAGAAGATTGTTTGAAACCACTGTAACATTATCGACCTCAAATATCGATCAAATCACACCTGATGTTCACATCTCTATTCAGTGTCGATCGACACTGCCCCAACATCGATCGACACAAAGCGCCATCAGGAGTTTTCGCGCCGAGTTATGAATACTTTCGGAGATTTTCAACTTGTCCCTGAAGTTTCTCATAATTACAAAGAACCCCCCAAAATGTGTTTTAGACTTATTTAGGGTTTTTATTAGCCATTGTGGAGAGACACCTTTTGTCACAGATTTTTATTAAGAGATTAGGAGATTTGGGGCTGGTCTTGTACTCGAGAGAGAAGAGATTTCGAACCTCTGTTCTTATTCTTTTGGATTTCATATGATATCTATTTCGACTATGTCTTTTGTTATGATTGTCATGTCTGAGTAGATCTCTTGTTAGGTTTAGGGATTCTCATTAGGGATTTCAAGGAATGTTAGAATAATTGATTTGTTAGGATTCATCATGTCTAGTTCTTTATTTGAACTGGCCGCTTAGATTATTGATATTAGGTTTATTCTCGAAATGAAAGTTTGTTAATTAGCTAGAAAGAACCTAGGTGAGCAATTTGTCTATTCGCAAATAAATTTGACTTAAGAAAATTGTGAACGAACGGACTTTAAATTTATGCATGTTTAGAACCCTAGAATTCGCACAAAGATTTGACTTTATAGGTTGTTAGACATAGATAATTATTGCAAAGAAAGTTGGTTAGTTATATTTTCGTGATTCTAGTTCAAGAACGCTACAAGATTAAATCATGATTGATTGGTTATCTGATTTCCTTTTCTTGAGAACTTCATGAAACCTGACGCTTTTGTTAACTATTTACACACTGCCTTTATTTACATTGTTTTTACTTCTTACAACATGTTCTCCTTAGCTTAATTCGACTATAAATAGTCTATCGTGTGAAACTTGAGTCTCTGTGGATTCGACCCCTGATATATTACAATTTCATATATGTGCACTTGCAGTGTAGCTCTAGGGATAGTAAACTTTGAGCATATCATGAAACCAAAGGAGAAATCAAGGAGAAACCACCAGATCCAACTTCAAGACCTCTTATCATGATGTCCATGATGAATCAAAACACTAAAGGTGTTTATCAGGTAAGTAATTCTTATAACCAGTTTGTTCTTGATAACTCAATGAACTTGTCAAATGAAGACTCAATGTTCAGTCCATAAGAAGAACAAAGGCAATTTTCCATATGTATTTTGAAAGCAAGTTTAACAAGTTTATCTCATCATAAGAAACCCATAATCCACTTGTTTCTTTCCCAATGTGTTGAGATCATTGCAAGTCTTAAGGGAGTAGACAACATTGGAACTCCTCTAGAACATAATTTGCTACTAACACAAGTAGTTGAGACACCAAAGATGAGCAGAACTGATGTAACCAAAGAAGAGACAAGTAATTACCACCTAAAGGTAGGCAACATCATACAAGGAAAGAGCATAGGAGTGCTACTATCATACCTTCTCAGTGGAGAACCCCATGATGCAGCACACATCACCAATCCAACTAGTTACTAAGGAAAGATCTTAAGCTCATAAAGGAGAATGAAAGCTAACTTGCTTTCTCTTGGTGCAGGTTATACAGTTTCGTGGTCGAAACATTTTTAAGAGGGAGATTATGACGAGGACATCAAGTTATCATCAAACAAGGAGCATGGAGACTACATAAATCAACCAACCAAGACCCTTGGAGAGAAGCAGCTGGAGTGTACCAGAGACATATGTGAAAGTCTTGGAGCATATCTATACAACCAAGAGGATTTAAGCTACAATTCAACTTTTTCCAGAAACTTAACCCATTAAGGAATCAGGGAGAGTTTGAATCATCACAAACGGAATTAAGATGAAGAAGTTATTCAACTTCTAAAACAGAAGATTCCCAGCTTGCTTCATTTGGAGGCTCAAGGATTCAATCACTGAAAAACAAGAAATTGGCGACCAGGAGACATATCTAAGCATTCATAAGACACATTTAATCATCTAGGAGAGTTATCTATCAATTTCCCATGCACCAGAAGCCATAGGATCAAGAGGACCCCATTATTTTAATACTTACCTTATTTGGGAGCATTCACACTACAAGGATCAAAACAACACCAATTCATCCCTTATAAAAAATACTGTGTTTTTAACTGAAGAATACACGCCTTAAGGTGCACCAAGCCCCACCAGATCATCCATAATCTCAAAAGTCATACTTGCCTTATTTGGAGGCAATGGAGATCAAATCCCAACAACTCTTTTTCCTAAAGTTTGGCCACAAATTGAAGCTCCCTAACATCATCAGAATGTACCTAGATACTCTACAGTCATGCCAAATCTTTCAAGCCTAAAGCTGATCCATCTTTCTATTTCTTGCCAAATATTCCAGTGAGGCCCAACTGCCATATATATTCTTTAAATTTTGTGATTCTTTTCTTGTATTAGACCTTCCAGATTGTTGTCTATGAACCTATAAAAGCTCAGGTTCGAATTCATTGTAAATTACCCTTTTCAACCATTCTAAAGTTAATAGAAATATTTTGTTTTTCTTCCAAAGTTTGTGTTCTTTGTGAAGTGTTCCTTCCCTGAATATTGGGACTGGTTCACCTTGTTTTTAGGTGTCTCGGATCAGTCTATTTGAGTGATTCAGATAGTTTGTTCTTAGGTTGTGAGAGTCAATCAAACCCACTGGTTGAGATAGTCAATCACAAGTTCCACCACCACATCTACCTTCAATCCATCTTCCGCAAGCTTGGCTTAGGAATCATCTGATCATCAAGTGATCTTAGCATTGCAGTGATTCCGAGGCTGTATCACCTGACTAAAAATTGCAGCAACAAAAGGCAAAGCAAAACCGCAGAAGTTACACAAATAATATAGTTATTCAAAATGAAAACAATCGCGTCATACTCTACCAAGTTATGTAAAATATAATTCTTCTTGTCTCTATACCATTAAGTTTAGTGAATCATCATCACCTTTTCCATTTATCCATATGTGTGTTTCCTTTTTTGGGGATTATGTGTTCGTAACTGAGGATAACTAGGTGTGGTGTAACCAATTCTGAGGTGACTGAGAGACTTCTTAAGAATTCTGCACGTACACATCCGGTTAATGTATGTTTATGCATGATTCTCAAACTCTTATGTGTGTGTTTTTCTGTTCCCAAGCTCTTGTGTTTTAGTGTGTTGTTCTGTTCCCAAAATCTTATGTGTTTTATTACTAAGCTTAGGTGTTCGAAACTGAGGATAACTAGGTGTGGTGGAACAAGTTCTAAAGTGACTGGAAGACTTCTCAAGAAGTCTACACATACTCATTTGATTAATGTTGTTTCTGCCTGATTCTCAAACTCTTATGTGTGTGTTGTTCTGTTCCCAAACTCTTATGTGTTTTATTATTTATACAACTATTTCAGTTGTTTAAATTGCTTCAAATATAGGAGAAAATTAATACATACTTCTAATGTTGGGTTAAATAACGATACCAAGAATCAAAAGATTCAAACCTAGGTTACAAAAGTAGAAAATAACCCTACCCAATCATAAAACAACATATTTTGACTAATTCCATTGACAGGGCACAAAAACTTCCCGCAATAGTAGCCAAATATAAGTGGTTTTTTCTTACACCTACATACATGCAAAATCTAAAATATGTGGGGATCCCAAACGATATCTAGCGGTTTGCCCATCATACATTTCTAATAAATCCCACTCCTTCCCAGTGCGTTTCTCCAACCCGTTGTGCTTCAGATCATGAAGTATATCAGCCGCTAGTTTCTCCCTTATAGCCTTAATGTTCTTGTCACACAAATATGAAGTAAATTCCATGCCAAGTGCATGGAACTCAATGTAATTAGGCAATACACTCTGCCGTCACCGGCCTCCCATTTTGAGGAACTCCCTTTTTAATCCGCGTATAAGTAAATGGAGTAAGAGGGTACTTCCAGTTTTCCTCTATAAGACACATCTGGTGAGGGAGAGTGGGCAGTATGTCACAAATTGGAGTCACACACCTTATAATCTCCTCGTCCTTAGCGTGTGAGAGCTTGCAATCCCGACTTGGTCCGATCTTCCGGCTCCCAAATAACACACCTTTTACATGCGTCAACTAAATTCGGATAACTTGGAACAGTCTCGACAATAATGTCTAGCAGCTCCCAAAATTCGTTAATCTCATTTGTAATCTCAACAGTTGGCTTTTCCAGAAGTTCCTTGTGGCTGCAGTTGAGTCCAGTGATATGATGGAACTCATTCACTGAAAACCTCATTGGATTGACACCGATGAGAGCCCATGGATCATACGTATATTGCACCATAGTTGTGAACTCAGCATGAAATGCACAATCCTCGAAGCCCAAGCAAAATTCATCTCGTGGATCTTCACTAACACACCCATATGTGAGTTTCTAACCTCTTCCCACTCATCTTCATGTAGTGCAGTGCACAACGTCTCAAGTAGTTCTCACCTCCCGCTAAAGTAAGTTATGATTTTCATAGGGAGGGGATGATCATCTTTTGAGAACATCCGAGGTGGGAATATGGGCTTCTCCACACGAACATCTGAGGGGTTCTTCTGGTTATTAGGCTCCGAGGGCTTCTTATGATTATTAGGCATTTCCGAGAGAAGTCTCCTTAAGAAGTCTCAAAGAGAAGTCTCCGAGCGAAGTCTCCAAGGGAACGAAAATAAAAATCCATAGCTATGATAAAAGTGACTAAACCAACTAAAATCAACACGATTACTAGATTTGCAAAACAACCCTTGATAACTCCAAAGAGAATGTTAAGAGATTTGTGTTAAAGAGGACAACACTTGAAATTCAAAATGGTTACGAGATTTGCGTAACGTTGATCAGATAATCAAGGGCAAAAGAAAAGTGTCGAGATTTGAAAGTAAATAGGTGAAAACTGAAAATCAAAACGGTAAAAAGAGGATTGCGTCACAAACATGGAAATGCAATCAAAAGTTCCCAAAAATGTTTAGATATTTGTGATGAAGAGGAGAAGACGGAGGCGTAGATTCGCGGAGGAAGGAAGGCAGAATCAATTCAAGACGATATCAGAAACAAGTCAGTTGGCGGAGCACGGTGGCGCAACAAACTAAATCTGGAAAGTTCAGAGTGAAATCACCTAGGGTTTCTTTAAAACCGGTATTTTTGCATTTTTACCCAACCCCTGATAAAAGTTTCCTTTTTATATGTCGTTACATTTTTTTGGGTTGGGTTAAAATATGGAGCAGTAATAAAATTATAACCTCTTAGGTTTGGTTTTGCTTAGAAAAAATTCGGTTTCAGAAGTCTTCAAACTAAACTAGTAAAAGACTTCAAACTAAACTAGTAAAAGACTTCTAAAGAAGTCTCTTTACCCTAAATGAAACCCTTTAACTACCTTTTAATAGACAAAATTATGAAGTAAACCGTATAACAATCATCAAAATTGTTTAACATATTCGAAATATAACAAGTATATGCAAGTTTAACATTTCAACTGAAAAAATCTTCAAACCTCAAATCTAACCCTCAAGATATATGTAAACGTTTCATAGAAATCTTACTTTTGTGGTTTATACCCCATCTTGATTCATATGGTTTAATTTGTTTCAATTTTATGAAATTTAATTTTATAAACTTCACAGTTGCCTATATTTAATTTCCGTATCAAAAATATTTAAGAAAATATTTTTTTCTGGTTTTCTAATTTAAATTTAAGATTTTATTATGTATATGACTTCCCAAGAATCGGCAGCGTGACAAGGGTTATAATGTGGTCTCCAAAATTTCAAAAATATTGAGGGAGAACTGAAAACATTAGAAAAACTCAAAAATTTCCGTACATAAAACATTTCAAAATATTCAAAAAATCAAAATTTTCCTCTCAAAATTTATCCTGTATAAGGCTTCCTAAGAAGTGTTCAAATATTTTGGGATATATAACCTAATTTAACTTACATGGTTTAATTTGATTAGTTTTTATGTACTGTAAATTTTCATGCAACAAATATGTTTATATATAATTTCTGTATTAAACAAATTTACCAAAATAATTTTTGTACATTTTTAAAATTTAATTATTTTTAGACTTATCCAGAAGTCTTTGCGAAAGACTATCCAAGAAATCTGTGATAGCACAAAGATGAAATTGTAATTAAGGTTTTAATTTATTTATTTTTGGTCGTAAGAGGGTAACCATAATTTGGCATACCATTTAAAATGTACACTTTGCGTTTCTTTGAATTCGATCTGTTCATTTGCATTAAACTTAATTTTCGGTGCAGAATAGAGAAATCGGCCAATTCCTATCTCAACATTAGTCCACGGTCCCAATCCGTACCCGTATCTACAGTCTGTGCAAAATCATACCTCATCTCATCATTTATTAAAGTTACATACCTGAACTTCTACAAAACCCCCAAATCCTACAAATACGTTAACGCCGTCAAATTGCCGTTTATCAAAAATTACATGTCGACGACGTAGATTGACGAGTCAGCAATTCGTGGGGGTAAAAATTCAATACGCTGTCGTTTTGGCAATTAATAATCCTTGTCAGTTGTCACCTTTCCCATTTATTCTTCCTCACTTCTCTCACTTCACCTCTACAACGATTATTCTTCGAAGGAGGCTCAATCCCTGAAACAACCAACAATGGAGATGAATAATTAAGCTCTTGAAGAGATAGATGATTATTATTACTAGGAATCATCTCTTCTGGGCTCACTTAGGTAGCTATATCTCTTCTAGAAACCACCAGAGATTGTGGCATCGCAAATGCATGTCTGAATGGGGACCGCGGTCCAATGTTGAGGTAGAAATTTTCGGATTTCCCGTATAGAATGAGCAAATCCCCCATAAAATGTAATGAAACTTAGATTCTGTCGGTATATTAAATATGATTTTATATGTATAAAACTAACTTTACATATAAATCATACATTTTTTGTCACAAACAAAAAAATCATACTTCTTGAAAATAAAAATGACAGTTATATAGTTTGTAAATTAAAACTTGGATCCTTTAATAGTAACAGCATATGATCTGCTACGAGGGTATAAGAAATCAGATCCTTTCTTTTGATTCTTCAATGATCCTTCTTCTTCATCTTGTTCATCAATCTTCGCCATTGTCATCCCTACACTCGAGCTCTTCGGCAAACCGCATTTTGCCACGCGATTTTCTTGCCGCTGCTGAAGCTGTTGGTGTATGATCATGTCAATCTCGTTCTTATGACCCAAACTCCTAACGGAAGAAGCTCTGAGCAGCTCGTTGTAGTCATCGTCGAAGGTGAAATCGGAAGACCTCCTTCGAGAAGAGGTGGAGGAGGAGAAGGCTGAGGAAGTGCTCCGGCTTCTCGGAAATGGAATGGAGACGGCGTCGGCTGAGGAGTAGTGAGTGCGAGCTGCGCAGCCTGTTATGCTTCGCATGTAGAGATCACGAGCCTTTCCTAAAACTTTGAGAGGCATGGTAATGATTCTAAAGAATCTGTTCTTGTTGTGTCCTCTCTTTCTCATCCTCTGTGTTTGTGTTTCTGTTTTGGTTTTGAAGTAATAAATGATGTGTTTGGTTTTGGAGCATGAAATGGTTTTAAGTAGGTAGATATATTATTTAAGGTCAATTTTCAGAAAGGAAAAAAATAACGTGTTGAAGAAAAAGAATGGAACACGGTTTTGTTGACTTGGTGGTACGGTATTTTGTAGTAAAAATTAGACAAGTACGTTAGTTTTTTTTTTTAATAATATATAGAAAAAGCTCACGCTCCCAAGTAAGCTCATTTGTTTTTTTTTTTAATTCCATGTTTTTTATTCTGGGACCAATTTCATTACTAGCGTCAGGCTGTGTTCCAATTTTATAGACTGACGATTTATTTACTCAAAGTCGGAGACATTCAATTAAATAAAGTCCGGGACGTTAAATTAATTACTCAAAGGCGAGCGCGTATATTTGTATCTAAACGCGGAATGAAGCATTCAACGATTACCACTCTTCTCTATACTTTTTTTGTCAACTACCACTCCTCTCTATTGATTGTTAGAATTAGAAACAGTCAACACTTATATTCGGAACTCAAGGTCTTCAGCAGAATCAACTATTGGTGGATGATAATATGGAGACCACTCGAATCAACCGGGATATAGATCGCTGTTGGAAAGAATGTAATTTATATTCGGAACAAGACGGTATAGTAGTTATGAAAAAGTGTGAATGTAATAATGAAGACAAAAAATATTCAGAGTAATCTCTCACTACTGCATGCTAGATTTGAATCATTAATTTGGACTATTAAATACATAAAGATATAAGTCATTTTCGCTGTAAAATATATTGAACTGGTAAAATGATGTTTGAAACTAATGAATAAACTGCTTTCTCGATCATATGAAAAAGTTGGAGAGACATAAAGAGTTGTCAAGATTTTTCGGATTCTCATATGCCATGAGCAAGAAACACAAAGATAGATAAGTTAGCAAAAATGTTAGCATTTAACCGTCGTACTTTGTTTACCTTGGTCTTAAACCACGATTTGGATAGCTGAATTGTCTTAGATTCTTATCTTATTGACCAAAAAAAGAAAAATCCAAGATTTTTTTTGTATCCATCTATATTAAATTACAAAATGAAATATTTAAATTAAGAAAATAGATTAATTCTTTTGAAACTAGGAAAATGCATGATTTGTGACTAATTTTTCCATCTTAAACATTATTATTTTATAAACTAGGTATAAAATTAGCGTGTTCACACGCTATTTCATTTTGAATAAATTTATTTTTAAATTACCTAAGTTTTTTTTTTAATTTAGTATTTAAAACTAATGTTTAATATATATATGAAACTATAGAATATTTGTATTTAGTGAGAATACCTCAAACTAGTATTAATCTATAGTGAAATTACTAATTTAGTATCCTTCATTAAAAGTTTACTAACTTAGTATTAAGGATGTGTAATAAGACTATTTTGTCATTATAATTCATTTAATTTTATTTTAAGTAAATTTTATTTTGAATAATATTTTTTTTTATAAAAACGGAAATAAATATGAAAATGACTTTAAAATTTTATAAATTAAAAATTGAGTTTATAAAATTATAAAAAAACTAAACAAATTTGTAAAAAAAAATTTTGGTAACAAAGACAACAAATTAGAAAACGAATTAAATTTAAAAAAAAAACTAAAATTAAAATTAGATTAAATTTTTATAAAATTATAAATTAGTTTTAATTTTTGTAAAATTAAATAATTTGTAAAATAAAACGAAATTTATTAAAATGAGTTTTTCAATAAAACATAAAAAATATTCAATTAATCATGATTTTTGGATATTACCTTCACTTAAATGAAAAAAAATCTTCTAATTTTGGATAGTTTTCTAAACCACTATCCTACTTTTATGGATGGTTACAAAATCAAACTATATCCTTGTTTTTTTTAAAGAAAAAATTGAAACTCATTTTTAAAATTATTTTCGTCTTTAATTTTTGAAACTCATTTTTTTTTAATTTTTGAAACTCATTTTTAAAGTTTTTAAAACTAATTTTATAAATAATTCCATTTTAAAATAAAAATATTTTCGTATTCTCTAAAAAATCATGATTTTCATTGCCACGTCGTCATATGTAACTAAATCCGTATAAATTAAAAGTAAATTTGTTACACATCATATAAATTTTTTACTCTTCAATACTATTTTTGTAATTTTTCAAGATCTATTTAAATGTTGCAGATT